>OZ017779.1:15162202-15244702 GCA_963969325.1 Lycopodina hypogea
AATACATATGGGGGGGGGGGGGGGGGGGGGGGACAGTGTTGGAAGAGGTGGATAGAAGGCACCAAGTAGGAAAGATAAAAGAGGCAAATTGTGGTTCATGATGAAGGAGTCCCCAGGGCTGTGTGGATGAAACTGATTTAATTTTTAAAATCTAAACATCTCTACCCCACTATATCCCAGGCCTAGCCCTCTCTACCCCACTATATTTCTGGAAGAGTATAAGAATCTTAAGTTATCTTAGGACATGTCACACTACAGGACATGTGCATACATGTCAATGAATTGCAACTGCTATAAAATTTCACAGCTATATATTATTGTGAATCTTTCCAAAGTGTCTCAGAATCTACTTTTTATATCGTTGCATGTATTTTGAGCTACAACTCACTTTACACTTGTTCAAGTTGTCTGATAAAAGGCTGACCTATTCAACTCCTACCTCTATTAGCAAAAACCTGGTTAGATGAGCACAAGAGAGTATCAGTAATTTAAGAGGACGTAAGTTTAGAATTTTGTTCAATAAACAGTTAAGTGTAATCCTACACAGAGCATAATGCCCTAAAGTTTATGTACCAAACAATGTTTTAACATTTTTTTACTCTAAGCAGCGTAAAACAAAAATGTTAATTCTAAATGCCTTTCTAAGTACCGAGTTAGCAGGACACTTGTACAACTATAAGTATCAAAATACTTCAGCTTACTAATAATAATTCTTAAGTAAGGGTAAGTAGACAGGGAGGTTTTATATTCAATTAGGTTTTCCCCTTACAATGTCCTGCTTATACCCCTAAAAAGATTGTACATTCACCCCATGACATAAATGAGTAACAAGATGTCCAGAATCACAAAAATGTTGTCCGTATGTAGTAACTCCACTTAATGAAGTGGTAATGGCTTTATCAAAATATATTATGCCAAAACAATGCAAGAAACTTGTCAAACAAAATGTGATTACTTATCTTCATATCATTAGGTTTAAATTTGTAAGCGACACCTGTTAATTAAACTGACCATATCAACATTTACATTTTGACTATAGAAGAGCTCTAAACATTAATTAAATTGTCTTATCCATGATAACAACTTCAGGAAATAACCACTTCACAAAACACTCCAGAGAAGTGGAACAAGAGATTAATTGCTTTGTTCCTAATTGGTTTTTAGTGGTATGCATACCTGCAAAATGCACTTTCTATACTACAGCCTCCATCAATAATAAGATTAAATGCCTTTCATTGTGCAATTCGACAGTCTCTGCTAGTTCAGAAAACTACATTTGTGCTTTGAATAGTTGCTTAAATAATTGATATGGCCTAATATTTGATGTGATATCATTGATGCATGCACTACAATTTATAAAAACACATTTGTTTATACCTACACCTATTTATGCAAACATACCGCCACATGTACAATATTTACAAAGTGCAATATTTATGAATACAATATCTATGATAAATACCTTGGTTGTTAGGATCATGGGAATAGTCTGTGTTCACTTGGTCAGCAAGAAAGTGCTTCCTGTGGGATATCATGGCTAATCCTTTACTGTAATCTGTCACCAAACCCTAAAAGCAATGGAAGAGCATGGCATACATAATCAGCAGATTATTGCTGGATAAAGTAACAGTGAATATTATTACACCAACATAAACTGCATGCCATGACATCAAATCTGCAGATAATCTGATCAACTGTCTAGCCTTAGTCATAGCCCTAGCCCAAGTGTACCATAAGCCAAAATGGTATTATTTTAGCTAATAAAAAGGTGTCAAAATTATTGCTCTATTCTCACAGAGAGAAAAATGCCCACCATTCAGGTCTGTTTGGAGCCACTGTGATAAGCTGTGGGACTTGGAAGGCACACATGTGTAGTATAAGAATGAACTTTTGGAACAGTTCTGTGGAGATTAAACTCTTGCCTAATTTTTGGCTAGTAAAATGTAGCAAATGATTTCCCCCTCCCCCTTCCTCCATAACATACACACACACACACCACACACACACACACACCACACACACACACACACACAGCAGTCAATGCCTTCTAGGAGATATTCTAGGAGAGTATTTGCAGCACAATCACTGGTTCAGTTTCATTTTGATTTTAGATGATATAATTCTATCTTGCTAACTAGTATAAAAATATTTCATTTTCTTTCCAAAAAAAAAAAAAAAAGAAGAAAAGAACGCAAGAACATCTGGATCTCAAGCCGGCCATATTAATGTACCTTGCACATAGAAATAAATGGACCCTTGATAAGTTCATCAGCCACCCAATTGTGGTGGTCTGAATTCCTTAAGTTAACCCTTACCAGCAATGGGCAAATAGCTTGATCAGACAAACATCCATCTTGTTAATTGATTTTTTTAAATACTTCTTCAGCTTGCACTTTATATATATATAAGCCCTATGGTTATTTCAGGAGGACTTGTTGGTGGGGGAGGGCTAAAAACTCCTGAGTTACAGATACTGAACACAATACATTTTCCTATCAATTATCCATTCTGTGGTGCAGCACTAGAGCTTACACCCAGCTGTTTTGATAAAATTGGTGGTTAAGATAGAACAAACCAGCTGGTGTGAGGGGACCATGCTCATCATTCCGTTGCACCCACGTCATAGTATCATACCCTGTGCACCAGCTCTTGGTCAGACAGCAGATGTTCAATATATAATATTTTGACCAGTTTTTCAACAAATGAATATATAGAGAGAAAGTTTTTAAATGTGGTGAAAAATATGCACTATTTCTTTCCTCTAAATTGCAACAATTAATTGAGATGTAATTTCTACCATTTTTTTGATAAAACTTATTCTTGGTCCAGCTGTTCTTCCAACCAGTAAATTATACTTTTGGTGGACTTGGGCAATACTGAGATATTAATTCTCAATATTAGGGTTATGTAAGTGGATAAAAATGCCAACCAATTGATAAAACATTTAAAAATACGTAAAAAAAAAAGAAAAAAGAGTTCCCTGATAGTGTTAGTTTTCACCTTTACAGCCAATTATAAACAGAATGCTCAATCAGCAAATAGCATGATAGTGATTTTTTGTGGGGTACATTAGTTATATAAAAAGGCAACTGAAAAATATAAACATTATTTTTAATATTTTCACTTCAAATTTCTACCCCAACTAACAACAGATCATTTGTAGCCATTTTAAGGCATGTCCACATTATGAAATGAGTTTGCAGCCTCACAAGCAAGAACAGCTTACAACCTTTCCACCCTCCACACTGGCATAGTGCTAAACACCAGCTCCACAAAACCTGTATGCTCAGATTAATTGAGGATTCACATGTTGACCCCCAAAATTGTGATTTTTTTTTTTTTAGTTCACCCTTATATGGCATGCCTGAAAGCAGAGTTTTTGTTATTAGCTAAACTCCTAATAATGAACACCAAAATAAAATCACAGGAATGTTGAATACTAAACGTCACTATATCAAGTCAACTATATCACGCCAAATATACCCTTAGTTTGTTCACTTGTTCAAGTAATCCTTTTGAAGCAGATCGAAAAAAAAAGCCAATTTTTCAGGTGACTTCACTGGAATCTATTCAGAAGAAACCAGAATGTGGAAAGGTAAAAGCCACTCCAGAGACCCCGTGAAATCTCCAGAAATAGGCGAAATCGAAATCTGATCCATCGACAGGTGTAAACAGTTCAAGTGACAAGGATTTTAGTAAGACAAATTTAGAAAGAATGATAACTATTATATTGTCCATTGGTTTATCCTTCAGCTTTTGATACCAGAGTAAAATTATCCACAGCCTTTGGTGAATGATAAATTCCTTGCAACTGTGTGTGTGTGTGTGTGTGTGTGTGTGTGTGTGTGTGTGTGTGTGTGTGTGTGTGTGTGTGTGTGTGTGTGTGTGTGTGTGTGTGTGTGTTTCATGTGTGTTCATGTGTGTTCATGTGTGTGATTTCTTGGAGAAGTTTGGTGTTGCAGTATCTTAAGCTGCATGAAGATTTACTATTTGAACGGTGTTAGTATGTACCTAAACTTCACCTGATTGTACGGTCTTAATTGGAAAAGAGAAAAAAAAAGGAAGTCTATCAAAATATTGCAACTCGAACATTAAATAATCACAAAACTTATTAACTATAATCATTAACTTACTTTATGATATGGCTCATGTTGGTTTAAACTCAATTTCAGATGCTCTACAATACATATAATACAAGCATAAATTAATAATCTTGTTATTCATAATTAGGTATTGGTCCAAGAGAGTAGGAAATCGGTAGAAGAAACTGAACCAATACATGTGTTCACTGGTAGCAGTTTAAATGAAAAATGTGGGTGTTGGTATTTACACTTTCATGCTGTGTGTTGATGGTCTCCAGAGATCTATGTAGGAGTATTTGTCCCAGTGGAACAAGAGCATGTGGTCTCCATGACTGAAAGTGTCAATTACCCTCCTGTGTGGTGTGTTGTGGGTGTAGTTTGGTGATTCAATTCAATTTTGCCGTGCTGGACCAGTCAGGCTGTCTCAAATAATATGTGGGTTACTTTAGCCATGGCCAGGGTAGTAACCTGCATGAGGCAGAGGAAAAAAATCCAGGGCCGTACCAGCAAGAAGTAGAAAAGGAAACCATTTCCTCTGTCATTTTCAGACAAACATTGACATTGATCTTCTTGACACAATTAGGTTTCCTAGTAAAACAGCAGTATGATATAATATTGTAGTAACTTCCTCTTATTGGCAACTATTTCCAGTAATGAGTTTTTGCAGTCAATTTCCCCTCATACTGGCACCCAGATATGTGCTGACAACACAATATCTTTAAAGTTAAGGTACAATGTAGAAATGTTGCCATTGCATTGGTTCAGTTTCTAATAACTCTGTCAAATATGCTCCTCACAGTAAAGCAGAACTACAGGGACATTCTAAGATTCCAAACTCTATAAAATACAAAACAACAATATTTCGTGATTAAAAAAAAAAAAAAAAAAAAAAAATATATATATATATATAGTCAACAAAATGTAATATTGAAATATGTTCCAAGATATTTTTAAGCATGTTGGAGACCGATTTTTGAATTTTATCTCACTATGCAACTCTTCTACAGAGATACAAATTTGTCTAAATATCAATTACGTTTGTTTTTTTGCAGGGGTGGGGGAAGGGTGGATTATCATTAAATTAGAAAGCTTTTGAAGTTCGTTTATTTGCAACTAACACTTATTAACAAAGTTTTCGAGGGAACAGAAAGTTTGCAAATATGAGGCATCAACTCCACTAGCCTTAATAGCGTCATGGATCGGTAAATAATTACTAATTACATGCATTTTTTAAAATAAAATAAATAATTCTTCAAAAAAAACAAAAAAACAAACAAACAGGGCTGCCCAACTTGGACAAACAGATGCAGTAAAACATATCACACCCAAAGGGCGTTAAAATTTTTAATAGCAAGTGTGGCTTCACCAGGGCTGCCTAACTTGTAAAACCAGGTGCAGTAAAACATGTCACACTCAGGGTGTTGACTAGTTATCGGCAGTCACACTCAGGGTGTTGACTAGTTATCGGCAGTCACACTCAGGGGGTTTAGTTATTGGCAGTCACACTCAGGGTGTTGACTAGTTATCGGCAGTCACTTCAGGGTGTTGACTAGTTATTGGCACACTAGGCATTTTCAGTCAGCTTGCCACCAGCTACGGCCCTAGGCTGAACCTGCTAGCTGTGTAAGTTACTAAAGATATTCTTGAGGAGTAAGAAATCATCAAGGAGCATCATTTCATACTTCTAAAGGTAAACCACACATATCTCCATATCTGTGGATGGACCTAGAACTAAATGTAATTTTCTGGTGTAGCAACAAAAGGTCAAGCAAGAACCAAGGATAATGAATCCACCAATGAAAATGATGCTGAATGCATTTCCTTAACTAATGAAGAATCTAGCAATGATCCTGGCTAGAGCATTGTGAATAAAGCTTCTCTACCACCACCGTTGGAGTTTGAGTGTAGCTAAGAGGAGAAAGAGATTGGAACCACATTATTGTATTAGTGCTTCATCCAGTTAATATATTGAATTCAAAGTGTGTGATTCGATTTTGTTTCACCTAAATTTTACCTGCCACTACCAGGAAAATACAAGTTTGGCCCTCTTTTTTTTTTGCAACAGAAATAGCAAGAAATCCCTCTTTCAGTCCAAGTGGTTCACCTTGTAGAGGACTAACCATTCTTTCCAAAAGATCATGACATTTTGTGCTTCAGGGTTGCCAACTTGAATTGCAGTATATTAATTCAGCTATGTTCCCTTTACTCCATTATTAGTGGACCAAAATCCAAAATAGGTATGTCATAGGATGGCTAAAGGAACTGCAGAGTAGTCACAGTTGTTTACGGAACAGTTTTGTCTTAACTCAAGATCAGTATTTTTTAATACCATTTTGTTGAATCCCTCTCACCCATTTTTTAAAACTTGGGAGTAGTTTTTTAAAGCTGTATATTAAGCTGATAGTGGTGATGAAAGGAACCATCACAGATAGTTTCATTTTGAAGCAAAATCGTTCTCACTTTTATCGATTTATTTACACCTCGTGAATACAAATATTCAGTTATAGAGTTGAGTAATTCCCCATCAACTAAGCATGCCTATAACTGGGAATGAAGACTACTGTGACTCCTACTCTCTTCTGTTGTCCGTGGTTTGAGGGTTGTGGTCCTGATTTGGGTAAGATAGCTCAAGAAGGCTTGTATGATGGCCTGAAGAAATGCATGTTGTAGAGTCATTCAAGTATCCAAGGAACCCAAAAATTTGAAAATATTTCCCTGAATGGGAATTAAAATATCCATGGATCTGATACTACCCTTCAAGTGTTGGTGTTTTTTTTTTGTTTCACTTGTTTACTTTTCACATCTAATTGAAATTAATCAAGTATATTATAAGGTCATTATTCCCAGAGTTAGGTTGTGTATGCATGCCAAGTTTCAAGGGTTTGTCTGGCTAAAGAAGTATTTTTAGATATTTATTTTCCTGACACACACACAGGAAGAGGCGTGGCCAGGTAGAGGTACCAAAAACATTCCCATCGCCACACTAATTCCATATATATCTATATATATATACTAGCAGCATATACCGGGTGTTGTCCGGCCAATGTCAACATGAAATATAATAGAAGCTACTCAAACTTTGGCCTGGTTGGTCCTTTAATTAGCTTTTGGTAGCCAAAACCACTTTCTGTGAGTGTGGCTACAACTTAACCACATCCATTGGTACGCCTATATTCAGTTAATACGATTATTCTGTTACTTGGAGAACACATGCCAAATTCCAGCCTGGTTGGTCCTTAAATCAGCTTTTGGTATGAAGCCACACTCATTGCCACACCCACATGTGGTTACTAATGTTCATCCAGTTACTTCGGACCACATGCCAAGTTTCAGCCTGATTGGTCCTTTAATTAGCTTTTGGCAGCCAAAACAACTTTCTATGGGTGTGGCTATAACCACAACACACCCATTGATACACCTACATAGGGTGAATAATGCTCACCCAGTTACTTGTAGATACATGCTAAATCATTGCCTGGTTGGTGCTTCAATTAGATTTTGCTAAACAAAATAACTTCCCGTGGGTGTGGCTTCGACAAAACCACATCCACTCACACGTGACACTCACCCGTTTACTTGTAATCCATATGCCAAATTTCAGCCTGATTGGTCCATGAATTTGCTTTTGGTAGCCAAAACCGTTTCCTGTGGGAGTGCTTATGACTAAACCACACCCACTGGTCACACATGTGGTCAATGATGCTCACCCTGTCACTTGGAGACCACATGACAAATTTAAGCCTGGTTGGTCCTTTAAATAGCTTTGGCAGCCAAAACAACTTCCTGTGGGTGTGGCTAATAAAACCACACCCATTATCAACCCATATATGCTTAATTACGCTCACCCAGCTCCTTGGAAAACAAATGCCAAATTTCAGCCTTGTTGGTCCTTTGATCAACTTTTCATAGCAAAAAAAGTTCTTATGGGTGTGGCTATGGTTAAACCACATCCAATGTGATTAATAATGTTTTCCCGGATACTTGGAGATCACACGCCATTTTTGGCCTGAATTGTATATAAATTAGCTTTTGGCAGCCAAAACAATTTCCGGTGGGTGTGGCTAATAAAAAACACACCCATACACGCTTAATAACGTTCAACCAGTTCCTCAGAAACCACATGCCAAATTTCAATCATGTTGGTCCTTTGATTAGATTTTGATAGCAAAACAATTTCCTATGAGTGTGGCTACAGCCAAACCACACCAAATGTGGTTAATAATGCTTACCAGGGCACTTGGAGACCACACATCGAATTTTGGCCTGATTTGTCCTTAAATTGGCTTTTAGTAGCCAAAACAATTTCCTGTGGGTGTGGCTATGTAAAAAAACCCCACACCCATTACCACACCCATATTTGTTTATTAATGCTCACCTGGTTACTTGGAGACCACATGCCAAATTTCGGCCTTTTTGGTCGAAGGGTTTGGCTGTGATGGCTAGACATACATACATACATACGAACCAAAATATATAATATATATTATATACTAGCAGCATATACCCTGTGTTGCCCGGCCAATGCCAACTTGAACATTATAGAAACTACTCAAATTTCGTCCTGGCTGGTCCTTTAATTAGCTTTTGATAGCCGAAACAACCTCTTGTGGGTGTGGCCACTACTTAACCACACCCATTGGCATACCTATATGTGGTTAATAGGTCACTGTTACTTGGAGACTACATGCTAAATTTTGGCATGGTTGGCCCTTAAAGTTGTATTTCTAGCTGAAATAACTTCCTATGGGTGTGGCTATGATAAAACCATACCCACATGTGGTCAATAATGCTCACCCAGTTACTTTTATTAGCTTTAGTTTGCCAAAATAACTTCCTGTGGGTGTGGCTTCAAAAATTACGCCCACTCCCATGTGACACTCACCTGGTTACTTGTAGTCCATATGCCAAATTTCAGCCTGATTGGTCCATTAAATTGCTTTTGGGAGCCAAAATAAATTCCTATGGGTGTGGCTATGACAAATCCACACCCACGTGTGGTCAATAATGTTCATCCTGTCACCTGGAGATCACATGACAAATTTCAGCCCAGTTAGTTTCCTAATTAGCTTTTAATAGCCAAATTTACTTACTGAGGGTGTGGCTATGACAAAACCACACCTACATGTTTAATGCCGCTCACCTGGTTACTTGTAGTCCATATGCCAAATTTCATCAGGATTGGTCCATAGATTAGCTTTTAGCAGGAAAAAAATTCCTGTGGGTGTGGCTCTGATAAAAACACACCCACACATACTTGATAACGCTCACCCAGTCCCTTGGAAACTACATGCCAAATTTCAGCCTAGTTGGTCCTTTGATTGTGGTTATGGCTATAGCTAAACCACACCCAATATGGTTTATAACACTCACCCAGTTACTTGGAGTCCATATGTCAAATTTCAGCATGATTGATATATAAAAAGTTTTTGGCAGCCAAAATAACTTCCCATGGGTGTGGTCATGGCAAAACTGCACCCATAGCCACACACACACATGCTTAATAACGCTCACCTGGTTCCTTGGAAACCACATGCCAATTTTTAGCCTGGTTGGTCCTTTGATTAGTTTTTGATAGCAAAACAACTTCCTGTGGGTGTAGCAAACTGTGTAATTGTTCTTATTACACTAGGTTATAACATTTATATCTAGTAACTACCCTGGGCTACTAGTTATAAATGTTATAACCTAGTGTAATAAGAACAATTACACAGTTTGCTACATAGCTAGTTAGCTATGAAATACCTTGCTCCACACCAAAAATGGCAAGCTAGCCAGCAAGTATTACCATAACAAGATACTCATTTCTAGCTATATTGCTAGCTATTAAATATCTAGCTCCACACCAAAAGTAGCCAAAGCCAAAAAGTATTTTGCAAATAGCTATGTTTTATCATGACAAATCAGAAAGTCTTTGATCCTCATTTTCTGTACCTGAATCAGAGCTAGATGGAACTGAGGAGCAGTATGAATAGCATCTGAAGGTATGAATAATTATTGCACTCTCCTAAGGGACAGATCTTTTCACTTATTCCTTCAGATTTCCAACTCCACAACTCTTTCTCCGTGCTAGATGTCAATGTGCTGCTACCAATCCTGGACTTACTGGTGGTATTGGGCCTCCTTGCTCCAGGAATTGTCACTGCCATTCATTTCTGGCTGAAGTTGTCCCCCATGTGACTTCAATGACTAGTCACACCACACCCCCACAGGAAGTAAAAATATTAAGCTAAAGTTTTCTTCATGAATATTGTACTAAAATTTTCCAAACTTTTTTATACCAGGTTATGCATCAAGGACAACAAAATAAGACAATAAAAAAAAAATTTTTTTTTCCAGTTCAGTTACCCTTAAGTAGTCACAATCAATATATCACAACCAAATCAATTCTCATTTTTTTATCTCATTTTTAACAGCAATAATTCTCAGTGGTGGTGGTCTGTTAGTCCTTGAGTTTTCTGGCCAAAACACCATTTTTGGCTTTTCTTGTTACCATAGTAACCATTTTGTGAAACTTTTAACCCATGTTTTAAGTTGGGTCAAAACTTATCATCATGCCGTGTTTCAGAGAAACCCACCTACCAGTTTGGCCGGAATGATTTCTGTAGGACTTTTAGTCAACTGACCAGATGGTCAGTACCCAATATTGTTGATGTTTGACTGGATGTTACAAACATATTGACAGACCGACGGACAGACAAATTCTGTTTTTTCCCAGACATGCCACCTGGCATAAAACCATCTCAGGGTGGGTCTCCTCCATCCCTAAAAGTTTGGTCAAAATCTAACAGAGGGATTTTGAGAAACGGATGAACATAGTTACATAGTTACATACGTCTTCTGATATATATATATATATATATATATTGATAAATCAACAATGCCTGTGTGGTGTGTGTGTGCGTGTGTGTGTGTGTGTGTGTGTGTGCATGCATGTGTGTATGCGTGCGTGTCCAAAAACTTCTCCTAGACACATGGACAATTATGATAAAACTTTTGCATTAATGTTCTTTATGACCCCATATGCGACTGAAAATTTTTGGTTTGGATTAGGCTAAGACTAAGGCTGGGGTATGAACTTTTCTATGCATTTTGGACAATTCTGGTAAAGGTCCATCTGGCTATAGCACCGAAATTGGGCAATTGTGTGGACCGAATTTGATTAACCTTGGCGTGAATGTTCCCTTCAGCTACAGGATATGACAGGAAAAAATTTGATTTCAAAAAAAGATTGGCAAGAAAGATAAATAGAATTGATGGTTTCTTCTACAAGTTGGCCTGCAGATCAACTTCACAGATTCCATTTACCATCAGACCTGAGGGTCGTTAACTCTGTAGATTTACTAAGGCCGAGGATTGGCAAACTTGTGAATTTAAAAAAAAAAATAGTGCTGACGTTTTTAATGATGTGACAGACATGTTGAGTGGTGGCCTCCAAGGATCAATTATAATGTAACTTTGCATAAATATTCCCTATACACCCCCCCCCCCCCCCCCAGAATGTGACCTAGGACAAGCATTCTTAAAGCACTGGAATAGGGTAATAGCTTGGACCAATTTTGATGAAACTTGGCAAGAGTCTTCCCCAGACTACATTTACCATGGAGACCGCATGCCAAATTTGTATCTAAATAGTTCAGACAGTGAAAACAATTTCCTATGGGCATGGCTATAACCAAACCACACCCATTGCCATAAGTACATTTGTTTATAACGCTCATTGGTTGCTTGGAATCCACATACCGAAGTTCAGCCTGATTGGTCCCTTAATTAGCTTTTGGCAACCTAAACAATTTCCTGTGGGTGTGGCTATGGAAAAACCACACCCAGATGTGGTCAATAATGCTCACCCAGTTACTTGGAAACATATACCAAATTTCAGCCTGATTGGTCCTTTAATTAGCTTTTGGTAGCTTAAACAACTTCCTGTGGATGTAGATATGACAGAACCACACCCACATGTGGTTAGTAATGCTCACCCAGGTAATTGGAAACCACATGCCCAATTTCAGGATGATTGGTCCATTAATTAGCCTTTGGCAGCCAAAACAACTTTTGTGGGTGTGGCAATGACAAAATCATACCCATTATCACACTCATGTGTGGTTAATAACACTCATCCAGGTATTTGGAAACTACATACCAAATTTTAGCCTGATTAGTCCTTTAATTAGTTTTTGGCAGGTAAAATGACTTCCGGTGGGTGTGTCCATGACAAAACCACACCCATCAACATACCCACATGTGGTTAATAACACTCACTTGGGTACTTGCTCAGTAATGAATTGAGCTATTATAAGTTCCCTTGAATGACAGAGTTCTTAGAAAATTCCTCATTGTTTAACATATCACATTTACAAATCAGTAGAGCTTTGGGCACACACACAGACCAGTTTTTATCCCTATTGACCTATAACTTCATTATAGGAATTGACAATTATGTTTATCATGAAAATTATGTAATTATAAATACCTACAATATCTAATTTGTCTACTCATTCATAGCACTGTCTCTGAACTAAACTGAAGAAGTTAGTTACATGTAAATTCCTTTATCTTTATGTAGTGTGACTACAGTCCACAGAAGTTGGGATATTGCCTTTTTGTGTAGTTAATAATATGTCTCCCCTCCCCCCCCCCCCCCCTCACCCTCCCTAAATGCTCTGTGCCCCACACAGTAAGTAAATACCACTATACTTTCAAGTACGACTTGGAGTGGAGATCCCATATTCCTTCTTTTGTCTTCTCTTGCAAGTGACGCTGGGTAAGATGCACACATGGAGAAACAAACATCTTTACACGCAACAATCTCCAACAAAGAACTTACAGGTTTGGGTGAGGCTTGTGTAGTAATCCACTTCAGCTGCTGCCCACTGGTCATGTATTGTTTCTTAAAATACAAATTACATAAGGAGTCATTTGAGAACAAACAACATACTTACTTAAAGTTCAACAAATTGCTTCACTTCCACACCACAAAACCACCACTGGAATATTGTCCTTCACCACACCATTGAAGAGGATGATTCTGCCTACATAATAGCTTCAGCTGATTATAACTTGAATCCTTGATTGAGGTAATTTGGTGTGAAAAAACATCCAAGTACCAAACCAAAACCCTCCATGAAATTCAACTTCAAGAACAATTTTCCTTGTCTATTCTCCAATAACTCTATTGGTCCCCTCATAAAATTTTAGTATCAGAAGCCTTCCAATGTTCTAATAAACCTCCACAACTATTTAATTTCTTGATTTTGTAAAATGCAATACACTGGCAAAATGTGGTAAGGGTTGATAAGCATTTATACAAAAAGGTATAGCTACACAATACAGATTTATCAACATTTATTCAACATATACAAAAAAAGAACAGAATATCCAACAAGAAGAGATTTTTTTAGAAATATTTCTCTAGTGCCAATTTAATTTTACTATAATTCAGTTCGTTTGTCTGTCTGTCTGTCTGTCTATCTGTCTGTACGTTCAGACTCTAACTCCTCCCAAACTGATGGAGGGATCTTCACAAAACTTTCAGGAATTGATTAGGGCACCTTACTGCACGTTCTGTCGAAAGTTTCTTTCAGATTGGGTGGCTATGAGTGTAGTTTTGTCAATGGGTGTGGTTTGGTGACCTGAAGACTAACTATCACAGAAACTTGGCATGTTTGTTAATTGTATTATGTTAGTTTACTTAATGAGTTTAGTGTCAATAATCCCGAAATGCTACATAAAGCAGACTAAACATATTCGTTATTGCAGGTGGCCGACTTAAAACCACCTATAGGGCGGGGTTTTCTGTTTGTAAAAAAATTATTATGCACAATTATACTATAGGAATACTTTAAAATGAACATTCTGAAAGATTTGCATCAAACATGACCTTTCCATTAAAATAATATACACGATTATTCTAATAAAATATTATTTCTTCTAGATGCAGAAGTATAACATTATAATTTAAAAAATCGAAATAAAATATTCTAAAATAATATATATATGATTATTCTAATAAAATGACATTATTCCTTCTAGATGCAGAAGTATAACATTATAATAAAATTAAAAAATCGAAATAAAACATAAAGATCTGAGTAAAGCCAACACTTATAGTCTTCAAGAAAGGAATCAATACATAGTAAAAATAAGTATTATAAAGTAGAGTTGTACAGCTTTGCACTAAATTGTCTCTAAAAATATAATTCTTTCAAAAAATAAAAATATTTGATTGATAGGAATAAAATAAGGAAACAAAATTGCACCCATTGTAGATCACAAGTTGGATAACTTTTAATAAATTGAATTAAGGATGGAATCTCACGAGCCTTGGGTATATGCGTGACTATGTGTGTTTTCATAACATACATGCTGTCAACTACCATCACAGTTACTGTTCTTTGTACTTCTAATTACATAATTGAAATGAGAGAGTGGACAGACAGATAGAATTGTGCACACAAGGTGAAGACATTAGCATTACCTAAAGCGGCTTATAACCAGACAGTCATTGTACCGTTAAAATTAGCATAAATTATTAGTGTGTCTGATTTGAATTGGCAAAGAACATTTTCACTTGCAGTCTGTGTGGATATAGTCTTTTTTTTTTCCTTTTCTTTTTCACAAGTCAGTCCAGTATAGAAAAGAAAATATTTTCCCTTTATTTTCATCACTCATATCATCACTGTACTATACTATTGCACTTACTGAGCAGAGCATCAAATCCTGTGTCCCTGACCAAGTTGCTGGCACCCAGAGAGCTGTTGCAGCAAGGACATGTGTGCCTGCACATGTACCAAAACATGATAACTCAAAACGTTAATGTACCATACAATATCAAATTCTTAACTGGTATGCTTCAGTTCTCAGCATCACTCCTTGAGACTGGCAAACATTGTGTATATATTTTATTTATGGCGATAATGACACAGAGATATGCTCTCTGCCTTATCCCAGTGTCTGTACACACTGTGCTTCAGGATAAATTTGTAACATGCTATTATGAATGTAATCTTCAGTACCTTATAACTGATTGCAAGACTTAAATCTCATTCACAATATAATGATTGAAGGCCATACAAAGAATGAACACAGAATATCCGATTCTCTTTCAGCATTTTGGGGAAAGTCATCAAGGCTGCTTTACTCTTGGTCAGAGGGTAGACATTCATGGCTGCATGGAGTCTCTTTTTTGTTTTTGTTTTAATTTTTTATTTATTCAAAATAATGCTGTGATATTAGGCTTTCAAAATATCTGTTATGCTTGATCTTTCAGCTGCACAAATAAAATTGGCAATCTGATTAGTAGTGGTTATAGAAATTGTTACAGCTGTAAAATTTGGTGCTTGCCTTAGTGCTTTCTGGGATTTGATAGGCTAGTTTATATTTGGGGGGGGGGGGGATGGATCCCCATAGATAAAGGAGTATTTTTCAGGTACTAGTTAGGCAAATATAGAAAGTATTGACTAAATCATGAGTTAGAAAAGCAACAGACATTTTCCTTTTTAATAATTTGACTTTCCTTTCGAAAATTTGATTTTCCTCAATTTTTGAGATATTTTTTTATTCATCACAATGGAACCAGCTCAATTTAATTGAATCTACCTGCCCTGATTACAGTAGTTATTAAACTGAAGTCATCATATACTGTATTGTCTCCTCTGATAAGTAAACTGCAGACATCCTTGTCAAAACCACACCCTAGAAACTAAGCCACACCCTTTGTTATATCCTTTACCTTCTATCCACCCACTCTGCTATGCACTTGAAACAAAACCTGTGTCCACAGCAGGTAATGCAACAACCCTTGATTCTGGACATACAGATGGGACACTGCAAGTGTTCCTTCAAAGATGACACCTATTAGTTAATAGAACAAGCATCATAATAACTATGTGCATTTATTGGAATAAAAAATACAACTTGACATAAACAAAACCTTTCAAGGATCACATAGCTAAACCAAAGACTTTCACTTACTGTGATTTTCAGAGGCAATTCCTGATAGTCATCCGTGTTCTGGCGGCTATATGTCTTATTAAAAGAATCTGGTTCTTTCTCAGCCATAATAAAATGAAAGGTGCAATTAATTCTTTTTCACAATTGGGTGTACAGCTACATTCCAGGAAGTGCGGAAATGTATTTTAGCAATTCCAGGTGACAACACAACTCAGCATGGAATGTTAAAAACCAATACCAATTTTTTTTTTGGTTTGTGTGTGTGTGAAGGTTGTCAAAATGAAGTCATTTCCCAGTACGTAATCAGAATCCTGTTCTTATGTCAGGTCCCTCCAATGCCCGAGACTGTTACTTGAGACCTGGACATCGGTTAATAGTGAGTTTAAATCTCTTAGGGGTGGAGGGGAACAGCTTTGTTTTGGTAAACTAGATAATTAGCTACTATCCCAAAAAGTTGAAGAGAATTGTGTTACAGCTAGTTGGCTACATCTGCGGTTCCTGGTGAACTCAGTAACTAGGAGATAATGTAGCTATAACCTCTAAATCTGCCAATGGAAATTTAGATAATTTTTAGCAATTTTGGGCATGAATTGGCACTCTGAGCTTGCCACAGTGAGTATGTTATAATGCACCCTTGAGCTTAACAATTCCAAATGTTAAAAATCGACTGAGATTTTAGAAGTTCAAAATTACCATAGAAGAGGAAGAGGGAAATCAAAATTTAGGTAGTAATGTTTGCTATCATGCTTGAAACACTGTCCTGGTGTTGATGGACTAGCTGCAGGTGCTAATTCTAGAGTGGAGTGCATGCCAAGGTAGTCATTCACTGGGGAGGTGGTATATAAGAAAGCTTAGACTAGGTAGAATATCTAGGTTAGCTTTTGATAATGTCTGATGCTGGTTGTGTTTGTTACTTTGTTGTTTTTGTTTGTGTCCTGACCTGACCATTAGAGGAGTTATGGGCAGATATAGTGGTGAGATATGTGTGCTGGTTCATTAGGCATCACTCTCCCTGTCTTTGCAAATTCTCAGAAGAATAGCAGAAGTTAACTGTGTAGTGATTTGGTTTATCATTATATCTGATTGCACATGAGTTTGATGAGAAAATGGTATACTTCTCAGTAAATCCTCTCAAAACTGGAAGATACTGGCGTATATTGTGTTATCACATTATTCTGCTGAACAATGAGGTTTTTGCAAGCTTAGCATAGAATTCAATTTTTTTTTAAATCTTCCAATGCAAGTTCACTCTTGTGTAACCAACTCTATCTCAACGTTGAAGTTATTTTTGAGCTTTCCCAATTCCTTGAAAATACCATATTTTACCTCCAATTATGCCTGACCCTGCAGCTGCACAGGTAAAGTTGACTGTCATGTCTTACCTGGTAATAGTGATCATAATTGCTACAGCCATGAAATGTGTTGCCTGCTGTGGCTCATCACCACCATTTCCTGATGTCTCTGTATATTCTCTGCGCTGCTTCTTTGGAGCTGGAATTGAAGAACATCATTTTTATTTATTGGGGACTAATTGCCATTGCTTTTGCATTTCCCCTCGTAGATGATGAGCCCCACCCACATCTAGGCTGGTTTAGTGGCTCTTTAATTTTTTTTCACTTGTGTGCAGGTTTATCTGGTTGGTGGGAGTAAAGATTTACAGTTCTACTCTAGATTATTAGTGCAGAAAATGCATGCTGAAGTTCATACAGATTGGTAGCTTAGCTAATTTTTTAGTTTCAAATATTGCAAATTCAAAACAAAAACAGTTTACAAAAAAATTTTTTTTTTTTTTAATTTTCAATGCAAATTATGTAAATATTTGTGTGATATTTATTGGTCTGTATAAATGTTGCAACAAAAAAAAAGAATTTTACATTATATTTTAACCCACATCAGAACTGGTGGCAACTAGTGAAGTTCATCACATCCAAGGTTGCATATTATTTCACACCTGCTATGTTGACTTTGTATCTCTGCTGTATTCTCCCCCAATGGATTAGGGGGGGGGGGGGTTTAGTGTGATTGAGTATGTAATTTCCCCCCCCCCCCCCCTCTTTTTTTATGTTTTTAATTTTTAGAGGCTTTAAATAAAGTACCATTATTACCTAATGAAGATCTACATCTTTTTTTTGTGCAAAGAGAGCAGACCCAAACAAACCCAATATATGTTGACTTTTGCTTTCAATGCCTGCCTTAGCTGCCACTCTTTGTGGACCTTTGAACTAGGGTGAACCATTACCAATCCACTTACAGTGTTCTGCTCAGTATTGATCCCCCCCCCCCCCCCCAAACTTTTCTGGTTAAATGGACAATAAACAGTATCACCATGCTTAAGTTAATTAACCATGAAACATATGCTCCTGAGAGCCACCTGTAATTTAACTTATCACTAAATTACAGAAATGGAAGAATTGATGACTGGTAGGATATATCTTTCAAGTGGAGACCATGATCCAGAGAAGTCAAATGTGAGAGATGTAATTTAATGTGTGTATGGGTGAGTTGGTGCGTGCATGCATGCATTCAGTTGGGTGGGCATGTGCATGTGTGTTTTTGTTCATGTGCATGTGTGTGTGTGTTAATGGTGTGTGTGTTAATAATGGTGTGTGTGTGTGTTAATAATGGTGTGTGTGTGTGCATGAGTGGAAAAGATAGTAGACTGTCTATGGGAAGAGATTTTGGGAAGCCAATTAGCTATAGGTGTGTATATATATATATACATATATATATATATATATAAACTGCATTTAATTGTTTTATTTTGGTAATCTTAAATTGGTGTTTATTATCTGCATAAATTTACTGGTAAGAGGACTAACAACTAGTAGAGGTGTGTTGGCACACCAGGGATGAGCTCTCACTCAGCACGTTCCTACACAATCACCTTCATCACTCACAAGGAATACATACACCAACAACCACCAGTCCTAGGTATCTGTGCATGCTTGCTTCTTCATAAAAGTCAATGTCATCATATCTTCACTGATGCCTGTCTATATACAGCTACTTGGAAGTGTTTTTTCTCCTTCTTTTTTTTGGTTGTATTTTTACCTGCTTTTCATTGCTGGATTTTGCCCTCCAATTTCTAGGATGTCATCTTTGTAGCTTGCTAATGTAGCAAGCTGCTGGGGCTTTTACAGGGACTGAGGTTTGCTACACAAAGTATATCATATCCCTATCATTAAGTGGTAAGCAGTTCAGCAGGAACGTTCTGTATTCATCAATTTAAGTATTGTTTGGCTGAAGAGAATAACCTATTTAGTTGGCTAGTGATTTTTGAGATCACAAGGTTTGAAAATCACTAGGTCTATTTTATCTTCTGTAATAGCCACTCTGAGAATGAGTTTACAGATAAAATGTGTATGCTCAAACTCAGATGTGATGTTCTGCATGGGTTAAAGTTATAGACTAACAATTATTTCTGTTTAATGTTTAGGAATTATGCTTCCAGAAAGGAGATGTGATTACTCTTGTCAGCGAGTTATTGGAAGTAAGTAAGGTATTTTCCAAACCTCCCCCTTCCCCCAAGTACCTGTTGTCTTTTAATGTCTTCCATTGTTTTACTAATTGGAAAAGTGCTTGTAACTAATGCAACTCTTTATGCTCACTGTCTTGTGTGAAAACAAAACCAAAGTTAGCAATAACAGCACTTCAGTTTTGGTTAATTTTCATACTTTGTATATGACCTTTTCTATTATTAGGATAGACAACACTTTCAAGCTGTTGTGGCTGATGGGAGTATGGGCCTGATCCATTCCTCCCTCCTCCTCCAGCGTAGTCCGGTTCCACTCCTTCCCATGCCGTGGTTCCATTCTTCAATCAGCCGGCTGGATGCCGAGAAACTTCTGGACCGGAACAGGGATGGGCAGTTCCTGCTGAGATTTAGTCAAAACACTAAGGGTGTTTTTGCGCTTGCTATGAGGTAATTCATGACCATCTGTGTTTGTATGGTATGTGTGTACATTTTTATTCCTGACTTTTTGACCCTGGGATAGGTGTCCATTTTTTCTAGTTTGCTTTTAAAGGAAAAGCAATTACCTATACTAGATAAAAATGTTATTATACAATATAAAGAACTTGTAATATTTCACTTCCATTTTTTAAGGCTTAGTTTCATGTAAGTTAATATATGTTGTTGTTTTAGCCATAAAGAGAAAATTCACCATTACCTGGTTGCCATGGATTTCACTGCAAAGAAGTTGACGATTGATGGAGTGAAGTATTACAACAACCTTCCGGAGCTAGTTGAAGTGAGTCATGTGATTGCATGTGACAATACACTGATATGCTCCTCAAGTACCCTATCAATCTAGTGTGGTAACATCCACTTATAGGAATAATGTTGCTACAGTCATGTGGAGGGGTGAGGGGATATGGAACTAGCAAGAAAATAAATTGAGGGTGGAGTGGTGGTGTGCATTCGATCTTGTGTATGAGCATGCTCACTCAGGGAAGACTTATTTGTCCTCTAAAATAGATGAATGGTTTATCTGCAAGTCTGTTGACATATTTGGCAACAATTTTTTAGTCCAGTAGTCCAGGCATCTTCTGGTGCCTGATGATTTTGATTAACATCAGAAAGTGGGTCTATTGTTGCTCGTGGTATCTTGCATTGCTGCGGTTGATTTATCCGTCACACTAAATTTGTGTTGCATCCAGTGGTTATATACGTGTCTGTAGTTTGTATTTTTTACCTGCCAATGCTCAATTTTTATATTTTCCGGTTATTTTATTTGATGTTCTAACACAACTAGCTTGTATGGCATAATGCCAAAGTATGTAGCCTATAAAGACAAGTATAGAGAACAAGTTAATTTTGAAGCATGGAAAAGTGCATGCATGAGTGTCTGTAGTGCCTCACTCCTCCATAAGTCTCTGAGGATCTTCATCACTTGGACTTCCTCTGCATCTTCTGCAGCAAGTGGCCTAGGTAACTTGGGCAATCAAGTGACATAACCGATGCTTTCAGATCTTGATTTCTTCGTTTCTGTCCTTTTTTTTACCATAAATTACAAATATAAAATATGAATCATTTTAAAAAATCTAAGTCAATTCCTTGAATAGAGTACGATAAAGCAATCATGGAGCTTTATCCAAGCTTGTAGAAAGTGAAAGAAGGCATTGGATGAAATTGGACGAGTCTAGATCGCTAAACCTTTTAACAGGTGGAGGTAATGTGAGCTCATTGATGTTGTAGTGGATGGATGCATTCAGTTGGGTGAGAGTAGCTGCTATCTCTACTTGTTGATCAATGCAAGAGGGCTCCACTTTGTGTAACAGCTGCAGCAAGCAAGAAAGAGAAAGAGAGAAAATAGAGATCAATCCAGCTATCGAAAAAGTCTCTGGAGTATCCATTTCCTGACCACACAAATTTTATTGAATGAATGATTTGGTGGTGAGCTGTGGTGGAGCCAACCAGATGTGATTATGTGAGAGCAGGAAGATGTGTACACTCATCACATGTATTCAATTAACCTGTTATCAAATTGTGGACACTATCGAAGAGAGGATGGAACAATTTTTCCCCCTCAAACACACCACCAACACAACCTCAAACTGTTGAATAATAAACGTGTTATTTTCGCTGTTGACAGATGGAAAGTGGATTACCTGTTGACAACTAAAATTTATTCACATTCATTTTATAAACCAGCAAAATAAAAATGCTCATACATGTGGCGACCCTTGATACTATTTACCTCAGATTGAAGGATTTTTTTTCGTGGTATTGACGGCAAATACCCACCAACTTTGTGCAATGCCAGATGGTGTTCATTAGAAACAAAACACAAATCTTTCAAGTTCTCTTCAATTGTTTTATTCTCTGAGCAACAATCTGTGTGACTCTTGTGCAAGTTGTGTACTTGTATTCAAGTTACACACTGTGGCAAAGCAAAGGTGGCAGACAGGAACTCGCAGGGATCTGCTGTGGCTTCAATGCACCTTGTGTGTGTACCAAGGCTCATAATACAGGGATATCTTAATCGGGTGATTTCATCTTGCAATAAGTTCCTAGGAAGCCATTCTGGTAGTATGCCTGGGAGAGGAATTAGATTGGTTACACATTTGAGGTATTTGTGGTCTGGGTGAGCCTTTGTTGAGAAGGAAGGGAATAAAAATAGCGTACAGGTATATAGTAGGTTGCATTCAGTTAGCATTACACTACTTCAAAGGTGTGAGATAATCCAGACTTGTTTGTTGTTTGATATAAAAATAATTTGGAAGGTTCACCAGAAGAACATATTTTGCTTCTCATATATATCTTCACACACTTCAACCACTCAACATTGTTGAACAATTATAGCTGTAAACAGACAAGTAAATTAAATACCAATTAAAATTGAGAATCCTATCTTGTTCCTTAAAGAAGCCATGGCCGTGGAACATGCCATACCTGTATCTACTAGTAATTGAATTCTCACAGAGAAATAAAGTAGAAAGTGTGAAGTGTGTCATGTCTATGTGGTAGATGGAGTGGCCATATGAGATTGGTTTTCACTTTAAGCCCTGTCCACGCCAGAAACGGGTCTCCAGCAACACCCGGTTCCAAACATTTTCTTGCATTCACACTGGCATAGTGCTGAACCCACTCCACATTACTTGCATGGGCTAAATAATTGGCTGGGCATATTAATTGGTTTTCCTCTACCACTTAGAGAAATAGGGTATTTTATTTTCTGGTGTGCTCCGTTGTTTTGTCTCTTTCCCTCCGCAGTGTCATCACACAAAGGGAGGATAGAGAGGGGAGAGAGAGCTGTTAGTAGCTAAACTCCTATAGCAACATCAGCAATAAAGCCACAGGTATATTCAATAAATCTGAGCCGCTTGAAACCTACCTTTCTGAAGGTTTCAGGTGAAATCAGGTGGAACCCTTTGGGATGTATACCGGGTGTAGTGTGGACGCATAGAACCCATTCCAGAAAAGGGTGAAACCAGTTTTATTGTGCAGTATGGACAGGGCATTAGGTTGTGTTCAGGGGGTGGGGGGAAGACTTGTAGCTGTGATGGAGTGGAAGTCCTAAGGTCACTCTGACCGACACTCAGTTCTTACTCTAAATGGGGGGGGGGGGTTGTTTTAACCATCTTTCTACTCTGTAAGGAGTGCATATGCAATGATTTACCACATAATTGAACTACTTACTATTTTATCCAGTGAAGAACTCCCTCCACTCCTTACCCCCAAAAGCACCTTGCAATAGATTTAGCCATCCCAGTCTGTTTCAGTTTCATCCGAATATGCAGGATAGCACTAAACTAACATGAACACAAGAGCCTGTAAACAAGCATACCAGTGTAATCAGTGATAGAGGTTGTAAATCATTGAGTTCTGTCATGTCTGTGACATCTCTGCAAAGGTGGATAAATATCTGACCAAGAGATTGACTGTCTAGAAGACAATGTAAGGGGGCACTTTACCATCTTTGTTGCCACTGACGCAACTCACCAGCTGCTGGGGAGAGTGAGGCAATCAGGGAGGATGATCCATTTGCCTTCCAAGTGAAGGAGAGATGAGATGGAGTAAAAAGATTTAATAAAAGAAGGTGTGGTCATCAATGATGAAATGATTGCAGTAGAACAGTCGGTAGGTGGTGAGGGGTTTGTGTACTAGTGCACCACTGATTGGCAAATCGAGACTTGCACTAAATATTGGTTATTTACTATGGTGTGTATCACAATACGCACACACACACACACACACACACACACACACACACACACACACACACACACACACACACACACACACACACACACACACACACACACACACGGGGAACAGAAATGGCATGTACACAGTGACATATCTGTTAACATCCTGTCTTAAATATATTGAATCCGAATGTGTTAGCATTGTTGATTTTAACCAGGGTCATCATGTAGAGAGAGGCATCAGCAACTTCATAGTGTTTAGAAACACTGGCTCCACCCCCCTACACACACACACACACACACACACACACACACACACACACACACACACACACACACACACACACACACACACACACACACCATCAATGATATGGCAAAGATGAACTGTGAAACATCGTTATATACTCATGGCTCATGTTGTTGAATGATTCAGCACTTCTCTCCTGTATAGTAGTTAGTTGCCTCTATAGCACAGGCCACCCCAACCCAAACCTGACCCTTGCCCTTATACAAATGACTGACAGAACAATATCTGTAATATGTTCAATACTCTTTCTATGCCAGATCATATTTCTACACGGAATGTGTCATGGTTGTCTAATGATGCGTATCTATCCAGTTTTTGTCTACTGAACATCACTCACATTCCACCACAGATTTAGTAGTAGGGTATCCACAATTGGTCTGAGAAGCTTCTGTTTGATGTACTACATTAATCATCTTAGCATATTATAATCAGGTCATGTGGCAGTAATACGCAGTATATTTAAAACACTTGGTTACCACACCTAAATCAGCTGCTTTTGTGTTTTCTCTGTCACGTTCATGGCTTCTGTGTGTGTGTGCAGTGCATAGGAAGAGACTTTAGACAGAATATTACTTCATGTGTTGCCATCCTATGTGGGCAAGCAAGTTTCCAAGCAGTAGCTCTGGTGTGAATCCTCACTCTGTGTTGATAGATTCCTTCCATGCAGGCTTCCATACAACGTTCAAGCTGCAGCTTCTTGTTGGCTCAGTGTCAATAATGCTAACTGACAGCTGAAGTAGGTAGAGTGCTTTTTTTTTTTTTTACTATTAGTGATGAATGTGTAGCTAGCTCTTTTGAGTCATTTAAATGCTAGTGAATCTTACTATAATTCTCAATTTGTTTGATTGTTTGTTTTTTTGTTTGTTTGTCCGGTATCTACTCTTAAATTATTAGGTCTAAAGGGCTCAAATGTCAGAGGGTTTGATGAGGATCACCCTGGGGATGTATTAACGAAGTTTAGTGAAGATTGGTTTGTTCACTAACTCCTCCCAGACGATTGGGCTTAAAGGGGTCAAATATAGAGGGTTTAATGAGGGTCACCCTAGCATGCTTATTGGAAGTTTAATGAAGAACAGAGTAAAACCCTGCTCGTGGGGCTATTTTTTCCCCAAAATTTCCTGGTTGTGATCACAACTCTGCCTGAGTAATCGACCCCCACTTACTACAATTGTGTAAACACATACGTCGGCAAAACTATGCCCACACCACATCCAGCTCTTTTTCTTTACTTCCTTTTGAGCCGTAGGCCCAAGCATTTGGGATGAGATAGCAAACCACAGATCTTCAATCAAATTAAAAGATCTTTGTTGTCTTTGTCCATAGGATGGGTGCTATGCTAAAATATCTTTCTGAGATGGGGGGGCATTTGCCTCCATCTGTAGAATGGATATCTTTCTAGTAAATATAATGCACTAAATTAAAATTATTATATGAAGCAATTTTGATAGTTTCATGTTTGGTATTTCGTTGTGGTTGTTTTGTTGGGTTTTTTTTTTTTTTTTTACATTTTTTTTTTTACCATCTGCCTACACTTTGGTATGTCACACTTCACTCTGCACAGTTGCAGACCAATAAGTAGCTGGTCACCATGCAGTGCACTTCCAGCTGCTCATTTGGTACTTGGTTCTTCACTTTCATCCTCTGCATACAGGGCTTGGCTCCTGACAATTCTTCTCCAGACAGCTCCTCCATTTTGCAACCTGGTTAAGTAGTAGGCTCTTCTTGCATGGCAAACTGGGCAGTTTTTGCAAGGGGGAAGCTGGTGACTCTCAATTCCACCTTTTAGCACCAAACAGGTGATGTAGGAAAACATCAATTTTTGTGGGTAATGCTTTGTGGGGCCTACTCTATCAGTTATGGAATGGGTACTACTCCTGACTCAACTTCAAAGGTATCTACGATCCCCTTGTTATTGGTAAATAATTTCAGTTCCTTTGCTTTTCCTTTGTCTGCAAAGTCACTGGCAGTGTTGCATCTAGGGCATGCATACCAGCTAGAGTCTTGCGTACACTCACACAGCACACAGAGAGTGACTGACTGCAACTCTACTGATATTGCGACCCTTCTCAGGGTGTTGTTGTCACACTTGTGAAGCACAGGGTGTTGTTGTCACACTTGTGAAGCACAGGGTGTTGTTGTCACACTTGTGAAGCAGGAGGTTCTTCTACATCTGTCTTGTCATGGAACGCCAAGAACAAGGTGGACCATGTCTACTCAGAAAAGATTTCTATATATGGTTGCACGATATCCTATCAGAATAATCTGCAAATCAGTAGGTAAAAGGTCTGGCTACTCTGAGACTAGCATCCACCATCAAGTCAGCAAAGTTTCATTAAAATTCCTTCAGCTTTTGCAGAGCCAAATATGAGCATAAAACGGGTCTACTACCATAGCTATATCCCTAGTTATTCCCTTAAGAGGGGGTTTTATCGGAGATCAACAACCACCCCTGGATCCACTATACCATCCCAGAATCTGTGGATGAAATCACCCTTGTAGCTGCCATTAGGAGGGGGATGGGGGTTGGGGGTAGTTCGTACCCAATGGACCCCACCCCCTAGACCTGCCCCTGCACCTGGAGTGGATGAGAGAGTGCACAGTCAGCAACAACTGATGTTTTTTGTTTTTTTTTATTTAAAAATTATATATACTTTTATGTTCTCAGAAGCCACGGCAATGAGAGCATGGCATGTGTTACCTCATATTTGTGTTACACTCTCCAGCACAAATTATTCTATAAATAGTATAATCCTGAGAGAGAGAGAGAGAGAGAGGGGGGGGGGGGGGAGAGAGAGAGGGAGGGGGAGAGAGAGGGAGAGGGAGAGAGAGAGATACTTGGGGCTTCGGTAGATGCTACTGACTGGCTGCTGCCATCTGTTGAGGAAGTTTCAGATTCTTCCATACTGCAGTTCTAGTTTCCACCTTCAGAATAATGTGGTCCTCTTGCTTCTAAAAAGCAAAAATTGTCCTATAGACAATGATTTGGCACTTCCTCAATCAGTCCCTTTTGAAAACCATTGATATTTCTTTAGGCACAGCAAACTCTCTGATCAGTCTTGAAAACTGTTGAAATTGTCGCACATTGCCTTGTGGGTGGAGGAGGTGTGGGGCCCGACTGGATGCTCATGAGCTCAATCAGACATTTAAGAAAAATATCAGCCATAGATTGTAGCAGTTGGTATAGGGCAATTTGGTGACAATGCCACAGATTTCCATCTGCTCAATTCCACATCAATTTGAAGGGTTTGAGCAAAACAACATCAAATTTAAATCATAAGTGTGGGGCATTGAACTTGTCTTGCTGGACTGTGTGGGTCAGGAGTGTGGAATGCTGGGCAATGGGAAGGTATGATGTGTGTGTGTGTGTGTGGGTCTGCACATACTGTATAATAATAATGTCTTGCTGTATTCTCTCCTTGTCCGATCTGATCCTGTGCTACCCAGCTCACAATTAGTTGATTCTTCTCTTACTCTATCTGTGACCATGCCTGTAACCCAGTTGCTAGTTACTGTGCCATGCAATGACCTCCTGGATCTCCAACTTCAGTCCCTCGTGTGAATGTGAATAAGCTATCTGGTGTTCTCATTTGCTGTGCTTTGCATGTACCCACTACAAGGGGGTGTCTATAAAATTTCATTTAATTGCACACGTGCCTTTTTGTCATTAGCTTCCAGTATGAACATGTTTCTTTGCAGTTCTAAGTGGGATCTGTCCTAATGTTTTCTGTTTTAAAACAGATGGCATCATGCAGTAGTATTTGTAAATGCGGAGATAGAAATACTCAGAACATAATGTTTATCATTGTCCTCGCAGTGAGTGAGTTGTGCAAGCATATATGTGCTTGTCTCTTGTCTACCATAACACAAACACACTCCAGAGAGACAACCACCTGTTTCGCGTGGTGTCACATTATCCATTTGTGATTTACAATGTCTATAGTAAACATTCTTCAATGCTGTTTGTACTGTATGTAGTTGTTTATTAGAGTTTGAGCCTATTCATATAAGGATTGATCCACTATGGGTGGTAGGACATTACAATTATACCTTAACACAAATGATATTATATGGAACTAGTAATGGTTCTCGCATTATGCTGTGGTGAATATAAATATTTTATGAAAATGTGATTAATGAATAAAGTCTCTCTGTATTGCTAATTAATTGAAAATTATTTGGTACAATTAAATATGATATCATCATTGATGATACCTTGAGCATAATGATGGACTGTTAGTTACAGTATATCTTATAACTTCTCTCTCATTTTCTTGTAATCTGCCTTGTGAGTGAATTCTCATGTCAATTTTGGGGTGATGAAATATAAATGCAGACAAAGCTCATCCCAATCTGCAAAAATAACTTAAATTGGCTATGGCTACCTGCTAAAATAAGTCCTAGCACATTTAAATAATGTGCAGTCAAATATGTATGAATTAGGGAAAGAAAATGAAGGAGTGGGAAGAGGTAAGGGTGGGTGGGAAAAAGGTTGAAACAAATTGAGGGGAGGAATTTATTTTAAAGAGAATTGAATTTATAGCCTTCTGCTAGATATGAATCCATCAGGCCATGGATGATTGGTTTTGATATGAAAATGTGCCAACTATCGCTATCTTCCTTATATGAAAAGAATCCTAACTCTCTTCTCCTTTTTTTTATGGTGGCTAATATTTGGAGTGATCTTGGGAATACATACACACTAAAGTATTTTCCGACCATTCAGATAAAGTGTGATTGGTTGTGTACCAAATATATTGTATGTATAATGGACTGAGACTCTGTTGTTTTGTCATTGGCTAAGAAAAGTTAGATTGTGGTTTTAGCATGCACTAGACAAAAAGAAGACAATCTTGAGCTATCTCCTGGCAACACTGTACAAGCCCCAAGTTGTAGGGTGTGCTGAATTTGTATAAACATTGTGTTTATTTCCGCAGAGTCATAAGTTTGAGGCAGGAGAACTGGGCACCACCTTATCCCACCCTGTGGAGAGGAGGGGCATTCTGGACTTCCATATTGATCAGAACACCCTAAAAAATAGTGAGTAGTGTGATGTGATCATGCTAGCTTGTGTATTAGTGTGGGTTTGGAAATGTCTCATAATTATTTGCTTGTTTCAAACATGTCCTTCCCTCTTGCCACTATTCCTCGTCATCCTCCCTCGCTGTCCCTTCTTCCTTACCATCCCTCCCTCTGCGCATCTCCTTTCCTTCACTGCCCCTCTCCTCCCATCCCTCCCTCTCCCCCTCCCTTTTCTTTCTACCCTCCTCCACCTCCTCTCCCTCCACCATCCCTTCTCTACCCCACTTCCTTCTCCTTGCCTCCATCCTCTGCTCAGTGTGGGGGTTACCCAAGGATGAGGTGGAGCTGGGGCAAAGTTTGGGTAAAGGTGAATTTGGAGAAGTGTGTGTGGCAGTGTACAGAGGAGTGCAGATGGCAGGGAAACTCATCCGTGAGGACAAGCAGAATGCCACCATCTTGGCCATCTTGCTCAAGGAGGCAGCCATTCTCACGTGAGCGCTAGTTACAGTGAAGTACAGTACATTGGAATAAAGTGCAGAATAATGCACCAGATGATATAGAATACTTGGTAGCAGCTGCATGTTGCTCAAAGACGTTGTTAATTTGCAGCTATTGTGATCATATTTTAATTTTCTTTCTTGAAAATTATTTCTGGATTCAGCCTTAATGAACATGTTGAATACATTACATGTGATTTGTAGTTGCAGCGCCTTCATATTCATTGTGGCAATCATTGCAATCAGGCTAACACAACACACACAACACATGCACCTGTGGTCCTGTTAAGGGTGATTGTCATGTTGTCCTCGGAATATTTGAGGGAAATATTTAGTTGAATCTTTCTATTTTCTTTAATTAGAACTCAAGATGAAGTGAATTATATTATGCTAGTTGGAAAGTTAGCTTCCATTTTTGTAACCATGTGCTTCCATCCCATTCTTGATTTCTTTCCTGATTCTTTTCTTCTTTCCTGATTCTCTCTCTTTGCATGCCTGTTCTTGTCCTCTCTTTGCTATCCTTGTACATATACTGTGTCCCATGGACAGTTCATTATCTCTGTGTGCTTGTCAATTCCCTCTCCAGGCACTTCAGACATAAGAATCTAGTTCAACTGGTTGGACTGGTGTACCAAGGTTCAGCTATGAAGTGCATTCTCACTGAACTCATGGGAAAGGTGTGAGAGTGGTTGGGGAATATACCTGTCGACATTGTATGTGCACGCACCTCGACCCTTTGTGTTGGCATGTATAGTAAGTGTTTATTATTTTATTATTGTTGGTTTTCTGGCTGTTTGCAGGGTTCCTTGCAGAAGTACTTGATATCACGAGGCAGGTCTGTTATCTCACAGACTGAACTTCTCAGCTTCTCCAGGTAAGCATTACTTATCATGCATGCTGCTTTATAAGCAATTTCGATTTTTATTTTGCACACTTTTAATTATTAGTTCTGCTTACTACCAAACCATTTGTGTCAGACCTCCTGTAAAAACAACTTTAGCTAAAATGAAAGTGATGCAGTCAGCCGCAGTCGGTTTTAAAGATACTTACGTAATGGCTATTTCACTGTAACTCTTGTACAATTAAACATTAGAAAAGTTGGCTCCACATTTATATCAGAAAGTGGTACTTCTTTCTCAAATACTGTTCAGTGTTTCATCTTTAGCATGTGATGGTAATGAGTTTGTGATGTCCCCATGTACACACAGAAGATTCTTTATTAATCATTTCTCTTCTGTAATCTTGTTCCACTCATAATACCCTTCCATAATGGGGGGGTTTCCTTTGAGACTGTCTCTGTGGGTGGTCTGCATTTGATAAAGCTTGAAACAGCTTTATTTGTATATATATATGCCAACATATTATCTCTTTAGTTGTGTGAGTGTTTGTCTTTTTACTACTAGACTAGTTAATTGCTGAAGTTCAAATAGTGTCACTCTTTCAGTGAGTATAGAACACACCGCAGCACAAGTTGAGACCTTGTATGGGCACTCAGCCATCCTTATCACAAATACAACAAAAGATACATTAACAGTTTGTCTATTCAAATTAGTGACTAGGATGATTTACACAAATAAATGTTTTTAGTGAGTTTAGACTCTTACACAGTCAGGTGTAGAGTAAATAGCCAAGGTCAGTAGTATCCCTGACTGTGGGCATTCCCAAACAGATAAATACTATACAAATACTCTCCTTTTGGTTGAACATTGGGACACGGCATACACTGTGCAGATTCCAAAAGTGATAATTGTCCACCGTAATAACACTCAGGTTATACTGATATGCTTCGTGAATCGTGTTAAATATCATTCACTTTTACCTTATTTATGGAGTATCCTTTTTGTGTAGTTCTTCACAAGAAGACAAGTTTGAGTAATCGTCTACATTCACTTGTAGTTTTTGTTCTCACACAAGTAATTGAGTAAAGATGTCATTCTCACTTCACTTTTCTTCCTTTTAGGGACGTGTGTGAGGGGATGGTCTACGTCGGCTCCCAAGGCTTCGTGCACAGGTAATGCATGCATACTCAGGGTGGGTGTGGTCTAGTGTGCTGAGTTGCAACCAATTATGTGTGTGTCTGACTGCTATTGCACTCACTGAAACTGGATTTAGTTTGGTAAGGTGTAGACTTGTTATTTCACTCTTTATGTTTCCCTGGTGAGAACAGATGGTTGATATAGGAGATGAATAGTCTTTGTCTTGCATGGCCTTGTGAGGAGGATATGAGTACTGGTTACAGGACAGTATGTACATTACACAGCCTAAATGGAAATGGTCTGTTTAGCGTAAATTGGAGGAATGGTTTAATTGGATACTGTATCCGCCTCCCCCTGAGTGTTCCAAACTAGATGATGCTCCTTAATAGTAACTTTAAACTTTACCTGAGCCCCGTTTTAGCTTCACATTTTATAATCAAGCCACCGGTTTTCCAACAAACTATTGCAGTTTGTTTGTTTTTTTGCAAGATTTTTGTGTACAAAAATGTTCTCTCCGAATTATTTCTTTCCTAATGGACGATTATAGGAATCTGTTGCTGACCTTTACCTTCTTTTGTTTGCCGTAAATGTGAGTTTTTCCTAGCCTTAGCCCTAGCTGCACAACAGGGGTGAATCTGCAAGTTAATTTTTTCCCTTCATTTCTTGGATAAAAACCACAGAATTTTTTTAATGATTTTTATCTCCCTTTTTTTTAAAAAAAAAGGGGGGGGGGGGGGGGGGGGGAAAAAAAAAAAAAAGGAAGGGGAAAACGACCCTTTACCTATTTTCTTCCGAGACTTACCCGGAGTATCGTTCTTGGTTAGCCTCTAACACTTTTTTTGTTTAACTTTTTTTTTTTTTTTTTTTTTTTTTGGTTAAAATTTAATTCCTTCTGCAAGGGCAGGACAACATAGGGAGCCCAATGCAATTTGAATGGTGGTCGTGTGACCTCTGGTTCTAAAATTTTGTGACAGTTACACAGGCAAGCAAGCAGGCAGGGAGGGAGGAAGTTAGCACAAATAATAGTCGGAAATATTATAATAACAACTGTACATTAACATAGTGATTTTATACTACTTTACATGAAGGCAGAAACAGCTACCAAAAAGTTAAGGTTGGGGAGGAGGGGGGGGGGGGGGGGGAAGGGGGTGGCTCAAGATATGCATTTTGGAGAATTAGCTGTACACTGGAGTGCTTGTGCACACAACATGATGGAACACATAGCATCAAGCTTATTGTTGAAAGTGCAACTTTGGCTGTGCCGCGTTCACTATCCCTTATGCTAGAACATCATCGTGGTTAGGAGGCACTGGGTGTGTGCTATGCTGGTCAGGAAAGTCACCATGACATGCAGGAAATAACAATCTTTGACGGTACAAATAGTATCATTAGCTAATGGAAATGGATAAATAGGTTGTTCATTACTTATGTGAATAATAGTGTGCATAAGTTATGGTTCTGAGCAATAATATTTTGTGTAAAAGAACATTAGGATTAGTGATTCTAGAGCTATTTCTGGTATTTAAGGTCCACTCAGTCTTTAGGCAATAATTTTATTTAGTTTGTTTAGTTCTAATTTAATTGTAATATTGGATTGTGTGATATACATATAGCTATAATTTACTATATCAATTCATTGTGCCACAAGGTAATATAGGAAGAACCTCTGAATAGCCAACATTGTTCTATGCAGGTGCATCCTGCATAAAACATGTAGCCCATGTCAGTTGTGTTGATTATGATCATTACCAGAGCCATGTGGTCCATCAGCAAAAGGGCTAGTGATGGACTATTGTGTGTGTATTTCAACAATCACTTGTTTCCAGAGTGGAGATGGCTGGAGGCTGCAGCTACACAGAGCCACGGACTCCACTGTCTGGTGATAGCTCTGTAGCTGCAGGCCGCCGGCCTCCTCCACTCAGGAAGCAAGTGAGCACTGAAGTAGACTCACATGTGATGTTGGAAATCAATTTAGGTTAACTCAAAGTTCAAGTTAAGGTTTGGTTGTTGTTAGTTGTTTTTTTAATGACTGAAGTAAACATGTTAGGAACAATTCAGTGGGTTGTGTGGTTACCTTTAACTACACAGTTGACTGTAATGATAATTGATTTATAATGAACAGTCACTGTTTTAAAAAGTGATATTACAGTGACAAATTCCGCCCCCTTGAACAACTATAACCCAGTGTGAGTGCTTTCGTTGATATAGCACTGATGATGCCATAGACGTGTTTAGATATTTCATGGCATGATGGACAGGAATGTTGTGTACCAGAATGGACTCTCTTTCATGTGTAGTGCAAACACAATTTATTGTCTTTTGTTGGTGCTGTGTAACAGTGAAGCCTGAGATTAGTTGGATATGACACCCCATGCTGTGGTGACTGAATCCATTTAAGTTCTAGAATGTTCTCTGATGAAGAATATCAAAGTAACTAGGTGGGCAGTTATCTGCTCACACCTATGGTGGTGTAGCACTGAGAGGTGCTGCTTCATACACCACCAACACAGTTTATAACCTACCTTTACCCCAGGGGTTTGTGGGGGAGTCCTTCACTATGATGCCATTTTACTTGCTCCTCTCGTCCAGTAAAAACAACCTATCTACGTAGTTTGAAATAATAAGGGGAGAACTGGGCTCTGCATGTGTGTACCTTAAATTTGCCCTTGGGTACCTGGTAGGGCATAACTCATTTGAGGTATTGATTACTTGTGTTTGATACTTGATAAGAGCAGTTGTGGTGATGCATGTCCCATAATGGAATTTTGTGGGATTACTTTCTTCTTTTTTCTTATTTTTTGTTTTGCTGTTGTTGTTTTTTTTTTCATTTTTTCATTTTTTCATTTTTTTTTTTTTTTTTTTTTTTTTTTTTTTTTTTTTTTTTTTTTTTTTTTGGTACCCACTCAATGGACCCTTTCTGTTGAGCGTTCATTGATCATTTGATAGGGGGGGAGGAGGGATTTTATATACCAGTTTCGATTCTCTTCTGAACCAATTACACCATGAACAAGATGCAAAAGCTCTTGCACACCATCCCCAAATACCTTATCAACTTCTCTCTCTTGCTTCCCAAGACATGCTGGAGAAGTGCTAGTAGCCACTGCATGTTACCTCCTTCCCTCACACTGAGCGATGCACTCCCCCAGGTCACAAGTCCAGACCAGTTTGGGTCAGCCTTCTTTTTTTTTATATACAAGAGGTGGTTTCCTCTCACTACACGTATTAATCCACATGCATATAAAGGAGGTAATGTTGCACAGTTAGTAATGGGCTTGTGGTGAAGACCATCCTTCTTCAGGTAGCTAGTGAAAAGACAAAGATTGCATTCCATCTTGAAAAGATACTGCTGTTATGAAATTAATATACTGTGGAACTGATATCACAATTTATGATTGCATGTCCATCATATTTATTGTCGTTGTTGTTTGTTGTTGTTGTGATGTATGGTAGGGATTTGGCAGCTCGAAATATTCTTCTAAACAATAATGGACAGGCCAAGATCTCTGACTTTGGATTAGCACGCAAGGCAGACACACATGTGCCCCACGAAGGAGGGAAATTCCCAGTGAAGTGGACGGCCCCTGAGGCACTCAAAGAGAGTGTACGTCTGTAGCAACAGTTTATATAATAATGATTGTGAATTACTTTAATTTATGATATTTGTCATTGCTCTATGTGTGTGTATAGAAATTTTCATTCAAATCAGATGTTTGGAGTTTTGGCATTTTGCTGTGGGAGATTTATTCTTATGGACGTAATCCTTACCCTTCTGTGGTGAGTAAATAGTTATTGACTCTGTTCGATTAATTTAGACAATCATAAAAACAATAAACAAATGATTGGGATGAGGAAGTGAGAGAGAGAAACAGACGGAGGTGTGTGGAAGATGAGGGGGTGAGGAAACAAACAAGGGAAATACCCTCCCCACCACATTCTCTGCATGCACATATAATAGCTCTAAATGTTGGCATTCACTCAGTCACTCTCCTTTTCCTCAGCCAAACAGTGAGGTGTTGGAGAACATTGAAGATGGAGTTGTCATGGACCCTCCTGACACCTGTCCTGATGAGATATACGACCTCATGTGTGTGTGCTGGGAGATAGAGCCTGCACAGCGACCCTCCTTCCGGCTCATACAGAAGAAGTTGGCTCGCAACCTGAAAGAGTCACAGACACCTTGTCACAGCCCTAGTCCAATGCACCAACCCTTCGGCTCCATGCCTGATTGTAAGAGATTAACTGAGTGATGGGGAGGGGTCAGGGTGCATTGAGTGCAAAGTATCAGAAGAATTGTGGACTGTTTGTGTGGTGCAACTCATCGTGATTGGGCTCTGGGAGCGGTCAGTGCATGCAGGCTGCATATTTGCCTCTCTGCTCCTTTTTGTATGATAGTGGTAAAGCTTGAAAAAAATTTTCAATATTTATTTTTAAAAAGTCTTGTTTGCTCGGTCATTGTGTTCTTGAATAAAATAATTACATGTGCAAGTGTAGGCTTAACATTCAATCATATAGTCAATATCCCCATATTAATAAGTCATTCTAAACAAAAGTTGGTTAGTTCAATAGGACCACTTCTTGATAGCTTTCAATTATACTTTCTCTCAAAATAACAGTTAGCAATAACTATGTATTATTTGCTGAGTACCAATATTTCCTTGTGGGGGCATACAAACGTTCAGTCATTTTTTCACATTAGCACCAAGAACGTTCTCTCTCGTGCATAATTGATAGTTGGACTATTTGGTACTGTAAATTTATTACACCATTGCACTCTCTTCCATTGAGAATGTATTAGCAATATGTGCTGACATTTATTCACAATATCATCAGAATTGGGGGGGGGGTGGGAAGGCAGTCCCTCTATAAGTAGCCTCTAGAATTACTTTAGTGTTAAATTCAAAGAATATGTAAGATAACTTGGATGTGTAGGATACATTGATATTCACTTGCCCTAGAATAATTGGTACAGGATTTACTGGACAACTATGGGGTGTCCGTGAGTTAGTTGAATTTGTTACAGACAACTTACACAAAACATGATGTGAATTAATTTGAAACAAGCAGGTAAGCACAAAACAAAAATGTTAATATCAGAAAAAAATGGAATCTTACATACCATTAAGGGCGTTGTTATGTGTATCTGTTCCTTTTTTCATTGTCTGTTCATTTCAGCTGAGTCAGGCTGCAATGATGCATTAGCAAAGTTTATCTCTTAAGTATTACCTACTAGCTTCATAAATGGTGATGTTCTATCCTCCAAACTACTGATTTAGAAGCGTAGTGGCAAACCCTTGAAGTTGGAAATATTGTTGTACTAAACCAAAACCCTTGTTTCTCTCCTTCAAGTGACCTGCTTAAAATATAAATTATACTAAGGATCAGGAGGGCCCAAAAACTAGAAAACTGTCTCTTAACTTATATGTATTTATTGCTTCTGTGGTATCAAAGTTATCCAACATTGAACATGACATAAGCTGGTACATATTTTCTTCTTAAACAAACATTCTACACAAAGTTAGCATGTTACCACTGGTCGTCTCTACCCCTTGTTACATATGTTGGGGTAGACAAACTCACCGTATTTAATTCTTTGTTTTATGAAGCAGCTCCATGGAATTGTCTATTTTTTAATAGTTATTTCTCATATTTAAATTGTCATATCACAGCTCTCTCTCTGTGTCTATCTCTCTCTCTCTTTGTCTGTCTCTCTCTCTCTCTGTCTGTCTCTCTCTCTTTGTCTCTCTCTCTCTCTCTCTCTCTCTGTAGAGTAGCTCACTAAACATCTATTGTGCCATTTTATTGCAGTTGATGAGCTGGTAAGGGGTCCAATTGCTATCAAGACGTACAGGGAGGCTCCCCTTCACCGCAAGGCTACCATATTCATGGGAGAAATCCTCTTCGTGGGACCTCTGGGGTCAGGAAAGACTAGTCTGATCCACAACCTGATGGGGGAGAACTTCAGGCTGGTGGAACCGCCATCTCAGAGTATCAACATAATGGAGAATTGTTGTCTGCTGGAGGATAGCCTACACTGGATCCCTTCCACCTCAGGACTAGTTTATGAGGATGAACTGGTGAAGATCATTGTGAATGATTTGCTCAAGTACACGAACGAAGCCTTCACAAACAATGCAAGTATCGGTAACAGTAACAGGAAGAACAGATTAGAGCATGTTCAATCCATATCACCTCTAATACCCAAATTTTCAAGGAGACACAGCAGTGATGCTGATGCAAAACTCCAAGTGGAAGGGATTGAAGAAATGAAGGATATCATTACTGCCCCTCCACTCCCTCCACCACGACAAACCTTTAGGTCACACAGCTTCTCAGACACTCGCGACATGGCAGTCGACAATGGTATCAAGACAAAATCTGCGGGAAGTCGACACTCAGAAATTATTGAGTTGCCTGGTTCATCTTATATGGATGATAAAATGCAGTTTGGGGGACAAACACAAGTTCAGGGGAGGAAGCATCATCCAACAGTGTTGTCAAAGAGGAAAGGGATCTTAGGTAAGATCCTGACCAGGGGTGTGAAGAGTCCAAGCCACTCACGCAAGCAAGGCCATAAGCATCATTTAAATTCTATCAACGACACAGACATGAGCCCTGACTCAACTGCATCTCCCCCTTCTTCCCCTGCCAGGTTCTTCTCCCCACTCCCTGAGCATCTCAATGATAAAATAAAGGAGGAGTTCAGTTCCTGCACAGAAAAAGTCCTACCTCTTAAGTACCTTGCACGCCTCATCGATACACCTGGGAACCTCTCCTACAAAGTGCTGCAGAGTCTGTTCTTGACTGAGAATTCCATCTGCACAGTTGTCTTCGATATGTCAAGAGACATTCTCTCTCCTGTCTCTCTCTCTGCCACCTCTTCTCGTTTACTGAAGAGAATGGGATCTCTGGGATCCAAACCGAGGATGCCCTCAGTCTCTGAATCAGAGCAAGTGGAGCTATCTTCGCCAGTACTTCCAGATTCTCTTGATAATTCTTATCTCTATCATGTGATGGCCGAAATAGGCAACATCTGCATGCAGTGGTCTGGGTCCAAATCAGACCTGACTGTTCGTGGACCACGCATCATATTGGTTGGTACTCACTCTGACGAAGTCCCTTCAAGTTTCATGCACCGAAACTTTGAGATCCTGCGAGATGAAATCAGAGCCTCACCGTACAAGAAATATGTGGCCATTGTCAAGTTTTCCATTAGCAACTCATCTATCATTGAGCGATCTTCGATGGATGACCTGAAAAAATTCATGAAAGAGACAGTGAAGAAATGCTGTCGGCAGCAGGTGCCATTAAAGTGGTTGCGTTGCATGCGAAGATTCCAGGGCTTTCTAACAAAGAACTATTTTGTTGGCCTTATTGAAGCCAAGAAGTTGGTATCAGAGATTTGCGACATATCTCCGATCACTGACCCAGAGATTGACGAAGTTCTCCACTTTCTTCACCAGAACCACCTGATCATGCACTTCCCACAGGTACACCCACTGAGGGATATAATCATCACTTGCACATGGTGGTTTGCGCAACAAGTGAGTGCCTTGTTTGGTGCAGCCTTGGTGGATATCGAGGCTCAGCAGGGCCCACTGGAGCTGCTCCCAGACCAGCAACAACTGAAGAGCTCAGGTATCCTCAGCAACCAGCTACTGGACTACGTATGGCAGGAGAAGGAGACCCAGAGGAACAAGGACATGATACTCACAGTGATGAATAAGATGGACCTCCTCTGTGTGATGACATCCGATTTCCAACTGATCACCTTGGCTGCCGCCTTCGAGGAACTGACAAGAAATACATCTGGATCCAAAAACTCTTTGCCCCGTCATCACTACTCTGTGCCTGTGTCCTGCATCGTGGTACCTGCTCTGGTGGAAGAATCTCACCCACCCCAACTCACCAACTTGCCTTCATTTGACGTTGAACCTATCATCTTTAGGTTCAAGGACCACATCCCTAATGGTCTGTTCTATCGCTTGCTTTGTCGCTGTGTCCAGTCATTCCCCAAGCACTTTAGGCTCTATCAGCATGCTGCCACCTTTGAGTTCAACGAATCTCTACTCATCATGCTTATTGAAGGCCGGAGGGAAATCTCTCTGACGCTCCATCCCATTTCTAACAACTCCACCTGTAGTTCATCCACTTCTTCTCTCCACACCAATCGCCTCAACATGGAACACTCCGGCAATGAAGAAACTCCGACCGAAATTCTCAACTCATTGCCGTCACTGTGTGAAAATCCATCTGTGAGCCCCGATGTATGCATGACAGTTCTCATGTTCACCCAGGCAACTCTCAGCGACATCATACAGCAGTGGACTCCACACCTTGACTTTGACCTCTGCATCAAGTGTGACTGCAAGGCCACGCCTATCCCCATGGATGCTGTAGTGGACATTGATGCTGCATTGGCACAGATGACTCAAGGAGGTACATTGCGTCGACTTGCTTCGTTTGCTAATACCCACTATATCATTCTGAACGATGTGGGTGGTACGGCACTGCATCATGTGACATTGCGATGCGAGCAAGGAAGTCAGGTCCCAATGTCTGCATCGACTCTCTGCTGGTTCGGGGAAATCCCCAGTGGAGAAATGTCACCCGTCTCACACGTCAAGGATATAGGTAAAGATTTAAATTTTAAAATTAAAAGGAAAAAAAAAAAAAAAAAAAAAGATTTTAAATAATAAGTAAATGAATCTTTGTGATGGGATCGGGACTCTTTTATGAAATTTCCAAGGATAAAACTGCACAGGCTTATATTATTTATATTCATGAACAATGAAGTGATTTTAAAACAAGCAATACACACATTCAGTTGAAAGTTATCTATATAATAGTATGAACAGTGTTGAAAGGATTATTGACAATAAATTATACATGGGTGATCTGTATCCTTTAGTGTCTCTATGTCACCTCCCTCTCTCCTTTTATTCTCTTCATCCACTTCCTTTCCCTCCCATAGAGTTCGTCACAGATGAAGATATCAACCGTATTCTGAAGATGTTGGGCTCATCTTGGAAAGAGTTGGGGAGAACACTTGGATTCAGTAAGCTAGAATTGGAACGTCTTTCTGTCTCTTCTTCATCTGTGGTGTATGCTGGGAAGAAGATGCTGCAAGAATGGCAAGCATTGCTCCGCAGGAATGCAACTTTCTACGCCCTCCTGGGAGCTTTGGAAATCATTCAACGAAGAGACATTGCTGATGACTTGGTATCTTCCCGACTTGGAGTGTAGATTCCTTTTGCTTTGTTTTTGTTCTAGTGTTAGTGTCATGATCATCTCACATATAAAAGTCATGCAGGAAATGTTTCAATGTTATACTTACTTGAACATTGTGTAACTTCATATTGTGCAAAACTTTGAATTGTATGTAATTTCCATTTTCTTATTAAATAATTTTAATTCAATAATTCGTTCCATCGATCTGCCCTGCTACCATACTTCCATCCTTTTCATCCATCTCTTCCTTGACCCTTGCATTTCCATCCTTCTCCCCTTGCTGCGCTTCCACCCTCTACCTTTTTCCCCTGCACTTAACCCCTCTCCCTTTGCATATCCTCCTTCCCACCACAAATTCCCCCCCCCCCCCCCCCCTCCTGCTGTCCTCCCTAAATTTCTGTCCATTCATCTCTGAAAGCTGGTGTGTTTATTTATCAAGAGAAAAGTGAATAATCTGGAATCCAGCTGAAAAAAATATAATAAACACCTGTGACTGACTGACAGGCAGTTTCAGTACATCAGTTGTCCAACCATTACCAATATCTGGTGCAGCAGGAAATCAACAAAAGAAAAGTTTTGGAGCACGAGCCTTCCTTCAGCTTGGGTATCTCCAGTTACATTGGTACCAAAGATGGATGGTTCCTTTTGCATACTAATAATACACTAAACTAAATGCTGTGTTAATGATTACATCGATCAAGCCAAATGCACACAACAGCCTTAGTGTTAGTTGATGACTTCAGCTTGTAACCTACATTTCTTGTCCTAAGATCTAGGGTGATGGTGGGAATGAATAGACCATATGAGATAAGAGTTAACAGAGGTAGCAACTAAAAACATGAAAGGGGGGATGGGTTTGAAAGTGCTGATGAATATTCGATACTATAAAGTGTAAATTGTTTGTCTGTATATTAACGATTCATGCTTGAATAGTTGAAGTTAGATTAACAAACCTATATATATATATATATGTATATATTTAGAATCAGTGTCAGCAGGGGAATGTCATAAGCATATCTATATGGTCACACCCCTTTCTGTATCAAAAAAAAAATAATAATTTTTTTTTAAAGCCAAAAATGTTATTTTTGCCAAAAAGAAAATAAATGGAGCTGCAGGCCTAAAACTTTGGCATGCAGACACAATTTGACTCTGCGAATAACATTGGGTGCATCCCATCTGGCCACACTTCTTCCTTTTGGTGTGTAATGCTAAAATGTCAAAAAATGGTACTCCAAAAAAAAAACACTTTGACCAAATCACATGTTCACTTTTGTTTGATAAGTCTACAACATGTCTTATTTTTGAAAAACTGCCTATAGGACAGGTTTTTCGCTAGTATCTATGAATATGAATGTGTGTGCGTTTGTGTACATGTGTGTGTTTGTGAGATGGACAGCCAAAGGGTTGAATGGATAGTGATGAAACTTTGCCGACATGATCCTTGGGGGAAAGGGGATTTTAAATTTTCCATTAAAAAAAAAAAAAAAAAAAAAAAAAAAAAAAAAAAAAAACCCTCTTAAAATCCGTGGCTTATGATCAGTGGTGGCTAAAGCACAGGTCTCTCAAGCTGAAATCAGTGGTTCAAACCTGGACTAGATCGATTGATTTTTTTTTTTTTTTTTTTTTTCATTTTCACCCCCTTTTTCTTTCCTTCCCTCTTTCCTTTTATTCTTCTTTCCCCCCCCTTTCCTCCCTAATTTCCTTCCCTCTTTTCTTTTTTTTCTTCTTTTTTTTTTCTTTTTTTTTTTTTTTTAATTCTGACTCAGGCTCAAATACATAAAAAAATTTAAAAAATCATTTGAAAATTCATATGTTAAATGAGAACACTCACACATGCGCACATTAATTCTCTCTGTTACTTATTTGATTAGGAACCTGAGTAGATTGATATTTGTAGATGATGACTAAGTTGATTTGTTATTCATTAATTTATTATTTATTGGATTGATTTGTTACATGTAGATTGCTGACCTGAGTAGGAGGAAGCATATTTATGCACACATTCAAACATGTAATTGTGTAATTAGGTGATTGATCATTGAATTATTTATTGCGTTATATTGCCATCTCCATTAGACGGCAGTCAACCTATTTGAAAGAGGCTGATCTCTCGAGAATGTGGAGTTGTTCTGAGCAGTATTGCTGCAAGTAGTCAATTTTGGAAACAAAGGGAGGGAAAATGTCTGATTAGGAAATGGCCAAAACTCTCAAAACAGTGAACTTTCAGCAGGAATCAGGGATTTCAGACAAAATTAGACCTTAGCATGCTGCCCATGCAGAAGAAATTGAGACTGGAAGAGAATACCTTCAACTTTCTGAAGAACATATTCATAAGGCTGCAGAAATATTCAAGATCTTTGCCAAGACCATTCCAATTGACACCGTTCATGCAGCTATATCTGGAGAGAAAATATTTGTGTCTCCACAATCCCTTCCATAAGATATTTTATCCTAGTGAGAACTGGGAGTATGATCAAGCAGCTGGCCTGGGACACCAGCACAGAGAATTTCTGGCTGGATGTGAATTCATACAAGGATCCAATGGGAACATTCTATTCCAATATTCAACCTGCATGTGCTAAAAATGTTCTGTCTTCCAATTTCTGAGTGCATATTAGTGGCACATAGGGCAGATATGAAGCTGTGATCTGAAGTAAAAGCTATAATATGTTCCAATATAAATGTGTAATATGTGGTTTGAATGCTAAATATAATCTGTGTTGGTGTTTTTGTAGTGATTTTTTCGAAAGCTAATAATAATTAGTGATAGAAAGTAGTGATTTGGAGCTGAATCCATCTGGTAACACTGGTTTTGAGTCATGAATATTTCAATTATACTCTGTAAATGAAAAGACTGAAAGTACTATATTCTGGGTCACAGTTGGCCCCACTACTCTTCTATGAAACCACCATAAATTATAACTCGTTCTTCAGAGCAGGCACATCCTACACAGTGAATGGTTTTTACCCCCCCCCCCCCAAAAAAAAAAAAAAATTGGGTCACCTGACAACATATTTTCCTGTGGGCATACCAGGTCAAATGTGCCAAAAATGATGCTATCTATTTATAGTACTCAAGGACAGTCAAATTCATAGACCTAGGGACCTAGAAGCCTGCTAATACAACTTGAATCTGATAGGGAAATGGGTTGGGTACCACTAGGCCTTAATGTTTCTTGTGCGCATGTCAATATATCCCAGGTAACTCTGGGTATATGCTGCTAGTCTTTCTTATAGATGGTGAATGTAGAAATGCCTGATACCTGTACTAAATTGCACTGATATTAATAGGACTTAGATATCATACAAAAAATAAATAAATAAATAAATGTGTGTGTGTGCATAATTTGAATTATATGTATACTAGCAGAAAACCCGCCCTATATGGGGGATGTTTAAGTCGGCCACCTGCAGTAACAAACCTGTTTAGTTTTTTTTTTTTTTTAATGTAACATTAGCAGAGGTATCTGAAACCTGTGCCTGATTCTTACTCTAACAGCCTCAGTCAGAGCAGACAACATTCCCAAAGTCGTCCTGCATTGCCAGTGTAGGAGGCTTCCACATACAGCACCCCATGTGTGAAACTAGGTAGTATGGTCTTTGCCCAACATCTTGATATAGCTGAAACATATATTTCAAGAAAAAGGAGTAAAGTGACAGAATCTAGACTAGAAAAGCAGGAACATTTGCCTTTTTGGTAATTTAATATACTAAGCCAGAGTCAGGTATTCCCGTTGTCTATTAGTATTTCATAAACCACTCATTTATTTATAAGGAATAATAGAGCTGTGCCACCAACTCACAACCACCTGTACCCACTTTAGAAAACTTGGAAATAAAAACCAAAATGATTGACTTAGGCTTAATATACCTGATCATTATTATTAGGCTTGTATTTCTACAGCCTAGTTCTTAGTGTGTGCACTGCATAGACGTAACAACATGTACTGTTCACTGCATGCACTGTTAACACAAAATTTTGTCAGGCCACACTGCAAGGAGTGTTCTTTTTTTTAACGGCTGCATCTGCAACTCAGAAATAGCACCAAGTTCTAATTTTACGAAATGCACAGTACGTGTGTGTCTGCATGTCTATGCGGTTTGCACACTGTGAACCAGGCTTGAGCCTGTCTGGCCATCTGTGTGATATGGTAAAGGGTTGACACCCACCCCCACCCCTCCCTTTTTTTAAAAATTGTTTTCTTTTTTTTTTTCTTTCTTCCTTTTTTCTTTCTTTCTAAAATAGTAAATAAAAAAAGGGAAAAATAGTGACTTACCATCAAGAAGAGTAGTGGAAGAACTATGAAACAACCATTTCACTAATGTAGAATAATTCCCATGAAATAATTACCTTGGAATAATTACCTTAAAATAGTTGCAGTTGAATAATTACAGTAGAATAATTGCAGTGGTGGATCCACAAAGTAGCAAGGGGTTGCTTTGAACAAATTTCAGGGAGCCTGGGGTGAGCTAGCACCTAGCTTGATAATAATGCTGAAAAATGAAGTTTTCGAAAGCTTAGCATAGAATTCCATATATATATATATATATATATATATATATATATATATATATATATAATCCAAACCATTCATAGCAAACAACTATTTTTTTTTTGTACAAGAAGTTCTCTCTCTGCTTTAAAGTGATTGCTGAGGTTTCCTCCCCTTGAAAAGGCTATGTTTTACGACTCCACCCCATGAGTTATTTCTGAGTTTTAAACTGCACAAAAAAAGTTCGCTGTTTGGTTAGTAGTGGTGATAGGAATTGCTGCAGGTGTGGAATTTCTTGATTATTTCTGTTCTTTCTGGGATTTGTTGGTCTTTTTTAAATTTCGACTTAAAGGTAGGGACAGCACTTGTCCATGTCCTTCCTCCCGTCCCCCCTCCCCTGGATTCGCCACTGGTAGAGGAGTATTTCATGAAGTTGGCTGTCTGATTAGTAGTGATGGTAGGAATTGCTGTGACTATGAAAATTTTTTTTTTGTTTCTTGCTTTAATGCTTTCTGGGATTTCCTTGTTAATTTTTTTTTTTTTTTTTTTTTTTTTAGTTTGGGAAAAGGTGGAGGGAGCACTTGCCTGAACTCCTGCTCCCTCATGGGCCAGAAAAGCAGTACTCATTTACCTTTTTTTTTTTTTTTTTTTTTTTTTTTTTTTTGGTGATTTGATTTTCCTTAACTTTTGAGATTTTTTTCATTGAAATTTTTTCTTATCACAATTACCCAAGTACAATTTAATAAAACTAGCCAGCTCTTTGCAGCTTTGCTTGCAAAATTGGAATATTTATCTAAATTAATTTTTATCCTCAATTTAGTCAACAATTGATCATGACTCTATCAATTAAAAAAAAAAAAAAAAAAAATGAATGTGCACTACATTCTGTCTTCTGGCCAGTGTATGTAATTCTTGAGTCAACAACATAATTGTTCATCTTGCTTCTCTCTCCCCCTTTCTGTTTACAATAATTCCCCATTTAACCTAGCAAAGTGAGACTCTATTCCAGATCTTGGTGCATTGTTATGCCACCAAAACTCAACCAACTATCCAACAGAGGGTTGCTGTTTATCAGGAAATTCTGTAGTTAATTTTTGTTATCATGTATTAAACTGAGTGTGCACCGAACTGCCAAGAGTATGCAACTTCCCTTAGGGCTTTTCAATACAGCTGCTCCCATTTATTAGCCTGAAATGGCCCTTTCTTTGATCACTTTTGTCTATTAGGATTTGAATAAGTCTTAGCTCATGGGTATAGCTACCAAGGTCCAAGTGTTTTTAGAAGTACCATTTTGGCATTTTTAGCCTTACACACAAAGAGGAAGGGTTGTAGCTAGATGGGATCCATCATGTTATTTGAAGTCAACTTGTGTCTACATGTCAAGTTTTGGCGTGTATCTCTATTCCCTTTTCTGGCAAAAGTATCATTTTTGGCTTTTTTTTAATATAGAAAGGCTGTGGCCATATAGACATATTTAAAACCACATGAGTGGGTGAGGTGCTTTCTTTTGATAGTCTCTTGACTGTAGCTTCAAAAATCAAGGAATGTATAGTGAACACACATACACAGATTTAGAGCTATATAGATTGACATGACCTGATCATAGTGAGTGTAACAATGATTAAGCCTGAGTCATCATCAACAATATTGTCTTATTTATAATTCCCTTTGAAGTAAATTCCAACCTCCTTTTCAATTTTTAGTCTAGAATGGAATGTTGTTTATAAAGTATTATTTCTTCCTTTAAAATAATGCTAAGGTGCTACTTAGTCTTCAACTACCTCTTTTGTGGTTAATGTTTGTTGTATTCAACTGAACAGAAGGTGCTCAGAGCTGCCATAAAGCATGCCACTCAAACCCTTTTGTCCTACCCCCTTCCTACCCTAACCTTTAAAAAAAAAAGAAGTAGCTGCTGCTCTAATAGAACTTTCTGTGGGTGTATCCATGCCAAAGACCACACCTAAATGTGGTTAATGAAACTCACCTGGTTACTTGGAGACTACTTACCGAATTTCGGCCTTTTTATTCAAAAGGGTTTGGCCATGATGCCTAAATATACACACACACACATACTCATGAACCAAAATATATATCAGATTTGGGTCGAAGAGGAAGGATTAAATGCCAAGCATCAGATATTTATTATACTCTCAGAATACTCAAATTGACCTGCCATACATCTGAACTAACCTTCCTTCAATGAAGACCCCTTACCATTATTTGCTACTCTTTTTGGTTTCACTGAATCCAGTAACATATGTCATGGCTATTTTCCAAAAATAAATAAAATCAATTCTAAAAACCGGAATAAGGGTTTTTTTTAGGCTTTTTGTGAAATCACTTTTAAAAATCCAGTTATTCTAAGATAGAGATGTATCCCCAATAGCCTTCTAAACTGGCATAATGATAACAGCTCTATTTATTATAACTAAAAAATTGCCCTTCCATAGGACGGAGGCAACAAAAATGTCTTACCAAATTTGAAATGTTTTTGTTGGTTTGTTTATTCCGTCACATGTAGCTTGGTGGCGGGTTCTCATGCATGAAATTGAACACCCCCCCCCCCCCCCCCCCCTCTCCTGAAGAATATTTCAGCATAGCACCCTTCCTGCTACAGACAACAAAGACCTCTTATAATTGTAGATCTGTTTGCTATTTCATCCCAGATGCTTGGGCCTCCAGGGCTAAAAAAAAAAAAAAAAAAAAAGGATTAAAGGAAGAGCTGGAAGTGGTTTGGGAACAGCTTTGCTGATCTGTTTACACAATTGTGGTTTGTAGTAAGTGGGGTGGTTTACTCAGATATAGAGAGTTGTTACCACAACCAGGAAATGTTGAAGAAAAAAAAAATTGCCCCACAGGCAATGTTTTATTCTCTATCTTAACCTAACTTCCTTATAACCACCCCAGACCCTTAAAATTTGAGCCCTTAAGGCCCAGTCATCTAGGAGTTAGCGAACAAAGTCCCCAGGGTGATCCCCCATCAAATCCTGAAAGTTTGGGCACCTTTAAGTCATATAATCTGGGAGGAGTTATCGAAGGAAGGAATTTAGAATGGCAGTACAGACTAGAAGAAACCCACCCTATGGGTGGTTTTAAGTATGCCACCTGCAGTAACAGACAAGTTCAGTTTGCTTTATGTTAACATGTTGGGATTATTGACACTAATCTCATCAATCAAAAACATGATACAATTAAGAAACATGCCAAGTTTCTGCGATAGTCAGCATTTTAGTCAGTGTTTCATGTCACCAAACCTCACCCATTGACAAAACCACACCCATAGCCCAGTGACATGTCCTAACAAATCCCTGAAAGTATTGCTAAGATCACTACAGCTCTGCACAGACAGACAGACAGACAAACTGAATTGTGAATTGTAGTAAGACAATTCTTCTGAGAAGAAAAAAATTAATTTAAGGAAAAATAATACAGCTCCAAGGAGAAGGGGGAAAGCCAGAGCAGAACGTAGCAGGCTGGTAGTGCCAGCACCATCCTTCACGCCTCAGCTAAGGATGATGAAATACGGTTAGCTCCGGACAGCAGAATGCTTAAATTCTACACACTGGCAAAGAAATCCCTAAAGTACTTTCCTGCCCAGACATGGCGCTGGACTCACAGTTCCGAAAAGTTTTTTTTCAAGTTTTCAACTCATGTAAAACTGTGGGGAATTATTTGGTAGGGTTGCAACGTGGACGGACAGTAACTGTGCGCATGCTCTGCAAGGACCTGGGGGGGAAAAATGCGCTCCGCCCACCGCCCCCACATTTTCAAGAAAATGGTTGGGTTCCTTTACGTGATGGGGGAGACAAGTGCGGAGTGGTGAAGATTGTGGTTTGGTCCTGTTTTCTGACAAGCTTTAGGGAAGAAGTGCGGGGTGTAAATAGTGCTGAACTACCATTACCAGGTACGTCAACACTACCGAACCTGGGCTGAACCTGAGCAGACCGGACAAAGATTTCATTACCTCCAGTCTGTTTGGCCCGGTGTTACCAATATACCCAGTGTCGGGTCCAAGTTGGAGTAGTTGAATGAAGCCACAGGGTAAGTCAACTAGGCTGTGTTACGTGTTATAACGGGATGGGACTCCTGATGGTTTATTATGTGTGTTAGCCTGGAAGATGTAAAATGAGAGGTTCATGGTTCTTCCCAAATATGCTTTCTCCAGTGAATGTCACAATGCTGTAACACTGGTGTCTCTAGTTTTTCTTACCTTGGGTAAAATTTCCTCATCTATGATGCTCCTGTGTAGAGTCTATAGTCTAGTGTATGCAATCTGTGTAATAGTAAGCCATGGTAATAATTGTTATTGGGTCACTCTCACCCATCATATGACATTAGCTATATATGTAAATTAGTAAGTTGCTTGACTGGTATGCATGTACCTGTGTATGTGAGCTCTCGGCCAATAGTCATAAATTATCATAAATATTCATATATCACACAGATTCAAATAGTGGAGCTACATAAACAGACAAATAGCACAATCAGTTCCCAGTTTCCTTCCCCGTCACTCCACACTAATGGTCAGTTGCATTGGAATCACACTCCAGTCTCAATTAGTATCTCTGACTACAGTAAAAGGTTAGGAAAGACAGCACGTGAATGCTTGCTGTAGGCTAGGAACATGAACCTCTGTGTGTGGTAGACACAGAGGGGTAGCCAAGCGTGTCACAGAAATGCTATGTGCTTTTAGTTTCACCAACTCCACTACATTCCTGAGGTCATGTTAAAAATCTGTCTGAAAAAAGCCCCTTTTTTACATAGTTACGTTTTTTAAAGTTTGTTTGACTTCCTCTGTACAAAAAAAAATTATGTCGCCAAATAAGCATGCCATTAATAATTGAAGGGTTCACATACTCCCAAAGGTTTCAATGGAGGATACCCAATTGGTAAGGTACTAGACTCTCAAGCAGCTCAGTGGCTCCACTTTGGAATTCATTGGAAGCTGTCATAACATGTTGCAACTTGACAGAGGAAGATTACAAGAAATGTCAATACCTTGTGCTGTGATTTGTTGGAGAGCATATTTGGCCTTGAAATAACAGTTGATTTAGGTTGGCGTGATATCAATGTTTAGAAAGGCTAGGTGTGCGGTGGTGTGTGTACATTATATGAAAAGTAGGTAAAGTCACACACTGCTTAAAGGAGAAAGTGGTCATTAAGATCCATTCTTCAAATACTCATTAGCCACATCAAAGGACTTATAAGTAGTGCATTTATGCATGAGTGAATTGGAAGACTTTACAGTGGATTCAATTATTGATGAATATCCAGGTCTGTTCCTCCTTAGAAAGGTCACTGCCATTAAACTCAATTTTAGCACAGACAAGCAGTGGACTGTATGAACTGCCATGTATGTACACACACAATGGAAGTGACCGCTCCGAAGAGGAACAAACCTGGAGATTCATCAATAATTGGATCAATTGTCAAGTATTCCAATTCACTTTTGTAATAGGACACTGCACTGATTTTCAGTCTGTGTGTGTGTGTGTGCATGTGTGTGTGTGTGTGTGTGTGTGTGTGTGTGTGTGTGTGTGTGTGTGTGTGTGTGTGTGTGTGTGTGTGTGTGTGTGTGTGTGTGTGTGTGTGTGTGTGTGTGTGTGTGTGTGTGTGTGTGTGTGTGTGTGTGTGTGTGTGTGTGTGTGTTGTAGGTCTTATGGTCCACTGCTTGTCTCTGTAAAAATGGAATATTGTACCTTCCTTTTTCTCCACCCTTTTCTCCTCACTCACTTTCCTCCTTTCACCTCTCTCCCCTACCTTCTTTCTCCCTTCCCTTTTTCTTCCATTATTTTCTTGAGACAGAATGTTCATTTCTCGCTCAACCTTTCCAGTTCCATAGCCCTCATTCTCTCTGTCTCTTCCTCTCTCCTCATCTCTCCTCTCCTTCCTCACCCTATCTTTCTCCTTAGTCAATCAAGTTTTCATAGTGTGCATGTGTTTTCTTCATAGTATTGGCCTTCCACTTGTTCTGACTGTAACGACGTCTTCAACAACAAGCTCCACCATTGTGGGACCTAACTAGGACACTCCAGACCTCACCAGTGAGTAGAGTGACCTTCACGCTTGTAGTGAGATCAATATTTGTATTTAGTTAGTTCGGTCAGGTCCATGCTGACTCAGAGTGGTAAGCTCATTGCTCGATGAACATGCAACCAAAGTGTTTATTGTAACAGTATGCTCATTCTCTCCTCCGTCTCTCTCTCTCTCTGTGTATGAAGGATCAAAGATGGCGACTCAGTCAGTATGGGAGCCAGGGACAGAATGCATTGGCAAGTACAACTTTCCTGGGTCAGCAGCACATGTGAGTCCTTTAATCAGCACACAGCACCATACAGTGTGCGAGTGCATGAGTGTTGTGTGTGCATGTGCATGAGTGGGCGGACAGGCTTGGAGCATGTGCAGCCTTGGGATGTGTGGCTTTTATGGGTGGCTGTGGGTGGGTTTTTTAGGTGTGCCCTGGTGTATGTGTGTGTTGGAGTTTGTACTAATGCATATGCAAATCAATGTACATAATTGTCTTGAGTCGACTCTAGTTTGAGATGCTGTGCCAATGCCAAGAGATATGGTTGCCAAGACAATTTAAAAGCCACCTTATAAGAAGTTATTATATATTTATGTGGTCATTTGTCCTTCAGCCTGTCTTAATATTTTATTTTTTTAAAACCCCAAAAAACTGTCCTTCTATGGCATTATATATGTGCACGAACACACCCATACATGCACACAGTAGTAATAATAATAAAATTGTCATTTAGGAAAGAACACTACAATTACTATGTGGACATGTATATTTTAACAGACATGCTATCTCTTACTGAATCAGTGATTTCTTCTGATGTCTCCAGAATGGTGTGGTTTCTATAGGAATTTTCTAAGGAACAGAAAACAATAATTTTTTTACGTCCTACATCAACAAAAGTGCTCACTACAGACAAACCTCCAAATGCATGTGTCCAAAACAGTAAAAACATTCCTGCATTTTGAACTCCACTCAGGGGGAGGGGGGGATTTGTGGCTTAATTGGTTATTTCTTCACTGCCAGTGATTGGTGTGTGCACACATGACTGTATCAGCATTGATGACTGGACGTGTAGTTTGGCATGTGCTACTGAAAGTGTTGGTGTATTTGGAAGACTACTTGAACTGTTTCCGTTATGCACAGCTGCTTTAATGTCAAATAATGCATCTGTAATGAAGGCTGTACTTGACTAAGAAGTGATATAACAGAGGCCCTACTCTAATTTACGTAGTCTATAAAGGCCCTGAACCAATGTAAAATTGGTTTAATGGATTTTGTATTCTGATAAGAAATTGATTGATGCATAAGAAAAAACCCCAATATAATTCAAATTGATCTAATGGAAACTGTGGGCAAACAAGATGGTTTCATAGAAGTTGTAGAAAAATGTTTAGCATAAAGTTGTTCTGATTAAAGGCTGTAGCCAAATCAGAATCAGTCCAAAAAGGCCAGTCTAATTAAGACCAATCTGGTTGGAAGGAATATATTCTTAGTGAAGCTTACACCAGTCAATTGTTCACAACCAGGAACACTCTCTTTGTTGCTGGAAGTGGTTATAGTCTAGCTGGTTCAATGAAGACATCTGGGCAATCCTGGAGGCTGGTGGTATGTGCTCCAGCTGGTCTTTGCCTTCCTGGAGTCAACCATGATATTTACTAACTGTTATTTCCCTTCCAACAATAAACGTTGGTGCTTAAAACTGAAAACAAAGTAATGTCTTGAGTAAATTGAATTTGCATAAGAAAAAAAACCAATATAAACAAGAACAACTCCAAAGGATCATTTAAAAGTGATTTAGGACTTCTACTACTTATCTGATCAAGATGTCTTTAAACAAGGTGGCTAAGAGCTGTGTGATGTCTTTCTCTCTTTCCATGAGTCCATGAAAGAATAATATTTATGAAAAACTGAAGTGTGAACTTGCACTCAATTTTAGGATATGGAGATCAGATTTTCCATATTTTTGAGCTATGCACAAGTGAGAACAAATTCAAATTGTTCTTGCACTTACTAAAGGCAAAGAAAAGTATAAGTAGCTGTGGGTGGATGGATCCTGGAATGCTGATATCAGAGATACACTGATATACAAGTGTTTTGCTGACATCATAATGGACATTGCACAAGTTCAGCTGTACTTTATTACATGTGCCATTTTGCTATGTAACAGAAATGTTGTTACATAGCAGTGGCTTCTGCAAGTAGTCAGTGTTTACTCTGCTACTAGCAGACATACCTGGCGTCGCCCAGGATATAATGATGCACCCACAGGAAAAAGATATGACCCAGCCCATGTCCAAGGGTTTGGCCAAGTACCATTTTTGGCATTTTTGCCTGACACACCCAGAGGAAGAAATGTGGCGAAACCCATCCTTTATGTAGGATGTCTCTACCTTGATGAGTGAATCTTGTTTGATATAGTGATTTGGCACGAAAGTGGATATGCACAAACCTTCATATATACAAACTATTTTTAGCCCGACATGCCCAGGGAAGATCTGTGGCCAGGTGGGACCCAGCCCATATTACTCCCAGGGTCACCATGTGTAGCATGGCAAGTTTCAGGATTGTAAGTACAATGGTTTTTCCTAAGTACCATTTTTGGCATTTTCGCCTGGTGGATTAGTTTTTAGGGGTAAAAAAAAAAATCTTCTGTTGTATAGGATGTGTTTACCTTGTAAAGCAGGTTTCATTTGGTTTGGTACTTTTGGCGGTCAAGTGGATGGATACACGTAAATATACATACATACATACATACATACATACATACATACATACATACATACATACATACATACATACATACATACATACATACATACATACATACATACATACATACATACATACAATAATATCCACTACATACAAACCAGGAGGTAGTGTGGCTTGGTGTGATCAGAATCATAATCCCTTTTTATCAGGTGTTTGAAAGGAGGAAGAGAGAAAAGGAAAAGAAGGGAAGGAAATGAAAGGGGAGGGGGGGGGGGGTGGAATATGAGAATAAAAAAAAGAAGGAAAAAAAGGGGAGAAGAAGAAAGGAGGGAATGAAAATAGGAAAGAAAGAGAAGAAAAATAAAGCAAGGTCAAGTCCAGGTTTGAACCATTAACTTTTTTCAGCTTGGAGACCTTACCTTATCCACTTAATTATTGGTTTCAAGGGTGTTTTTTTTTGTGTGTTGCAAATTCGAATATTCTTGCACGCATGCACACACACGCACACGCGCACACACACACACACACACACACACACACTCACACACACACTCACATACGCGCGCACACACAAAATTTTCCATTTATATATGTACATGTGTATATAGATTTGTTTTGACTTGATGTTAGTGTACTTTGAAGGAGGATTCTCCCTGTTCTTCAAGAGGTTACTGATACACGCCATTTAGATCTTCAGTACTGCTTTAGCCCTAGCCAGTAGGCGATTGGTATCTGATCTTACTAGCTGTTATTAGAGGATTGTACTTGCTAGGTCCAACACTTACTTTTCTCTTTTGACATGAGAAAAGTCAGAACAGGTCATGCTTTCCAGGTTGGAAAGATTAGTTTTGCATGCAGTGCAACCTCATGCCTTTCAAGTGTGTAGGTTAGAGACTCTCTGAATTGATTTTCTTGGTGCATATCATTATGCATTACTTTATGTGTCGAAAAACATGTAGTCATCATCTGTGTACACTTACCTGTTCACACAGGGGAATTCATGCTTGCTTGAAGATTTGTGCACTGGGCCCTTGCTTAGTACACTGGACCCTTACTTGGTGCACTGGGCCCTTTCTTGGTGCACTGGACCCTTGCTTGGTGCACTGGATCCTTGCTTGGTACATGGGCCCTTGCTCGACGCATTGGACCCTTGCTTGGTACACTGGGCCCTTGCTGGGTGCACTGGACCCTTGCTCGGTGCACTGGACCCTTTCTGGGTGCACTGGGCCCTTGCTTGGTACATGGGCCCTTGCTCGGTGCACTGGACCCTGCTTGGTGCACTGGATCCTTGTTTGGTGCACTGGACCCTTGCTGGGTACAAAGGCCCTTGCTGGGTACACTGGGCCCTTGCTGGGTGCACTGATGTACCTTGCTTGGGGCACTGGACCCATGCTTTGTGCGCTGGACCCTTTCAAAAGCAACGCTCCAGCTGATTTAGCAAGCTAGGTCTAGCTCTATCTTCATTGTAGAGCTCAAAGAGATGGAGTTTTACTTCCAGGACAATGTTGTTCTGTTGTTTCTCAGGTAAGCTAATAGCATTAGAGATGTTAAGTCACCTTCAAAATCAGCAAATGGATCCTAACTGTCATGCTGTGCTGTTTTCATTTGAATATGGTATCTGGTTAGAAGATCCTAGGAACCATGGATAGTAGCTACACGTCACATATGGCTAACAACAGTGTGCATGGGTCTGCAATATTGAAATTAGTTTGTGTATTTTGTTTGTGTGTGTGTGTGCGCGCGCGCGCGCACACACACACACACACACACACACACACTATACTGGCAGCAGGACTTGCATGATGCTTCACCCCCCCCCCCCTCCAAAAAGACAACAAACAACAAAGAAAAAAAAGAAAAAAGCCACAAAAAAAAAACATAAGCAACAACAACAATAAAGGTTCTAATTCAACAAATATAGTGTGAGTGGACTCAATTATGTCCTTTATAGTGAATGCTTTTCTTGATGTGTTCCCATCAAATTGTTTCTGTTTCATAAATAAACAACAAAAAAAAACTCTGGTGAGGACATAAATAAGTGTTGCTTAGATGAGTTCTTAATTGAATCATTTCATTCTTAATATATGTGTCAATTACATGAGCTATGGAACAGTTCCTGTTTGGGTGTATTTCCCAGTCCTCTAGAGCTGAACCACTTTATTCTTATCCTGTGAGATGTTGAGGATGATCCAGGGGAGGGGGGCTTCCCAGACTACCGTAAAAGATCAGGTAATATCAGCAGGATGCCAGTGGGAAAGGGCAGTGTTGATAAGCATGATCCATTTGACTGCCTGGACATGGTCAGGGTCAACTGCGCTTTATTGAGTGAACTTGAGAACAGGTTTAACTGATGCTAACAGTATCATTGTCATTGTTCATATTTTCTAGAAGTATATCTATAAACGACATTATGAAGTGTACATTATTTAGAACCAGTCATATTTATACCTTGTTTCCACCTATTCATTGGTCAGGTGTCCACCATTGCCTAATTTGGTTCATTTTGAATGTGAATGTTTAGCTACAATGGGTGAAAATAATCCGGTAACTTGATAGGTTGTGTGTTGCCACAACCATCACCGTGGCAATATCTGTAGTTGTGAACTCTAATAAGAGTATTTCTTGTTGTGTGTGTGCTGTGTTGTAGGACCTTCCCTTCAAGAGAGGTGATACCCTCGTCATTATCAGTTCTTCCAAGGACCCGAATTGGTATAAAGCTCGTCGATCAGATGGGCTGGAAGGAATGATACCATATAACTATGTTCAAAAAAAGAAGCAGCAGAACTTTTCAGATGCCGGTAGTAACGGGGGTGGTAGTGGGAGCAGTGGCGGAGGGGGTGTGACACCTTCCTCCCAACAATCACCATCTTCTGCCGAGTCTAACACACATCAACCACGCCTCGCAGTCAAACTTCAACAAATGCCGTAAGTTTATGGATGATAGGAATGTGTACTTTTTCTATCTATTTGTTGTTGCCTCCCTTTAGTTATTATCTTCTTCTGCTCCTTTGTTTCAATGTTTGCTGAGGCAATGATTGTATTGTCACACGATGTAACTCTTATCAGTATTTGTTTGTTGTAAGTACAATGATTGTTATTGTAGTTTGTTGATCATGTAGATGGTTCCATGGCAACATCAGCAGGGAAGAAGCAGAGCGGATGTTGATGCCGTACAAAAATGGTCTGTATATTGTAAGGGAGAGTCAAAACTACAAAGGAGATTATACACTATGTGTAAGGTAAGGGTTAACAATAATGACTGTATTGCGTCTTATCACAGCAAATGGTGGGAAACATCTAACTTTTCTGTTAAAAACATCTTTCTTCCCGTTAGCTATGACAACAAGGTTGAGCATTATCGTGTCATGAGAGACAAAAAGAACTGGGTCACAGTGGATGATGAGGAGTACTTTGAAAACCTCTTCAAACTAGTGGAGGTAAGTCAACAGTTTCCCAATAAACTCACACTTGCTTTTCGCTTTTGGGCTCTAGATTGATTCCATTGTCCTGTGTAACATTATGTCTTGCCCAATGAGTCTGGGGTTGTGGTGAGCTTGATCTAGAATGCTAACCACATGATACTCTCCTGATGAGTGTTTGTTTCTCATAGTCCAATATCTTTGTTATTTTCAGGCAAGGTAAAGTGTTGCCCACATTCTGGCAGCTTGGGCTTCTGCATGTGTCAAGAAATGTTTTGTCAGATTTTAATGGAAGTGTGATTGTGGCTCAGCTCTCGAAACATTATCGATCACTTGTAATTATGAGTTGTTTCACACCATCCTTGGTATTCAGCATTTTGACGCAAATTCTGATAACTTGCACCTCTGAAGGTGCTAAGATTTTGGTGTTCCAAGGTGAAGCCCCTAGGGAAGCCACTGCAGATAGATAATGCTTTGAGCTGATGTTGATGCTCCATGGCAACAGGAGTAGGACTATTGTAGAAGGGGGAGGGGGAGTTTATCACTGCAGTTGTATTGGCTGTGTAGCTGGGATGCACTCCATGTTCAATTCTTCTCCAAAGAATTGGGTGGATAGATTTCCTTGACTTGGATTTGAAGTAGTAGATATAATAGCAGTCCTCACACTGACAATCAATACAGATGTAATCTGAGGAAAAGTATGAACAGTTTCTTATTATTCACCAATGTTTGGATTGCACATGTGGATATGTACCTAAATACATTGGAATAAGACTAAGGCATGTGACATCATGTGAGGGTGCCCTTAATGCTGACTGCCTTGAATTATCTCTGCCCTTGATGCTGACTTCTGGCTCTCTCCCAGGAACCTGCAGTCAGTCTGCTGCAGACATGGCTGCTCCACTTCAGAGATAGAGAAGCTAGCCATCATATCTGCTGTCAGAGCAATGAACACGTCTTATGAATTATCGTCATGTTTACAATACTTGAATTTTTACCAATAAGTGACTTTTATCCTTTCACTGTCTTCCTGAATGGATTATTCGAAATCAACCAAGAAGATCATTGCAAATGGGTTCATTGTCCATTTGGCTGTTGGATAGTTTATATTATTTTAGTGGTTATTTTGTAACTTGTTGTTGATAAACATTGAGGTCAATTGATTTGATCATAAACTCGCTACAGAATACAAATATGAGCATACAATTATACTAATCCCATAACAGTCATTATAAAATCAGGAATGCCCCTTCCTTTTATATTGTGGAATGGCACTATTGATGACAGATCTTGTTGTATGTGGTAGTATCCTGAGCTGGGCAAACCCAACATGTCATGCATGTTGAAACATCTCCCCCAGCTGCCAGACTTGGTTTGCAGGCCACACCCTCATACAATTATATTCGGCTCTACTCCCTTGGCCAGGTGGGTTGCTATATTTCAGTTGCTGTACCTCTGATGATTGACCCAGTGGTGCCATGGTGCCAAGGCACATGGGCTGAAGCTATGCCATGCCAAGCCTCCCAGTTAGTGAGGCAGCCAGTCAATATTGACCAAACATCAGTATGTAGTGTGATACCGCCTAATTCACACCCTCCAGGATGACTACGTAGGCAGTGTGCAGTGTTAATCACTGTACACACTCACTCACTTGGTGATGTGACGTGACAAGAGCAATCTCATAGTGCAATGTTGTAGACTGCCATACTAATGTACACACACACACACACACACACACACACACACACACACACACACACACACACACACACACACACACACACACACACACACACACTCTCTCTCTCTCTCTCTCTCTCTCTCTCTCTCTCTCTCTATGACACATGACTTAGATTGATGACAGTAACAATAATTTCTTCTCCTGGAATGTGCAAGCAAGACCCTTTCACATGTTTATGTTTCTGATGAACAACTCATTTACATTTCAAAAAAATGCTTGGCTACGAACTAATGTGCAATAATTAGAAATCTTTAGGCTGCCTGAAAGGTGATGTCTTGCTTGCTTGCTTAGTGCATACTTCTTGTTTTTAGGCATTTTTATTTTGCCAATTGTATTTAATTCAGGAAGAGAAGGAAGTTAAGAAGAGAGGACGTATATATGCCAAAATGAATTGTGTTATTTCTTCAAGTTTTCAGCTGGAGTACCCTAAGATGTTTAAGGCACTGTAGCCAACAAAATAACAAAACATAAAAATTCTGTTCTGTGCAGTAAAACTGTATCACACAGTAAAGTTTTATCGTACATATGTTTTTTGGTTGTCTAATAGGAAGAAATTACTGTTGGATGACAGATTCTCCCTTGAGCTTGATTATTCTTGAAATATCTTTCCTCTGGGTGTCATATATATATATATATATATATATAATGTATCCCGTTATATATAGTTTGCAAGCATATGTCCGTAAGTAATGCTCCTCCCAAACAGAAATTTGAATAACCACAAATTTTACAGTCTATTTAAAGTAGCAATGGGAGTGCATAGATTGAGTTTCATCTTGGGGGAATACTCTTAGAGAAAAGAAAAAGTGAATTCAGATGCAACTCTGTAAAAAGAAAGCCTAAAAAAACCATGGCCAATCAATGAAGGCACAGGTCTCCCAAGCTTAAAGTCAGAGGTTTCTATCCTGGACTGGGCTTTAATCCCCTTTATTTTTCTCATTTCACCTCCTTTCTTTTTCTCATTTCACCTCCTTTCTTTCATTTCCTTTGTTCCTTCAAATCAATATATATTAATACTATCCCATCTCTCTATTATAATATACTAGCAGCATATACCCGGCGCTGGCCAGCATCAGCATGAAACATTATAGAAGCCTCTCAAATTTCGGCCTGCTTGGTCCTTTAATTAGCTTTTGGCAGCCAAAACGACTTCCTGTGAGTGTAGCTAACACCAAACCACACACATTGCACACACCCACATGTAGTTAATAATGCTCACATGATTACTTGGACTCCTTATGCCAAATTTCAGCCTGATTGGTCCATAAATGAGTTATTGGCATATAATTATGTCCTATGGGTGTGGCAATGATCAGACCACACTCATTGACACACGCACATGTGATTAGTAATGCTCCCAAGTGTTTGGCCGTGATGCCTAGACACTAGACACATACATACAAACACACATATGTACTTACGAACCGAAGTACATATTGAAGTATGTTCGTGGATCTAACTCCTTAAGTCCAAGCGTTATTCAAAATTTCTTTTTTTGGCACTTTTTCACTTTATACACCAATAGGAAGATGTGTAGCCGGGAGGGATCCCACTCATGTTACTCCTAAAGTCAAGTTGTGTTTGTATATCATGTTTTAATTCTGTTTCTCCAAGGGTTTGTATGGCTAAAGTACCATTTTTGGCCTTTTTTGGGCCTGACATAAAAACATAAATGGGTGTGGTCATATACATGTACTTAAAACATTTCCCAGATTATATCGATTCTAAATATATATGGGTTCATGGGTCTAACTCCCTAGATTCCGATGTTATTGCTGATATACCACTTGTCATTTTTAGCCTTACGCAGGGAAAGGTAGGGGTGTGGCCACGTGGGACCCAGCCCATGTTACTCCCAGAGTGAAGTCATATATGCATACCAAGTTTTAGATCTGTAGCACCAAGGCTTTTCCTCGTTACTATGGTAACCATTTTTTGGATTTTTTTTTTTCAGCCCATGTTTTAAGTTGGGTCAAAACCTATCATCGTGCAAGGTTTCAGAAAAATCCACCCACAGGTTTGGCCAGAATAATGGTACAAACATACAGACAGACACACAGACATATAAACATCTCCTTTGATATGATAGAGATGAAATTAAAAATATATATATAATAATATACTATAATAAATCTCTACATAATATAACAAGAAATTTAGACAATTTCGTAACTACGGAAGGGGGAAAAATCAAAACAAACTACCTGTGGGTTTTTCCCTAGTGGGTGGGTGGGTGGGTGGGTGTGGCACTAATGGACCTCCATGGTGGCCCAATTTCTTTGGCTAACAACTCCTTAGTTCCAGAGTGAACCTTTCTCCATGCTATTTCAAAGTGTTAGGTGCCTTTAATTCTTTCTTTTTTCTTTTAAAAAAAATTTAAGTCGGTGATTTATATAGCAGCATTAGGGTGATACAAACAGGAATAATGTTTTAGTGTAACTAGACCTTGTTTCTGGTGTCCTTCATCAGCAGGTTATAGGTCCATCTTTCGGTCCTTTCTTTAAAAAAAACGTCAAATACAGATGCTATGGGATCCAAGTGAGCTCAAATGGAATGTTTATTTGGGTGTGTCCTACCTCCCCCCCATTTTTTTTGTTATTAATTTTTCTTTTGTAAATTTGTTGTTTAATTTAAGTTTCTAATGTTTCACCCAATATTTATGGGAACTGCCCACCCTTTTTAAAGAAAAAATCTTAAGTTTTACTTCAATAGGTTTATTTTGGTGCCTACTGTATTCCCAAACTCAGCAAACGTGTTACATGTGTTAACATGGGCATGAGCACTTGCATGGAGATGGACCCACCCAGAGTAGAGCTTGTGTAAGAGATATAGATCCAACATTGTATTGAATATTAATGACTATTAAAATAATAATATTGATTATGAATCCCTTCCTGCTTGTTTTCTACTTTTCTACCTATCTCTCTCGTCTTCTCTCCCCTCTACTCCTCATTTGCTCACTTCCTCCCTCTCCTCTCCCTCCCTTTCCTCTTCTTCCTCCCTATTCCTCTCTCTTCTCTCCCTCCCTCTCATCTTCCTCCCTCTCCTCTCCCTCCCTCTCATCTTCCTCCCTCTCCTCTCCCTCCCTCTCATCTTCCTCCCTCTCCTCTTCCTCCCTCTTCTCCTTAGCATTATCAAAAGGATGCTGATGGGTTGTGTTGCCGACTGAAGTATTCCATAGACAAGACGCAGGACGTCTCTGTGGTAGTCAACATGGAGGATTTCGAGAAGAGAGGCTGGGCTATCAAGAAAAAGGATATTATCAAGAAAAACGTGATTGGTAAAGGAGAATTTGGAGGTATGGTTCTTACACTTTTTTGGTATGCTGTCAAATGCACTGTGATTAGATTTGCAATTACTTTTCTGAGCATGTTAGATAGTTTTAAAAATATATGTAATTCAGTTTTACTCATCACCATATTCTTATGTCTCGGAGTCTTTTTTGGGGGGGGGGGGGGGGGGGGGGAATTTTTCTGTCATCACTTTATATTTCAACGACATGTTATAGCTCTCTCAGTGCAGCAGATTATATCTTATCAAAAGCTATAACTGCCCCAACTAGAATTAAGCTGATGTTCACCTGGGTTGAAGTATAGGAACATGACAAAGAATGTGCTAATTCTTCATTAAACCTGTTTGATCCAAATATTGTTGTTTTTTCTATTCCAGAGGTTTGGTTAGGTGAGCACAATGGGAAGAAGGTTGCGGTGAAGATGTTGAAGGATCTGAAGGACAGCAAAGCCTCCGCCCAGTTCATCACTGAAGCAGCTGTCATGACGTAAGAGACCTTACCTGGCAAGATCTCTGTCTTTAATTCACACACGTACATAACACAAACACACATTATCTGTCAATTCTTTCCCATGTAACTGATACACAAGTATTGACTTTGGTTGCTATGCATGCAAATTGATGAACATAGTAACCACTGTCCCTCCCCACTCTTCCCTCTCTCTCCCCCCACCACCCATCCCTCTCTCTCCCCCCACCACCCTTCCCTCTCTCTCTCCCCACCACCCTTCCCTCTCTCTCTCCTCACCACCCTTCCCTTCTCCTATATCACTACAGAACATTGCGGCATTCTAATCTGGTGTGCATGATTGGAGTATCATTGGACACATCTCCCATATATCTCGTCACAGAATATATGGCCAAGGTATACTTCCTCAAACTTTTATGTCACTTTGCTGCTCTGAAGTCCCTTAATCTTTCTTATTCTTTCATCTCCTCCTCTAACCCCTACCCCCTTTGCTCTTCAATACCTTGATAGTTCAATACCACCACCCCCTTTGCTCTTTAATTCCTTGATAGTTCAATACCACCCCCTTTACTCTTTAATGCCTTGATAGTTCAATAGCGTAGAATGACTTCAGTAGCACTTCAGTCCTGTTGTTGGTGGTTGCATGCAGGGTTCGTTAGTGGACTATCTGAGGTCTCGGGGCAGAGCGGTCATCTCCAAGCAGAACCAGATCGACTTTGCAAGGCATGTGTGCAAAGGCATGGTCTATCTAGAATCACAAAATTTTGTGCACAGGTAAGCAGCATTAGAGGTTTTTAGTAGTTTAATTGTGTTATGGATGTTTACTACAAACTGTAATTGAAATCAAATGTGTTGTAGTAGGTAATATTCCCACTGTTGTACGTATATATTTGGGCAAGTTTATGCAGCTGCAGCTAATAGTGGGCATACATGTAATGTAAGTAATTAGATTTGTAGATGTACCTACAATAATTTTAATGTTGTTTCTACTGACTGCTAAAGGAGAGAAAACATGCATACTATGGGATCACAATATTGTCCCTTATTCTGGTACATGTGTATGTGTGGGATCACAATGCAGTCTCTTATCCAGATACATGTGTATGTGTGGGATCACAATACAGTCTCTTTTCTTGATACATGTGTATGTGTGGGATCACAATACAGTCCCTTATCCTGATACATGTGTATGTGTGTGATCACAATACAGACCCTTATCCTGGTGTATGTTTTGAACATAGTAAAACATTTATTATTTTTTCTATTCCTTCTTTTTTTGTAGAGATTTAGCTGCACGCAATGTCCTCATATCAGAAGACAACATCGCCAAGGTGTCCGATTTTGGTCTCACCAGGGAGGTCTTCTCCAAATCAGAAGGGACCAAATTACCAGTGAAGTGGACAGCTCCAGAAGCTCTTAGGGAAAATGTCAGTTACAGCTCCTGACTGTATGTCTTCTTTACAAGCCCTAGGCCCTCTCTTTCTCTTCTCATTCAAAACTCTGTAGTATCCTGAGCTCTGTCCTATCCTGAGCTCTGTCCTATCCTGAGCTCTGTCGTATCCTAAGCTCTGTCGTATCCTGAGCTCTGTCGTATCCTGAGCTCTGTCGTATCCTGAGCTCTGTAGTAGTATCTTGAGCTCTGTACTAAACACTTTAGGAAGGTGGAAAGGGGTGTGAAGGGGAGGGAGGGGGGGCGAGGAGATCAAGGTTCCATTCGTGTCCTGTGGGAATCCTATGTTGGCCATATCCAGGGCTAGCGAATGACTAGTCCTGTGTATCATGTGGAACTGTGCAACATATATATGTACTGCCTTAGTGGAGAGCAGTATTGTAGTGGGCCACTTGGCTGTGAGATGGTGAGATACACCTGTTGGCATGAGCATGTGTGGGCATGGGAGATACAGAGTTTTAATCATATCAAAGAGTAAGGCCACCTTTACTGCCCAACTGTGAAATAGATGCAGTTGTCATTGACATTACAGATGCTTAATACCTGAGGCTTGTGGGCCACTGTATCTTGTTATTTGTTTATTCTCTTTTATTATTTTTTTCATAGAAATTCTCCAACAAGTCAGATGTCTGGAGTTATGGGATACTGTTGTGGGAAATTTACTCGTATGGTCGCGTCCCTTACCCCCGGGTGGTGAGTAATACCCTGTCAAATAATACACAATTATTTTTATACATTGGGGGAGTGGGCCAACTGTTAAACTATGAATTAGAGATGGGTAAAAGATGAATATGGAGAACAATGTTTATGTGACTACCAGTATTATGTCCTTTGTTGTATTGCGTGTGCTCTCTCTATATATACACACATTGTGCATATCATTGTCTTTTTTTAAGAACTATGCGTGCTATCATTAATGTGCTTTTAATGAAATACCAAAAAAAAAAAAGGATCCCAGAATAGAACATGAATTAATAACAGATTGAAGCATTTGTTTCCTATCATACTGTCACAGTTTTTTCCCCTCTGTTGTTGTGTCTGTTGCATGTGTTGTGTTGCCTGCAGCCTGTGGAGGATGTAGCACAACACGTTGAAAGGGGTTACCGCATGGACGCCCCTGATGGCTGTCCGAATGGCATGTACAAGATCATGAAGGATTGCTGGGAGAAGGACCTTAGCATCCGTCCAAACTTTACCAGGATCGAGAAGCAGATAGAGATTATGCATGCAACATGATATGAAGTCATCTCTTTTCTCGATCTTTTTCATATTTTCTGTCCATTACCCCATGACCCTTGTTATGTATGTATATTTGTTTGTTTGTTGTGAAAATATGACACTCTCTGTGTGTGTCTTCCTGAACTGTGATGATGAATTACGTGTAGTAACTATTTACCAAAAAGGCGAGTTTCATTAATGAAGTCATTGTTTTTGTTTGCATCTCTTACAAACTGTGCTATGCTAAACTTCTTCCATTTTGGTGGGTCCATCTACACATGTAGCACTATTAGTATTAGCCGTGTCTTATTTTATTCTGTTTTGATGTTCAGGTAAACTGTGTTAACACTTGTAAGATGATATTTATGATATGATTATGTGAAAGAGTTTGTGAAGCTGTTTGCCGGGTATGTGTGAAGCTTCCAAAAAAGATGTCCACAGAGTCATGAATGTGTGTATCGTGGTTTGGTCGTATGAGGCTGACAAATATCAGGGTGAAGCTGGGACACTCTTAATTGGGACAGTATCAGTGTCTCTTTTTTTCTTGATTTTCAACTATAATTGGCTACTATCATTAATTTATTTTTTAACAAAATATATCATTTAAAATTTAAAAAAAAGAAGCCTCTAATATTATTGAATTTATAGCAGTGTTATTGTTCTTGAAATCATCAAGTCCATTTATCATTAGCTTGCCCTTGCAATGTTTCAACTTTACTTGAACTCGAGCATGGTTGATCACTTTGGGTTTACTCAACAGCTCATGCTCCTGCTGCAGTGTTCAAAAGACCAATGCTGGTAAGATGGAAGATCTGTCTGGTGGTCATGATCCCTTCCTCTTTTCTTTTCTTCCTTCTTTTCATATCTTGCTTTAATCCAGGTGACCCTGTGAACTGTGTTAGTACTCCCCATTAATAAGTAGTTGTTTAATTATTTTTTAAATAAAAAAAAATAAATAAATTAAAAAAAAAAAAACAAAGAACAACTATTTTTATTCCCTCCACCCATCCAGTACATGCTGCTTACTATAATACATGTTTTGCTTGTCTGCCTGTCTGTGTGTTCTCCCTCTTCCAGACACCTGAACCAGTCAACATGAGGTTTTCAGGGTTGCTCAAGGGCCAGGTTTGGGGAGAGTTAGGCTATGTCTATACCATTTTGTAAACTTCATGAGTAACCACAAAGTTGTGTTTACAAACCACACTAATCTGATCACACAAAATAAAATATGATCCAAGTAGAGTTCAAAAGGATACTAATTAAGAGGTGCTTCCACAGCTTTGTCTTCCTGTTGTACTATGCATTAAGCAAACAAACAAGTTTGTAACTGCAGGAGGTCAATTCTAATAAATTTGACCTATTATTCTTTTAAAAAATTGCCTATTATCAAAAAAAAAAAAAGCCTACTATTCTTTACAAAATTGCTTATTATCTAATTTTCAGACTTCATTTCCAACAGCATCAAGTGAATTCTGTTCATTATATATATATATATATACACATATATATATATTATTTATAGTACTCTGATAATTACCTATTATAAGAAATTTACCAATAATCCAATTATGCTAGACTGCACCTATTATTCCAAAAGCAATGCTAATCTATTGGTCAATGGTTAGTCTTGATTCAGAGGATTAAAACCTCCGTATCACTGTCATGGGGAGCTGCAGATTCCAGGTGATCTGACAACTTACCAAATTAAATCATTTTGCAGAGTGCAGAGGTCAGATCTGGTAAAGTGTGAGGCACCTACTTTTTTCTTTTTTTTAAATTCTATTCGTTAGCATCTCCAAGTGTAGCACTAGTTGTTTAGCTAAAGTTCATTAGGAGGTGGAAATGGCTGGAATAGACGAAGTTCAAGTGAGAGCGGAGGATGACTATGAATTTGAAGGAGATATAGCTGATAAAGGTAGGCCTGCGCTAATGGTATAAGTAAGGGGGTGAGTTTGTCTTTTTTATTACTGGTACAGCTGTGGACAACCTGAAGGCCAAGGTTACTAAGAAAAAGGGAAGAGGATTTGGAGGTAAGTGCTAATCTTTAAAAATGGGACCACTATTAAAACTGTGCTCTAATTAGATAAAATTACAATTTTGTGTGTGATCATAGCAGGTGTTGATACATGTCCAAAACAATCGATGCATGAAGTTAATTGTGTTTTATTATTTTAACTGGGGTGGGGTTAAAATGTCTGATCATCATGGCCTTCACAGCCATCCACAGCCCTCTGAGTTTTCATGGTAAAGGGTCAACACTAACAACCTGTTATTGAAATAAGTGAAAGAAAAACAACAGCTACAAAAAATGTGACTTATTATAGGAACTATAAAGAAACAGGTGTGGAACATTCTGAAAGTAAAGGGGGAGCACACATTTTTGGGAGAGGGAGGAGTGTCTGTATTGACACTGATAAAAAGAGTCCTTTTTTTTTGGTCGTCAAAAGATAGATATTATCTAAGCTAAACTTAAGCCAGTAATAATTTTCAAACAAAGATGATTTATTGTACAGTAAATTATATATATATAAGTGTTTTTTTGCAATGTATTTGGGGTAGCACTGGGATTACATAAATTGAGTTTCATCTTGGGGAATGCTTGTAGAAATGATTAATGAAATTCGAATTTTCCAAATGGAAAAAAAAAGCCTAAGAAACCAATGCCAATCAGTTAAGGCTCAAGTCTCCCATAGTTAAAGTCTGTGGTTCAAATCCTGGACAAGGTTTTTTTCCCTTTATTTTGGCCCTTTCCCTATCTTCTTGTAAATGAATATATATATATATTGATATTGATATTATTTATAATAAATAGCTCTTATTCTGTATGAGTGTTTGGTACACATTCCTTCAATTTTGAAGCTTCAGAGTCTAAACGTAATCAAAAGAAGAGAAAATGATATGATGTGGTAACTTTATTTTGATTTGATCATCTCTGTGTGGCAGGCTAAGCTGCCAAAAAATGGCCATTTCAGCTATACATATGGAGCAGCTGTATTGAAAAAAGGGGGAAATCAAATTTTGCAGGAGAGTTGCATTATAGATATTCCATGTACAGGGATTGGACAATAAACCTATTGGGGTGACATCACATCTTGCTATTATCAACTCTGGCTCTAAAATGGAAAAGAACCTTGACTCTTCGCAGTAGCAACTGGTTCACTTGGATTATTAAATCTTTTCTAATCCCTAGAAAAGTGAGGAGTAAATTGGGATCCCCTTCAATTAGCAATGTCTTGGTACACATCCAGTGGAAAACTCTGAAAGTTCTTGAAGCGACATTTATGTTATTTTTATTCTGTATGGTTTGTACTTGTAAGCTTTGTTGTGGTAATAAGAAAAATGAAAAGAAATAGAATGCTTCTCTTTTTTTTTTTTAGGTAGCTACACCCCAATAGGGTAAAAATAATCTTCTTTTTTTCCTCAACACCAATTAGTTGCTCAGTAATAGGAGGTTTTGATCTCTTGATAATGTCCAAATAATTGTAAGAGTGTTTATTTTCTTTGATATGTGCCAGAAACTCAATTACCAATGGTATCACCAATATACGAATATTTGGTATTCAAACAGGTTCAGTTCAATTATTCAAGCTAGTTCAGTTCAGCCTTTCAAGCTAGTTCAGTTATTCAGTTTAGTTATTCAAATAGTTTCAGCTCATTTTTTGAAGTAGGTTTAGTTGGGACTCGAGTTTGGGTTGTTTCCAGATTTGGTTTGGCTATAACTTGCCTCACTCATTCTGGGTGGGTGCAGGGTGGAAGACTGAACATATATTGATGCTGGCTAGAGTATCTGTTGTTGTTTTTTCTTGTTATTTTTGTGTGTTGTTTTTTTTTTGGGGGGGGGGGGGGGGCGGCAGTAAGTGAACCATTTATTGTGAGGTACACATACAATTGTAAATGTAAAAAGACAGTGTTTTCATTCCATCCTCTTTCAAAGACTCAGGTGGTGGATTCGAAGGAGCCTTTGATGAAGTCAATTCAAGTGGGCCTGGACCCCTTCGGTGTAAGTTTAATTGATTTCATTTGTGTATGTATATATTCCACTATATATATTTAGTTTGTAGGTATCTATCTGTCCTTATGTAATACTACTTTTAAACGGGAATTCTGATCACCACAAAATTTTCACAGCGTATATGAGGTTATCTTTGGGAGTGCATAGATTGAGCTTTGTCCTGGAGAATGTTTTGTGAGAGAGAGAGAAAGAGAGAGAAATTGTCTATACAAAAACAGAGCCTAAAAACCATGCCTATATGGTAAGACACAGCTTTCACAAGCCTGAAGTCGGTGGTTCTATTCATAGACTGAGCTTTTTTTCTTTCTAAATGCCCCCCCCCCCCCCCCCCCCTCCTTTTCCCCCCTTCCTTCTTTTCTCTATAATGTACTGCTGTCTGTGCGTTTGTCTGACAACTCCTCCTAGATGTGTGGACCAATTTTGTTGGAACTTTGCATGAATGTTCCCTGTGCCCACCCTGGTTGGCAAAGATGGAATAGAATAGATGGTTTCTTCTATAGAGTCAAGTAGGCCCACAGATCAACAACTTTATGGACTGTGTTTACCATCAGGGCGTGCGAGTCATAAACTTGATCAACTCCAGATGTACTAAGGCAGAGGATCATCAATCTTGAGAACTTCCAGTCTTTATATGTACCTCTTATTCACACCTTTACATACACTCTAACTTTATGCCTCGAGTGGCAGTCATTCTGAGAGTTATATAAATAGTTCTTACTCTCACTGTGTGTTCAGCACACGTTACTCCAAATTTTCTGACCCAGCATTGCACTCAGAACCTTGAAAGCATAGGTAATCGGTTTTTTGTTGTTGTTTTGTTGTCGCACGAGATGCCCACGCACACCCAGTTCCCCCCCCCCCCCCCCCACCGAAAAATCTTGTGTTAATCCCTGACAGGGGTTGTGTTGCATGCAGTATAATAATGCACTCTCTAGTTTCAGTTGGGCAAGGCCCCACAGAAAAATCCCTCTATATAGATAATACATTAAACAAAGTGAACAAGTTTGCTACTGCAGGAAGCTGAAGGCCTCTGAAAAACTGCCCAAATGGTGGGTTTTTCGCTAGGTGCATATACAGAAATGTTTTTTTGATGGTTCAGATAATTTATATTGAAATATGGGTGTGTATGTATATGTGGGATGGATGCTGTGTGTCAGTCTAGTGCTGTCCTTGTCCCCTCTTGCAGCGGTGGAGGGTTGGATCATATTTGTGTCCAATATCAACGAGGAGGCTCAGGAGGAAGACTTGCATGACAAGTTTGGAGAGTATGGTGACGTCCGTAACATGCACGCCAACTTGGATAGACGTACTGGATTTCTGAAGGTACAATCCATTGTGATTAATCACTTTAGTTGTTTCCCTTACTCATCAAACATTAACCCCTACCTTTAGCCCCTCCCCCTTTCTTTCTGAATAATTCCCATACAAGATATCTACTTGTGCCCTCCCAAGATCTGTGGCCCATTTATGCCTCCCCCATTTATGCCTCCTTTAAGGGTACTACAGACTGTTAAATCACCAGGAATTCACATCTACATGTGCAAATATTAGGGTTATGCCTTGATCGAGTATGATACATACAAAGAGGCCAGTCTAGCCATCCAGCATCTCAATGGAGCTGATCTTCTCGGCCAGAGGATCAACGTGGACTGGGCCTTTGTCAAGCCAAAACAGGAGAGAGGTGGAAGGAGGTGCGTGTGTAACAGATGTTGATTGCTGATTTTGATTCCATTTTATTATTTTTTTTCACTGTAGAATTGGAAGGAGATGAAGAGCTTATAAATATGGACATCAGCCACACCTCTGCTTATACAACATTACACTATGCTTATCTAATACACGTCATTACTGCATTGCCCTTATAGCCATGTATCAATATTGATAACATTAATATTAAAAAAATATCATAAATAAGTTTTGATCGTAAATTTTTTGTTACTGTGTAAACAAGATTATGTCAATTCTTTAGCTCGGAGTTCATCTTTATTCTTCCTACAAAAGGGGGAAAGCAAGCAAACACTGATCAACCACCAAAGTCCAATTAGTGACAGAATGCAGTGAGAAATTGACTTGATGGTCGTGAAGTAGGCAATTACCAATGACAACCAGTGTTGAATCACTCACTTTTTCTCCCACCTTGATACATAGTCAGGGTCATCTTTGCTATGGTGCATGACTGCTCCATGCTCAAGTTGATGCTGACACAGAGCACGCAAAGGCTTCAACATCACCTGTAGCACAGCAACATGCACACCACACTAAGTAAGGCACATCAACCAGAAACATACTGTAACAGAGAGAGAGAGAGAGAGAGAGGGTGTGTGTATGCTGTTACAGGGCCAGAGTGAAATGTGGCAAAAACACTTTTATAACTGCACCTTATGCAAGACTTTGGTTCTCAATTGAATGTGTGTAAAATTCTTCTTTCTTTTTTTTGGTGTGAGAGTGAACATCACATGCATTCATGCAGTAAGTACCTCCACAAGTGAGTCGTTGTCCTCCAGCCAGCCCAGTGTGTGTGCAACACACTCCAAAGTGGACAGACTGGTCTTAGTTGGCTGCGTCCTGATGACGTACTCACTCACTGAGCCCACACCCACCTGAACCTTATGGGGAGGGGGGAGGGATTAACGGTGCATGTATTGGAGGGAGGGGGGAAGGAATGAAAGTTGTTTTTTTTTTATTGATGCAATACTAGAAATTATCTCTGCTTAGTTTTCTTAATCACATTTCCTAATAGAAATCACCGTCTGTCTGTCTGTCTCTCTATGTGTCCGGAAACTCCTAGACACATGGACCAATTATAATGAAACTTTGAATAAGTGTTTCCTATAGCCCCTGGATGAGAACAATTTTTTTTTTGGGTTTGGATTGGTCTGAAACTTTGTGTGAATGTTACCTATGGCACCTGTACGTGAAGAGGGGAGGGGGGGGGGGGGGGGGGAATCTGTTTTTGAAAAAAAAAAAAATGTATATTATTTTTTTCATCAGAAAGATGAAATAGGATTGATGGTTTCTTCTAAAGTCGAGTAGGCCCGTGGAACATCAACCTTACAGACTCCATTTCAATCAACCCTATGGGTAATCAACTCTTCAACAAACCCTAAATTTACTAAACCTGAGGATTGTCAGTCATGCTAACTTCAAGTCATTACAGGAAAAAAATGGCGAAAGTTTTCATTAGAATGCTGAACTTAATGAGTGATGGCTACCAAAGGATGACATTCCGTGAGATTTACATAATGGAAAATAACAAAGAAATAGGGCAGTCCTCATGATCCAAACCTAATTTCTTGATTCTATCAAATGTAATGAGAACTGATACGTGTTGGCGAGTTAGAACCAAACTTTGACACTAGGCAGATAATGAATATCATATTCTGAGATGAATGCACAAAATATCTTAAAAAGTCGGGTTTGCAGTTGATGGGATAAGGCACTCACAAGTCACGCACACGCACACACACAGCATATGCTCTCTATCTAATCTGGTACTGCTCAACTGACATCTCAACCAGTAGCTTGCTAATGATGCCCTACAACTTCCAGGCACTGCTTTACCTTACATCTCCAACATTGTCTACTCTATCTCTGCCAATATTTTCTCAATGTCTGACACATACCCTAAATGCTTTGCAAAGAAATGGCATGATGAGGAATCAGGTATCTGCTTCTCAATTGGCAAGGTTTTTGCAAAATATGTCTCATTGAAAATCATCAGCCACTCTGTCCAACTTCTCTTCACCCGCTTTGATGGTGCCACTTCCGATCCAAAATCGGAAGTATTTTTGTTTTAGAATGATTGCTACGACATTTTAAAAAAAATAATGATGTTTTTTTTTCACCTTTGCCTCATCATTTTGGAAGTATAAAGGAGCAGAACATGATTTACATTAACAGTGGCCTAATATTGTTATCAAAAATTGATGAAGCACATGTTTAGGACAATATTAATTTTTGACTCAATTTATCTTAGTGAAAGGTTTGTATTATAAATTAACAAAATAAGATGTGAATATCTAAATTGAATTGACAGACATGTTCTGCAGATCGTCATCCAAAGGGGCCAGCACAGCGATGTGCCATGGAAAATATAAAATTTTAAAAATTTAATGTAAAATGTGGATTAACGAGTACTCAGTGCATTACTAAGTGGTTAGTGATACCTTATTATTTTGACCTTGGGACCATTCAGAAGGCAAGTGTCTTGAGATGCTCAAGGTGGCAGTGGCCAAATATGCTTGACAAAGCATCTCTTTGACTGGTAAGGCATCAACAGATAATTGCAGTCACAGTTGGCCATCAAGCAATGCTGCCTGGAGGCACAAAGTTCATTCAGATTCTAATTGCTATCAGATGAGTTGTCAGGTCACTCCTCTGACAGGCAGACCAAGACCACCCATAAACATTAAAACATTTAAACAAACTATAATTAATAACAATGGACTTGGAAACATGTATCATGAAACATATATCAGTGATTGTTGTTTACTGTTCAAGGGTTGGTTTCCAAGAGTATAAATGCTCTGGGCCACCTGCATGTAGTGATAACCTTGTGGAACCTGTGTAATAGGTTATACTTTTGATTAAACCCTTGAGAGATAATTTACTTGCCTTTAAGCAGGTAAGGGAAACACAAGATTACTCTGGTGGCAACAATACCACTGTCAGTTGTGGAGTGAGGGGTACAGAATAAGCCACAGCTACTAGTCCCCGACCACAACCCGATACCTGGTGGCAGCGGCTCAAATTGGACCAGCTATCATCTGAAGGCTAGCTTGAAAGCGGCACTGAATAACTACAACAGCAAGGCACTTGGAAGTAAAGTACCTTTCACTCAGAGAGATCTCCAACATCTGCAGCAACCAGCACTTTGTGGAAGAGAAGGCAACTTGTGGTTTAGTGAAGTCCCTGTAATCTTCTTGTGTCATTGTGAATCTGTTGTGATATTAATTTTTGTCAGTCATTATTATTGCGTTGTCTCCATTTTTCTCTTTTTTTTTTGTTTAAAACAAAAGTGTGCTCAGCATTATTTCCAAGATGAGTCAAGAGCAGCAGAGAACATCAATCCAAACCAGAAGCCACACAGTATTGGATGCAACAATGAAGAATACGGCTAGACTGATGTCATAAATGGCAGAGGACAACATCAAGTTCAGACAGAGAGAGGCTGAAAGGGAGGAAAGACAAATGCAGCAGGCAATGGAACTAGAAGAGATCAGGTTGAAAAACGATCTCCAGATAGAGCAGGAAAGACTGAAAACTCAAGAAACGCTTGAAGGAATGCGTTTTCAGAGTAAAGAAGATAAGAAGAAAAGAAAAGACTAAAAAGAAAATAGAAAAATTACAGAAAGAATGGCTCCAATTAAGGAAGGAGACCATCCAGAAGCATACATCCATAGATCTGAGGAAGTTATGAGAGAAGCGGAGATTCCTTAAAGGGAGTGGCCCCATTTTTTACAACTACTACTCACTGGCACATCTTTATCTGCCTATGTGAATGATGTACCAGAAGAGGCAAAGATAATTAGGACCTGCTCAAAGAGGCCTTCATGAATGCTCTAGGATCTTCAGAAGCTCAGTGCCGATTGGATTTTTTCAATCTTTACAAGAAATATGGAAATTCATGGCAAGAGACAGCCAGGAAAATTGATTTATACATAGAGCAAATAACCTATGGTTGTACCAATGTCAAACAGGTATGTCAGATGTTCAGTCTATCTAAAAATTTTCCTTATGTCCAGCTGCAGCTTTGAACCATGTGGAACTCTGGACTCCAAGTCTACTACTGAGGCAGCCAACATAATATATGACTTCTATATAAGAGGCAATCAAGTGATCGACGCCAAAGGCCGTGGACGAGACAGGGGCAGAGCCACAGCCATAAGTCCTGGAGTATGAAACCACAAGAGGAGGTGGTGAGTCTCATAAAGATGGGCATAAGGGTGGTGACAAATACCGAGAAAGCAGAGAAATGAGAAACCTTAGTGATTCAGGTTGGGTCCCAACTTGTTTTGCTTGTGGGAAAAAAGGTCACAAGGCGAATAGTTGCCCTTCAAGGAAGGTTGACAAGGCAACTCATATGAACAGAATAGTGACTCCATGTGAAGCACCCCCTAAAATGGTGAAAGGGATGGTGGGGAAGATTGATACCCAAATGTTATTAGACACAGGCGCAGACAGATCTGAGTCATTCAAAGTTTGTAGCCAAACATGAATATCTGGGGAAGACTGCAAAGGTCAGAGGGTTCAGGGGAGAAGCTAAGAGCACCCCAATGGCCCGTGTTTGGATACATGTTGGAGAATTTAGCATCCCAGCTACTGTCCTAGTGGATGATCAGTCCAAAAGGAAGTGTTGATAGGAAGAGATAGTGGCTCAGTCCTTGACGCCTTGCTTGTTCAAAATATGATAGACACATACATAAAAACTTCAGTACCCATAAATGCCCCAAAACAAGGGGGAGTAGGGAAGCAGATGCAGGAGAGTGAGGAGGAAGATAAAGGTGTGGAAGAGGAAGCAGCAAGCATGATGGTGACAAGGGAAATGGAAAAGAGGAAGCAGCAAACATGATGGTGACAAGGGAAATGGAAAAGAAGGGAAAGGTAACACAGAAACAAATAGAGATAGAGAGTAGAGAGAGAGCTAGTCCCATTATCTCTGAAAATATAATGAGCAGTCCAGAAGGGGAGCCTGTGATTGAAGAGGATGTACAGTCTGTACAGATGACAAAGATTGAGGAAAGAAATTTGAGGATGTGACATTGAAGAATATAAGAGGAATGGCTGATGAAAAATTATTTTTGGAAAAATGGATTGCTTAAGCACAAGATTTACCCATAGCAGGGCACTTAGGGGAGAAGAAAACTCATGAAATAGTCAAGTGTCACTTTACTTGGCCTGGTATATGGAGATGCCCATACTCTGTTCCATTTGAGGTGCTAGCATTTGATCTAGTTGGACCTTTTCCCAGATCAACACATGGCTACAAATATGTCCTAACAGCCATGTGTCTAGCATCTAAATAAACTCTTGAGAGATAATTTACTTGGCTTTAAGCCGGCAAGGGAAACACAAGATTATTCTGGTGGCAGCAATACCACAGCTACTAACCCCCATCCACAACCCAACAGCAGTCAACAAGGAAACCTTAATTTGCAGCATCAGCAGAAGGAACAGGAGCAATGTGAGTCTTGGAAAGGTGCCTCCAACCAACTCTAATCTGGAATGAGAGCAACATGTTTCGAAAGGCAGCTTTTGAAGCACTTGCTTGCTCGCTGTATACAAAACCATGGCTCGTGCAACCCTTTGGTTCTCCTCGCAACAGGCTACCTCACCTGTGGATGAACTCAGTACATCAAGATAAGGGCACATTATTTGGAGATAAGTCGTCAGGTAGTTTGCCAATGTGTAGCTACAGATTGACAAAAGAAATGGTCACTTGGTTTAGAGAGAACCATCACCAGAAGAGAGCAGTTAACATCATTAAAAAAAAAAGGGAAAAAATGTACGTTTAAAGCAGTTGACAATCTTAATCTTGCAGATTACTGCCACACTCACAAATGGCTATTGTGGTTTTCCTCAATGACACATTTCATACCATCAACATCCAGCTGTTTCAACAGCTTCCTTGGAATTTGCAAGAGTAGAAATCTATTGACCCAGTGGTCGATAAAATAATGAAGCACTCATTGTGCAGTTAGCTACTGACTCCATGAAGCTACCTACCAGGTGCTCCCCCTCACTGTCTATGTTGTGCTGAAAGTAAGACCGCCAGTTGTGCTTTTACAAAACATACACATACCAAAACAGCGTATTGAAATAAAACTGGCAATCAAAAACATGTGTCCATTTTTTAAAAATAACCCACTATTATTTGTATGTTGAGAAAGGTGAGATGCCATTATTTTGTGCACTTTTATAATCCTTAGTGAACAACTTTTCAAATTCAAGAGGCACACATTTAGTACTAGATAAATGTTCTGAACAGGACACATTTGAAGTGCTTGATACCTGTATGGCACCATGTAGACGGGGGTTCTGGCTATAAATGCCCTTGGCCTGAGACCACGTCCCATCGATAACAAGAACAGCTGCATCATCACACATGCCTATTGGTCGTCGAGGGAGGGTGCTGATGTCAACAGCTACACAGAGACAAACAAGTCATAAACTACATCTTGCATGTACATATTGGAAAATATATACCCAGATGACTGCAATAATTAGAAATTGTAAAATGATAAATTAATGCACCTTTTGCCCCAGGGTATAGAACAAGAGAGTGGTCAGATTCAAGCGCTCTGTTCAGAGTGTCACTCCTAATGGGAAATAAAATTTGATGTTAAGATTTATAAGTTTATTTCATGAAAAACCCATTTTTTCCCCCTTGCTACCTACTTTTCAAAACTAAACCTCTTTCCTCTGATAATGATACATTTGTTGGTTGGGATGCATCTCTGTAACAATGGAACAGTTGCCAATGACCTGTTCTCCTGGAGAAATGGTGGGACTATAATTAGAATTGACTTCATGCTTCAGAATATATACCTCGTGTGGATGCTGCAAGATTATTAACCTCGTCTGAATTGGTAATGGATCTGGAGGGAAGCTGCTGCAGATGCACACTGAAGCTGGACGCCTGATAAACAGTGCAGAGCCATGGTGTGAATATTGTCAACCAAAAAAACAGCTGGGTTTATACTAGCCTGCAGTTTTCACAAATTTTTCTTTTTGCCGATAATTGCACCGGTAGTTCTGGTAACTCCTGGAACCCTTCACGGAAGCTTTCAACGCAACTATCCAGCTGCTCTACATCCACCATGTTTACCTAGTCAAGATGTCTGACCTTTACCTATCATTTTCCTGGTCTTGCTCGGTTTAATCAGCTGAACATATCAGTGACCACACCTGCAAGATTCCCCCCACCCTTAATTCTTATTTCATTTAAGTCTAATGCAAAACAATTCATGAACTGTACGTGTTTATAATTATTCATTTCTGTGCAACATTACCACAAGAATTAGCATCATTTTGAGACTAGGCACAACTTCTTTTTTCTTTCTTTTTTTTTTAAGCATTATTATTTTCCTAAGTGGTAAAGGAGTGTTCTGAACTCAGATTTAATTAGAAATTTATGTCTGAGTTGAAGGAATTGTAACCATTTTGCCAGCCATTCGTATAGTGAGGAGGAATCAATTGATGATTCCTATTCTGATGAGCACATGGACACTGAGGCAACTACATAAAGCCTACAAACAGCACAGCTGAATCTTGCCTCAGCATATTTAAAATACCAGGCTATAGCTAGTGAGTTCATCCATGAAAGAAAGAAAAAGTTTAACCTACTTCCAATTGGGAAACATAGGCACCCAGGGACAACTAATGGTGGAAGGAGAATGCCCAGGCATTTCCTCATTAGGCTTAAGCTTTCTAGAATTTGTTCTCATCTGCAGTGTCAGAGAATTTTTCCCCCCTCTTGCTAAGGGTGTTCTTCAATGAGCAGCAGATTAACATACTTAAAAGATTATATGAATCATCTCTTATGCTACAGTGTAATCACAAATAGTGAAGCAACTTCTCCTTCTATTACTCATTTTTTCCATTAGGATTGATAATCATTAATTGCTATTACGTATTCACATGCATCCATCTATTTGGTGTAAGATTTTTAAAATTTAAATTCTTTATTCACATACATCCATTTATCCTAATAAAAGATTTTTTTTAAACTAGAGGACCATTTGCAGCTTTGCCTGCAAGGTTAACGTTCATCTAATTTGTTTTTGATCCTCAATTTCCATAGCTCAATCATAATTCAATAAGTATCAAGAATTTCAGGTGCACAACATTTTGTGTCTTTTAATTAGAGGATCAATTGATGGTTGTGTGGAGATGAGGTGGGATAGCTACTCTTGATGCAGCCACAAAGAGTTGTCAAATGAAAACTGGTTCGTACAATTAAGATCCCATTTTCCTCTCTTTCCCCCTTATCTGTGCCAAATAATTCCTTATTTTGCATGCAAAACCAAGGTCCCTCCTATTCTTTTTCTCCTTATTTTATTTGTATTCTGTAACTATTATCCTCAGAATAAACTTGTGTTTGTGCCACCAGTACATAACCACCAATTTACTCCTGAAAACTTGGTAACATGCATTTCAAAAACCAAATACAAAATTTTAATTTCCTTTCAAAAAAAATTCTGTGCCAAGAGTAGCAGCACAACTGTTCTTTCTTTTGGGCTTTGCAATACAGATGTTTCAATAGTCAGCCTGAAATAGCTATTTTTGTTCCTTTTTCTAGCTATATCCAGAATAAATCTTACTACCTTTGAGTTTGATTTTTGTTTGTTGTTTTTAATATCCTTCTCTGGACTGACTCTCTTACTTCACGTATACACACACACCAATTATATATAAGTATATATTTTAATGGAATTTTATGTAGTGTTGTTTTTGTGTACCTTTTAGTGTTTATTAATGAATTGATTAATTGATTAATTTTTTTTTTTTTTTTTTTTTTTTTTTTTTTTTTTTTTTGATAAATTAATGGAATTTTGTTTTTTGTTTTTTTTGTTATATTTGGGCAGTTTAAAAAAAAACCCACTTAAATTTACCTTGTAAATGTTTTCAACTCGATTTTAGAACCTTATAAGCTGTTTCTGAGTAGCTAACAAAAATTAGACCAAATTGATAGAATGTAGTCCTCCCAACTGCATTGGCCTAGTCAACATGTATGTTCAGAAATAAGTGGCCATACCAACACGAATGACCAGATAATTAGTTCAGGAAAAAATTTTAAAATGAGATAGATTAAAATAGTTCTTTTTTAATTAGAGCACACCATTTAATTCGCTTTTGCAAATGGTGGTTTATATTTTTCATCATAGCACTACTCATGGCAAATTCAAAGCTATATTGGCTTTGAAACTAAGCTATGAACACTTGCTGAACATTTTCTCAGCCATTGGTATAAGTCCATATGCCACAAACAAAAAAAAAAAGTAAGTAAATAAATAAACATAAGGGAAATTTATAATAAAATTTATAATAAAATTTAAATTTTTGAGAATAATTGGCAGGCTAATAAGAATAATAGGTACACCACAAAGAATGTACAGCAACAGTACCACTAATTGAAATAGTTCCTAAGAGGTTAAGAAAAATATATGCAGGTTGTGTGATTTCCAGGCTATGGTACTTTTGTTAATTATCTTATTTTAGGCCTAGCCCTAAGTCATTTTTATGGCCAAAGCACTTGCCAAACTCCATTATTTTGTAATCTGTAACTGGAAAATAATTCTATACCTATATTCATAAATATATATATATATATATATATATTAAATTGACATTAAATCCCAAATGGACATAATATTAAATGAGCATTATTCATGGCATGACCTGTCCTTTCTTATCAGAATCATTAGTGTTGGTTGTTGTGGAGGTGGTGGCAGTGGCTAGGTACCCCTCCCTTGTGACTACCATGAAGTGGTTGTGATGGTCTTCAAACTTGTGTTCATTCCACTTGGTGCATGAGGTCACTTCAAACTCACGGCCAAAGGCAGTCCTAGAGATAAAGGTGAATAAAATATGCTTCAATAACAAAAGCAGTTCAAACAAAACCTTAAAAATGATTAACCTTAGGGTCCAATCATCGTGTACCGCAAGATGCATGTTGGTCTTAGAGTGGTTTATAAACACCAGACTATTTGCCTATAGACCAAACAGGAATAACAATTTTAAAAGTTACATTATTAAGTCATCATAAAAGCTGAACTTGCAAAATGTGCATACCAAAACGGGCATCCCAGCAGATTCCAATCTATCTTCATGCTTGAAACACAATAATTTCCTGCAATTTGATATTTGGGGCAAGGGTAGTTACATAAACACATTCAATTTAACTCAAAATAATGTAGACTCTAAGAAATTTGCTAGTATAAACCATTAAGTTGATCCAGCTATGCCTGTCAATAGTTTGTGTAAGTTACCACACAGATGTGTATTTGGTGTGTTCCTTCAGCTTCAGTTTTTGTTCTCGTTTGTGCTTAGAAGGCTCCCAAAGTTTCACCACATCACTAGATAATGTAAGCTATAACAGAATTACTAGACATTATTACATTCAGCTTCATTATCATGTAGAGATATTAACTGACAGAGCAAAACATAACCCTCATGGCATGCAGTAAAACACAAATATGAATACAAAAGAAAATACCCTTTCTATTTATGCACTTGACTGTGTCCATTGTTAAAGTCATATATTGTATGTCTAGTGTTGTCTCGGGTATAGATTTTTAAAATCAGTACCTGCCCGCCTTCATCTGGCAGGGTGGTGAAGGTGATTAGCTGCTTATAGCAGACAGGATCTCCAACTTTTGCACAGGAGTCATAACTTTTGAAAAATAATCAGGAGAAATCCATTATGATCCAGATCTACTAAACATTATTATATCATGATACCTTCCAATGACAAACACATTCCGTGGACATGGCTGGATTCGCTTTGAGCAGGAGAGTGGAGTATCTGGTAATATACTGGTTCCCTCATGGGCACTGCCAAGAGAAATGTGGGCAGACAGGGCAGATTGTGTGGGCACATGCAAAAGGCATACAACATCTCCAATGTGAAGGTAGCCATCATCTGAAGCAGAGAGTTCAACCTGGAATAAAATATATTGCAGTGGCTACTGATCAAAGTATATATATATATATATATATATATATATATATATATATAGTATACATGTACCAATAGCAAGCTCTTCACATCTAACATACAGGTTTAAGGATAGTCTTGAGAAAATTTGTAGACCTTTGAATAAAAAGTTGATTTTTCTCCTTCTTGTCCAGAAAATCCTTAACTAGATCCTGTGTAAACACAGTTGCATATTTTGTAAAAGATCAAGAAAAATTACAGGGAAAAAAAGAAGGAAAAAATCCACTGACCTCTTCCAGGC
>OZ017779.1:15249702-15413285 GCA_963969325.1 Lycopodina hypogea
TGTCCCACAACCCCCTCCCCCCCCAACCTATGTTTGACAGCAAAGAATTATAACTTAGGTGAGTTCAAAAGGACCCCCTACCCCCTCTATAAAATATTAGCAAACTGAACAAGTTTGTAACTACAAAAGGCTGAAGGCCAACCGAAAAACCATCCGTAGGGCGGTTTTTTTGCTTGTGAAAGAAAATCGCCAACGTTGTTGAGATGGAATGTGACAAATACTGTCCTTTTCACTAAGCTTCAATCTCCATTTTCTGAGGTAGTCAGAGAGTCTTGCCATGTACTAGCTCAAGACCTCCCCAGCTTCTTGCCAGCTCTATGCTGTGTACATTATCACCAGGTCTTGGCATAAGCATACTTGCTGGCTGTGGTATTAGGGAAGTCACATGCGTAGGTCATATTGCAAAGACTCTAATGACAAATTTTTTAAGGTTTTTTTTTTTTTTTTTTGTATAGAAAAAAAAAGAATTCTTTTTTCCCCACCAGGGGTAGTGGCACCCCAAATTTTTAGGTATAAATCATCCCCGTGTGCCATGTGCAAACCTTGAAAGTTTCATTCCTTTTGGTCCAAGGGTTTGGCCACTATGCACACACACACACATGCATGCACACACACATGCATGCACACACATACTTATGAACCAATATATAGATTAAATGCATTGCATTTTAAATATTATACAATTTGTGCACACTCATTGGAACTGAAATCTGCACAGAGCCCCCTGCACCCTCGATCATCGTGGCTGCAATTAGTTGGCTTACAGTCGTCTCTCCATAAACCAATCACAGTCTGCTGATATTTCTCTCCTAACCACAACTTTCTTCCATGGTTATGCGGTCTCTCTCCATAACAGATTATCAACAATCTATGAGTATTATCTACCCAAGTGTTAAATATCAATACCTGTTTTATGAACCCCCTGATATTTTGTTGCATTTTGTGTAACCTAGCAATATTGCAAGGTCAACCATTACTAACCAAAAAAAATCTTCTCATGCCACTGTTCAACTACATCTGCAACAATGTCAAATCTTCTATGTTCAATCTTGCCACAATAGGATCGTATTTGTAGGAAATCACACTAATACTGACTCAGGCAATTAGATTTTTTTTTTTTTCAAATTAACCAACTGTTTGTCAGATGTATTACAGTGGTTAAACCTATTCATTTACTGTTAAACCAACACCCTCTTTTAGGATCTTCATTCAAATTCATGCAAGCAGGCAAATGAAAGCATTGCATGGTAAACCACAATTCATGTGTGTGCAGGATTACTTTGAGAAATACACAAATAGGATGCAATTACAATAGATTAGGCGAACTCAAAAGGAAGAAAGTAGCTACAGAGCCTTAGATGAAAGATTCCAATAAATAATACATTAATCAAGTTGACAATGTTGAATCAACAAATACTAATGATTTCTTTTCAAAAATATTCCGCTCTTTCCCATTACTGGCTGTATGACCAAGGTTCAAATTTTTTCAAAATTCCAAAATTTATTTCTCCTTATTAAGGATTGAGAAAAAAAAATGTATACAACAACCTCCTGGTGTGGCCCAGGATCATTGGTTTTACTGGCACAAACAGGAAACACGCTATAAAGTCACCTTGTGGAAAAATAAAAGAAGTGTGTGTGTGTGTGTGTGTGTGTTTTGTGTGTGTGTGTGTGTGTGTGTGTGTGTGTGTGTTGTGTGTGTGTGTGTGTGTATTTTATCCCAGTGTGCATCCGCATCTAACAGTCCCCACACAATACTATGCCATTCTACAGTAGCATGAATATCAACACTTTCATTAATTAAAATTTCACTAATGTCTATTACCCAAACCATCACTGAAGTGGATCAAACACAAGCTTCTACCACACGTTTCCACATATTTCAGGCGATAACCATCTCTAGCCTATACTTCTCATTCACTGTATGACAACAGAAGTATAAGTCAATTAGTGCCTTCTTAATGATAGTCCCTTTTCAATCCCTTTGTATTCAGGCTGCATAACCATGATGTTGTCAAATTCTTTGTAAGAAAATGATATAATTATCATTGTCACCCGATGACTACTCACCACATTCCCACCCCTCTCCATGCCCATCATGTATGACCTCATCCCTGTGTATGTGTGTGTGTGTGTGTGTGTGTGTGTGTGCGCGCACATGCGTGCACACATGATTCATCAAATTTTTTCTCATCCATGATTGTTAACCATGATGGCTACAAAATTTCTTTATTTAAAATCTTATTGCAGTAGATAACAAAATGAATGGAAGGAATTAATATGGGTTTTTGCCTTTTATCCTGAGATAAATAAATCCTGTTTTTGAACGCATATATGAATTTTTGCAGATGTGTTCAGACCATTATTTTTGGAATGTGCTATTGAAAAAGTGTCAAAACTAGATCACATTGTGGTTTTGTCTTTCAATCAGTATTGTCATAAAATGAGTAGCCTAAAACAAGGCAGTGACAATATTAATAACTTTTTTGTCATTGCTATGTGCTTCTCTGCAGCAATATTATCAAAATTCAATGTCATGCTTTCAATCAATGTTACAAAACACCATTAATGGGTTGTGAAAATAAATTAGTAAATGCAATTTTGATTAAAATATTAAAAAAGTTACAGGTAGTCCAATCTTTCTTAACAATACAATTTTGACACAAAAAAAAGTCTAACGTTTACCTAGTTTGAGTCTCCTTGTATCATAAGATCCCGCAATTTCCCCCTTCCAAAACATTTATTGAGATTTCCTATTATAAAAACTCAGGTTTCAAAAATGTCTTGCAGAAAACCTAAAAACAAATGCATATCTAATCAGCCAAAATTTCATATCATTGTTTGTTTTTTAGTTTCTTGGATAGAAAACTTTGTATTAATCTTTTGTGTATATTTTCAGATATTATTAATGAATTCATGATCAACAATAAATTAGAACGATTCTCTTGCTATTTTGATAACATACTACACTTTTCTGTATCTGTGTTTATTGTTATTTTTTGTTGTGTTCTTTTTTCTTTGGCGTGCATTTTACCGATTAAGTCACTTAAAAAAATGAATGGCAAATACAGTAGCTATATAGTTTAAAAAAATTGTTGCTTGTCAATCATAGTTTTAGAGTGGCAGTTCTCTCAGCCACATATCCTGGTTTCCACATCTGGTCAATGAAGTCTAGTACAATCTTGAGGTTCTTTGAGCCTAATATGTCTGACATTACATTCTGCATCATGTGTGTCTGAGAGGACAAGGAGGGGTAGAGCTTTAGCTCCCAAGTATAATCCCAATCCTGTGGAATTAAATTGCATGGCACAGAATTGCACTGCTTAAGTCTGTAGTCAAGCAATGCAATGCATCCTGATTGAATAAGCCAGGCGAGGTCTTGGAATATCGATATTGAAATGGTCTGTCAACCTTCATTAGTGGCTTGAGACAAGCCCATTGCTGAGGAAGGATGGACCACTTTCACATTAACATGGAAGTACTGATTCTGGCTTAGTCACTCCTGTTGCATTGGGTTGCTTAATTCCTGCCAAGGGATAAAATAGAATGCAGTGCAGGGCAAGCAGCGCAGGGCAAGCAGTGCAGGGCAGGGCAAGCAAGCAGGGCAGGGCAAGCAGTGCATTGGGGCCAAGAGATTACATGGAGCCAGCTCCTATTTACTTTGTGACCTATCTTGATACTATATACTGGCTAGAAGTGTTGGCTGTAAATGTTGGCTCATTGGCTGCTTACCATCACATTTCAACATTAAGTCTCATTCATGACAATACACCACCTTCAAATATGCATTGCAAGATGAACGTTTGCTTCTCAGTTTGTAATAAAAGGAAGAGGAATAATCAGCTGTCCACACACACACACACATTGGATATAGGGAATCATGGGAAAGAAAAACGTGAGTATGAAGGAACACAGTTTTACAGGAATCTGCTCAAAACAATTTTCAAAGTGGTCCCTCATCCCCTTGTTAAAATTAGTTAGAAACTAATACAATACACACTCCACACATTTACTTAGTTTGAGTTGTTATAAAAAAAAAAATTTTTTTTTTTAATACTTTTCTTCTATCTGAGTTTAGTAGCTTAAAATGGAAACAACCCTGCTCATATTAGTCATGGTTGACAGAGAAGCAATTTATCCCCAACTAACATTTAGCTTCTGCCAAAATTACTCAATAATGTCATGCAATAATAACTTCTTTTTTTTTTATAGTTATAAAAAGTCATATAAACCAATAATGAAACAACTTTAACAACTCTCTAGTCAAACTGATATTAAAATTTGTTCAAGGCAGGGGCATACTTCTTTCTCTACATTCACTTTGTTTAGCAATTACAACACAGGTTGCTCTATTGCAACATCAACTAGTATTTAAATTGCCGACAGTTCAGCCACGGTCTGTTCCAACTCCGCCTTCACTTGCTCATACTTCACTTCAGCTCTTTCCAAGTCATCTACAATAAATAAGAATAAATATGGTATACGACACATAGTCAACAGGCTTTAAAGGGTAGGTAACTCTGAATCATTATCATCATCATCATTATCATCATTATTATCATCATCATATTTTGCTTCTGCATGCTGTGTTTCAAGTCCTAGAGTAAGAGGAGTGTTACTTCATAAGATATAGTTGTGAGTGGATAAAAATTATGGTCAGTGCTTGTATAAAAATGAATCAAACTATAGATTTTTATGACTTTTTCTTGTCCATTTGTACTAATCTGCAATGCATTATACTTCGAACCAATTAAGTTTTATATTACTTGAAGGCTCAATTAATATTCTATACTACTGTAGCATACCTTGGTTCACTGCAGTATACATTGTTGAACTGTGGTGTACCTTGGTAAACTGTGGTGTACACAATCAAGCTTATAATTTCGGAGATCACTTAATGAAACTCCTGAATTGCTGCCAGGAAACAAAAGGTCTGTCCACACTGCACATTAAAACTGGTTTCACCTGCGTCTGGAACAGGTTCCATGCATCCATACTAGAACAAGTTTCATCCAAACAGGTTTCCTGTGAAACCTCCTGAAGGGTAGGTTTCAAGCAGCTACGATTTATTTAGCATTGCTGTGACTTTATTCTTGATGTGTGCTATTAGGAATCTAGCTACAACAGCTCTCTCCCTCTTCCCTCCTGTTTGTGGGATGATATTTTGGACGGGAAAAGGCAGAATAATGTAGCACTCGAGCAAATAAAATGTCCTGTTTCTATACAAGGGGTGTGCAAACCAATTAATCATCCCAGCCAATTATTCAGCTCACGCAGGTGCCTGTGTGAACGCAAGGAAACGAAACTTGGTGTTACTGGAGAAGGTATAAACCAGTATGTAGTGTGGACAGGCCTTAATGAACAAATATTGTCATCTTTTAGTCCAGTAAAACCACCACCATTCAATACTCACCACAATTTTATCTGTATTAATTAATTAAACCTATCTAAGTTTCGAGGAAAGTTTCTGCCTCAAACTAGGAAGAATACTGCACCAAAAATAAGTGTTTGGGGCTGTACACGTGTGTGCATGAGTGTGTGTGTGGGCTCAGATTACCAGTATTGCAAAGGATTCAGATACACATTATACTGTCATGGGATACTTATTAGAGGTTGCCGGTAGTTTCAACACAGCACATGTTAAAAAATTTGTCCTTTTTTGCTCCCTCCCAGTGAAGAATATTTCCTATTTTAGACACAACAGACCCGGAAAATTATACCACACTTAACCCATATCAGACTCCTGGCCGCATGTCTGCAGAAAGCTAACTACTACCTATGCATTTTAGATTAGTGTGTCCTTGAGCCAACCAAACCAGAAATATATTGAACAGCATAATAGATAGGGGAGATATCTTGGTAGGATATGAGGATCTTAGTTGGAGCATGACAGTGAGTTATATTGTGAGAGGATCCTCTAGAAGTTGTTGGATGCTGTGTAATTTGAGTTACACATTTCTGGAAGTGTCAACACACATCTGACATTTTGAGTGAAGCTGTAATTTACACTTGTAAGTGAATTTAAAAATTTTTTAATCTATTTTGGAGCCAGTAGCATGTCCTCCATAGCTAAGAGACTACAATAAAACCACAATGCCATACACATGGCACTCTAGTGCAATGGGGAAAGTTCTAACAGCATAAAACGATGCTCATTTCAAGTTATTAAGATGTGTTACTCAAAGATCTGTCTAAAAGGTTTTTTTTTTTACATACACTTTGAACAACTGTCAGCCTGATGATCTGGCCAGCTGTTTAGTAGTTTTCATTATTAACTGGTGATGTCATCTGGAGCAGCCCTCAATTGTCCATCCTGTTTGCCATAGAGATGCCCATTTATGGCCATGTGGTTGTAGTTGTGGGCAGTGAGTAGTTTCATCTGTTTAAATTGCAGCAATTATATGACCAATCACTAAGAGACTTACTGAACTCGGTGAGTCCATTCATTGTTTCTGCATTCACTATCTAAAGATTGACCCACTCCTCTCCACTATTAACTGACAGTTTCCTCTCCACCATAGACTACCACCAGTTCTACACACTGTTTACCCCTTTAGTAAAAGGAGATCAAATAGTTGGTCCATTGTCACAACTGTTTTGAAGACTACTTTTTGCTTTGTAAACAACATGTTTCTGTTCCTTCATTTACCAGTGATATATCTATACATTTGATTGGTGGAAGTAATACCAACAGAAAAATAGATTGTAAAATGGTTCATTCAAACACTTCTTCCAGCACACTTTTGTTTCTCTCTCTCTCTCTGTTTGTCTGTGCGCGTGTGTGTGTGTGCACTATGATTTCTTTATTGTCTTTTTCAACTGACCAGATGGATATTTGAGAAGAGATACCACATAGCAGACAGAGAACTCTAATACTGGTGATAGCCTTTGTTCTTGACTGTATGCTGTATCCCATGAAAGTAGCCACATCGTGAATGTAACTGGTCTATTTGTACCTACAGTCCACACTGTTACAATGGTGTCTCAAAGGCAATGATGGTCCAAACTATTAGTTTCTAAACTACAGACAATGAGTAATTCGACAAGCCAAGCCAAGCTGGGCACAGGTATGCTTAACTTGGAGAGGGAGGATAGGAGAAAAGTGAATTAAGATTTGTGTTTGTATGAGTGCATGCGGGTACTTCGGTAATACCTGTTTTTGTATCCCTCCAACCCCCTTGCTTGGTTAAACCACTGATCATTATCTTACCATTTGCAGTAGCCACACAAAGAAGTCGTTGAAGCCAAAGATTAGGCCTTCAACACACACAATTGAAAATTGGTTCCATTAGTGCCAACTGCCAACTCCCAGTTACCATATGTTGATCTGGAAGAATAAACACAATTGAAAATGTGCTGTTTTTCATTCTCACCCTCTAGATTGACATTTTATTAAAGCACACCAGGCGGCAAGTTGGTTCACTGATAGCATGGGGTGGGAGAGGCAACTGAAAGAGAGAGATAGTAGTCCTTGTTCCAAACTGCAGAAGCTTCTTCACCTATGTTGAGCTTCCTATCACAAATGATGGTCTATGCTTCTGCTTACAAACTTCCCATATGGTGTTTGTTTTTGCTCTAAAAACTTCCCATGAAATCATATTCCATAGTCTAAACAAGTTTAGTTCAAAAGTGATTAGAATAAACACATACAGTGTGTGTGTGTGTGTGTGTGTGTGTGTGTGTGTGTGTGTGTGTGTGTGTGTGTGTGTGTGTGTGTGTGTGTGTGTGTGTGTGTGTGTGTGTGTGTGTGTGTGTGTTAGCTTAGAGGGAAAAAAGTGATTTTTTGGTGCATGTTAAGTACTTTTTAGGTGATTGGAAAACACAGAAAGAAGTGATGTTTTGGTGCATGTTAAGTACTTTTTAGGTGATTGAAAACACAGAAACAAGTAATTTTTAGGCAAAAAAATTCCCCCCAAAAGTAACTTTTAGGTAAAACAAAGACATATTGTTAGGATTCTCCCAACTGCCTCCTTAGAAAACTTGTAGCAACTCATTATTATTGTAATTATGGTTTGACTATGTAAGTGGTTAACTATGGCTATTATTAGTTTTGTTCCAAATATAGTTGATGCTGGTCTTTTGGAATTGGTTGGTGAAAAAAGACTGTTCTTTTACTGAGTCTATTTTGAACTTGATTTGTTGTGTTGTGTTTTCTGATTGAATAAGAACTGACTCATTGACTCTCAGAACTTGTTTAAGGAGTGAATTTGGTGGGCCAGACAAAACCAGCAGACATCATCACAACACATATCTAATACATATCTCCACAGGTTTATTGACTAACTACTGTAATTAGGAGCGAGAGCAGTTGGAGTGATCTAATCTGTGTGTGCATCATGCATTAACAGGTCACTAATCTACAACTCTCTTGCTAGACAAACGCTATTGTTGGCATGTTAGGGCCTGGCACTAACACTGACAACGATGAAGAAAACCTAAATAGAACACATTTCGTGAGCACTCTAAGGGGGAACATTAGCTAAAATTGGTTCGAATTTTTCAGAAAGTGCGAAAAAGAAGAAGTTATTTTTAGGTTAAAATCTGCAAATTAGTGATTTTCGGCGGAGGGAAATCCTCACAGCTGTGTTGGTTGAATGAAAAACTCAGTTTCAATACATTCCCCATTGCATTTGTCACAATGGAGGTATACAGAAGCAGCAGAACCATTCATACTATCACACAAAATTTAAAAAAAAATCAGGTTTCCCTGGTGCATGAACAGCTAGAAAAAGACTTGGTGCTACTGTGAACGCTGGTACCTACATGTCATGTATCTAAGGAAGTTTTGCAAACTAGAAGTATATAAGGGCCTCGAACATTGGTGCAGCAGTATTCACAGGATGTTGCAACATGTGCCATACACAGAGGAAGTTATAGTTGTGAAACAAGCCACCAGTAGTCGAGAGGGAAGAAAAGGAACATGCAGTAAAGGCCCAGTGTCTAAAATATTACTACATCACCAGTGGCATTTCCAAAAACTTGTATATTGAAGCTTTGCATGTGTGTGCAGGACAATGGCTCCCAGTATTCAGATAGAGTTTTCCAAGGCATAGCAGATATAACAATGAAGAAGATAGAATGGTGCACATCTTCACTACACCAGGAATCTACACCAACTATATCTAGGATTATTATCAAATCAGAGAGAAAAAAACCAATGAAACCATGGAAATGAAACAACTTCTCTGTGCGAGAGCTTACTATAGTGGTTTAAAGCATATCACACCTTTTACTAAACTAGTTCTGCACTTGGTCACCTAATTATAACCAGTACAGTGGGAATCAACTAAAACTTTCATGAAATCTGAATGCAGGAATACCAGGACCAAGCTATTACCACGATCACACTTTTGAGAGACAAGTTAAGCAATTAAAGAAGTGCTGACAATGAGAGTCAAGTATATTTTGCACAAACACGACACATGCTACTCTACAGGAATGTAGACATTGCAATTGCAGCTTGTTCAGGAAGATAATTAAAAGGAAGTCCTTGATAGTACAGGGCAGGTAAACAAAACAATAGATAATTATGGTGGTGCCTGAATTATGGAATTAATAATCGTTAACGATTGCAACACTCACAGAAAGAAGCAGACAAAAAAAGGACGACAAAGTTAAGTGCAAAGATACAAGAGGACACTCAAGTGAGTTAAAGTTAGGAGCAATGTTCCTCCACCCACCTTCTAATGTCCCAATTGTATGTTCCTGGTGTTTGATTTTCCTTTCAAATTCTTCATTCGTGCTTTCCAGATCACGAATCTTTTCTTTTAAGTCGTTAGTTTTGCCCTGCGAATCTTCACCTAAAAAAGTTGAAACACACACACATGTAAATGACATCCACCTCAACAACTTCAATCATAACATGAAAAAATTAGTACACAGTAGAAGTGGGGGGGGGGAGGGGGGAAGAAGAGGTGCATGCATGATAAAGCTCAGATGGGAATGTTGACAACATTTTTTGGCAAGACCAAAATTTATGACAGTGACTTCAATTGTGACAGTGCTCCCACATCATCACAGACACACCTTCTAGACGGTTCAAATCGTTAGTAAGTTTGGAATTATCTCTTCTGTATTCTTCCAGCTCTTGCTCCATAGCCGCAACTTTCTCTGAAAATTCCGCAACCTTATCTTCGGCCTTATCCAAATCATCTTCCAGTAGTGTGATCTTTCGTCTTAGAGAACTATTTTCGTCATCAGACTAAAGAAAAGACCAACATTGGTGATAACAAAAACCCACATGGACCATGTTACACAACAGAGGAATTGTATGGAGTGACACAGTATAAACTATTCTGCACAGGAGATTACGAAAACAGGCATTTGTTTAAATAGATATGCTATCGAAGAACGCAACTTGTTAAACTGCTTACTAGAAATGATTAACTTCAGTAGTATTTCATACACAAGCCTTGAATGTAAATTTATAATAATTATTATGGTCTGGAGGCAATACTGTGCAGTGAGGTCCTTATATCTTAGCATTATGAGGGAGGAACACTAAATTGCTACAATCATGTTGTTAATTTCAGGAAACCATTCATTATATTTGGAATTTTACTATCCAAAGTCATCCAGTGATCCCCAACAGCAGTTGGAGGTTATCATACTGGAGAGGATTTCAGGCATTTCCATCATCTGTCTTTTTATCTGTCCATTTCCCAACTCCTTCAATAGTTTTGGACAAATTAAAACTTTTTTTTTTTTTTTTTTTTTTTTAATGTGTAGCTAAACCGTGCTGATATAATAGGCCAACAATTTTCTATATAAAAAAAACAGGGCCAAAAAATTAATCATTAGTAAAATTTCTTTCTTCCCTCTTACAGGTGCATGAACTAAGGGTGTATGGATTTGTGAGGGTTCGGATTAAAGGGATTTCGATTATCAAGTACATGCTGTACCAAATTAGGAAATCATGTGGCTCTTAAATTTCTTTTGTAAAACCACTCATGCACCATATAGTTGGGCAATGTTCTGATACACTCCCATTTGTGAAACACTAGAAACAAAAGCGCATCTGCCACTGCATGCAAATTCTTACATTCACCTGTACTCTGAATGCATTTATGAATTGATAGCAACTAGTTGCCACCTTATCAAATGTTTTTACTTTAACTAGGAGTTCATCTAGCTACATACGACAAGAGTTCACTACACCTTCCATTCAGAGGATATAACGACGTTTAATTTGCAACTATATATTTGCAAATTGTGAACATTAGCATGAAGGAAAGAAAAGCCATAAAGGCAGTGTTTCAGTCAGCCTTCGGCCTCCTCTAGTTACAAACTTGCTCTTTCTAGTCCAGTTTGAATTGAGAGGGCTGGGCTATATGAAAACAGAGCTGTGGATACACCTCTGGGTTGTATATAGTTGATTTCACAAGTGTGTGCGTGTGTGCGTGTGTGCGTGTGTGTGTGTGTGTGTGTGTGTGTGTGTGCGATTACAGTGTGGTTCGTAAACACAACTTCATCAAGTAAATCAGAATCTTCTTTTTATGTGATCAGATTGCAACTTTGTGGTTACTCATGAATGAAGAAATATATTTATGGCTATTCACCCCAGGACCTAATGCACCCCCTGAAAATTTAGGGATTGATTGGTGCAGGCATCTGAAAGGAGATTGAGTGTGCATGGACAGGTAGACATGAAGAAAGACACACAAAACAAATAGTGAATTATATTAAGATAATGATTTCAGAAGTTCATTATGTGATTTTGAAGTCCTAACCTAAACTTATTATTAGGGCATCTCACAACCAGTATATCTCACTGACCAGTATAGTGAGTGAGTATTTCAGCACTCACCACTGATGGCTAGCTATATTATACTCCGACAATCTGATTATTAGAGAAAAAGGTAATCTTGTATTTCAGTGTTTGGATCATCACTGTCGTAGACTCGTCCAAAGAGTAGGGGGAAAATAAAACGTCCACTACTACACACCCACCACTAACAAATCGAGAATTATACTAAGTTTTTAAACCGGAAAAAATAAATAGAAAAATCTAGAAAAACAACATAAATAGGATTCTGACCAGGTCACCAACACAGTCAGTCATACCTCACTATGCTCACATATCCACAATACAAATTATCCATCAGGGTTTCATTCAGAAAATTGTCCAAGGGGGGGGGAGGGGTGGGGCAACTAGTGGAATCTGGATTCTAAGGGGGGGGGGGGTCGTGATAGTTAAATGTGACAAAATTTTATGCACACAATTTAAGGGGTTTGGGGTGTGTGCAGCGTTTAATATATGGTTTCTAATTCGATGGGAGGGGTGGGGGGGGGGGGGGAACTCCAAAGTTTGGTGCTGACTTGGAGGGGGTTTATAGCACCTAACAGCTTAGGTGGTCTGGGGGTACACTCAGATTTTTTTTTTTTCATTTTTTTTTTGGATCTAGATTGATTGAGGCATTCCGGGGGTGGGGGAGATTTGTCAGTTCTAAAAGACTCATGAGTTGTGAGGTGACTGGGGAGGAGGAGGGGGGGGGGGGATTTTTGGGTTGGCTGAGGTGGCTTCTGTCTTAGTGCTACAATGTGGAACTAATACTTGATACAAAAGGTTTGTAGAAAGGTAAACTGGTGTGTAGAAATGCTGTCCGCATGATCTATTTATAGAGGGAACAAAACTAGATATATACATAACATAATTAATGTAATATTAATCATGCAATTTCCAGGGGGGGGGGGGGGGGTGAAAAGGTTCCAAGGAGGTAGCCCCCTGCCCTCCCCCCTAAATTAAACCCTGATCATGTCAATTTGTAATAACATAAGAAGCCTACAATATATATGCATATATTTACTCACAGCTTCTTTTTCAGTTTTAAGAGCTTTCAGTTCATGTTCTGCATCTTCTGCTCGCTCCTCAGCCAGTTCCTTGGCCTCTTTCAGAGCATTCATTCTCTTCTTTATACCTTCCATTTTGGCTAAAAATTAGACAAACTGCAGGAATGCTTGACCGTTATAAGTGAAAGTTCCTATAAAGTACAGAATTCATAGAATTTGGAGTATTTTATGAAATAATAACTTAGACCCTCTCTCACACAAACATGAAGTATCTTAATAAAAATATCCTGCTGAAAGTCACCACACATCAAAGTGCTTGTTGAACATTATTCAAGAGTCACTATTTGTCAACTTGATTGAATAAACACCAGAAGTACTAGCATGTACACATGGTAGCCCCTACAAAAGCAAAATGAGATCAATTCCTTAAAAATTGTAAGGGTGAGATTGAACCTTTCCCAAATCTGTCAATTTTTAAAACATTTGAATACTAGAGCGGTATGCCCAGCCAATGTCAACATGAAATAACAACAACTCATAAGTAGGCCTGCAACCAGTTGTGTAATGCTAAAAGGTTTATTTCCAACATTGCCCGTTGATCCTTTTTTTTTTGTTTTGAAAAGTTGACCGTTTTGGAGGCATGGTGTAATTTTGAACAATCAGATTCGTAAGGTGTGCTTTGGAATGAAATGAATAAAGTTAGCTGCTTACTTAGCTAACCAGAACTATGAATGTTCCTTATGGACCATTTTAGCACAGATTTTCACTTACTGGCTTCTCTTTTTAATGACTTTGGAACTCACTTGGATTAATATTTGTATGATTGGATTGCAGAGCAACGATGAATAAAGTGAGATTTTAAAAAATCAAGTGACCGTTTCAATGTAATGTGTCCTTTTGAATGTACTAGTACTATAATAATTTTGTGTGATCAGATTACATGTGTGGTTGTATCAAAACATTGTGGTTACTCATGTAAAAAAAATTCAGTTTATCCCCCCCCCCCCCCCGAGGTTCTTAACATTGACCAGGTTACCCCCCCTGCCTGCCTGGGTCAAGTTGTACATGCACGCCAAGTTTGAGGTTTCTAGGACCAATTGTTGGGCAGATAATTAGCCACTATATCTATCTCAGTAATCACAACACTGCACATATTTTGTACATGCCCTATGATTGCGTCATGTACAACCTGCCACGCCTACTTATGGTATCAGTGAACCACCAGCACCGTAGAAAATTATTAGCATTCATGACTGGCAATGCTATTTCTTGACAGTATTTTGTAATAGCCAAAACAGCACACATTTTGTCCTCATTATGTACAAACAAAAGTGTTTGTACACAGACTGCACTCTCTCAAGGAAAGAAACAAGTTTGAAATGTGTCAAGCATGACCTCTCATTGTGTATGCTGGATATATGCCATGCATGTCAATTATAATAAGTATACATGCAAAATGTATGTGCGTATAAAAATGTAATTCCAATATTAGCGCATTTCCCATATTTTGCATATCTGAGGAAGTGTCACAAGAACAACGACAAAGTAACTTTTAGAACCGTGGAGCTCGCGGGTAAAAATTTAAAGCCCAGAAGACTTGACTTTACTGTGACAACTAGACATTACCAAACAAGTATATACAGTCCACAGTCCATATCAACATTTGTTAGAAAATTTATATAACTGATCAAACTAACTAGAGTGCTGGGATTCTCTAAACCACAAGTTATGACATGAAAACATACTCAATCACTCTCTAAGCTCTAAGATAGAAAATAAAAAACAAAAAAACATTCTCTTTTCTGCATTGCGTGCACTGTGAACATACAATTTTGTCAGCACACCTTGATGAATATGCTTTTTAACTATAGCATCCGCAACGCAAGAATAGAACAAGTAATAATTTTACATGACACACAGTATGTGTTGGTATATCTATGCGGTGTGCGCATTTTGAACTATGCTGTCTCATGATGACCTGATCCAAGCATATTATATTATACTGTATGCAAACTGTGTGCACTAGTTTGACTACAGCAGTTTAATTTCCTGTTTCTCAACCAACAAATAATAAATACATACATTTTCTTCCCTTTTTATTTTCACACAATAAAAGGGGAAAAAAAGTGGTTGGTGCATAGTACCAGACATTCATTCCTCCCCCCCTCCCCTCTCTTGCTTGCATTTTGGAAAAGTTTACGATGGTGATGATTCGGGACACTAAACTGCAAAATTAGGAAAAATTGAAACTTAAGTTGTCGTTAGGAATTCAGTCCCCCACGTAAAGTCCACAGGACCAATTTCACTAGTGGCTGTTGTCCACAGGACCTTCTACCTGTGGGTGGAGTTGGGTCCTAAAATCACTGAATTGACCCTCGGCTGGTGTCTAGCATCTTTTGGTAGATTCTTGTAGTCCATTTCCATTCTGAAACGGATGAATATGAATTGAGCAAAGATATAGATATTTATCTCAGGTTAGACTATCAGAGATTTAAAGGAGATTTCCCCCAGCCTTATTTAATAAACTATCACGCTTAAACCATCAACCGCATGCTGATATTGACACATTAAATGGCACTTTACTGCATATTAAACTGTATTGATATTGGTGAATATTACCAGAAAAAAGTATGCTACTGAAGTAGAAAGTATTTTCACAACTGCTACACTTCAGGATATAGTGTATATAAAATGTAGCCACAGCTCTAGTAGAACATTCACTAACAATATTATGTATAGTCAATGTGCATTCCTTTTGCCTAAGATTTGGTGTCTTGTGTAACATTATCTTGCGCTTTTTTAAGATTACAAAAAGTAATCTAGTTAATACATTGAATTCAAAGTGTGTGATTTGATGCGTGTTTCGTCCAAATTTAACCCATCTACCAGGGGAAACACATTATGCTATTAATTTTTTTTGCAACAGAAATATTTGCAAGTCTCTCTTCCAATCCAAGTGGTTTACCTTGTGGAGGACTGACCGTTCTTTCCATAAGGGCAATAGATTTTATGATTCAGGTCTGCCAACCAGCATCTGTGCTATATTAATTCAATACTGGAACAAAACCCAAATACCCAATATAAGCATACCATAGTATATTTTTGAAGCTGCTAATAGTAACTGTGTTGTTTACACACCAGTTCAGCCTTGATTCAAGTAAGCATTCTTAACACCACTTTGTTTCAATCTTACTCATTTTTTTTTTAAATTTAAAATAATTTTTATGCTATATATTGTGTGATGAAATCATCACACAAAGTTTCACTTTGTAGCTAAATAATTTTCATTTTATACTAGTTTATTTACACCTGTTAAATATAAAATTATCAGTTATAATAGAGTAGAGTGAGTGTATGGTCTTTCCTGGTCAAGGAGCTTAATATATATGTATGTATATAATCAAGTCTCTAAAACCAATGTGGAAGACCGTTGCATTTCCAATCCCTCTCCTCTCCTCTCTATTATCTATGCTTTCCATTTAATTATACCAACTGACCCAGTTGGCAGTTGTAAAACCCCCTGCAACAAGTATTCAAATTGGAATGGCAGTGGGAGCTAATGCAACAATAGGAACCACTCATGGTAAGGCCACTATGAATTGTTAGTTTCCTGGACCCACTTCCTCTCCTTTCATCTAACACACAAAACATACTGACCCACCACCAGAAACCAGCAAGACAATACTTCAAATTTCTAAACAAAAGTTTGGCACAAAAACAGGTGCAGATTGGCTGCAAAAAACCGAACAGCTAGAACCTTTACCAGAAAAAAAATACTCTGGGCAGTTGGTAATAGTTGGTAATATATGCGCTATAAACATTGTCTATGAATAGTCTCTGGAGAAAGCTATAACTGCTGCCAGTTCCCTGGGTCATGATACCTTCATGTGACACAGCCCCACCACCCACTGTAGGAATCGACTAGGAACGCATACTACCCAGGAAGGCGGGTGGTGGGGAATCCGTAGGTAGGACCCAATTCCCAGCTACGCACCAACACCCCCTACTAACATAGCACAGCCTTAGTATTAATTACCAAAACAAAAAAAAAAGAGAGAGAAGAAAATGTAAAACCACTTACTTTCTATTGGACTCAGCTCGTCAGTAGATTTCTTCCTCTACGAAACTCTTCAGCACACTTCCGTTTATCCACCCGTTAGGTCAAGAGAATCGCAACTTAAAGATGGCGAGGTACACCAAGCATGCGCACAAGTCAAACCGCAGTATCACTCTATTTGATGCCACCACAAAAGAAACTCCCAACCGAATTCCCAACGGGCGGGGTTTTGGGTTCCCTTCGGGCTGGGGCCTTCTATTGTCTTGTGTATGCTAACTTGCTTAACCATTATTTAGGGGTTACTTCAGGGATTACTTTTTATGGGGCTTCATATATCAAACTTAATACAGCAGACATATTCATATGGAAATGGCAAGTTTTTATTAAAGACTGTTTTTATTGCCTCAAAAGACCTGGCAATACTAACCTTTACCACTATCGCTTGACCACCTCTTGTCTTGCCGGTTAGACCGGTACTCACTGAAACACAGCTTGGGGAAGGAAAGGTTCTGGTTATTATTGGAAACTTATTTCTTATATTAGCTACTCAATCCAACAAACAACAAAAAAAGCCCTCTGGCTGCTTTTACTATTAGCTTCAATAATTACTATAATATTTATTAATCAGGGCTGTAGCCACCAGTTTTGAAGTGGTCAGGTTTGTTTTTCATCATTAAAATTTGCTGGTAGTGTGTTTAATGCCTACAAATGTTTTACCCATTCTCTGCTTGCTTGTGTTTTAAAAAACCTCAAAACCTCATTAGATGACCCTTTACCAATTTAAAACAGAGTGACCAAAAATGAAAATATGATTTTGCCATGCAATGATTGGACTGGTAAAGGATCGTCTGACCCAAAGTATTATATGTGGACACTTTTGTACCCCATTTCCATTGTTTTATCTCGTAGGGAATGGTGACCAGAAAATTTTAATTAGATGACCCTTTACCAATTCAAATCATATTGACTAACAATTTTTTTTTTTTTTTTTTTTTTTTTTTTTTTTTTTTTTTTTTTTTTGACATTGAATGACACAGGCAGTCATGTTCCCTGTCTATTGTTTATCTCATTTAGAATGGTAACCAGAATTTGCAGTGTGGTTACTGTGAATTTCACTTCGAGATTTTGTTTTTTGTTTTTTGTTTCCTTTTTTTCCTAAATATTGAATTTCTAGTTATCTCACAAATATTATGCTTTTTTTTTTGTTGACATTTTAAATATGCAATGTTACAAACTGAAAGAATTCAACTATAACACTGCATTTATATGACAAGTCTATGATCGATGTATAGCACAGTAATAATTTGGATAGGATATTCTGGGGAGAATATGGTGCCAAACATTAGATATTCTTCCTCCACCACCTTTTAATATTCCACATTAGGACTCCATTTATATTATATATCTTTTATAATCCCTGAAACCAGCCTAGCATACTGAACATCAAAGATTTACACATCCCTTATCTCTCTCATTTCCCCTCCCCCCCCCCCTATTATCTGATTTATAAGTTTCAAATGAATATTTCTTTACCACTTCCCCACCCCTTCACTATATTTAGTAGTCATGGACCTTTATTGAAAAATATTGGACATACTAAAGGAGAGGAAATACATATGTATAAAAATTTAAAAAAAAACAAAAAACAAAAAACAAAAACAATACAAAAATAGTAGATGTTAAAATTAAAATTACAACAACAATCTAGTTGTTTAGGTGGGGGGATAAAAAAAAGAAAATTAGAAATTCAAGTGATCACAAGTATGAGGAAAAAAAGGTAAATCTAAGTGTGCTTTCATCATGGCTTAAACTTGATGTGTGCAATTCTGTTGTGTGTGAATTGCCACCTTGTGTTACTGACCACACAGAATAATAATTGCACAACTTTGGCTTTTATATGCATGCATAAACAGCCACAAAGGATAAGTGGTTAGTGTGGCATGATATTATGTATATATATATATATATATTTAAGGACATTGTGGTTAAAGATACTTCCTGTATGATTGATATATATATATATTATAATGGTTGTGATGATTGAGTGAGTCTGTTTAAAAACTAAAAAAAAAAAAACTAAAAAAAAAAAAACTAAAAAAACAAACAAAAACAAAACATGTTATTCAAGGACTCAAGAACAATCTTCTAGGGCTCTCTGCAATCACCAGCTTACAACTCATACATTGACTCTGTTCAATTGTTACTCACCAAAATGTTCAACAACAATTCCCAAAAGTTTTTGGTGGACTTGGCACATTTGGAGTATATCAAGCTGCATGATGAGGCAACACCACATGCACTGTATACCCCAAGAAATGTACCCATACCCACGAGAGAGAAAGTCAAAAAAGAATTTGATTGTATGGAGTCTATGGGAGTCATCAGCAAGGTTCTTGAGCCAACTCCATGGTGTGCAGGAATGGTGGTGGTACCAAAAATATCTGGGAATGTAAGGATTTGTGTGGATTTGAAGCCACTGAACAGAAGTGTCTTGAGAGAAACTCACCCAATCCCAAAGTAGATGTCTTGCTCAACTCACAGGAGTAACCTGCTTTATTAAGCTGGATGCTAACTCTGGAATTTGGCAAATTCCACTGGCTGAACAGTCTTGCTTGCTAACCACCTTCATTACTCCCTTTGGGAGGTACTGTTTTCACAAATTACCCTTTGGAATTTCAAGTGCACCAGAGGTGTTTCAAATGAGGATGAACTATATTTTGGATGGTTTACCAGGGGTGCAGTGTCTCATTGATGATATCTTAATTTTTGGAAAAAATCAGGTCAAACATGGTGCCAGACTTTTCGCTACTCTAAACTGACTACAAACATTTGGCGTAACCTTGAACTCAGAAAAATGTGAATTTAGCAAGAAATCGATCAAGTTTTTGGGACATCTTATTGATGCAGAGGGTGTTTGAGCTGATCCATCCAAAACATCAGCAATCAATCAACTTCCTGCTCCACAATCACTAACTGAGCTAATCAGGTTCATGGGAATGGTAAACCAACTTAACAAGTTTTCTAGTAAAATTACAGAGATTGGACAACCACTACACGTTCTGATGAGCACAAAAAAAGCTTGAATATGGGGACCTGCACAAGAAGAAGCCTTCTTGCAACTAAAGGAGGAACTCATCAAACCTACAATATTCACCTTGTACAGCCCAAAATCTAAAACAAAGATTTCAGCTGATTCATCATCATATGGCCTAGGTGCAGTCCTTCTACAGGAACAGAGTGGAAACTGGAAACCAGTGGCTTATGCATCAAGGTCTATGAGTGAAACTGAAAGATGCTATGCTCAAATTGAAAAGGAAGCCTTGTCAGTAACCTGGTCTTGTGAAAAGTTTTCGGATTACATCCTCAGAAATTCATTCATTTTAGAGACAGATCATAAGCCTTTGGTCCCTCTTCTAAACTCCAAGTGTCTTAATACACTTCCTTCTCGAGTTCTTCGGTTTCGGCTATGAATGGATCGGTTTGATTACATTACTACCCATGTCCCAGGAAAATTTCTCTATACTGCTGACACTCTTTCCAGAGCACCCATCAATGATGAAGAAAATGAATCGAATCTTCAGAAGCTTACTGATGTATATGTGTGAGAAATAGTCATCCCTTCTTTACCTGCCAGTTCAGAAAGACTGGATATTTACCGTCAAGCTCAAAAGAAGGACTTCAAATGTTCCTCTATCATAGACTATTGCAAAGCAGGGTGGCCATCAAATCCAATAGCTGTCCAGCTCAAGCTCAGACCTTTTGGAAGGCACAACATTATCTCACAGTCTGTGACAACCTGTTGTTATACAGGAGTAGGATAGTGGTACCACAATCGCTGAGGAAGGAAGCAATGGAGAAGATTCACAATGGACACCAGGGGGAAGAACGCTGCTGCTGGAGAGCACAAACTTCAGTATGGTGGCCAGGAGTCACACCACATAACTCAGATGGTAAAGCAATGCACAACATGTACTAAGCAAGCTAAACAGAAGAAAGAACCGCTCATGCCAACTGACTTACCAGACTACCCTTGGCAAGTAGTAGGAACAGATCTTTTTGAGATCAAGGGAACCCATTACCTGATTACAGTGGACTATTTTTCATGCTACCCAGAAGTGACAAAACTAATGTCTACAACCTCATCAAATGTAATAACTGCACTTAAAGCAGTCTTTTCCAGACATGGACTACCGGAAGTGGTCAGAAGTGACAATGGGCCACAAATTTCCTTTCATGATTTTTCAAGATTTGCCGACACATACAATTTTAATCATGTGACAAGTAGTCCTTTCTATCCCCAAAGCAATGGCCAAGCAGAGAGAATTGTGCAGACAGTTAGGGTATCATACAGAAGCCAACAGATCCTTTCATGGCTTTGCTGAGCTATTGATCCACCCCCATGCCTTGGTGTGGCCTGAGTCCAGCTGAATTTTGCATGGGAAGACGAATCAGGTCATCTGTCCTTCAGATTAAGAATCTGTTTGCACCTACATGGACATACATCCCCGAGTTCTCCAAGAAGAAGAGTGACTTCAGAGAGAAACAAAAGAGGAACTATGATTGGAGACACAGAGTTCGTGATTTGCCTGACATTCCTGATGACACGGGAGTTTGGATCCAATCTGAAACTGAGGCTCTTCAGGGAAGAATTAGTACTCCAGCTAACACACCAAGATCATATGTTGTTGAAACACCAGCTGGAGATTTGCAGAGGAATCATAACCATCTCAGCATTATTCCTTCCTCACATGAAATGGAAAATCATTCGCTCAGTCAACCAGGTAAAACAAGTGAATCGACAGTCAACCCATCAACTAGAAGAATCATGATGCGGTCACAAACAGGAACAATCATTAATCCTCCTACCAGACTTTAAAGGGGAAATGTGGCATGATATTATGTATATATACTAAGGAATTGTGGTTAAAGATACTTCCTGTATGATTGATATATATTGTAGTGGTTGTGATGATTGAGTGAGTCTGTTTTATCAAGTCATAAGTGATTATCTATTTAGGTCACAGTTAGGATTTTCAATACCCTAAGGTGTCTTTCTTCTTCAACTCCTTCTTCATCCACTTCCTTTTCCTTTTCTTCTTCCTCTCTTTTTCTCCTTATCAATTCTTTATTTTTTTTTTCATTTTTTTTCATTTCCTGTTTCCTTCCTTTCCCTATCTTCCAGGAAGCAATGATGGTCATGCCCTTTGCACTGAATGCCACTTTGGGTTGTTATTAACACTGAGAAGGTCTTGAGATAGAAGTAAGAATAGATCTGCTCTAAAACTTTTTCTTCTTTTTCTGCTTCTTCTTCTTTCTCTTCCTCCTCATCCTCCATCTTTTCTATTCTTTGTTATTTTCTTTTTATTCCTTTACCTTCCTGTTTTCTTCCTTTCCTATCTTCCAGGAAGCAATGATGGCCATGCCATTGGCACTGAATGCCACTTTGGGTTGTGATTAGAACTGAGAAGGTTTGAATAGAAAGAAGTAAGAATGATGCTGCACTAAAAGCTGTATCAAATAATTAATGTAATCTTTATTTAAACATAGTTCTTTAGATATGGCAAAACAACTATTAAGAACACTTAGGATGAGGTAAAACTTTTTATATGATTGAAAGCATTTGGGATTCCAATGAGCACAAAAAATTAGTTATAACAGCAGGTTACCAAAAATTTTGTGCTTAAATATGGTTAACAATTTGATATAAATATACTCTCAAGCTGAAAAAAAAGGATGTATGACCCCGCTCCCCCCAACCATTTTGATAGTTTTTAGCCGGTCTGCTACATGTAAAAATGGATTACATCCTCTTGCTTTGATTGGATTTCATTTTCAAAATCTCTATTGAAGGGAAACATTTAGGGTGTGAGGGAGGAGAGAAAGAAGAGAAAAAAGTAAAGAAAAGAAAAAGGGAAGTGTGTTAATAGATGTAGGATAAAGAAAAAAGAAAGAAGAGAAAAAAGGGAGAAAGAACTTCAGAATGGGGTGAAAAGGAAGAAAAAGGAAGGAAAAAAAGGTAAATCATAGTGTGCTTTCACTGTGGCTGGAACTTGCTATGTTCCATTCTGTTGTGTATGTGCATTGCCACCTTGTGTTACTTCCCACACAGAATAATGGTTGCATAACTTTGGCTTTTATATGCATGCATAAACAGCAATAAAGGATGAGTGGTTAGGATATTCAATACCCTGAGGCTTCTTTCATCTTTTTCTTCTTCCTCTTCCACTTCTTCTTCTTCTTCCTCTTCTTCTTTTTCTTCTTCTTCCTTCTCCTCTTTCTTTTTCTCCTCTTTCTTTCTCTCCTCCTTTTCTATTCTTTATTTTCTTTCATTTCTTTTATCTTCCTGTTTCTTTCTTTCCCTATCTTCCAGGAAGCATTGATGGCCATGCCATTGGCACTGAATGCCACTTTAGGTTGTTATTAGGATTGAGAAGGTCTGAATAGAAAGAAGTAATGATGCTGCACTAAAAGCTGTATCAAATAATTAATGTAATCTTTATTTAAACATAGTTCTTTAGATCTGGCAAAAAAAAAAACTATTAAGAACACTCAGGATGAGGTAAAACTTTTGATATGATTAAAAACATTTGGGATTCCAATGAACCAAAAAAATTAGTTGTGACAATAGGTTACCAAAAATTTGTATTTAAATACGGTTAACAATTTGATATAAATATACTCTCAAGCCAAAAAATGGATGTATTACCCCCTCCCCCAACCGGTTCAATTATTTTTAGCCCTGTTTGCTGCATGTAAAAATGGATTACATCCCCTTGCTTTGATTGGATTTCATTTTAGAAATCTCTGTTGAAGGGAAACATTAAGGGTGTGAGGGAGGAGAGAAAGAAGAGGAAAAAGTTTAAAAAAAGAAGAAGGGAAGTATGTTAATAAAGGTGGGAGAAAGAAAAAAGAAGGAAGAGAAAAAAGGGAGGAAAAATTCTAGAATGGGGGTAAAAAGAAGGAAAAAAAGGTAAATCAAAGTGTGCTTTTACCGTGGCTTAAATTTGCTATGTTCCATTCTGTTATGTGTGTGCATTGCCACCTTGTGTTACTTCCCACACAGAATAATGGTTGCACAACTTTGGCTTTTATATGCATGCATAAACAGCAACAAAGGATGAGTGGTTAGGATATTGAATACCCCAAGGCTTCTTTCTTCTTCTACTTCTTCCTCTTCCACTTCTTCTTCCTTCTCCTTCTTTTCTATTCTTTATTAATTTCTTTTCATTCCCTTTATCTTCCTGTTTCCTTCCTTTCCCTATCTTCCAGGAAGCAACGATGGTCATACCATTGGCACTGAATGCTACTTTGGGTAGTTATTAGGACTGAGAAAGTCTGAATAGAAGTAAGAATGGTGCTGCACATCAGCTCTGATTCAGATAGCTAGCTAGGTATGCAATTGTTCTTCTTTTCTTTTTTTTACACTTGTTTATAATATTTATTATATTATTTATTAACTATAAATTTATAACTAAGTGTAAAAAGAATAATTACACAGTTTGATATGTAGTTAGCTAGCTATTAAATATTTATCTCACACCAATAATGGTAAGCTAGCTAGAAAGTATTACCATGATAAATAAAAGTCTTTGATCCTCATTTTCTGTAACTATAATTACAGCTAGCTAGTTATTAAATATCTAACTCCACACCAAGAGTAGCCAAAGCTAAAAAGTATTTTGCAAATACAGTAGGAAATCAGTTATCGAACTTCAGTTATCATATCAGTTAACCAAACACCATTTGAAACTACACCCACAACAATGCAAGCAGGTTAGAACCACAAAAAGGGAAACAATTATTAGATGGGCACAAACAATTAACCAAACTAGGAGCAATGCAGCTGTTTTCTCCAAGGAGTCCAAGGAGCTAAAAATCCAATTTGGTGAGAAATGGGAGAACTTTAGCTAGTGCAGCTATAATTTTAGCCAGCAATACATAATATTATTGTATTAATGGGAGCAACAAGGGGGGCAACTTCAGTTATCTGAACTCCTCTGCTCCCAACAGCTTCAGATAACTGACTTCCTACTGTAATTACATTTCATCATGACAAATCAGAAATTCTTTGATCCTTTTTTTCTGTACCTGAATCAGGGCTAGATGAAACTGAAGAGCAGTTCAATAGGATCTGGAGGTATGAATAATTATTGTACTCTCCCAAGGAACAGATTTTTCACTTATTCCTTCAGATTTTCTACTCATAACTCTTTTTAGTTGCTATTTTTCTAGATGTCAATGTGCTGCTACCAGGAATTGTTGAAGTTTGTTGAAGTGTATCACTTCAATTGAGATGCAGCAGCAAGTGTTCCCCTTGTGAGTCAATGAATAGTGTACCACAGGAAGTAAAAATTTTAAGCTTAGTTTTCTTCATAAAAATTTGACTAAAATTTTCCAAAATGTTTTTATACCAGAATATACATCAAGGACAACAAGATAGGACAATAAATAAAAAAAATTTTTTTTTCCAGTTCAGTTACCCTTTAATGTTATATAATTCACCTGAGGAAATAAAACAGAAGGTAAGATCATTTATGTTTCTATTATGAGAATTAATTCTGTTTCTTAAACACAAGCTCTCAATATCTCACCATATTTCATCATATACTCTTCCGACCACCCTCACTATCGCTGTCCTCCTCCTCCTCCCCCCCCCCAACCAAATATAATAATGGATGTGATGAAGCATATTCATATTGTGCTGGAACATCAACATTCAGAAACCAATAACACACTCTAAAGGGCAAACTAATACCAAAAAATTATATTCATATAACATCGTGCATAAGGTAAACCTAAAAGTAAAAAAAGAAAGAAAAAAAGCTAGAAAAAAAAATAAACAAAAAAAAAACCTGCTCAAAATATAAAGTCTAATTAGAATGAAATGAGAAAATAATAAGCACAATTTTGAGAGTATGGGTGGATGAATTACATTGATGTTACCCATTTTATGCATCATTCTAATTATACACATCTATTTAGTTCATAATTACTTTACCAATTTCATGACAAATAAAGGGGAGAAAACTGGACTATCTCGCTTGCTAAGAAAAATATCAGGGAAATACAAAAAAAAAAAAAAAAAGCCTATCGTTACTCATTGGAAGATACAGTTGGTTTGACTAGTTTCTTGAAATGCAATTGAACTGGTAAGGAAAATATAATTTCTTCTTTGAGTGTTCTTGATTGACTAATTCTGTGGTTAAACTCTGTGAGCTGATTAGAAAGTTCTTCAGATAATACAGTATTTCTTAGCACGCCAACACTCGATGTGGCTTTACCCATTAGGTGTGGTCCATACAATAATGAGCACCATAAAGAAAATCAATAGGAATAATAGCAATGAAAAAAAAATTACTGTAATATAGTAGTGATGTATATTTCTTCTACTATACGTAGCAGCATCAAAAAGATTGAGTCATAGGCAACTTTTTTTCTTCCTGCTGAAGCCATGGCAGGAACTGCAAGGAGGCCCAGAGAGGAAATAGCTCTAATATTGGCAGGACTAAAGCACAAGCTTCAGCTTAGGAAAAATACTCATTCAGTCAGAATTCAGAAGTTTAAAAAACCAAATATGAAAATGGGAAGGGAGGGAGGTGACGAGGAGAGAGAAAAAAAGAAGAAGCATATATGTTGTGTATAGAGATGCCTTAAATCATTCTGTTTCACACTATTTTGACACTTAGAAAAGTACCAGTGTTGTTGGAGTACAGGATTTAGTCCATTGGACTGTACAATTCAAAATCTTGCTGACTCAGTTTTCCTCCATAAATAGAAACAGTCAAAATTGCTGTAGGAGAATCGCAACTTGGCTTCATCCAGCCGTTCAGCTGGTTGTCCTTTTGGCTAATGTTGAATTTATCTGAAACCTTAGGTCTCTAATGTTCTTCCATTTTGTGTGTTTGTTGCATCCATTGTCCAGACATGTGGATGTAACTAGAGCACACCAGTATATGAGTGTTAATCCCAATTATTTAACGTCTGGGTGTGTATTTGTCTGGGAACTCTTCCTAGGCGAATGGACCAATTTTTATAAAACTTGACATGAATGTTCCCTATGGAGTTACTTGGTGACTGAAATATTTTGGTTTCGATCCACTGCCTGTTATTGCTGCCCAGGTCAAGTGGTCATCATTTGGTATAGGGTCATTAATACCACAAACACCCATCAGTAGGCCCGCAAATGGTCAACCTTACAGACTTCATTTACTAGTCAATCTTGCAACTGAAGAAACCATGCCAATGAGAAGAGGTGGCACACTCTGGTCTGCGAAGCATAAGAATTTTAAAAAGAGAGAAGAAACCAAGATTGATAGACATCCTCCACAACAATTTCAAGAATGACATAAGTTATTTGTAACCTTCTCACTGTCAGTGACCTATGCCGTGTAGCTAAATTACTGCAATATTGATTCATGAACGTGATGGACTTACGAAATGAACTTAACAATTGATGGCCATGTCACAAAATGTTTTGAGTTCATGAGTTTGGGTGGGTGGCCTCACAAGAGGTATGGATGTAGAGATATTAAATATGGAGGCATAATGTCCATACATACAGTTCCTATTGCATTTAAGGGAATGATTGTAAAATCACTGGTTAAACACCAACAGTGGTAAAGATTGTGGACATTTTGAGGGAATAGTTGCACTTGCTTGGATAGTGAATGGAGAAATAGTTAGTTGAGAGACACACAGCCAAGATGTATGCATGCAGACAGAGGATGATACTAACTTTGTAGAATAATCATGTAAGTCAGTGTGTGTGTGTTAAGCTGTGCACATTCAGTATAGCAGCCAAGCAGGATCTGTTTCATTAGGATGATGCCAAGTTATTGGCATGTGGCATGCTCAGTTAGGCAAGCTTGTGGTTAAGACATAGTCACTAGCAGGATTATGAGATAAATGGTTTGGTAAGGTGTAGTTATGCTGCCAGATTTCCTCATAACAATAATTATGAGTCTACTTGCACATAAAACATAAGTATATGTCATAGATCATACCACTTGGACTGATGCACCACAATAATTTTTTTTTTTTAAAGGAAAAAGAAAAAGCAACACAATCACATACAATTTAAACAATACCAGACTATACAAGGCAGGGTTTCTAATATATCTTTCAATAAATTTAAAAAAAAAGTCCATTAGATTATTAAAACAATTACCATAGTTCGGGAAATTATAATTCTATAATTATTCCTCAGTATTATTTTAACAACTTATCCTACTAATATAATTGTATTACAAACACAAGTCCAAATAGTGCACTTCAGGAATTTGTGTTAATGAAAAATAGGAAAATAATATATATATATACACATACATATTTTCCCATTATCTTTTGTCACTGTTGACCTTGGGCAGTAACAACTCGAGCTGATCTATCCTGAACTTCAGGTTATGTACTTCTTCCTGTAGCTGCAAAGAAAAAAAATTTTAAGATAAATATAATAATGAAAAGTGTTAAACTTGATAATTAAAAAAAAAAAAGTTTTAAAAATTGAACAAGCACATATTGATATGCTTTTCACACATAACTTTCATTTTTATGTTGAATGTTGAGACAGCACAACTAGTCTATCATTATATTAAAAATGTCTACATACAATATGTTGGCTCTCCTAAGTCTATCATAAAAATCTCACCGACTATATTCACAATATTTTCTCAGTGAAGATATCACAACCATATAGATAAGTAGGTGTTTGTCTTGATATATGTCTGGAATGTGTGGAATAGAATTATCGTATCGGAATCACTGCAAAGGAATTGGTGTACTGGAAGAGCAGAAAAGGAAATCTGACTTTACTCACACTGCAAGTTGGTTCAAATTAGCGCTTGAGAAGATGTTCAAGTAAAACAGCTAAAATCTTGCCAACGTTTTAACCACACCTCAGATCCTAGGAGTCACCATGAGCTGACTCCCAAAATGCCCCATCCCCTAAAACAACAGCTGCACACAGATCTGTGTTGATCATTGAACCTGCTCTGGTGTATTTTGGTAATTGGGGATAATTGTGGCTAGTTCATGGAAATTGTTCAACTATGTGTGGAAGGAGAACTGTTGAATTATGCATGTCTAATTAGGATGTGTCTGGTCCATAGCATCTTACACCACCAACACAGTGGTACTGTATACCAATAATTTATGCAGCCACCATCTTATGTATATTATATCATAAGCATTAAACACTAATGAAGGGCAAGGGAGACATAATGTATATATATATATATATATAACCCCCACCCCCCATCCCCAAAACCAAACAACAAAACATTATAAAATAAGCCACAACCCTATCCAATTATCCAGTTATGTGCTTGTCTGTCCTTCCTCCCTTTGTCACGTTGCTCGAGAAATTTAAAAAAACTTCTTTTTTTTGGTGTTGGCTTCTGTCCTTGTTAGCAGCGGAACTTCACAAATTGTCTTTGCTGTCAGTTTTTTTTCTCCCTATTAATAGTGGCCTCTACACCAGACTAGGTACATAGTACAACTATTACTACTACAACTGCTTCTGCTGTTTAGTAGGTATTCTAGAACCATGAAAATAAATGAATAATCCTGAAAAACAACATGTTTAAACCACGTCACCAACATAGTCAATCATACCTAACTTACCCACAATATGAAATGATCAGGTCAGTCTGTTAATAATATAAGAAACCTACAATATATATCCATATCATGTATAAAGCTACTCACAACATCTTTTTCATCTGTAACTGATTTCAGGTCTCTTTTGGCCAATTCTGCATGGTCCTCAGCCTCATCCCTGGCATTTTTCATCAGAACCATCTTCTTCTTTACAGCATTCATGTCTATACATGTCGTATCTTCCATTTTGGCTAAAGATCAGAGAGATTGCAGGAATGCTTGACTGTTATAAAGGATAGTTCCTACTAAAGTATAGAATTCATAAAATTCGGAGTTTTTAATGAAATAATAACTTAGACCCTCTCCCACACAAAGTATAGCAGTAAAACTATCCAGCTGAAAGCCACCACACATCAAAGTGCTCGTTGAACATTATTCACAAGGCAGATAGCTGCTTGACTATATACCAGTAGTGTTAGTATATATAAACAGTTGTGCCTAGAAAAGTAAAATAAGATCACCTCCTTGAAAATAAAAAAAAATAAAGAGATTGGTAAGATTACACTTTTTCACTTCTCAATTAAAAGAACCATGAATATTTAAATAGCTATGTAGCTAGCTTGTAAATAGCAGTTACAGCACACACTTATAGATGCACTCATTCAAGACAGCATTTTGTAAATAGCAGAAACAGCACACAACTTATCCTTATGTGCTCATTGCATATGAACAAAGTCCTGCTTGGATGCAGGGACTAAACTCTCCCAAAAAAAAAATTTTTTTTTTAAATAAATAAAAAAAACAATAACTGGAAGCCCAAAAGACTGGACTTAACTAGAGGATAATAACTATTTAGGTAGTAATCTATTTAACTGACATCTCTTACCATACATGCTCAATTCTGTATACATAGATGATAGGGACAACTCTCCTTTACAACATGTATTATAGTAGCCTACAAAAGTTATGACAGCAATGCAAAATACACTCCACCACTCTCTAAAATCGCAAGCACATATCTAATAATTACAAAAGTCATTGTAGTTAAACTGTATAGATCTTTACATCCAGAAATTTATACATACCACAGCAAGCTTTTTTTATTTTATATTTAGGAGAAAAGTGAGGGGAACACTTCCCCCCCCCCCCCCTTAATTGTGGGTTCATGGATGGTAAAGGAGAATTTTATAAAAGTTGCCTGTCTGGTTGGTAATTGTGGTAGGAATTGTTGCAGATGTATAATTTGTTACTTGCTTTTGTACTTTCTTGGACTTTCTTGTTTATTTTTTATTTTGGGAGAAGGGTGGGGGGAACACTTGCTGAATTGCCCCCCCCCCCCCCCCCCTCCCCTCCCCCCATCCACCACTGATAATAGAGTACTTTTTTGGGTAGTAGTTCAGAATATGTAGTAAATATTGATCTAGCATATATATATATATATATATATATATATATATATATATATATTTCAGTCCAGCATTTAGATTAAATCATTCACTAGAGAGGCAGCAGATGTTTGCCCTTTTTCTTTGAAAAAACTTTCCGTAACAATGACCCAAAGTACAATTTAATAGAATTGACCTGACTTGATCATTGTGATTGTAGTAATAACTAAACTGGAGTCATCATCGACATTATCGTCTTGTCTTCATTTTAATTTGCACACACTTACTATAATTCATGTAGTGTGTCTGTCCATCCATCTGTCTGTCTTTCTGCTTGCCTGCTTGCCTGCTTGCCTCTCTGTCTGTCTATCTGTCCAACTGGCTGTCCCCATGATGTATAACAGGTATTTTTCTAGTATATATAAATGTGAAAGTGTGAGTGAGTGAGTGAGTGAGTGAGTGAGTGAGTGAGTGAGTGAGTGAGTGAGTGAGTGAGTGAGTGAGTGAGTGAGTGAGTGAGTGAGTGAGTGAGTGAGTGAGTGAGTGAGTGAGTGAGTGAGTGAGTGAGTGAGTGAGTGAGTGAGTGAGTGAGTGAGTGAGTGAGTGAGTGAGTGAGTGAGTGAGTGAGTGAGTGAGTGAGCAGGGGTGGATCCAGGGGTAGTTCGTTGAGTTCCTATAAACTACCCCTTTTCAGCTAAAGATTTAGTAAAGGAGTAAAGGGTCTATTCTTTGCTTTCTTAAAGCAATAGCAGTGGGGAAAATTATCTATGGAGCAAACTCAATTTGCTGCAAGTACTGCTAATTTCTTTTTGTTATTTATTGGTTTTGTTCTTTTTTGTTTATATGAAGAGTTCTCTTTTTGTTTTTATGAAGATATTTTGAATGATAAGGAGAGAACTGTAGCTTCTGTCCACTGTGTATTGGAAGAGAAAAAAGAAGATGGAAATAGTTCATGAGCTGAAGACACCTAACTGCTACTGCTGGAATCTCAAAGCACTAATCCAGATCATCTTTCTTGTAGAAAAAAAAATGGTGAGAATCTGTAACTAGGATAAGACAGGGCTAATATTTATTACACCTTTTACTTGCAAACATAAATGAGCAAGTTTTGTTGCTTGTAGGTGTGTGCATTTTTGATGAAGATCATTTCCTTATGTAAAGTGATGCTTACTATAGTCTGTACACTTCCTGCTACTATTGATGAACATCAGAAACACACGGTTAGAGAATCAGTAGTACATTTGTTGGTAATTCAACATCCTAAAAGAATATTAGTAATATCCTAGGATCAGGAAAAAATTGTACTTTGTTGGATAATTTACCAATTTATATTATTATTTGTGCTAGCAAATATAATAGTATAGTACGTTAAGGTGACCTGACTATGCAAAGAAGCTGGGAGAGTTCCAGAAGCATGGCTTTTTGTGTTTCCCCCCTCCCCCCACCCCTTTTTTAACTCAAGTTTGAAAAAAGTGTGGTTTCCCAGGATGGATGCGGTTTGGGTTAGTAAGTAAAAAAAAAGAACTACCCCTTTTGAAATCCTGGATCCGCCCCTGGATGAGTGAGTGAGTGTGTGAGCAAGTGAGTGTGTGTATGATGTTCAACCTCCTTTTGGTGTGTTATGGGTAATGCTTATGCACATGCTCCAGGTGTATCAGCTGGTGACCGATATCTACCCATCGACCAAGATTTCAAAAATGAAAGCCAACCTAACCGGATCGAACCCATCTTTTCTAACTAATCCTTCTCAGGGATACTAACAATGCATGTGGCATTCAGTGCCAAAAGCAAGACCACCATTGCTTTCTGGAATATCCGTTCCCTTGGGAGCCTTGGTGCACAGAGCAAGTGGCTCACCACTCTTCTCAATGCCATGGATGCAAGAAAAATCGATGTCTTAGGCCTGTCTGAGTCACATTGGATGGAGAAAGTGCCACAGCCATCAAAGGTAATATAATTCTGCATTCAGGCCACACTGTGAGACGTGTACATGGTGTTGCAGTTGTCTTCAACCGTCTTGTAATGCAGTTGTGGGAGGATGCTTGTAGTGTCATCTATCCCGAATCCCTGCCAATCCTGAGGACACGCATTAAACTGCACATGGGATGCACCACCATCATTACAGCGTATGCACCAACAGAACTCAAGACACTACCACTGAGGCAGCAGCTGAGGCTGAAGCTTCAAGTCACTGTTTCCAATGCCCTGAAGAAGGAGAGAGTCATCATTGTTGGGGATTTCAATGCCAGTGTTGGAGTAGACACCATGCAGTGGGGCAGTGTCATCAGGCATTTTGGATCCAAAGAATAGAATACCAATGGCATTCTACTTGACCTCTGTTCCACCCATGGCTTGCTGATTTTGAATGCATGGTTCCAGCACAAGCAGATCCATCAGCTCACCTGGTTCTCAAATGGAAACAGAGCAAGGCCGGGTCACATGTATAACTAAATTACCATTAGTAGATGCCTAAGAACAAGCCTACTGGACATGCGGGTTTTCTGTGGCATGCAGCTAGACACTAACCATGAGGTGGTGGTTTCTACCTTTTGCTTCAAGATTAAATACTGAAGGCATTAGAACACCTGGCAGCCTAGGAAGGAGGAACCACCTTGAATATCACACAGTATCAGATTTAATAATATCCATGAAGGAGGTCTTTGCCATGGGGGAAGATGACACTGCGGAAGCGTCATGGTGGTCCCCCAAAGATGCCCTTGTGGAAGCAGAGCATGGACTCCCTGACCTCCCTTCAGTCCTGGTACAGGATTGGGTCTCAAAAAACTTGCCAACCTATGGAGGTAGAAGAGAGAGGCACAGATGCACCTGCTCAAAGCTGAAGCGAACAATCCGAACTTTCCAGAGCTACAGCGGCAGTATAATGCCTTGTGTAGCAGAACCAACAGAGCAGTTGAGAAGGCAACAAACTATTGGTGGAGCACCAAGGCAGCAGAAGTGGAGTAATACCTGAGAGTGGTGGAAAAGAACTACCATGGAGGATCTCTGAGACCTGTGCATCCTGCGAAGCCATGTCTCTAAACCTGCAGCAATGGTGTCGACCAACTTACCAGTACATCCCACAAACTCGACAAAATGGTGGAACACTTCTCCAATGTGCTCAATTGCAAAATCCCCTGGATTATGACATCCTGCAGCAAATAGCCCATGCACCATCATCCCCTGAAGCAGAAGCTCTTGCTGACGCTGACAGTTGAAGAGATCATCACAGTACTGCGTCTTCTTTGGAAAGGCAAGATTCCTGAAAATGATGGTATTTCAGTGAAGCTTCTCCAACTCAGGGGATTCACAGTTGTGGAGATTATGAAGAAGTTGGCTGACCAAATATGGAAGGAGTCAGTCCTGGCTGGATGGCAGAAACAGCTTGTCATACCTACTTTTAAGAACAAGGGCTATGGGGATCACTGCTATAACTATCTCACAGATCTCCCTGCCGAGTGCTACCAGCAAAATGATAGGCTAAACCATCCTAACCTGCATATAGTAAGTAGTAGAGTGCTAGCTCAGTTAAAGTCAGTGTGAGTTCTGTTGGGGGTATGGCTTTACAGACCAGATCTTAGCCCTAAAAACTGCAATGGAGAGGTCACAGGAGTTTTGATGCCCCTTGTACATTGCCATTATGATCTCAGGAAGGCCTACTCGTTAAATCGAAATGCATTGTGGTACATCCTCCAGCATGCATACAGCATCCCAGAGAAACTCGTCAAGATCATTCAAGTACTTCACAGTGACATATTTGCCTCTGTGAGAGCCTGTGGCAAAAACTCCCCAGAATTCGCTGTCCACACTGGGGTCTGCCAGGGATGTCATGGAGCCTGTCCTTTTCAAGATCTTCTTTGACGTCTTCACAAAGTGCATTACAGAGCCACAAGCAGAAGGGCCTCCCTCTACTGTACCACCTTGGTGAACAAAAGCTAGTGGGTGGACTGAAGAAGTTTACCAACGAGCTCCTTCTCAATAACATGGCATATGCCGATAACATCTTGCCGATTCCAAAAGCAATCTGGAAGAAATGATGAGATCATTTAACTCCACCTGCACTTCAATGTCTGACTGTCATCATACAAAGACAAGGTGTTGGCCATCCTTCCATCCAAACAGACAGAGCCTGCCAATCTGCTTCACTCCATCCTGGAGAAGGTGATGTCTAATCGTGGATACTTTCACATATCTGGGTTGTCTCGTGGCAAAGGACTGCAGTGATGATGCAGAAGTGAACTCTCATATTGAAAAGGCTTTGATGGCTTTCAGCTCGCTCAGGACGGTCCTGTGGTATATAAAAAGGTTTCGCACCTCAAATGAGTTCCACCTGGTGAAAGCTGTTATCCTCCCTGTGCTGATGTATGGATTGGAAAGTGCAATGCTTCTCTTCCACCACATCCGACACCTCCTAGCATTCAACAACAGATGTCTATACACCATTTTGGGAACTTCACTATGGAAGGAAAACAGGAATTAATTTATCAGGGCACAGGCGCAACAGGTGCATGCTGATACCACCCTAAAGCCTGGTTCATCATGTACGCACAGCATAGACATACCGACAGGTACTGTGCATTTCTTAAAATTAGAAATTGGTTCTTTCTCATGTTTCGGATGCAGCCATTAAAAAAAGGAGAAAAAAAAAAGCACTCCTTGCGGTGTGTTCTGACAAAATTTTGTGTTTACAGTGTGCTCAATGAACAGTACATGCTCATATGTCTATGCGATGCAGCACTGTGAACTAGGCTTAATGCAACATAGACTACACTTCCTGGACCACCTCATATGAATTGATGATCACTGCATGCCAAACAACTGCTCGTATGGGGGCCATGTCAGAGATAGAATGACATTATTGCTGCTGACCTTTGTCACCTCAATGCAAATGACAACTGGTGCTAGAGGGCACAAACCGCATTGCATGGCAGCAGGAAGTGGAGGATGCTGCACATATCATCAACAATGAATGTGAGACCCAAGAGAAGGAGGCCAAGGATGAGAACAGGTGGAGGAAGGAAGAGTGATCAGCTGAAGAGGCTGATGCACTTGCTGTCCTGAGGAAGGCTACACCTCCGTCACCCTAAATACATTTGGCCCTGCAAACCACCGTCATTAGTGGCACTTTCTTCAGCGCAGTGTACTATGTGCACACTGTCAGGAATCTTTCACTCCCTAGGGCATCAAGAACCATGCCAAGTAACACTCCAAGAAGTAGAAAAGAACACTAAAAATGGATTTCACCAGCATCAAAGCAACAGCTGTGCACGCAGCATAGGGAAGAAGTGTGTGTGTGTGTGTGTGTGTGCGTGCGTGCGTGCGTGCGTGCGTGCGTGCGTGCGTGCGTGCGTGCGTGCGTGCGTGCGTGCGTGCGTGCGTGCGTGCGTGCGTGCGTGCGTGCGTGCGTGCGTGCGTGCATGCGTGCGTGCGTGCATGCATGTGTGCCTGTGTGGGTATGTGTGTGTGTGCTTGGCATTAATAAACTTAGATCTGGGGATTGCAGGTTTGATTCCAAACATAGCCTCTTTTTTTCCTTCACTTTTTTCCCCCCTTCTCCTTTTTCCCTCCCGTTCCTTTTCTTTCCCTTTTCTTCTTTCTTTTATTTACCTTTTCTTTCTTTCTTTTTCCTTTTTCTTTCTTTCATTTCTATAACCCTTCCTTTTCCTTTTTCTTTTTTTTCTCTTTTCTTATTCATTTTCTTCTTCCCCTTCAACCACCCCCCCCCCCCCCACTTCCTTTCCTACTTTGTTCTTTAGTTTCCTTGAAACAGCTATGTCTTAGCAGGGCTTGCTGTTACTACTATGATCATTATATATCTGCTCAAAAAGATACAGAAATGGGGAAGAAGAAATGGACAATTTAAAATCATGGCACTTGATTCAAATTACAAAGATAACTATAGTACTTTCATTAACAATTGCGATCATGAAAATTTGTAATTTTATTTAATTTCACATGATTGATTGAAATATTAATACCCTCTGTATCGTATTTATGTGCTCATTTGTAGCAGAGTTTTTCTAAACTAAATGAAGAAGTAAGTTACATGGAAATGCCTATACTTTTATGTAGTGCATTTACAGATCACCCAAAGTGGGCCTAGCAAACATTACTGAGGGCAGATGTGCAATAGTACTGCCAATAGGCCAACCAAGTGAAGTAAGAATAAACCAACATTGCTCAATTTCGAAGAACCAGTCTTTAGCCATGGTCAATTCTATGTTGTGTCCAGTCTTGTTGGCTCATGCAAAGGACTACATCTACTGCCAGGACAGCCAGATAAGCAATGTTAATGTACTGCTTGCCAGACATACAATATGGTATACAAAAATATACTTACTCCTAGATGACAATGCACAGGGTAAAATACAGTTATACGATTTTTTTTTTTTTCCATGGAGGGGAGGGGGGGGGGGGGGGACAGAATAAATAGAATGAAATTGGGTGTCTGCCTCCTGGAAATTTGATAAACTAGGTGTTCTAAAATCTAAAATAAATTCTGATGGGTTTTGGGGAGCCAAGCGACTATAATAACTTATTTTTCTATATATTCATAAACTGTGTTATGTTCTAGAGGATGTTTTTTTTTTAGATTTGGTTGTGGGGTAGGGAGGAGAGATCCCAGAGTGTCCTGTCTCTGTATGAAATAGAGATGCAGTATTAAGGAGAGTAGCCACACTGCACCAGTGGGTAATCCCTAAGGAAAGACACAGAATAATATTATTTAAAGAAAAACAAAACTGTTCTTGGCAGTGTTCTGCCTCACCAGTGAATCAAGCCACCAAATTCCTCTAAAGATATAGAAAACCAAGTGTGTACTTTCAAAAATCATCTGTGTTGTGCAAATGAGAAAGTAAATTTTAAATACCTGAAATGGGGACCAGTAATTATTATTCTCATCCATCTAATAATAATATTTTCAATTGCCTCATCCTGAATGAAATATGTTTCAAACGTAAAAAATAGGAACAGGTCTTCTATTTCAGGAATAGCTGAGTTGCATGATTCTAGCATTTTCATATACAAAGTTAAACTTGGATCACAGAATAAAATGAAATTTTGGTGTCTCAAGTATATTTGAATAGTTTCATTCATATGGTCAAATTTTTATCTTTTTGGTCCAGGCAAAGAATGGGTATCTTAGCTAGTTTATCAATGAAAGTGCTCACCTCCAGCCTACACTGATTAAGTCTCAATTACAGTACAAAGACATAACTAGCAAGGGAATTTAATATTACTACATGGTCGCAGCACTGCTGTAAATTTGAACAGAAATAAGAATGATCAGCAATAAAATGTTAACAGTAATATGACAAACGTCATAAATTGCTATGAAACACTAGACTAGAGTCCTCAAATAAAAAACATCCATGCATGTATATACCTATTTTATGTACAGCAGTGCTGATTATGAATACAGAGTATCAGCTAGTTATGTTGTCAGTTTAGATGTCCCCAAGCTCAGTGAGTGTGGCATCCAACTCGGCCTTGGCTTTCTCAAACTTCTCTTCAATGGCATCCAAGTCAGCTGATGGAATAAAACAGAAGATAAGATCATTATGTTTCATAATATAAAAAATTAATTCTTTTTCTGAGGCACAAGCTCTCATTGTCTCATCACATTTCATCATGTCATCTTCCAACCACCCTCCCTCTTCCCCCCCCCCCCCCTCCCAAATATAATGGGTGTGATGAAGTATAGTCACGATGTGTTAGAACATCAACATCCAAAAACCAAAAAAAGACTCTAAAGGGCCAAACTTATACCAAGAAATCATATTTATACATCACATTGTGCACAATACATGCCTGAATATGCCCATTAAGAATATCAGTATGAATAATATCAAAAAATTAATTACTATAATATAGAGAAAATAGCTCTAATATGGACAGGACTACAGCACAAGCTGCAGCTTAAGAAACTATGCATTCAGTCAGAAGGATAAGTTGTTAAAATAATACTGAGGAATAATTGTATAGTTACACTTTCCCAAACTAAGGTATTTGTTTTAATAATTTAATGGGTTTTTTTGTGGTAATTTATTGAAAGATATATTAGAAATCCTGCCTTGTATAATCTGGTGATGCTCAACTAAAATGATATGTGATTATGGGTTTTATTTTTTGTTTCATTTTTTTAATAATTTTTTTCCTTAATTTTTAAAAATAATATTATTGTATTGCATCAGTCCAGGCTGTGGGATCTGTGATAGTTATGTTTTATGCATACGTACACTAGTAATTGCTGTGAGGAGATCCAGGAAAGTGATTACACCTGACCAAACTTTTAATTTCAATAATGCTGTTAGTGGAAAGTGCATGTGTCTTAACCATAAGCTTGCCTAACTGAACATGCCACAATTACTAGTGTACGTATGCATAAAACATAACTATCACAGATCCCACAGCCTGGACTGATGCAAAACAATAATATTATTTTTAAAAATTAATAAAAAAAATTATAAAAAAAAAAAAAAAAAAAAAAAAAAAAAAAAAAAAAAATTAACTTGGCATCCTTGATCCTAACATCTTACTAGACAGATCCTGCTTAGCTGCTATACTGAATGAGCACAGCTTAACACATGCTGATTTACATGATTCTTTTATCTTGGCTGTATATCTCTCAACTAACTAGATCTCTATTCACTATCCAAGCAAGTGCAACTACTCCCTCAAAATGTCCATGATCTTTACCACTGTTCTGACAAACAACAACACCAGTTGTTGGTATTAACCAGGGACTTTACAATCATTGCCTCAAATGCAATAGGACTCTGTATGTATGGACATTCATTATAACTCTATATTTAATATCTCTATATTCATATCTCTTGTGAGGTCACCCACCATAACTCATGAACGTAAGTAGACTTCAAACATTTTGTGACACATCAGACTGCAATATTAATTTATGCCATACTTTGGTGGCCATCAATGGTTAAGTTTATTTCATAAGTTCATCACGTTCATGAATCATAATTACAGTAATTTAGCTACATGGCATAGGTCACTGACAGTGAGAAGGTTACAAATAGCTTAATGTCGTTCTTGAAATTGTTGTGGAGGACGTCTATCAATCTTGGTTTCCTCTCTTTTTTAAAATTCTTACGCTCTGCAGACCAGAGTGTGCCACCTCTTCTCATTGGCATAGTTTCTTCAGTTGCAAGATTGACTAGTTGACCACCCATGGGCCTACTGGTGTGTCTGTGCTATCGATGACCCTTTACAAAATGCCAAAGAAATGACCTGGGCAGCCATAACAGGCAGCAGATCGAAACCAAAAGTATTTCAGTCATCAAGAAACTCCATAGGGAACATTCACGCCAAATTTTATAAAATTGGTCCACATGCCTAGGAGGCGTTCCCAGACGTGTGCATACCCAGACATCGGTGCACCATTATTAGGATGTTCCATAGAGTCAACAGGCACTTAACACCAAACAGTGTTAAATAAATTGGATTAACACTCCTATACTGATAAATAAACTGGATTAACACTCATATACTGGTGTGCTCTAGTTACATCACATGTCTGGACGATGACTAAAACAAACACAAAATGGAAGAACATTAGAGACCTAAGGTTTCAGATAAGCTCAACATTAGCTCAAAGGGCAACCAGCTGAATGGCTGGATGAAGCCAAGTTGTGATTCTCCTATGGCAATTTTGGCCATTTCTATTTCTGGAGGAAAACTGAATCAGTAAGATTTTGAAATGCACAGTCCACACACTTCAAGATGTCTGACTCATGGATACTCCAACAACAATTTGGTGTTTTTCTAAGTGTCCAAATAGTGCGAAACAGCAGAATTTAAGGTATCTCTTTACCAACAAAAGATTTAGACAGGTGTTCTTTGTAAAGCATCCAATTCCCTCAACTTGCATGGTGACAAGTGCATGTGTTTGACAAATGGCAAGTATAAATACACCAGGCGGTTAGTTTACCTTCCAATGTAGTGATAGTCCGCTTCAACTTCGTGATCTCTCTATTTGCTTCTTCTAGGTCTGTCTCGTTGGTCTTCTTTTGCTCCACAGCCGTATCTTTGTCACCTTCAACCTTGTCTAAGTCCGACTCCAGCAGAGCTATCTTGCGCTTCAGACTATCTATCTCCTGCTCTTGCTGCAAAGAAAAGATAATGATAAATGATAAAAATAATAATTAAACATTTAAAAAAATCAAACTAACACATATTGGTATGATTTTCACGCACAACTTCATTTTTGAATGTTGATACACAACTAGTCCACCAAAATGCTTTTTTTATTTTTAAATCTACATACAATGTTGTCTCTCCCATGTCTAACATCAAAATCTCACCAATTATATACATTCACTATATTTTCTCAGTGAAAATATCATAACCATTTAGTTTTAATAATGGTAGTAGGTGTTTGTTTTGATATATGTCTGGAATGTGTGGAATAGAAATATTGAAATGGAATCATTGGAAAGGAATTGGTTCACTTGAAGAGCAGGGAAGATAATTTGACATCTTCCCACTGCGCTGGTTCATATTACCTCTTGAGAAGATGTGCAAGTAAAACGACTAAGGTCCTGCCAACATTTTAACCACACCTCCTAGAAGTCACTATGAGCTGACTCCTAAAGCTAGAACAACAGCTGCACACAGATCTGTGTTGATCATCGAACCTGCTCTGGTGTATTTTGGTGATTGGGGATAATTGTGACTAGTCTATGATAATCGTTCAACTATGTGTGGAGGAGAACTGTTGAATTATGCATGTATAATTAGGATGTGTCTGTTAGTGGCTAAGACTGCCTCTCCATAGCATCTTACACTTACAATACAGCTCTACTCAGAGGTGGCGGAAGTTTCCGGAAGATGAGGCCTCATGATGCTAGTATGTAAGTTCTGGGCAAAACACTAATGCATCATTATAGAATGCATATATTACATAAAAGCACCAAAGCATTTTCAACTTTCAACATCAAAATAAATTGTTCTGCAAGCTGTTGCATGTTACGTGTCAGTTAATTATTTGTGAATATGTACAGGTACTTACGGTTGGCACTAGCTGAATATCCTTGTAGGTGTACTAGCAAACTGTAAACACACTACAGAAGTGGGCTATTTGATACTTCACAATCACAAAATTTGTTAAACACCTGCACATTTATATATATATATATATATATATATATATATATATATATATATATATATTAGAAGACCTATGTAACTATCTATGTAACTATGTTCGTCCGTTTCTCAAAATCCCTCTGTTAGATTTTGACCAAACTTTTAGGGATGGAGACCTCCCCTGAGATGGTTTTAAGCCAAGTGGCATGTCTGGGAAAAACAGAATTTGTCTGTCTATCTGTATGTTTGTACCATCATTCCGGCCAAACTGGTAGGTAGATTTCTCTGAAACTCGGCATGATGATAGGTTTTGACCCAGCTTAAAACATAGGCTAAAATTTTCGCAAAATGGTTACCATGGTAATGAGAAAAAGCCAAAGATGGTATTTTTGCCAGAAAAACCATTGGAGCTAGAGATCTAAAACTTGGTATGAATATACAACTTCACTCTGGGAGTAACATGGGCTGTGTCTCACCTGGCCACACCTCTTCCTTTCTCTGTGTAAGGCTATTAATGCCAAAAATGGTATTTCAGCATAATCACTTGAACCTAGGGAGTTAAACCAATGAACCCATATATATTTACAATTAATATAATCTGAGGAATGTTTTAAGTACATTTATATGACCACACCCATTTCTGTTTTCGTGTCAGGCCCAAAAGAGGACAAAAATGGTACGTTGGCCAAACAAACCCTTGGAGCGACAGATTTGATATATGGTTTGTATACTCAACTTTGACTATAATGTTTGATGTTGAAATTGGCCGGGCAACGCCGGGTATATGCTGCTAGTATATATATATATATATACTGGAAAGTAAAAGATGAGAATTGTTTTAACTAGCTGAAAAAATTTTTCAAAGAAGAAAATTGAACAGTAAAGAAGTGACTCCAACAGATATGAAAGGAGAGCCTGCAATGCACTTGGAAGAGTGCTGGAATACCTTGACCTCAGTTGATGTCCTAACACCCACCACAGGTGCTTTGTATTCCCTTCTAACACAAACTGTGGAGAAGAGAACTACGACTCTGAGAAACTAACAAAACTTAGTGGCATACTTTTGCAATCATCAACAACAAACTCATCACATTTCATTACAATGCTGTCACAACCAGTCACAATTCTGAATTTGAGGGTGGAGAGAAGATGTTTTTACACACACAAAATGGAAATGCAAATTGTCTAGCTGCCATCAACACAGTCACATGCATCTGACATAGTCAGGGTGCCTGCGCACTAAGCAGGCACTATGAGCCAGTGCAAGCAAACTCCTGTGGGAAGATGTTGAAGGACAGGAAAGTTTTCCTGTCATGCTGGGTTTGAACTCACAACCCAGGGGTTGTTAGTCCAAGAGCATAATTACTCAGCCACTCCGCCACACACGCACACACACATACACATACACACACATATACAAACACTCATATACTAGTATATGAATGTGAATTAAATTAATATCAAATGTTTGTGCAGCCTGAGGCAACATAAAAAAAAATTAACCCATATATTAAGGCTTAGATCAATTTTTTTTCACTCACTATTATTATTTTTGTTTTTATTATTGTTTTTGTTTTTATCATGATTATGATTATGATCATGATCATTATTACTGTTATTATTATTATTACTACCACTATTATTATTATTATTACTACTACTATTATTATTATTATTATTATTATTATTCAATATTGGGCTGCATGGCAATCAATATATTCTTTCAGCAATATTGGAACAGAAAATGTCTACTTCAGTGCTCCCGATGTTGCATTTGTTTCTGAGTGTCAGCGTGAGGTCAATTTGGACAGACAAGACTGTGTATAATTAAATTAACTATATTAGCATGTAGAATAGATATTCTTTTTTCTTTTGATGAGACACTAAATATTAAAACTATATAATAAAAGAACAATGATGAATGTGCCTAGGGATCCTAAAGTGTTGTGTGTTCATGTGTATGTGACCCAAATAGTGTGCATATCATGTGCATAGTGTCACTTAGCCCTAGCCAAACAGGACTTGTTATGATCAACATATTTGGAATGAACAGGTAGAGGTTAATTGGTAGTTATTAATTGGTTTAGGTAGCTTTATCAACAAGTCTAATATAGCACAACTCGAAATACAAGATGAATGTGATGAGTAGTTCAACAGAGTCAAGTTTGGTGATAGATACTAACTGATAACTTCAACAGAGTCAAATTTGGTGACAGAGCACTGCAGTAAAATATTTAGCTGATCATGCTCCAACTAGGAACACATCACCACATAATCAGAAGCTCAACTTGCCTGTGTATTTTAACTTCATTGGTTAACAACAGTGCCACAGCTATCAAGCTTATCTTTAGTGCACTCTAGCTATTCCAATGACATTTCTGTCCTCTGTTCTTCATATTGTGTGCACATAATGCATTCTAATAAATGAAAGTTAATGAGAGTGTGAACAGCCTAAGGCACAGAAAGATTCATTGTTACTAAACAGTAGCAAACTCTCAACAACAGACTTGCTCTGTAAGCGTTGACATGTTTAGGTGTGAGAACACCTTAATGTATACCGGCAGATGCAATTTCTCACTTCAATGATGCAATATTGCAGTATTTATTGACACCACTCGAGGAAGATTACCAGAATAATTTACTCAAAGTATTCATGTGCAAAATAAAAAAATTATAACACCCAAATAATCATTTTCCGCATAAGCACATTGCAGCTGATGAAGAGAGATATGCTTGTGATAAATATTTTTAAGAGCGACAATAGCCACTGGTCAGGTTGGAGGTTGGTCAGGTATCAACTTGACCACTTTTAGCTCTATCCACTTTTAACTCTGTGAAGTGAACAACAGTAACAAAGACAAGTTCTGTAATCCTTTACCCTGTCTTGTCTTCCTTTCAGGTTGTTGATCCAGAAAGGCTAAACAACATGTCTCTATCCAAATCAACTGTGAGGTCACAAAGTATACAGTAGAAGTACAGAGTGTAGGTGTTGAAGGCTATTGGAGAGCAAGGGCACATTCCATGAGAACATAGCTGCTTAATGACATTATTAAAGAACATCCACTAAAAGAGGTGTCTAAAAAGTGTCTGATTAAGATAATGTTGTATCAATAACTCCGTGTTTGTGTGGGTGGGTGCGTCTATATTGTGTGTGTTCATGCCAAAATGGTTATAATTCAAAATTCTCCTTTACTAATTCTTGCACTATGCATAAGTGACCAGCTCTTCTGAAATAAAGCACCACAGCAACTCCTTCAGAGAAAAATAACCTTATTACCCTTCATCTTTTTTTGTGCTCAGCAAATAATTATACCGAAAATAAGAACACATGTACTTATAATAGCTGACAATGTTTTGTGTGAGCTATTGCTTGATTGTCTGTATAGTTAAAGGACCAGGTTCAGGCTGTGAGACTGGCACATCGGAAACGGAGAGACTCTAGACTCTATATATCCATGACAAAATATAAGAAGTGATTATAAGTCAGGTCATGCAGGGATGGCAGAGATGGGGGCTCAAGAAACTTTAACAAGTGTGACCAGAGTCCTCCAACTTCTTGATATTTGAATACTCATTTTATTAAACACACTGGAACGGTATGCCTTGTTTTGCCTGTACCAATGTCAACATAAACAACTTAAAACCACTCAAACTCCATTTTTAGGTCTTGTGGCTTAATTCAAAATAACAGCAGCTTATAAGTAGGAATGTAACCACATTGCCCGTTGATTTTTTAGAAAGGCCAGGATGTTTTGAAAGCATTGTGTAATGCTGAAAGGTTGATTTCCAACGTTGCCAGTTGATTTTTTAAATTTTTATAGAAAGGCCAGAATGTTTGGAGGCATGGCGGAATGCTGAACAATCAGATCTATAAGGTTTGCTTTCGAATAAAATGAAAGAGTTAGTTGTTTATTTAGCTAACCAGAACTAGGGAAGTACCACTTGGATTTAATAGTTGCACAGATTTTCACTCACTGGCTTTCTCTTACTGATTGGTAGGTAATGACCAATGATTTTGGAATTCACTTGGGTTATTACTTTATGTGTGATTGCATTGCATAATAATAATGAAAAAATTTAGCTTAAACAAAGTGACCTGTTCACTGAGCTAAACAGAACTGCAGATGTTCCTCTTGGATGAAACTATTTCAGTATGTAGTGTCCTATTGAATTTATTTGAGTTATAATAATTTTGTGTGATCAGATAATGTGTGTTTTGTATTACAACTTTGCGGTTTCTCATGCAGGAAGGAAGTTCACTTAAACATGCAAAAAATCAAATTTTTGGGGTCCTGCAGTCCCAGTGGCCCTCCCCTTGGGTTGTAACATTGACCAGGATACTCCCTGTGTCAAATTGTACATGCATGCCAAGTTTCAGGTCCCTATGTCAAATAGTTTGGCAGGCCATTAGCCACATAGGTAGGTACAAACATGTATACAGCCAGCCATGATATATATATATATATATTAGTAAGTATGTAAATATGTACAAATATTTAACAAGTTTTGTGATTATGAAGTACCAAATACCACACCTCTGTTGTGTGTTTACAATCCACTAGTGGAACTGTCTGGTCTGTGCATACCAAGTTTCAGGTCTCTAGGTCCAATGGTTTGGCAGACCAGTAGCCACATAGGTAGGTACAAACACAGATACGACTGACTGTGATTATATATATGTGTGTATGTATGTATACGTGTATATAGTAAGCGTGTAAAAGTGTACAGATATTTAACAAGATTTGTGATTACAAAGTACCAAATATCACACATCTGTAGTGTGCTTACAATCCACTAGTGGACATATCTGTATTCCCAATGGTACTCAGCTAGGGCCACCCTTGCATTAGTATTTTGGCCAAAACCATATAGTCACATTACATACTAGTATCATGACTCTCCCACCCCCACCAACCACCCTCCCCATTTTCCAAATGTTTCCACCACCTCTGAGTCAGGACCATTGTTGCTGTGTTTTTAATTTGTAATTTGAGGGGAAATGATTTTTTTTTTAATTTTTAAGTTGGTATCATATTACATAACAATAAAACAGGCACACAAAATAAACATGTACCCACAAACATGTATATCACACTCAACAAACAAATCACAAACATTTCAATCAACAAACCCATAAAATACCACAAATAGACAACACACAGTGCAACGAGCACAACACACACACACACACACACACACACACACACACACACACACACACACACACACACACACACACACACACACACACACACACACACACACACACACACACACACACACACACACACACACACACCACATGGGTTGATAAGTGCCATGTCAATGCCCCTAGCTAGCCCCTACAACTGATGCAGTCATGCATAGCTCCAGCCACTTCAAAGAGGGGAGAGGCATGTAAGGCACACAAACACTGCCAGATAAAATAAGGTGTGGCCCAAACCTAAAAGCTTCATAGCTTCCACATTCTTCATGGCAAGCACTAGATAGAGTTGAACATAGCTTGCTCTCTACTCCCTTTGAACCATGCCAAGTTTGAGCCCACAGGTTCCATTCGGTTTGGGGGGTCACACAAGCACACTGAACTCCAGCATACACCCACCCACCCCCACCCCCACAACACACACTCTCTCTCTCTCTCACACACACACACACAAATTAGTGGGAGACTCTAGAACTGATGGTGCACTCATGCCTGCTGGCCTCACAGCTTAAAGGCACTGTCAAGAACAATCGACTTTTTCTGACATTTTTTTTTCAAACTAAAAGAATGAAGCTCCAAGCCTCACTCACCACTACCCACACAGGTCAGCTCATAGAGCATTAAAAATAGCTGTATCAGTTTCAAAATATCAATTATCTTGAAATATCCAGAAATTACCACAGAAGAACTAGCCAGACAAAATACTTGGACAGACTTCAAAAGAATTTTAAATTTCAATGCATTGCTGCTGTGGGGTCACAGGGTGTATAAAAACATTTATTTAGGTAACTGTCCAATGGCTGACATAACCAGTACCAACTATACATGAAAATGCAATCAGCATTATTTAAAAGGCTGTGAAAAAACAACAATCTACATAACCACTACCTCTCAAAGAGCTTCAACTTTTCCTGGACTCCCCCACTTATCCAATGGTTAAGTTTCCAATGGCTCTTATGGCTGAGGCTTTCATAACTATCTGAAAATAAACAAGCCTGTGAGCCAGACTGGAATTCCATCATCAATTTTGTGGTTTATGGTCAATTTGCACAAACCAATGCTGGAAGTGATATATATTTTTATCTATAAAGCTAAAAACACCAGATGTCATTTCATTTGGCATACACTAGAAGTTTGGTACCCCATGGGTCTTGGGGTAGGAAACCAAATTTATTACAGAGGACACCAGACCCTTCTGAGGAAGGAGTGCACAAAACAATAATGGAAGGAGTTAACTTGCCTCCCAAACTTAAACTTTTATTTTAACTAACCCCCATTCACCCCTATCATGCCTGTCTGATCCAGAGGTTATAAGTGCCCCCCCCCCCCCCCCTTGTAAAGTCAATTTAAAGGCTTTGTATTATATTTGTTGCCATGGTAATACAACAATACCAAAGTTTGGGTGCCAATGTTTAGCAATTAAATTGATTTTGTTTCCATGGTAAACATTAAGCAATAAAAGTTGATTTGTGAGGAAGAGAAGCAAAGCTTTGGGTAACCTGTTTCAGCAGTCATTGTTGGCATAAGAAGTCATATGATTCACCCCCACTGACTAAAGCAGTAGAACCAGTTCTCCTTCAAATATACAAACAATGTGCAGGTGCATGGCAGCATAAATCAAGTACACCAGGTACATCAATATAATTACATTCAGGTGCATCATTGAACTGTAAAAACACCTTGTTAATTAAGATGAACTAAAGAGAACAGCATTAGCAACTAAGTGCATTGGCTAGCAGCTAGAAAAGAAAATGAGGACATTGTTCACAACTGGGAGACTATACCCACCCAACTTCAGAAAATAGTCATTTATTGGTGATAGTGCTCTCCTATTCATGCCTAACTGATTCCCGTAATAGCATATGCATTCCTTTTGTTTGGTGAGTTAATCCTAGACAACCAGGAAATCTCCTTAGAGAGACCCCAGCAGAATCCATCCACACCCTCCCAATTAATAGAAATAAGGTAAACTCCTTGTACGAAGATGTTTTGTCCTTGTATATTTGCTTCTCAAACAAATACATTACTCAAGCGAATTACTCAAGTATAACAGATAACAGAATGTTGTTACATGGCTATTATTGTTTCATCCTCAAGGAGTGCTTACTAGGTCATGTAGTAAAGTATTATTAGTTTCTAGAAACATGAAAATAAGTAGGAAAATTCCTTAAAAAGGACAACATAATTTGGACCACATCATCGTCATAGTCAATCCTACCTCACATACCCACAATATTAAATGATCAGGTCAGTCTGTTAATAATATAAGAAACCTACAATATATATGCATATCATGTATAAAGCTACTCACAGCATCTTTATCAGCTTCAAGAGATTTTTGGATACGTTCAGCCTCTTCCGCACGTTCCTCAGCCTGTTCCTTGGCTTCTTTCAGCAGGTTCATCTTCTTCTTTATATTCTCCATTTCGGCTCAAAATCAAACAGACTGCAGGAATGCTTGACAGTTGATAAGTGATAGTTTCTACAAAAGTACAGAGTTCATAGAATTTGGAGTACTTTATGAAAAATAATTTGGACCATCTCTCACACAAATATGAAGTATCGTAATAACAACATAATGTTGAAAGCCAGCACACATGAAAGTGTTTACTGAACGTTATTCACGATTTCCTTTTTTTTTTCTTTTTTTTTTTTAATAAATAAAAATGGGTGAGATGAAACTTTTCATTCCACATTATACATATGTACTTTTAAATTTGAATATATAGGTCACTTGTAAACATTAATCACAGTACTGTATTACATTTTGCATGCTCCATTTCAGTGAAAGCATTTTGTAAATAGCCAAAACAGCACACATCTTGTCCTCATTGTGTACAATCTTGTTTATGCATACTGACCACACTGCCCCAAGAAAAAGAAAAAAAAAACCCAACTGTAAGCCCAAAAGACTGAACAACTTTGAAAACTAGCAATACCAGCCACGTTTATACTCAACCTACTCACTAATTTATGGTGCAACTGATCAAACTAGCTAAGTAGATTGTTGTGATTCTCAAAAACCGAGAAGATATGACAGGAAAATACAATCCACCACCCTCTAGCTATAGATCTACCTTCACAAGCATATTTCTATGTTTACAAAAGCCATAGGAATTGAAATGCACAGATTTTATACATCCAGATATTTATAGCTACCTTCCGGGGTAAGCCAAATTTCTTAGGAGGTCCATATATCTACCTAATGACAGGTATTATACTAGCGGTAGATCTACCTACTTAAGGAAGCTAGCTGTCCCACTTACCTTGACCGTAGTAGAGCACCCAAAGAATAACCACTCCAGCGGATAAGTTCTGTACGCCAGACAACAGTTTTTCCACCTACTACAGACAATGAACGGAATGGCCTGGGCATGCGTAGATATGAATGACCTTAAACCTCAAAAATGCCAAAGGGCTTGGTGGGTGGGGTGAATTTGAACTTGTTGCACCACAGACAATTCATGGTGTTCATCGGTAATTGATAAATTAGAAAAGTGATGGAGTGGCTTGTAACTACTTAAAACCTGAATATAGTAAGAATTGGTGGCATGTTCTGTTCAGACAAAACCACAGAGTTCTAGGCACTGAGTGTGTGGGTGGAAGGACTTCACTAAACTGTATTGGGAATTACTGACAGACTCCTGGAAACAAAGTCAGCTTCCTAGTTCCATTGCATCCTTGCCCACCCTTGGCTAACTCCAGAAACCTTTCCTCTGAACAACAGGGGCCAGAGTAAGGGTGGATGTGTTTGGCCATGTATTGGTTGTATCTTCAGCAAGATTGATTAATTTTAATTTGGTACAGTAGAGGATATACCTGACAAAAGAGTCAATTTAATGTTTTGTGAAGTTCAAAGATTATGGATAAAATATCATTGATAAGACAAAGCAATTTAGAATTCCAAGAATGCCCATGAAATATTCTGCTATTAATAACATGTGAACACAAACAGTTTTAACATTTAAAATTGTACATAATGGTTTTCTAAATGGCTTGACTAATACATACATCCTTTCCTGGTTGAGAGGGCTATATTGTATGATTTTGTTTAAACACCTCTCCTAATGCATCTATGGTATTAGACTTTCTTCTAAATAAAATTTAAAAATTCCATGACTATTAAGGTTGGTTCACTATTAGCCTTTAAAGTTCATCCCTCCACCAAACCATGAAGTCAACTTAAGAGTAAGGTTGATGGTTGATGTTACAACTACTACCACCCAGTTATAGCCAATTAAAACACTTTTGTTTGAGCCTAAACCAGTTCAGACACCTCAATCAACTGCACATAGGAACAAACCTTTCGTACTGCCCAGGATTTAATTTTATTTATTTATTTATTTATTTATTTATTTATTTATTTATTTATTTATTTATTTATTTATTTATTTATTTATTTATTTATTTATTTATTTATTTATTTATTTATTTATTTATTTATTTATTTATTTATTTATTTATTTATTTATTTATTTATTTATTTATTTATTTATTTATTTTGGTATCCCTGATGTATCAACATTTGATTATAAATTACATCACAAGTTATTTTTTTGGATTACATTATTTTGAAGTCCAATTAAAATTGTGTTTGATAATTATTAATGCTAATTTCTTTTGAATGATTATGAAAAATATAAGTATATTTATACTTGTGCTATTAAATAGATCTAGTTGGATCACATTATAGCTACAACAGTAAGATACCAAAATCTTCTAAAAAAAAAATAAAAATAAAAAATAAAAAAATTTTAAAAAAATATGTATATATATATATATATATTAGAAATACATTAAATAATAATAATAGTAATAAAGTACTTGTAGCTATATCCAAGCCATAAATTTTCTAAAGTGTGACAATGAAAATTAAATACATCATTGCAAATGTCCAATCATCTTCTCATATATCATTCAATTCAGCTAGAGTGATATCTAACTCTTCCTTTGTCTGACAATACTTCTTGTCTGCTTGCTCCAGCTCGTCTAAGTAGTAATAAAAAAAAATTAAAAAAAGCATAACAACATAAGAAGGACATTGTAATAATACAGAAACTTAATCATTACTATTGAGTCCTCTAATTTTTACTTACTTTCAAGGTGGGTAAGCTGGAGCTGCAGTGACTTCAAGGATCTTTCACTCTCATCAGCTCTGGCCTCCTCAGTTTCTGCCTTCTCGGTGAGCTTTTTCAGCCTTTCAGCATATTGATCATTCTGTTCAATGTACTGTAAAGAAAACAATACCACACAGTAAAATTGAGTGGAAATATCAGACAATATGGGCACTTGTAGGGGTGGGGAGGAGGGTTGATAGGGGGTGAGACAACACATTTTATGCACACACAGGGAATGGTGAAGTAACCAAATTATAATTCATTTGCACACTATGATGTTTACAGAAACTGGACATGCAAAGCTCCAAGGTGGTTGATCTCAAGTGAAATTAGCTAGTGTCATACTTCATATGAAGGCCCTTAGTATTCCAGATACTGTACATATCACTAGTTGAGCTGTGATACTAAAGTGATTATATATATATATATATATATATATATATATATATATATCAACTTTTGTAACAATGCTTAGTAATAGGTCAGCTACGGCTGGATCAACTATCATAAGCAACAACTTCAGAGTTGATAAACCATGTTGGTGAAGAGTAGCAACCTGAACTGAAAGTTGCTTGCCTGCAGGGACGAAGTGAGATATTCTTTAGGTTAAGGGGATAAGGAGCACTAAGACTTCTGAAGAAGTTGTTTCATCCAGGCAAGCCAATGCACAGAAGAAAAAACAACAATAAAAAAAACTAGTGTAAAAAGTTGCAACTAATTTAAAGGATCAGAAAAGATCATTATATTGCACTGCAGAATAATGCCGAACAAAATAAAGATTAAGTCAAGGCATGAATCACAGGTTTCATCACAAATGCTCCAAGATAAGTAGGTATTAGTGAATATATATAATTTTAAAAAAGGAACCTGTTATTATTGATCGATGAAATTTCTTTAATCCAACATGCCATGCTCTCTCTTCTCTTTTCTTTATCTCTAAACTATATTGGTTCAACCAAAAGTAGGAAAAAAAAGCAACTGTTAATTTGAAAATTAGTATAGTCTTCATGTCATTTTAAGAGATACCTGATGAAGACATTTTTTTTTTTTTTACTGCCATCATAGTAGCTGCAAGCTATCACTCTTATCATGGTTAACGATTAATTGGTTTATCATGAGCGCTCATGATATTTGAGCGTAACAAATAAATTATTTTTTAGTTCAGTTCTAATTCAGGGAAGGAAGAAGGGCAGCTATAATAAAAGTGAATAAACAGCTCTGACAGGGTTTAATATAGGGGTGTGGCATTCACTAGTCACAGGCTGACCCCTACCCCCCCCCCCCCCCCCCCCCCCGTGGTTCAAGAACACAATCTCATTTGGCACTGTGGCAAACACTCTTGGCACACAAAACCTCAAATACCGAAAGCATGGGTTTTAATACCTCTTATAACAAAATTGCTGAGCAGAATTTTTTGTCAAGAAAGTGTGCATCAAATATTTCACTGAGAAATAAAATTGTTATAAAGGATACGGTCATGGGATGCTATCATCATGTTCTCCTTCCCCGCCATCATACCTCCTCCCCTTCCAGAGGTCAACAGTTTCTCCTTTATTGTCACATCACACAAATAGGGAGATAGGATGGCTACCGTTGACCCACAAACTCTGTAACATTTTCCATCATTCAAGTACAAATTGGTGTGACCACATGAACATAGAGAATTTGATTCATGCAATTTCTTGGACACCATACACACTACAACACAGTACACTTTATGTGGGACTGCACTCACATTTGCCTCACTGCTATCCTTGGTTTTCAGGTCATTTCCCAATGTTAGCAATTGAAATTCCAAATCTTCTATCTTCCTATTTATAGGAAATGGGGGGGGGGGGGGGAATTCACATTGCACAACATAAATATAAATAAAATATAAATGATGAATGAAATTAGTACCACACACACACACACACACACACACACACACACACACACACACACACACACACACACACACACACACACACACACACACACACACACACACACACACACACACACACACACACACACACACACACACACACACACACACACACACACACACACACACACACACACACACACACACACACACACACACACACACGTATAAGAAACTACAAACCTTTTTGAATCTTCATAATTGTCTTCTGTGGTCTCAAGGTCACCCGAATTTTGTTCCTTCTCTCCAATTCTTCCATCTGAGTCTGCTGGTTCTCACTGAGTTCCTTGTAATCCCTCATCTTGTCAGACAACTCCTCATTCTAAAAATATATTCTACTTGAAAACTCTTCAATTTTAATTTCAAATCTTACTTGTTCTGTTTCTTGTTCTTTAGTGTTCTCATATTTCTTCACTTCTCTACATACATACACACACATGCACACGCACACATACACATGCACACACACACACACACACACACACACACACACACACACACACACACACACACACACACACACACACACACACACACACACACACACACACACACACACACACACACACACACACATGCACACACGCACACACACACAGCAATCACCACATACTAGTATAGGAATATGGGGGGTGGGGGGTTTTCCTGTGGACAAAACATTACCAAACCCAAGTAATCAGAAAAATGCACGCATACATATAGGGAAAATCAATGACACACTTACCATACATTCCAAATCTTATTATCCACCAGAGGCGAGAAATAAATTAACTCTGATGGTCATTGTATTGATCTTAAAATTATATGCATTTTATCAATTTTACATTTATGGTTGTGTTTCCTTTTCTGCTGGAATCCATTTGGGAAAAAATATTGAGATTTTCCCTCACAAAGTGCACATTTACAACATTATTTTAAAATTGTTTTATTCTATACGAACACGAACAAACCAGAACAGATGATATCTTCTACTCATTTCATATGTTGTGTAAAGCTGGTCCAGTAGATTTTATAAACCCTCAAAATATTTTTAAAAATGAGCTGACAAACTCAAAAATGTATAAAAATATCTTAATACAATATTCTATAATTGTACAACTACTTGATTTTTGTAGCCTTACTTATTTTAAACTCTTTTTTTTTCAATTTAAACATGACATGATAAGCAAAAAAAGCTGCTATAGCATGAAAGTTATCATATTATATATATATATATATATATACACACACATGTATATATATTCTTCCTAACTCAAAGAACAAGTGGGGATTATACATAACTCTCATTATTTTGTGTACTGCACATTTAAGGTAAAAAGGCAGACTTATGCTGAAGCTGTGGTGTGTTTCTGAGGGGGTTGAATGAATAACCCATTGTCATCAACTATTTGGCCAGGTATGCTAAGAGAACAGAAGGTCAGTTGCATCCATAATGGAATTAGAGTTGATGCTTCCAGACCACAAGCATTTTTCTCCTTAATAGGTAATCTGAGTACAAGCTGAACTAATTGCAGCCTTGCATTCCTGTGGTACAAAGAAAATGGTCTAGCAAAATTGTCAAATTGGTGAGCAAGTGAAGTATCCATACCTCTGGGCTTCCTCAAGATCTTCCTCTGCTTTTGCCAATAATGCAACTTTCTCTTGGAATCTGTCCTCCAAATTTTCCAGGTCATTCTGTTTCATCTGTAATTGTCGTTTCAGGGACTCCACCTCATCTTCAAGCTAATACAGTATACAATGAATTGAGTAGAGCAGAGCTGAGGTTTCATGAGTACAACATATAATTTTTTACATTCCACAGCATGTCAAAGTTATGGACACTTACTTGTGCTGCCCTGGCTTCATGCTCCTTCTTTTCTTTTTCTTGTTCAGCAGCATGGTCTTCTGCTTCTTCAACTTGCTTCTTCAGAGTAGTAAGCTTCCTCTTGATTCCTTCCATCACTCAGTGCACCTCTATAGTTTCTTGCCAAAGGAATTTCCTAAGGAATCTCTTACTCCTCAAATCAGAAACCACAAAGTGAACCTTTCAGCTGTTTTGTGGATGTGTTAAACTGAACCACAGACTACACAACTCCCACGCATCCTTTGGCACATGCTCATTGGTGTGACTTCTTCAAATGATCCCATTAATACATCATCAAGGTGAACTCCCAGTAGCCACACCCCCATTGGGTAAGTGTGATGTGGGCTAGACAAATCAGGTCAACTGGCAGGGGTTCAATCCTGATGGGTGTGTAGCATCGGTGATGTCATGCTGATCAAGGAATAGTTGCACAGCAGAAATTCTCAGCCCCATGTAATTAGCTATAATAAAATTTTTTTTTTTTTTTTTTTTTTTTTAAAGTGATAAAAAAATTGAACACCACCCCGTATAATTTCCCACGCTATCCAGTTAACAATTTGGTATGGCTACAGCGGGTGGAGAGCAGGGGAGCCAGGAGCTCCGAGCCTCCATGAAACTGTGGTGCCAGCGTATGCTTTCTGGGCTGCTGAAGTGTGAGGTGGAGACCGAATTTCTGGATTACCTCCTGGACATTGAAATAGAGAAGGATTTGATTGAATACTTGCAGGACACGATGGGTCCAGAGACTGGACAAACTAAAGCCTTTATGGGGGAATTTCTCACTGCTTGGAAGCAACTCCATGCAAAGATTGAATCTGTTCCCATCAGAACCACAAGGGAAAATGTGGAGTTTGATCCTCCTCTGTCCCATGATCAGGACACACATCAAAAAGTGGGTGGGCATGGCAAACGCACTTTATGCATCCATTTTCTTCTCCTTTAATTCATTTATATTTATCTCTCTCTGGTGTCACTAACTGCATTGGTATATGTTTAGTTGTCCCATCCACCTGGGTTGAAGCGAATAACAAACCCACCACGTGATAATACTGTGATGTCAGGTGATGCTATGAGCACCAATAGGAGATTCAACCCAAAGCAGAAGCTCAAGTTTGTCCCTCTAATGAGCAGAGAAGGGCAGTCTAAAGTAGCCATGTACCTACCGGGCAGAAACCCCTGCCAGTGCCTTGCCCTCAAGCACAGCCTGATCAACAACTGCATCTGTTGTGGGAGAATTGTGTGTTCTCAGGTGAGGGGAGGAGTCATCTTAATTTTACTATCATTGACTCTGAGGTGAGAATGTAACTTTTATTATAATTTTTTTTCTTCATTTTTTTCTTCCAGGAAGGATCGGGTCCCTGTCTATTTTGTGGTGCGGTGGTATGCACTCCTGAAGAAGAGGAGTGGATGAACAAAGACACCAAGAAGTCTAAGAAACTTCGAGAACTTTTTATGAAGAAACACAATATTGAGGTAAGTTTGCTACGTATATGATGCCCCAAAAATGAGTATGTCCATGATACTTACTAGGCCCACCTTCAGTGGGTAATAGTCGCACTACTTGAAGTAAAGGTGTATGCACGTCACTTTTTTCTTCTGTTTTAGTTCAGAGAGACTGTGCCAGAATTATCTTTGTAATATGATGAAGTGAATGATTTTTAGTTGCTCTTTTAGCCTATTGTGAGGCATTCTTTAGCAGAAAGATAATGAATATTCTAAAAGTAGCTGCAAGTTAAGCAAGAAATAGCTTCTGCTGCATGAAAACAAAGGAAGTAAGAAGAAAGGGAAGGGAAGGGAAGGGAGGGGAAAGAAATGAGGGGTTAAAAAGAATAAGGAAATGAAGGGCAAAATGAAAAAAAGAAAGAGAATAAACATGTCCCTAGTAGGGTTTAAATTTACCAGCGCCAGTTCTAAATTTCCATTTTTGGCTTTTTTTCCTTGTAACATCCACAGGAAGGGGTGTGGCCAGGTGGGACTCCACCAAAATGTTCATGTGTTCGAATTTGAGCTCATTATGTCCACTGGTTCTGGAGTTTTAGCCCAGACAGACACATATGAACAGACAGCTAATCTCCATTTTAATAAGATATGTCCATGTATGGCACTGCACCAGTGGAGATTCCTCACCCTGTGAAGGAAGACGTGATCGTAGAGTGAAATCATAACTTTTACTTCTCACACTCGATAGCCTAAACCACTGCCCTAATGATTTTTACAATATAATCATAGTGAATGATTTTCCTACCACCTAATCATGGAACACCAATTGTCCTATCATATATTATGGTGATCTGCAGAGTGCCCCAGAGGTTTTCTCCTGAATTTTTCAGTCATCTTTCAACAAAAATGAATAAGCGCCAAAAATGGCTCTTTTCTAAATCGTAAATTTATAAACATTATAGAAATGACTAAATTTGGCATTCCCAACCAAAGTTTGAGGCCAGTTTAATGCGTGCCACGTTTAATGGCGATCTAACAATGATGTAGTTGCACTTAAACAGATGTACTTTCACTCATCATTAGTATACATATGCTAGAAAAATATATATTTTTTTATATTGGGAGCGAGGAAGATCAGGTTCTCATGACTTCAGATTCTTCATGTGTCCGCATAAAACAGGCTATAGGTAAAACATGGCACCACTGTGAGGTCTAATACCATGGCAAATGTAGGTTAGACAGCAAATTGTGGCAATTGCACTCAAAATGGCATATTTTCATCACTCGGTTTGAGGGGAATTTTTGGCACCTCTTTCTTGCAGGGACTGCAGGATATTATTTCCTCGATCATGTTGTCATGGAACCTCGCGACAACACACCATGTGCCATTGGTGGTCTTGGGTGGGTCTAGCGATCATAGAATGAGGATGGGAGCTCCTGGTTTGAGGTTGAGCAGGTGAGATGGTATGCCAGAGAGCTCCAGAGAGTTGTGCAAGTTAGTGCACAGCATCCTCATGTCTCAACAATGTGTCTATGAACTTGAGTTGTTGCTGGCCAGGGAACTATGACATGGGCCCTGTGTGTGTTGAGCTTGCTGATATTGTCATTGAGAAGAGATAGGATTGCCTGTTGAGCCAGCCAGTCTGGGCTTGATCTGTTGTTGTTTTTTAAAATATGATTTGGAAGTACTTCAGACACGAGCTCTTCCAGGGTGGCTGCTGACTGGCCGGGTGCAGCTGGTAGGTTGATGATGTCAGACAGCTCTGTCACTGGGATAGTATAAAGCCATCTTAAAGCAACACTTTGGCAAAGCTCCCTCCCTCCATGCGGCCAGAGAGGTGAGAACACATGCTTGTTGTGAGGTGCTTGACTATCACATGGTTCCACAGATGGATATTTTGAGGCTAGCATTGATGATGTTTGCACACATACCAATCTTCACCATGAGCAAAATCTGCTGTCAGTCACTGCATAACTGAGTGAGGATGACACTCATGGGTTTCTCAATGCCTTTAACGTCATGTAACATTTGGTTCATTGCCTTATGTACAGTCTTGTGAGTCATGAGAGCCTCATCCATGATGATGGCAGCTGCATCCTGTATTACCTCGGCCATGGTACTTTCTCAATGTCACACATGGGATGTACATGGTGGTGGATGTCCAGGGTAATCTTGAACATGGCATGGAGCATACAGCTAGCTGTCTTTGATAAGGGTTATTACGATGCCACTGGATGCCGTTGCCAGAACATGATCTTGCCATGAGAGTGCATTGCTAACAGGATCAAGTTGATGAGGATTGTCTAGCCTGTTCCTCCAGTTAGTTTATTTACAAGAGTAATTTTCTATTTGATTGTCATTTACAGCTTCTCCTCGTGTCACTGCTGCTCCGGTGCAGCAGGGACATGTTGTGGAGCACTATCCTCTGGTTTGTGACCTTACTTGCTTGTGGTTGTCCATCGTTGACGATGACCCTTATCCAGCACCTCTTCCCACAGTGAGGGCAAGTTATTTGTTGTTGATTTTGTTGTGGTTTTTGTTGCCTTTCAGGTCTTCATCTTCGTTTCTCTTCCCTCAGGAGTGTTGTGTTGTTCTCAGACCAAGAAACACCTTCCTTTCATACTCGCCCAATCCACGTGATCACTTGCAAGGGTTTCCAGCAGCGTGGAAGGGATTTTGCTCAGTTTCAGGACTCTGTTGATGTGGTCGTGGTACTTCTTCAGTCCACCGAGAGGCTGCACACTACCACCTGATCCCCCATGGCACCATTGTGCTTCATCCACATGATACCTTATACAACATAGGGTCTCCTCTTGGAGATCTGTAATGCAATTTATATATTGAAAGCACAAGGAAGCGAATTGAACTTCTACACTACATTGTGTAGATTGTAAAGGATGTGTGTTCTTGAGTCTTAAACTGCACATGCACAGGACCTGTATGCCCTATCATCGCTTCTATAGAAATAAATTAGTTGGAATCTGCACAGTAGTGGCCCGGTCAATGTAATTATAGGGTTAGACTTTGCTGTCACGTCAGACATCAGCCAAAGCATAATGTGGACTTGAGGCAGATCACGCTTCTGGAACTCGATGCTATCCAAGCCAGGCACGCTTGGTTCCAAAAAAATTTTTTTTTTCTTTTCAGCAGGTTGATCATCTTCTTCACCTTATCATGAGAGACTCTGGGGCTATGGTGTTTGGCTGATCCTTCACCTCCTGTCCTGTCCAGTTAGCGTTGCTGGTGAGTTCCTCCCACTTTGGATTGCATGTCATTGATATGAATAGGTTAGAGTGGCGAAATTGGCAGACGTAGGTCATGGCATCAATGGCATCACTCTGTCACTCATGGTTGTAGCGAGGGCCATCAGCAAATGTTGCTAGGAAAACAACACACTTGCTGATATTGTTTGGATCCCCATTTCCAGTCAACTCGTCATGTAGATTATCATAATTGTCTGCCCAAAAATTTTCCTGCTCCTGCTCCTGCTCCAGGCATTTAAGTCATCTGTCTCAATCTTGCAGTAGCAGTCGACCAGATATTATTAGAAGTGCCTTGTACCATGCAGTACGTATTTTTCCTCACACACTTGGATCATGTTGGTGTAGTACTGGAGCTGGACGATTTTTTAAAGATTTTTCTGCCCATCAAAATAAAGCTATAGCTGCCTTTACCCTAGGGGAGCAGCAGAAGGTACTGGAAGCTATCATATAGCCCACTCATTGCATTTTTGCCACAGTCAAACCAACGGCAATATCACAGTTTAGTTGATAGTATCGACGGGTGCTCATCAGCTTCTCTAGGCTGTCTACAAAAAGAGCTATAGGAACGTTGTCTCCTCCTCTAGTTGTGGTAGTAGGTTGCCGACAAAGTAATGCACAGGTGGCCTGCATGTGGATGTAGGGGTTGCAGCCGGCCACAGGTGAAGGAGGTCATCTCCATTGCATCGTTGTAGCAGCAGAAATTGTTGCAAAAGTTCCTGCTGAGGCATCTATTCCATTGAGCAGGTTGTTGCGTGTGTCAGGTGGTTGTGGCAAGAGCTCCAGCTTCACCTTCCCCTCTGAGCAGCTCATCCCTGGTGTTCCACCATGAAATTTAATGGCATCACAGCCATTCCTGCACAGGTTGGAAACTCGCCGATGTGGGTGATGTTAGGTGCATCTGTGGGCTTATAGGTGAGGGTTTTGCGGTTTAACTGCTTCCTCTCTCGATCACGTGCTTCTGCATTGTGTGTGTGGTTGGCTGTCAGCCATTGCTGTCAGGTGCCCTCTGTCTCCTGTTAAATGACAGGCAATGGTAACGTGTATTTGAACACTCCGCATTTGCCAATTTCCAAGTACAGAAAGGAAAGTATAGTATTGATCATCGGCCATTTTTCTTCCTGTTTTTTCTTCAGTTTCTTCAGAATGTGACTGCTTCATGTTATATATTTGCAGCTGGCATTCTTCTGCCAATTACCTGCCTCTTCTTTAGTGACCCAAGAAATAACCTTTTACCAACTGCAGTACTAAATAATATGCATCATCAGCAGACATACTCTAGCTGTGGTTAGTCTCTCGAAGCTGTCCTTTTACCAATCACAATAATTTTTGCTCACGATGTTTTGTTTGCAATCATGAAAAACGACTTCCAGCGACCTAGAAAATGAGATTTTCCTAACCATATCCAGATTGAAACCTTCACCAGCGTGCCACTATATGTACAGAGTTTCTTCGAAATCTCTATTTGACTGATTGTCGCCAACATAAAAAAAGGTTGACTGCTTTATGTAGAAGATATGTTTCCTTTATTTGAAATGTCTGATTGGTGTGTTGTCCAGACTCATTAGATGGTGTGTCTACAGAAGCCTCTCGGGTTCCTATAGACACACCCACTTAACCTTTAGCATGTCAATGCCATTGAAGCCAGTGGCTGCACCTGTCAGCAACTGCACCAGGAAAATACAATTGGGATTGATTAGAAATGATAAATGACATCTCCCCGCCCACCCTATTTTTATTGATAATAAATTATTAAGCGATCTCAGTCAAATGGTGTGTAGTAGACCTTTGACTTGTGTAAGTGATTGTGTTAAAAAAAATTGTTAATGTTGAAAAAAAAAGTTTCCCCCCCCCCACTTATAATATATTATGTACTACCCCATAAGATGCTCTCCCGATAGCCCTTTTTATCTATGTTGTATGTTGTGTATGTACACATGCGCGAGCGCGCACACACACACACACACACACACACACACACACACACACACACACACACACACACACACACACACACACACACACACACACACACACACACACACACATCCAGTAGTGATGAGGCAAAGTTCTGAAGTACAGTATGCGCTTATTTCTAGACCACAACTTTATTTCTTTGGCTAGAGAGCAGGGCTAAGGCTAGAAATCCTGACCAGGTCTAGAAATTAGGTGTAGGACTAGAAATGTGACTGACACTTCTTTACTCTGATAGGGCAGCAAAATGTAATCATGATTAGAGAGGTCCCCATGTGACACTCATTTTATAGATCCCAAAGGTTATGGCTTGTGGCAACGATTACAATATTTGAATTATGAGCTGTGCCATCATGGATGACACTTGAGAATAACGAGGACACGAGACCACCTTGCCATCTTTCATCATCCGATATCCATTGAATTCCCATCCCTGCCCCCTTAAAAAAACACATCGTAGACAATTATGTATCACTGAATATGTGGTGTTGTAATAGGTAATTGAATTCGTTTTGGGTTGACTGCCAAGCCAACATAGTTTGTAGCTCCCTCCAGTGTACATACAGTTATATAACTCACAATCCTTGCCAAATTATTTTATACATTTGCAGGACATTGGTAGACCACTGGACCATTTGCAAAGGAGTGGCAGTGCACCTCAAGGCCTTGACAAAGCCCTTCACCACAGAAACAAATTGCTTGAGTTTGACCAGACAAGGTAGCCCTATTTCTTAATTAGCACACACATTTGTTGTCCAATTTCTCTCATCTGCAGCTCATGCCTATTTTACTGTAACCCCCTTCCCATTTCCCCTCCATCTTAATGCACACTTCTCCTCCAATGCTTAGTGCCCGTTGTACTAAAGTTATTGATGATGAGTCTGATTACTTTTCGGTGGATGGCAATTCATGGCGCTCCACAGATGAGCGAGAGGCCTTACAGAAGAAAGAGGATGACCTGAGAGGACAGGTGTACGCCTCTCGCAGGAACAAGGCTGTGACATTGGACATTGCTGGGCGTAGAGTGGTGAAAATTGGATCTGACATTGGTAAGTTGATAAGCTTGAAAGTCTTGAGTTCCTGCAGTCTTTCACTAGTGGAGTTTAAATCCACTCAATTGAATGTGGATGGGATGGATTCCTTTGGTCAAATGACAAAAAAATTGCGGTCAGTCTTTTATTCTCTGTAGTTGCAATGTGCATCCTTGTATGTGTGTGATATGGAGCTTTAGAAAAAAAAACATGTATTCATTTAGGTTCCTTCCTACCTTTTGGTAATTTTAAATTGTTTCTGCATTAATAAGCGCATGCCACAATGTCTTGCCAAATATCAGCTGCAGCTAAATGGAGTGGCCCTTGGACATCCTCCAAGGTTATTCTTTTGTGTGTGAGCTGGCAATATGACCATGCTCAGCAGCTATGTGATCATCCCTCATGCTCAAGTTGACTTAATAAAGGCATTCTGAAGGGCAAGTGGACACAATCCACCATATGTGCTCCAGCTGTGTATCAATGCATGCATGCAGGAATAGCTGTGAGGGAGAATAGTCAAGTCTACAAGCAACCTGTGGTTAAAATAAATCACATGTAGGCATATCTTGTAAAGTTTTGGTATGATGGCATTTTTACCAGTGGCACACAAGTCTAGGAACACTTGGAATGGGGGGGGGGCAGCGTGCATCCATAAGTTTTGCTCAAGAATGGATTTTTAACTAATTGTTTACTGTTTGGGAACACCAACGTTTGTTTGCAACTAATTGGTCACAACTAAGTACTTTTACTGTAATAAAACCCTGTGGTTACAACAAACTAAGTATTTTACTGTATAGAAACCCCAAATTTGTAGATCTTACCACAATTTTAACCTCACCTTAAATGTTCTAAACGATTATTTTGCCTGGTCTAAAACACTCTTTTATAAATATTATAGTAATTATTTGCCACAGGTCTTAGTGTGGGACTGCTCTTGTTCAGAGTGATAGGTTTTAGGTGTTACGTGTTACTAGATGTAATGTATTAAGATACACATCCATTGGAAATCCTGGATATTTTAAATGGACCTCCAAAGGCATGGCCATAATGATATCCCTTTCCTTTACAAGTCACGTACTGAGTGTATTATTGAGCACCCTCTAGTGCACCCACAGAAGTTCCCTCTCAATTGCCCAATAATTATGCTCCATCAAGAGTGGAAGATCTTGGTTAGTGAATATTTAGTATATTAACATAGAATTACTTCTATATCAATGCTGCAGACTGTGCTAAGTTAACTCTCTATTAATAGTCCCTTCAGCTTGCAACATTGTCGCAATTCTGGGCAGGAAGGAGTAATGTATGTGTGTGTGTCCCCTGTAGGATGCATGTCATGGGGTGAGACAGTGTCAATACGTAGTTCTTCAATTTGTGGGATGTAGACACAGTTGCCACATCAGTTCAGATGTGTTCTGTGTGCCCTCCAGCAAATGGGAGAAGTATGTGCTTTGGTGGCTGAGTCTTCCCATGTGTGACAGCATAAATAAATTTACAAATAGCTAGCCAATTTCTCATTCAGATAGATTTTCTTTTTACTACCTCAAGCGATTCTTGGGGCATTGTGTCTAAATAAGGAATAAGGTTCTCTGTCTAGACTAGGTGAATGTGGTCTGAGATTTGGTTTCTTAATATCATTTCTCAGTAGTGGTTATTAAAGATGCTCTGAATAGACATACATTGAATTGACCACCTTTACTACTACCAGTAAGAGAGTATCTTCCTTTGGCAACACACTCATGTTGAGGCAGTCAGAGAGAGGGTGAAGGAGCCCTCTGGAGCCTATGTTGCTGTTGCAGGTGAAGGCGTTTGTTGACTGACACTAACTTGATGGTTGACACCACATGTGCCATGCATGGCTTGCAGTGCAGTTGTCGTGGATGGTAATTTTTGATTGAGGACAAGTTTGATATGATAACTTTTCCTTGTTAACATGTGTTTCTATACTTGGCTAATGATTGGGATTGACCTCTGTACCTAGTTGAGTATTTGCCTGCATAGCAAATTAAGAAGGAATTCCATCCTTTATGTACAAATGGTCGGGCAATCTATTGTTTCACATCCACAGCAAAAGGTTGCCACTGAGTTACTGCACATTTCACTAAATTCACTCACCGGTTTTATCTTCCCTGTTCATTCAGATGTCCAGAAAAACCACAAAGCTGTTTATTTGTAACTGTTATTATATCAAAACATTATCTACACATACCAACCTTTACCTATAGACATTTGTTTAGGCACCCAAATAGTGCACGACAATGGGCTGACCAATTGACTTTGGGGGAATATAAATTGATACACTTGCAGTGGGTTTAAAATTTAATTTCGTTTCCGTGTGCTGATCAAATATATTGTCCAAGGTGGCAAAAAAATTAAAAAAATATGGCAGTTGATCCAGATGACACTTTTTTTTCATCTTTTCTTCCTCATGTTCCCTTCAAGCACAACTGATGAGATGCACCTTCTTGTAGTTTGCTTCAGGGAGGTAATAACTTTCACACTAGGGTGTGCCCTCTGTGAGTATTCTGGATCTAATGGCATTGTCTCTATATGACCACTGACAGTTCCATTGGCTGCCAACCAGATGTAGCTTTAGTTGTTTGGCACCAGGCACTCCTTGGTTTCAGCCATTCTCCAGTCTGTTGCAAGGGAGGGGGCAGGGTAGTGTGGTGGGAATGTAGTGGCAGATGTGATGTGAGTGGAGGGCTCGTTCCTCCTCATGTTGGACATCCTTTGCCTTGGTTCATATTTCTGTACACATAGATGTTCCTTACTCATCATGTATGCCAGTACTCCTGCACTTGAAACTTCACTACCGTGGACTGCACATGCCCACCGTATTCTGTTGCAAGAAACAAGACGAGTAGGAACCAAGGCAAGTAGAATTGCGATATTGCACTCACCCAGAGTGCAGGAAGTCTAGAAGTGATGGAATGGGATTGGGACAGTGAACGTGTAGAAAGTTGGACTTTTCCATGACAGGGCTGGTTTGTGGTAAGGTGTGAACAGAAAAAGGAAGTTGATGCTGGAGTTGTAGTGGAGTCATTAAGGTCAGTTTTGTCTACATTGTGCTTAATTTTTGAAGGCTTTGCATCATGATATTGTCAATCAGCCCATACAAGTGTCATTGAATCTCTCTCTCTCGTTCATTGGTGTATTAACACTTGTAAGAAAACAGTCAAAACATCATGCTCTGACTGCCTGCTGTGCCCACCACATTTCTAATGTCGGCAACAGCTTAGAGATTTGCTTTACACCATGTGAGATAAAAATAATGTTCTTTGCAAGATTCTTTTCTTTTCTATTTTCCTTCTTTCCCTCTATCATTATTCTTTATTTCCTCTTGGCATATTCAGACTGGCATGCAGACCTTCAGGTATAACCCCCCCCCCCCCCCCCAACCCCAAATGGAGGGGGGGAGGAATAAGAGAAGTTTTTAACCATTTTCAAAATTAACTGTGCAAAGTTTAATATTTGGGGGACTAATAATTAATAGGATTTGATTGTGATCTTCCATTGAAAAGAGTGTGTGCGCATTTATGTGTGTGCATTAGTGTCACGTGTGATGTGCGTGTGTCCTTTAGGTTGCATGTGTGTAGATATCAGCTTTTGTGTATACATGAGAACTCAAGTCAAGTGTCTCCTTGTGGTGAACCTGATGATGTGAAAATGGCCAAACATGACAGCTATGATCACATACTTGTATCATGTGGAGGGGTCCAGATAGTGATAGCTATCAAATTTCTTAGACCTTGCAGATCAAACTGAAGTTCTTTTTTTTTTTCCTTTTACACCAGAAAATGGCAAGAAATATCAGCTACGTACCTTTTAGCTAATGCTTTAATCATGGCTAAAGACAATCATTGAGTTTCAATTGACTATGATTGTAGAAGATGCTTTTGCAGGCAAGGAGATCTGACAAGGCACAATGATCTATGAAACTACTGAAATTGGCTAATTTATCTTAATATTTAATGTTATTATGATACTCTGTACTACGAGCAGCTTCATAGTTTGAACATGTGTGTGTGATTTACAACTGCACCACCTATTTGGTGACAGGAATGTTTTAGAGCGTCTTCACTTGCTGTAAGCAGCCATTTAATCAGCTTCGCTGGTCATGATAATCTGCCAGATATCCAAGTGCTTGCATTGGCTAGGGCACTTTCGAATTTAGGAACACACCAAAAGAATGTATGTTTCAAAATTTATGTTAGATGTGGGCATTCCAGTGGCTTCATTTGGATGTAGTTCTGTGATTATTTCTGTGTAGTTATGTTGTTAGTACCGGCCCTTAATTAGTGTTGTGAAGGAAGTCTTCTTTTTTATTTTCCTTAGATCTGTATGCTGAAAAGCATGCCAAGGAAGCTTTGTCTGGAAAACAAGTATCTGGGAATGAAAAGAAAGTTGTGTTACAGACCTCCACTGGTAGTCTGTGTAATCCTGACATTCCAACTGACAGACCACAGGTAATCAATCGCTCACACAAGTAATTTGTCCAACATGTAGCCTATATTTGGTAATAACATAGTGACCTGATATTGATTAACCAAGTGAAACCAAACACCTTATTTGGTTATATTAAATTAGGTTTCATTTCATGTGGTATGTTTGTGACTCTTTCTCTCTTTTGTACATGTATTATTATTAATTTTTTAATAAACTTATTTTTAAAAAAATAAGTTTACTGTGAGGTTTAACCCCACTCAGGTTGTTAGCATATCAACAGGTTCTTTGAGAAAGAAAAGGTCATCACATTAATGAGGTAATGCTATACTTTAGTGTAGATAGTCTGTTATGAAGAGACTGTGTGTTGCCAATGAGTTCTTGAAGAAAGAAAAGGAATACTGTGATCAGGGTACTGGATCTGAGGCAGACAAAAAAGAACTTTCTTGTAAATTCAATTTAGTTTAGGTTTCATGAGCTTCAAATTATGCCAGCCATGATATCCCAACATAATTGCTTTAGGGTACAACCACAGTGTCATTTAGTAACTTGCTGAATGCCATCAATAATGCCACCTCAGTTTAACAGTTTAGACTGGCACCATATCAACTTATCAATAGCTGAATCCTGAATGGGTGACATCAGCAGTGACTATAGTTTATGTACAGATACCAAACACAGCTGGCAGCTTATCGTAATCATAATAATTTGGTATGAATTAGCAACTGCAAAATATACTGCAACAGTAACACAGACAGTAACAGAGAATAAGGAGTGTCAGTAACTAAAAATTACACAATGTCAGGTAGTTAATGAGATGAGGGCCTTCAACATTTTGAAGCGGACTAGGAGGTTCAATTGTGTGGCATTTCAAAACATGGTCTCCAGTTTGAATTTCACCACATGAACATGCACTAGATCTTCCCCATGCCTTGCCCAGCTTAAGTCACCTGATAGCTGAGTGTACTTCCTGAACGGAGAAGTCCATGTTGAGATGTTCGTGTTCTGGCAGGGTGTCACGAGATCTGAGGTTGGAACTTTCCCGTAGCACCTCCCTTTTGAGTGTCTTATCTGATCCAGGATATTTTCCATTTTCACTAGTTGTTTAGCTAAGATATTTGGGGAGATCGGGCAGTTCCTCTTTGTAGATGATTTGCCGGTGAGTCTCTTGATGGAGTTCTAGGCTCTCCTGAACGAGTCTGCGATATTGATGTTAGTAACTGTTTTTATCCAACGTTCACGACGCTTCTTATTCAGGCGATCAAACAGAGCTGTAGCAGCTTACTGTCTGCAATCTTGGTCAGATGGCTTTCCTGAAAATCCATTGAGGAATGGGGGTGTTTTGGTATATGTCACCTTTGCTGGAATAGTAATCAGCAACTGCTGATGTTGGAAATGACAAGGATTTCCCTGGCTGGGGTTTCATCTAATATTTGGTGCAGAATGTCATATCTGGGTTATTACCTCTGTTCCACCTGCCAGAATAGAACGATGGAGGTTGTTTGGGTCAAGCAGTGTGTGCAGATCACTGTGTGCAGACCACTGTGAGCAGACCACTGTGAGCAGACCACTGTGAGCAGGTCACTGTGTGCAGACCACTGTGTGCACCAGTCTGCAAGGCCATCCCTGTTTGGATTTGAGTGTGGGTATCACCAATTTTCATGGCGACAATTGAGGTCACTGGAGATGATAAAACGAGAGGTGACTGACTGAAATTGGATGGTGTTAATGCCGCAGGGGGTGGATGGTAGATATTAATGATCTTTGTGTCATTGATAGAGACAGCAATCCACTCTGTTTGGTCATTCTCCGATGATTTAGCTTCCACGACAAAGGGGATATATTGCGGACAAAGGTGGCAACCCCATTATGTTTGCTAGGAATGAAGTCTGCAAGCACACATCCATCAAGTGTCAGCTGGCTCGGATCGGTTTTGTGCGTCTCTTGGATGCATGACCTTGCTACTGTTAGATGTCATAGTATTTCATGTTTGGCGAATGTCCATCCTTCGACATTCAATTGCATCACTTAGGGGATCAGTGATGGGGTAGGCCACTGGTGTGCACCCTGAAAAGGGTGATTTTGATATCACTCCAGATTGATTGTTACTAATTTTGTTGTTGTTAGAGGTTGCTAATTTTTATTGTTGCATATTCTGCCAGTGTAAGCACTGCCCAGGGTAAACGACGAAGACGCAAAGCAATCTTGATGGAGAGTAACATGTGAGCACCACCTGACAGACAATGGGGTGTGGTTAGGTCAGCAGGCCAGTCAGCAAACAATCATGTGTATTTCAATTCAGCCAATTAACTTGTTTACAGGATTAACTTAGCATCTTTTTCACTATGGTGCTTGCTGGAATAAAAGAAAAAATCGAGTGGTTTCGTTTTACTATAGCTGTGATGTTGCAGCCAACAGTAATCATTAAAAAAAATTTATAAAAAATTTAAAAACAACAACAAAACAAATTATAAGCATGTCCACAGAAAAGGTAAGGGTTGTCAAAGTTATAAGGTGGTGCTCAAAACTAACTGTTCAATTAACTGTTCTTCAGTAGATGTTATTATGGAGAGAGAAATTCAAGATGGTTCCTGAAAAAAGAGAACAGGGAGATAGGGATTCTGATCCAGGATAAACTTGACTGCAGAGATGGCAGAGGGAGAGAAGATGCATGCTGACTGATACTCTGTGTAAGGAAATGGTCATCAAAACCACTGAACACTTAACAAACTGTGGCTGCCAGATAATTGGTAGTACATAAAATTGTTGGGGGGGGAGGGCAGTCATTGGTGGAGAATGGTGACCATGCTCAGACCACCAATTCTAGGAGCAGCAAAAGGAGGGAAGATCAGTGTACGGTAGAGACGCAACTGCTATATACCTGTGTAGAGTGCCTGGATGCCCGTGTGTGTATACTCAGCTGAGCTCATGGCAATGTAGAGCAGCTGCACGTCCGGAATTCTTGCTAACTTTAGTTTGCAACTGTCTTAAATATATTAAGAAGTTAACTTCAAAAAGATATCTTAGCCTGGTAACCTTTTATAAATTGCCTCTTAATTGACCTGGGAATCCCCCCGCCAGCAGAACAGTAAGGAATAGTAGATCAGTTTTTAAGAAGATGTCCCAACATGGAAGACATTTGGAAATTCCCCACTGGAGTGGCAATATCTTTCCTTCATATAATGCTGCACTGAGCTGGACAGTTTACTGTATCTCAGCACTAGCATACTAATCCTTGACCACACCCCAGATATTTATGGAGTAGTGTTGGTCAGGCCATACCCTTATACTGCTACTGTTCACAGCTGCATAATAGAACCCTCTATAAGCTACTTGCTGTAGAATTTTGTGTATCGGCATAGATTAGTGACGGGGTTAGGGATAGACATCCCTTTAGTTCCTCTCTGGCTGACGCTGCATGGCTTCATACACGTGTACTGGTGAATCATGTAGCAAGCATATGACTAGGGATAGTGGGCTTGGCTTGGTGTTTCAACTTGTGTACCTTTGTATCACTGGATTAGTTCATTGCTAGGCAACGTCTCAACATCAAGACCAAGGGAATTAGATGTTGCCAAGGTAAGTGGGTTGTGTGGTTGCACCTGTAGCGTCGTGATGATTGGTGGATAGTTACGGCTGCTGCATGGTTGATCAATTAACTACAATGCACATCTCAATCCCCCCCCCCCCCCTTGTGCGTAGCTCTTGAGATTTAATTTCAGCATCACTGGTCTCTCCTGCCCATAATGTTGAAGTATCACTTAGTACTTGTGTTGTTTCTCAGCGTCCTGCACTACACATTGTGTTGCTGTCTACACGAGTTGAAGAGCGGAGAGAGAGACACACACCAGCCACACAACTCCTGTGGCCTCCATCAGACACATCCTGCTCAAAAACATTCTTGTTATTGCCACACTAAGTCAATAGAAAAGATGGTAATTCAATTTGAGTGGGTGTGACTTTTTTTTTATTGACCAGACTAAACTGTGCTGCACAACTCTTGTGAGTTGTGATTTGGCAGGTATACAATCGGAGTATGTCTGTGGCACCAGCAATGGAATCATACGATCAATAAACATTATAGAAGAGGGGAAAAGGCATTTAACAGTCTTGAGCCAAGTTTCTGCATATAGTTTTGAGTTTTACAGTAGGCATTTGATCTAGCACATAAAAATATTAGTATACTGGACCTTGTTACCCGCTCATTATTGAATTATTTAGTTTTTGTGTCTGTTACATTTGCTTTTTTTGCTGCACCAAGCCTAACTCTAGCCATAGTAACCATACTCAGTGTACATAGAGAAAATGTCCCATCATCCATATCTTACCCCAAGTTTGGTTGAACTTTGCACAGTGTTGGACAGCACCCACCCACCCAAACCATGTATGTGGTTATCTAGGTCCAGGCTTCATTCCTCCTTCACAATATGTGAGGAAGAAGGCTAGGGCTAGGGCTAGGGCTAGGGCTGGGATGATGTAGGCAACCTGTGCTTCTGGTTGGGTTTCCTTTTCTTTAACAATGATTCAGATGTTGTTGAACAAACTGGTAGGGAGGAAAGCATGAGTATAACAGCTGCTGGGGCATTTCTCTATTCTTTAGGTTTGTTTGGGACATTTACTATTACTATGACATTTTTTTGTTGACCCAAAAAGAATTTCAGGAATAGCACTATATCTCGTTCCATTCCATTTCATTGGTGTTAATCCTCAAAATTGCTTAAATATTAGTATGTATTACATGAGAGAAAGGGAGGCAGGTAGAGAGAGAGAGAGAGAGGAGAGAGAGAAAGTTAGATAGACACAAAAGGGATTTTAATCTTCAATGGCATTTTTTCTCATGAAAAGGTAAAAGAAAACTCCATTCAAGTTGTTAAAGGTTTGGCTTGAATGTTTGGCAGCTGCATGGTTGGCACTGATTGAAATTAATAATGAAGTGTCATGTGGTCGCTGTGGTCACTGTGGTCTGGTCACTCGGTTCAACTTCTAAGTAATTAATACCTGAAAACATGAAGCTGACTGAAGGGCGTGTTTTCTACTGGCTGTATTCCTTCAAGGGCTTTGAGTTTAGGTCTAGCCAACTTTCTGGATATATCAGAAAAGGCAAAAATGGAGAGAAGGCAGTAATATTTATTTTTGTGTCTGCAAGCAGACAAACACAGAATATTAGTAACCCCGAACCAACAGAGATGTAATTAATGATCCTAGGTCATGGCTCCCCCAGCTGAGCTGGCTTACAGAAATATTTTTAAATGTAGATCTATGTACAGCCTTATTGTTCACACATTTATATTTGTCCACACATTTATATTTGTCCACAAATCCATAAATACTAAAATATCTGTAGACCTAGCAACACTGAGCATGTTCTATAACCATTGATGCTAGACTAAATTGAAACTGTTGCAACCTGACTCATGAACCAAGTTTGCAGGTTGGAGTATATCTGTCATGGATATTGCCTGTGACCTGGGTGGCCATATTTTAGGGAATATATGATCAACCTTCCCATGAACCAGATTGGTTGTCTATCGCACGAAAAAGCAGCTTATTTTAAAATGAACAACTACATGTTGTAGATTGACTTTTTCGGTGGGGAGAAAGAAGAAGGAAATGAGACTGTGCCAATGTGAGCCCACATTTAAATGATCCTTTAGACTATTCAAATCTGATGTATTAACCATTTACAGGTTACATGTAGTGTCATGGTTGGTATATCTGATTTAGATTGGTAAGGGGTCATTGACTCAGGTTTTAAATACCTGTTCATTATTTTTACTCATGTGTTTCTACATCTGTCTGTCCATCCATCCGTCTGTGTGTTCATGGTAAAAGGTTGACAACAATTACCCTGTTTTTAAAATGGTGAATAGAAAAACAGCAACAAAAAAAGTTTCATGACTTACCCCCAGAAGGGTAATGGAGGAACTATGAAGACAACTATTTCAACAGTGTGGAATAATTGCCATGGAATAATTACAATGGAATAATTACCATGGAATAATTACAATGGAATAATTACAATGGAATAATTACCATGGAATAATTACAATGGTGGTTCCACGAAGTAGCAGAGGGGTAGCTTTGAACAAATTTCAGGGAGCCTGGGGAGAGTTAGCAACTAGCTTGCTATATTCTACTGAACAATGAAGTTTTCAAAAGTTTAGAATAGAATTCTATGTAATTATTTTTAAAATCATTCACAGCCGTAAGTAGTTCTCTCTCTACTTTTTAAATGATTGCTGATGTTTCCTTTCCTTGAAAATGCTATATTTACCTCATCAATTATGTCTGGACCCTTCAGCTGCACAAGAAAAATTGGCTGTCTGGTTAGTTGTGGTGGAGGAATTGCTACAACTGTGGAATTTCTTGCCTTTTTTATGCTTTCTGGGACTTGCTTGTTTTGTGTTGTTTTTAAAAAAATATTTTAATTTAAAGGTGGGGGGGGGGGGTGGGGCACTGACCAAATTGCCATTCCCCCCCCCCCCCCCCCCCATCCTCATCCACCACTGCTAAAGGATTATTATGTGGATGATGGCTCTCTGGTTAGTAGTGGTAGTAGGAAGTGCTGCAGCTGTGGAATTGTTCCCCTGCTTTTGTGCTTTCTGGGATTTGCTTGTTCATTATTTTAGCTTGAGGGAAAGGTGGGAGGTGCTCTTGCCCCCTCCCCCTGGACCCACCACTGATAATGGGGTACTTTTTGGGGACTTCTGTTGTTAATCAAATATAGCAACTATTCACAAGCATATATATTGTGGTCCAGCATTCAGACTAAATCATGAGCCAGATATGTAGCACACATTTGGCCTTTTTTGGTGATTTGGCTTTCCTCAATTTTTGAGATTTTCATTCATTTAATTTTATTTATCATCACAATGACCAAACTACAATTTAATAGAATTGACCTGACCTGATCATAGTGTGAATATAGTAATGATTAAATCAGAGTCATCATCAACAGTGTTGTCTTATTTAATTCATGGTCTACGTGGGAACTGTCTTGTCCGTACATCCCCTCCTTCCCCTCAACCTTCCCCAATAGGTTAAGTGAACAAAGACATTTTTGTGGTAGTTTTTGTTGTTATTTTTTAAAGTTAAAAAATATATATATATAGATGAAAATCTGGTAAAGGGTCATTGTTAGCACACGCACCCACCCACACTCTCCACTCATCCCTCCAAAAAAGGAGAAAAAGCGATAGCAATATAGCCTAAATAGAGGTACTGTGTTGTTGTTATTGTCCATCCACCAACAATGAGAGCAACACAGGCATACCCCCAGCAGAGAGAAGAGGCCAAGTGTATAATATGGCTAGCAAATGAGGAAAAAGACACTAATATCCCACCACCACAATCTACATAGCTAAACCAAGGTAGCTATCAGACCCAACCCTGAAACCTCACATACACTTAGCCCAAATTTTATCCGAAGAAGTCCGATAGCCTGCAACGTCACTATAAACTGCGGCTTTATCTTCTTTGGTGGTGGCTCCAACCCTGACTACTAATATGCTACCCACCCATTCAAATTTCAACCAAGGAACAGTCCAGTCTGTGACCAACAACTTCCAAAAAAAAACTATCCCTTACCAGTTGTAGGAGTGGGGTTGGAGTGTGCTTATGATGTATTGTTGAATCCAGCAGATGCCTTGGAAATCATGGTGAAATAAGAAGATGGATATTGTTTGGGCTGGAATTCCCCACAGTCAAACACCACCTGCTAAAGGCAAGTCTAGCTTCCTGGCTATGGGGAAAAAAGGATAGAAGAGAGGGGGGGAGGGAGGGGGAATAAGGAGCCCAGACCTGGATTCGGAAAAAAACAACAACTTTTTGTTGATGCCTCCATAACATGCACCAGGTCAAACTGCATGTGTCCTGTGATTTTCACCTCAACATGTGCCATACTAGGATTTTGAAACATTGATACAGTCATACTGTCTTGGACTTGAACGAAGGATAAATCAGCTACGCTTCATTCCTCTGGGATAAAAAAATAATAAATTACTCAAATTGGGAAAACTTTTGAAGTACTGTCAAGTTTATAATTTTTCCCTTCTTTGTGCATGCCAACAACCCAGAATTGTACTTGCTGCAGCTGTTCTCTCCTTTTTGTAAGGGGTAATTTCTTTCCTTGTGAAATGAGAGGGGATTGGCAGAGCACTGCAGCAGCTGCAATTCTGGATTGTGGGTATTTGAAAAAGTAAGGAAAATTATTACATAGTTGTCAGGTACTGTCTATACCCATTAGTGTTTCTATTTGCTGTTATAAATTGTCATAACTCTGAAGAGACCATGTCAAGAAAAGAAGACATGGTAGTACTCTTTTGCAGATAATGAATACTAAATGAGTGGGTGCCGCATTTGGTGGCTATTCCTTGAGTTAATATAAAAAATTTAAATATTTTTTTCTTACAAAATAATGACCACAGGCTTTATACAAAGAGGCTGGTGACAATGAACTTTGTACTCATTTTTTTTTTTTTTTTAGAGTTATAGAGCAAGAGGAAGGGAGAGAGGAATAGATGAGGATGGAGAGAGAGATATTGCAGGTAGGTAGACAGACAACTCTTGAATTTGAGTTTCACAAGGATTTTTGAGCATGTACGGTTTTTCATATCATTTTTGTTAATTTTCGTTGTTATTTTACTACCTTGCCGAGTATTGTAAACACCTTGGAGTGTTATTGTATTAATATTGGCTGAGGCAGACACATATTCAGCTAAAAAAATGCATGTGTGTGACTTCAGCTGTGATATAACCAGCTTTGAATTTTAGGTTTTTGTGGCTGCTAATTGAAATAACTAGGTCATTCTAATATGGCAAGAACTACTATACTGTTGCAGCTTCCGCTTGGACACACTTTCTTGGGTTGGGAGTGGTAGTATGAATTTTTAAAATTAATTTTAATTACTATTCTTGACCATCTTGGAGTCTGTAATGGATTAGTTAATTAAATTCTTTAAAAAAAACTGTTTGTAATTGCGTACATTGCATATTTGCTTGCCACCGGAAGTTTGGGGTTTATGGATGTACTAGCAACCATCTTATTTAGCTGCACATGGGGCCATCATTATGCACTTCAAAAGGTCTGCACTGAACATGGGACAGTAATCTAATTAGCTGACATGCATTGTTACAATCAACCACCTAATATGCTGTAAAGTAAGCAACTGCCATGTGTACAGAATACTACAAATTGTGTACATTATAGGATGCAGTTGTTATTCTGCACAACACACAATTATTTGGTGCCACATCGACGCCTCCCAGAGTCGTCTAGCCAGTATATGTATTCCCTGGCCAAGCTCGCAGTAATTATGTACATTCATTCACTGAATTGAAGCAGAATCTGACATAGGGATGTGACTTTTCTGCGGAACTTGCCTAGCAATATTACTTATTTAGAGCTAGCAAGACAGCACTTGTTTTAGCTTACTATACTATATATTCTTAAACTTTTAACTTGTTTAACATTTTTCTAAGCCTAATTTGTACTCAATCACATATGAGCTTTAATTTAATCACAATTCTGCAGTTACTATTGATATTGAGCTTTAATTTAATCACAATTCTGCAGTTACTATTGATATTCTGTGCGATATTTAGAATTTACCAGGAAGTTCCGATTTAAATCATTTAGAACCCATAGCAAGTGCCTAGTACACCAAGCAAAGGTGACACTTGACCACAGTTTTATGAGAGAGATTCGGGATGCGATCTAAAAATTTGTTTTGCTATTCACCATCAGCACTAATCTGTATATGCTAGCCAAGTGGCATATTTAATAGGGTATTTTGGTTGCTTAGAAACACTTCACATCGCTGTGGTGGGAAAAGCAGACAATTATGGCAACCCTATGACCATCTAGTCTGACCTCAAGACTAATTTAATCTCTGAACATAATGACATCATCACAAGTTCAGTGTTTACTGACTGGTAATTGAGGTGGCCACTCAGACTAAAGCTTCTCCTTGACATAAGTACTTCTTTTAATGGTGACCTGCCAAAGGAAAAATATATATATATTTTTTTAAGAAATCAACCAATCACCTTTGATGTGAATTCATTTTAATTATGGCACAAATGACTGTTATAGAGAGAGAGAGAGAGAGAGAGAGAGAGAGAGATACCAGAGGCCCATTTGCTGTTTCGCTTGCAATGATCAAGGCATTTTGTCCAACAAACACTATCCTGGATACTATTGAAAAGGCATTAGAAAAATTTAAAGTTAATTTTTCTGCTTGGCAGTGATTGTATTCGTTGGATAAATTACTTCCACAACATTTGCTTCCTCAGCTATTGTGAATGTCTCTAGTTTTCTTAGTTTTAGTTATTGATTTTCTAATGTCTCCAGCCCTAGACACTGCTCATGATGGTATAGGTTGTTGTTTTTTCCCCAAACATTTTCAAATTCCTGATCTAATTTGTGTATAGAAAGGGACATTTTCCTCACTGACACCCCCATGTATTCATTAATGGGAGGGGTCACTGTCCACACTGTTTCCCCCCCCCCCAACTTCCCATGCCCTGGTTGTTGTTGTTTTGTTGTTTTTCTGAGTAATTGCATGGCTTAAGATGAAATGAGGCTGAAACTTGTCTTGTGTGGTTTCCAGTGTATTTTGATCTAATTTGTGGACAGCCATAAATGGGTGTAGTTACACATTCTTAACAGTGTTACTTTCGATATTTTTTATTCGTTCTTTTTTTCCCATATATTTATTATTTTATTTTTATAAATATTATTACTAGTTTAAAATATATTTATTGATGGTGATGATTTAGTATTATTATGGTCAACATTCTATGAATCGGTAAAAGAAGACAGTTTCAAACTATTTTATTTATTTTTCATTTTTTAAATATAACTCTCTTCTTTTTTTTCAATTTTTTAAGTATATTCTGCCAACTTTATAATTTTTTGTTAATTTACACATACCCAGAACCCAGAGTTGTGGCTGCTGCAGCTGTTTTATGTCCCCTCCCCCTCCTTTGCGTGAAAAATTGTACTTGGTGAAGTGTGGAAGGTTAGAGAGACAGAGAGAGAGGGAGAACACTGCAGCAGCTGCATTTATGAAACTGAGCACTCTAGTTTAGAAAAATTATGTAATTGTTAGATGTACAGCACAGGTCTTTTGTTGTTCTGCTTTACTTTTGGTTAACTGGTCTTGTTCCTAACTCAGGTATACCTGACTCTGAGGTTATACTGAACTTAACTTTATATTTATCTAAGAAGAATGATTATTGGTACAAAGCTGTTGGTAGACCTTTAGCAGAAGCTTCAGCTCACTAAAATGTCTTTAATTCTCAGCTGCATTGGCGGATAGATTTAATTTTCTTTAATTAATTTTTTAAATTTTATTTTTATCAGCCATTTTTAGAAACGAGAGCATGGGTGTGTATGCTGTTGACGTTTTACCTGCTTCACTAACACAACTTGCTAAAAGAAAAGGCTTTAGTTTTCCTCTAACTTTTTAATTGGACATTTAAAAAAATTCTTGAAAACCTTCTGCACCAATAGCACCATTTAGGGAGCAGAAAGAAGTTGGACTGGCTATCCAATGAGCCATGGTGCAAAAGTTTTTTCTATCAGTTACGAAGGCAGGCAGGCAGGTACGCACGCAGGCAGGCAGGCATACAGGCACACAAGCAGGTAACCACACAGAAAGTAGTTTGAATATCGTCCAGTACTAACCACAGAGGCAGAAACTCAAAAGTAATTATGTCTGAAGATTAGCTTGTTAATAGCTGTACAATCAAGCTCCATCACTGAATACAGTAAACACAAGAATTATGTAACTATAAATGATTATGATAAAGAATCTAGTTTGTCAGAGGTGTCACACTCCTGACACTTGGGCTGGTGCTAACTGAATTGAAGTTTGATGTGGAAATGGTTGGGGCAACATTGTTCATTGCATTGAAGATTGCTGAGAGTGGAACATAGGAACTGCTGAGGAAAAATTGTGTACACTTCATTGATAGCTGACAGGGATGGGGGAAGCATTTTTGTGAAAAAAAAAAAAAAAAAAAAAAAAAAAAAAAAAAAAAAAAAAAAATTCTTATAGGGAAGATAGCATACTGGTGTGGAGGGTAGGTAAAGGTAGATTATATTCCAGAAAGTAATGATCCATGCTCTTTCTATTGTGTCTGTCAAGTTGTGTTGAGACTTTGTAGTTGTGTTTGGTTCTGATGTGTTAGGTTCACTTTATTGTTGTGATATCACAAGTCATCCTCCAGCTCACCACCATCATGTTCTATTATTATTTCGACAGCCATATCTTCTACAAGTGCGTCTTTGTAAAAACAGTTATTTTCTATTGCCCACAGAACTTCCTCCACATGTCAGCTGTTGTGTGTGTGTGAATCCTGTTAAATTATACTTTATGTTATGTTTAGCTATATAGTCCTTCACCGATGCTTGTGCTAGCTCAATAAAATCCAGTTTACAATTGGCCACTGCCAAGCATAGCACTGTGTGTCCAAGTTGTCTTGCAACTTCATTAATTCAGCTGGTTTGTGTTTATGTGGTCATGATATAGCAGGAGTGTAGCTATTTCCCCCATTTATGGGTTACAGTTTGTGAACGTGTAATTAGGGGAGTGGCACATGCTAAATGAAGACTTTTATTCTCACCTCTTGTTACTTGTTTTTATTGTAATTTGATGAATGGGAAGGTCAACTTCTGAAAAGATTGTTATGTTATTGATAACAAATATCACCATACACAGTGACACAAGATGAGTGAATGTGAGTCTATCGCGTTATATAAGTGATAGGCTCTGCTCAACATTATTGCACCAGTATCTGCAAAAATAATGCTATACTGTTAACATGTCTTTTTCAAATATGCTTAAATATATATCAGATCTATTTCAATATTGCGTGGCATTGTATACCATAATGCAGTGAATAGAAACCTTGATTAGCTATTGCTGTCACATTAGCTATTATTGTCACATGCTGTAGTGACCTACCCGGGTCTGGAGGTAGTCACATTAGCTATTATTGTCACATGCTGTAGTGACCCACCCGGCTGGAGGTAGTCACAGCTATTATTGTCACATGCTGTAGTGACCTGCCCGGCTGGAGGTAGTCACATTAGCTATTATTGTCACATGCTGTAGTGATCCACCCAGCTGGAGGTAGTCACATTAGCTATTATTGTCACATGCTGTAGTGACCCGCCCGGCTGGAGGTAGTCACATTAGCTATTATTGTCACATGCTGTAGTGACTCACCCGGCTGGAGGTAGTCACATTAGCTATTATTGTCACATGCTGTAGTGACCCGCCCAGGGCTGGAGGTAGTTTGTTTTAATTTTGTATTGTTCTTTTTTTTTGTTATTTAAGTTTATAGATACCAGCAAGAAAGAAGGAAAGCAGAAGCCAAAGCAAGGTCGTGACAGTGGGCATGGCAATGATGGTGGCTCTAGAGGTGTGGGTCAGTCGGGGCGTATTGACCGACTTCAGGACAAAGGTCTGCAGGAAATGAGGGACGATGGTGCGTGTCTGAGCATGCACCAGCCCTGGGCCTCTTTGGTGGTCCATGGCATCAAACTGTGAGTGGAGGAAGACTCATCTTGCCCAGTGTGGCCTTTACCATCAGCCTGTATACCTCACACCCTCACCCTTTAACATATGTGATACCACTTGTCCATCCCTAGCATAGTTTATTGCCAATCTGTGCTGGTGATGGTGCTATGTGACACTGTGCAAGAGAGAATGGGTGTGGTTTACTGTTTCTTTGTCCAGGTGTGAGGGGCGAACTTGGTACTCAACTCACCGAGGGCGTCTGTGGATAGCTGCCACCAGCAAAGTGCCAAGTGCTAAGGATGTCCTCGACACTCAGCAGTTTTACATGGAACGGGGTCGCTACGGAGGTGAGAGGACGTTAGTGGTGGGTTGTGTTTTCTATTATAATTATTTATATTTATATTATAATTCATTGTTTTTATTAATTGTGTTTACTTAAAAAGGATATATGGATTTCCCAAAGCATTATCCCACAAGCTGTCTCCTCGGTTGTGTGCATGTGGTGGACTGCTTGCCACAAGAAGATTACAAGGAGCAGGTAGAGATTGCACGTCTCTCATTATATCTCTACATTTTACACAAAAAAAAAACAAACTTTCCAATCAATGTCCTTCACTTCTTCCCACTCTCCATATGATCCCCCCTCCCCTCCCTCCCCTTTTTTCATTCCTAGTTTCCAGCTGGTGAATCAGAATCTGCCTATGTTTTTATCTTGGAAAACCCCCAGCAACTGAATGTGAAGTTTCCAGTGAAGGGTGATCACAAGATATGTAAGGCTTTTTATTATGTAATCACCTTATTAGGTAAATTTCAGAGAGGGCTATAGCTAGGTCTATGACTAATATCCAAACTGTAAATATCAGTTCACTCGGCTACTTTGCATGTGTACTTTTTTATATTGATTATTTATGTAATTATAATACGGTGGACCAACTGCTAATTTCAGCAACTTTCTGAGTTTTACCTGTTCCATGTCAGCTGTCAGAGTGACATCATGCATGACACAATAGTAATGATGACAGTAATAGCAGTCACAACTCCTGTAAAACCAAACATGATGTTTCAAGGTCTTCTTGGTTTATCATTTTAATGAAATTCAAGGGGTTCCCCCTTTTTATACTTTAAGTAGCCGTTATTCAATCATATTATTCTAAAAGATGCACACTCTATCCTTTCGTTTTTGTTTTTCCTTATTGTTGTTTGTATATACATGTAGGGAAATTGGAGAAAAAGAAGCACCTCTTGGCTAAAAGTGGATTGCATGCCATGACTGACATTTCAAATCACAAAGAGCTGTGACACACCAAGCTAATAGTTCATGTATATGTACCAATCCGATGTACAATACGGCCTAATTAGGAGCTGCTTGCATATCATCTCATTCTGTGCATTCATAATGATTAAATGTACATACACATGTACACACGATCAGGAGTGACGTTATGATAACAGCATTATTGATAGAACAATGTGGGCTGTGGAATGTTTAGCTGCATCCTCTGGGTAATTCACAATACAATGCAACACTTGAAAGATATGTCCTGAAAACTATTTCCTAGAATATTTCAGTTGTGAACTTGTACTTGGTCTATCCATTTTGTGGACAGGACATTATATCATTCTGATATCACATGGCCCAGGAAATGAGCTGGTGTTCTGTAAAAATGAAGTAGATATCAGTGAGTAATTGTGGGTAGTAATTGTTGAATGCTCGATCCTGTTAAACTGGAGAAGATACATGAGCTTTGTAATGCAAAATGTAATTCTGAATCAACTGACTTGGCTGATATGTTGGTTTCTTAAAGGAACTTTTGTGTAATAAGTTTGCTCATGCAGAGATCAGATGTGTGCACCAGACCTGCCAACCTCAGACTTCCAGATTCTTAATAATTGACCCAAAAAAAACTGGAGGTGTTCCAAAAATATGGAAATAATTTGGGCAAGCTCCCACTTCCTTCAGAGTATCAACATACTGTGCTTGATTTGACCATGCATAGCTCATCCCTATTCCTGATTCACACATATTTGGTAATTTGTAAGCTATTTTTTTCTCAGACAAAAAATTATTGTGATTGTGCCAGGAACACACAACCATCTTTCCACTCTGAGAAAACCTGATTTCACCATCAATTTCTTGCAATTTTTTTGTAAATTTCCTGAAGCTAATTATTGTTATCCCTTCCCCATTCATTACAGCTGGTTCAATGCATTTTTTTTTCCTTTTGTTGTCTGTCCACCAATCCTTTATCTTTATCAAAATTAAGGAACCACACCATGGTTCCCATAAGTTTATTTCCTTTCTTTTGATAGCTCTGTAGCTTCAAAATTGAAGGAATGTATACACACACACTGATACTTTTTATTCATCTGGAGATGCATGCAAAGATCGTGCATCACATGAAAAAAAACCTTGAGAGTTGGCAGGAGTGATGCACACAAAGTGAAACTTTAAAGAAGCAGATCAATGATTATGCTAAGAATTTCCTGCCTGCATTTCTCTCGTTATTTCTTTATTAGGGCAACTGCATATGCATCCCTGTTGATAGTGGTTGCATATGCATCCCCGTTGATAGTGGTTGCATATGCTGTTGATATCGTACTCCTCAACTTTCACAACGATTATTTAAATTCTTTCACGATGTAAATTGTAAGGAGCAAGAGGTAGGATTCTGAAATGTCCTGGAGCTGTTTACAGTCGAAATGTCTATGGCATGAAGGATGACTAGACTTCTTGGAGGACTAATTATGATAATACTAATTAGTACAGTGAAATGTGTTGTTTTTGATCCTTAACTAGCAAAGTTAGTGGGGATCTTACAATTGACCTCATTCTTTTATATCTTTTTCATCCACAAAAGGTAAAGGGTTTTCTTTACAAATTAGCATCAGGTGTTCCAATATTACCAAATACCAATTCCAAAACAAAATTCAAATCATCACATCATTCAATTTTTGATTCATTCTGTTGACTATATTTATGGAGGGAGCTTAAGCTGCACATAGATTACAGCACCAGTTTTTCTGGGGGGAGGGGGGAATTAGGTAAAGTAAGTGTAAAATGATTTTAAACTTTTCTCAATAAATGATTAAACTCAACGCTTCAATCTGAATTGCATCTTGCAAGAATACCATGACACAACTCAATTCTGTTTTCGTTATTGATTATTATATTTCATTTTAACTATAATAATAAGAATAATGATTTATATTCTATTAACTAATACTGCTATTGTATTTGTCATAAAAGTAAGATAAGAAATGAATAAACAGAAAATGGTAAGCCCATGTACAGTGAAACTAATACAAATCTGGGGTAAAGAAACAAAATTTATGAATAATGCTTTCAAACTGATTGTAAGGCAGCTTTATTTCAATTTCCTGTTTCTGGTGCACTGTCAGATGAGAACACAATGCAGATTACTAGGGATCTCCATGCATAGGAAAATCAGGATAGTGAAATTGAAAGAACTGGTTATCATTGTCTGGTGCATTTCCAAGCATACATTTGTTATGGTCTACTTTCAAAAGATAGCCCAAATCATCTGAGGTTAGGGTGCATTGAGGTCACATGCTGTATGTATACAGCTGTTTGCTTTCTGTATTGCATACTACACGCCTGCATGGACTTGATTAATTTTTTTTTATTATTTTTTTAATTTTTTTATTATTTTTTATTTTTTTAGAAAAAGAAAGAAAAAAAATTATATGGAAAACAAACTAGTTAAACTTCTGAGGCCTAAATATTGAAGAATATTGTATTTTAATAGTGTAACATAAATATATATATTTTTAAATTAAAGAATCAGGAAGTCGTAACAAATTTTAAAATTAAAGAATCAGGATGTTGATGAGTTTGGAAGTTATCTTGTAAAGTACTGGAGACCTGGAATACTCTCCAAACATAGCAAGAGTGCATAGCATATCTAGACACAAAAACAGCTAAATAATTTTTTCTTATTTTAAGTGGATTAGAAAAATAATGCAGGATGAATATGACAGTGCCTCTCCAGTGAATTGACGATACCTTGCCTGTGAATAGGTTTTTTTTACCCCTTGCAATGCAAATGATTATTTCTCTTCTGAGTTGGTGATCCTTACCACATACAGGTTTGATGATCATTACCAAGTTGGTTAAACAACAGCCATCAACTCATAAACTTTCTCACATTATGTGTGACCAATATGCTAAACTTTTATCTGGATAATATATAACAATTCAAAATTTCAATATCAATGCAAATAAAGTACTACCACAATACCTGCAAGTTTGTACAGTACATTTGTTGATTCTTTCTTTGTGTGTGTGGCTATCTTGAGAGATAACTAAAGCAGTAATGTTAATTTTCACACACACACACACACACACTAGTACTGTTCCTTTCTTTCAATGTTCAGCTTCTCCAACATGCATGCGTCATAAACCTTCTGTGTCTTCCTGCAATGTCTGTAATCTTGATTCCTGTAATCTAAACAGGTCCAGTGCTCCGTAAACTCCTGGTGGCAGCTACCTTTAATCTTCTGGAAGAAGTCCATCGCACATTTAGTCACTCTTTTCCCTTCTTCAATACATTTACGTGGATCTTTATTGTCAATTCGACACCCCATAAAATCATCATTCTCTTGGCCACAGTAGCGTCCATAGTGGTGGGCTGAGCCTATTAACACAGCGGAAGTGATTTTGAGCTCCTCTACATCCAACTGTTCAACAGATACCGACGGTTCCACCATATTTTGGAGTCAAACTCAGGTTATTGAATATAGGTAAAGGTCGTCTTTTTTTTCTTTTTTTTCCCTTTTATTTACCAATGCAAAACAAAAACAGATGAAAGAAGGGGAGGGATTTATTTATTTTGTTGTTTGTTTTTGTGTAAATTACGTATAACTAGACTACCCTCGGCAGCTTTGCCTGCCTGGTTGGAATGTTCATCTGAATTAGTTTTGACCCTCCATTTCACACAACCAGTCAATATCATGATCATAAATCAATCAATTGTTAAGAATTTCATGGTACACAAAATATTTCTAGTCTTGATCCGAGGACCTGTTGATGACTATGTAGAGATGAGAAGTTTTGCAACTACTCTGGATATAGCTACATAGAGTTGCCAAAGTTGAAGACCAGTCCTTTCAACCAAGCTCCTACTATCCTTTTAGTCTGACCATATCTTCCTTCTCTGTGATCCTTTTCTGCATATATAATAATTCTTTATTTAATTATGCAAAGCTTGTTGCCTATTCCAGGTTCATTTGGTTATTTGAATTTAGCAAAACCATTTCATATCGAAGCATAACCACTGTGATTGCGCCACCAACCCACAAATTACCACCTGGGTAAATAGCACTGTGTACTTGCTAAAACTATATAACTGCTTGAATGGATGTAAAAGCCACACCCACATAAAAACCACACCCACTTCCTGGCCTGACTTAATCAAAATTGCCCAAGCCGTCCCTGTGTATGTATATATGTGTGTATTCACATCCTACACCAAGGATATTTTCCAGCTTAAAAAAAATATGGGTCCCCTGGCCTCACCACTTCCTGTGGGCGTATGAGACTAAGAATGACATTAGGACAAACCCTGGGCACCTTAAACTGAGCAAGCATGCTTGTACACCTTCACACCAGAGGCTGGGTCTCACTGGAACCTTCAACTTGCGGTGTCGGGTTAAAATGTCTAAAATGGTATTGGGTCCCACTGCACCACACCTCTTCCTGTGAGCATGTCATATCCAGGGCATTGCTGGGTACCTCTGCTAGCATACATATATTCCTCTTTTTTTTTTTTTTTAATTGATGAAAGGGGGTGGGGGGAGGGGTTGTTACCAAATTGCTCCTATCCCTGCAACACTCCCAATGCAACAGCCCTACACAACTACATAGCTATACAGCATCACACCCACCCAACCAACATGCACACACAATCTGTGGAAGTTTGATTTTATTCACTACTATGCATGTTTGCTATGTTGACCATAGGTTAAGACAATCATTCCACCAATTCAATTAGGACAGACCAATCACTTTCTGGTCTAAATCAAATTCACAAACACACACTATATTATATGAAGAGAAACACGCTTTGTTTAATAAAGGTAAACTCTTTCTCTTGTTTCAATATACATAGTTTGTTCTGTTTAAAAATAAAAAAAAAAGTAAAAATGTTATAATTTTTTTTTTCCTTTTTAAAACTTTTAATGATATAATATTTACAACAAAGAAATGAATTGTTTATCATAATGTGTGGGTGGGGTTATGTACTTGCCAAGTCAAGTTCAATCTCTGCAATGGATTCACAACATAATACAACACCACACACACAAAGTATAAAAAAAAACAACAACAAAAAAACAAAGCAAAAAAGGGTCAACAATTGTGTCAGATTTGCTCATCCACGTATAATATTTTAATCACCTTTTTATGAGAGTATTAGCCGGGAAAGGTACAACGCCAGCAGCTGCAACGGAAAGAAAAGGAGAAAACATGTCAACAAAATTTAACTAAATCCACTAATTATCTTTAAAATAGATAATACATGTTTATGTAGCAATCTGTAATAAATAGAACATGAAAGTGTCAGGGAGGGTCTGGAATTTAAAAAAATTGACAAACTGTTTGTTTGCTAGTTTGCAATGTCCTCCCAGACGCTTGGGCCTAATGGACTCAAATTTCAGTGGTTGGTGGGAGTCACCCAAGGATAATGGTTTTAGGTGGAGTTTGGCGAATACAAGAGTAAATCCTGCTGGTTGGGATTGTTTTGCTTTTTCATATTTCCTTTGGGGAGAGGGTGAATTTCATGCATGAGTAACCCAACAAGCTGCATTTGAGTATCTACAAACAACAATTATGTAAGCACACTCTAAGTAAGCGAGGTCAGGAAAACTGTGCCCGAACTTTTTCTTTCTCTTTTCCTTCACTTCTTTTTGAGCTGTGAAGGCCCAAGTAGCTGGGATGAGAGAGCGAACAAATAAATAAATCTTGAATTATTTGTCCTCATCCATAGGACGGGCACTTTGCCAGTAAAAATAATTAAGGAAATTAAGATAAAGACAAATGAAAACAGGAAAGGATGAAAGGGTAAAACTTTCACCCTTTATAAATTTAGTAAAATGTCATGAGTTCGATTATTTGATGTTTCACTAGTTCAGAGTGATTGACAGGACCTAACGCGCCTCGTAATGACTGCGGCTCAACCAGGACTGCAAGCTGGTGATTGGGAGCAGAGAAAGATTAATTGTGGTCTTCAAAAAGAAATGACAGATAACCTGTTGACACTAATTAAGGAAAGGAATATCTGGTGACAGTAAATTTACACAAATTAATATTAGAATGTTGACACTCATCCAATTGGTTGAGATCAACACACATGCACACATACAAAAACTGAATACAAAAGCCATGCATAAGTGAAGCCATTAACACCATGCATATTGGACTCACCAAGTAAGCTATTAGGGTCCAATACTCCAAGGTGAGGAGCACCAGTGGCCATGCCAGGGTGGTGGATAAATGGAATCATAGTGGCGTTCTGCAGGGTACCATTCTGTAACATGGTGGCATTCTGTAGCATGGCCGCCTGCTGAGCTTGGACTTGAGTGGCTTGGGCCCGGACGTGAGCTTGCTGGGCTTGGGCTTGCTGGGCTTGGGCTTGCTGGGCTTGCTGGGCTTGAGCAATGGCCTGGGCCGCCTGGGCAGCTTGAACAGCCTGCTGCTGCTGCTGCTGCTGTTGTTGCTGCTGTTGTTGTTGGAGCAAGGCTGTGGTGAACACGTCCAGTTGCACGCCGCCAGATAGGGCATGTTGCTGCACCGCTTGGGCTTGAGCCTGCGCCTGGGCCTGGGATAACTGCCACATCAGCAGTTGCTGCTGCTCGGGACTCTGCTGCTGCACCTGCTTCATGTACTCCTCGAGGTTGATGCCATTCCCTCGGAATTGAGTCAAGGCGTTCGGAGACAGCTGCTGAAGTTGCATCATTTGAGCTTGATGGAGTTGCTGCAACTGCGCCTGCTGTAGCTGTGCAATGGCCAGGTTAGTTTCTTGCTGTTGCTGTTGTTGCTGCTGCTGTTGCTGCTGAAGCTTGTGGCCTTGCAAAGCAGAAGGCGTTGCAGAATGACTACTCGATGTTGACGATGTTGATGCCTGTCTGGGATGCGAACCCACTTGAGTCTGTTTGTCTCCCCGGGCTTCCCCTTCCCGGGCGAACCTCTGCTCATGACGCTCGGAGTGCACAGAAGAAAACGGAACTGCCATGTGACGAGCTGACGCAACATCTTTATCTCGTTCCGTCTTTGCTGATGAATTGTGCTGCTCCCTAGCATAGTGAGGGGAGCTGGTTGAGGGTCTGGAGCTATGCGATGGAAGAGGCGAGGCAGCGTTGGCCAGAGCCATCATTGCAGGTGTGTAAGAAGACGATGTGGGAGGCTTCTTGGAAGGCGACGGACTTATCCGTCCAATGTGGTTTGGAGCATGCTGAGCAGGAACCAATCCTTCCCCGGCTTTGCCGCTGGCAATGACTGGGTGCTTATCGGGCATCTTAGTTCCTTTATCCTTTTCTCTCTGATGTAGTTGCTGCATGTGGTGATCAGATTGCAACAGCTGCTGTTGCTGCTGTTGTTGTTGTTGGAGTTGTTTGTTATTTGGATTTGCTCGCCAAATTTCCTCCTCAGTCTTGGTATGCATCTGATCGGATCGTCGACCTGGGTTGTTAGCTGGTGTCTTTCTCCTCTCTGCCTGCTTTTGTGGAGGAGGTAACCCCTGGAAGGGGTAGTGGTGGCCCGGCATTACATTCCCCATAGTGTTGGTGGGAAAACTTCGCTCTGGTGCTGCGGATGTAAATCGAGAATCATCAGGCTCGGTTTTGATGAGCTGTTGGTGATTGGTGTTGATGATAACAGGACCGGCATACGAGGCAGCGGCTGAGGGATCCCCAGAGGTTAACCAAATGTGGCTGGGAATGGAGGAAGATGACACAGAAGAAGCTACAGATGAAGGAGGAGAGTGTGAAGGGACACGAATATGACGTGTTGATGGTGAGTTTGAAGGACTCCCAGACCTCCTGGAGAGATAGTCCAATGACTTCATCTTTTTCAGCTCTTCTGCTTGCTGCTGTTGCATGTGCGGGAGAGGTTGCTGCAGCAAAGCCTTCCCCTGGCCAAGCTTGCTTCTATCCATCTTCGAGTCTTCCAGCTTCTTCTGCTTTTGATTTCTGAAAGCAATCAGCTGGAAATCGAAATTCATCGGCATGTTTGGGTCAAAAACGAAACCGGGAGGGTGGTCATTCAATCTATCCCCACCTTGCTCCTTGGAACTTAAGGGAGGCTTCGACATGTGCTTTGCTACAGTCGCTTGAGGGGTTTTGTTACCAACAACGGAGGAAGGAACATGTGGCAAGGAACTACTGCTGTCTTCTTGTTCATTTGGAAGTGGGCGCTTACTCGGCATTTCCACTCCCTGATCCATATTTCTGACACGTTTCTTTGGCATGCCTCGCTTGGAGTTGCTGTTAAGACCTCCTGGATATTGCGGGCTGGAGCTGCGGTGGCCATCACTGCTTCCTCCGCTCATCAGTTTGCCAGACATTGAGGCCACGTCATGCGGGATCTGGATGACCGCTCTACTTCGGACGGTCCCTGGCATGGCACCACCTCCTCTGTGCAGAATGCTTTGCTGGTGGCTGCCAGCGGCATCGCTCACTTTCCTATGAGGCAGTTCTGATTCCGGAGCCATTCCTCCCATGACGGCAGAAGGGGAAGAATGCAATCTCACCGTAGAGGGCACCGGTTTCATGGCAGTCCCTGCTTGCACCATTGTTTCCTTGGATACGTTGGCCGTGCTTATCATCGCAGGATGCGGGGATATGATGCTCGGGTGACTCTGGTTGGCAGTGGGGAGATACTGAAGATACTCCCCCACAGTTGCACGGTGCTGTGGCTGTTGTTGTGGTGGTGGTGGCTGTTGCTGACTCAGTACTTTTGCCTGAGTGTTGCTTGGAAGCTTCCCAATGGCGCCATGTTGCTGAAACTGAGGATGTGTGCCTTGTCGGCCTGTCTCAGGAGCACGATTCATGGACATGTGAGGACTGTGCATGGAGACTGCGGTCAGCGATTTAGCCGATTGCTGGTGCTGTGCGTGCAGAAGCTCTGCCTCCTTGCTGTGGTGAGATCCTGACGGTTCCACACCAGGAGATATCGGCTGGATCTTCAGGTTGAAGGTGTTGGGGATTGGCCCGAGGGCTGGTGTCTGCGGCTGCTTGGAGCTGTTGTCCTCTTCCTTTCCACTTCCACTGGTTGGCATCTTGATCTCTTCAAGCTCCCCCTTCTTCTTTTTCTTGGGCTGTCGGTTCACACTGAGGAGAGATCCTGATCCGGAACTGTCGCTGTCGTGATCATCACGATTCCGCCCTGCACCCTTGGACGTCACGGGAGGGAACTCCGGTCCCCACGCATATGTGGCTGACGGTTTCATGATGGAAGGTCCGGTCACTCTATCAGCACTTGCCTGAGGCACAGAAGAAGAGGGCGATGACGAAGATGCGGAGGAAATGGAGTGGTTGAAGAGGGGTGGTGCACTGATATTGACGCTGCTGGTTCCTTGGGATTTGAACATAGGACTTGGCGATCGCCTTTTTCCTCTTGGATGCGGCGACACAGAGGAATGGTCCTGCCCTTTGATTGGTTCTCTTGTGGCGGCCACAGCCACATTGACCAAAGTATTGAGAGAATCCATTGTGGCACGGCCAACTTCACCGGCACCCTCAGGTCCTCCAATGGATTCTGACGCTGCAAACGTCTTGGTCGCCATGGCTGAAGAGTTTCCAGGAAATAGTGGAATCATCAATTTGCCAGCATTGGCGATGCTGTGCCTCTGGTCTTGGCCAGGGGTGTTCACAGATACCCCCTGCGGGGGGCTGGAAGTACTTTGATGATACGAGTTCATCAACTGCTTGCGAATCACAGAAGCCGACTGTTTGCTCACTCCCATTCCTGCTGGTATCCCCTCAGGACTCATAGGAGGAGATTCAGCAATTTCTTCTGTACTCAGTAGGTGAGCCTGGTTCCTGGCTACTACGGGGAGTCCTGGACCGCTGGCCCGCTCTTCGGTCTTCCGCTTGCCACCATCGAGATTATTGTGGGAGGGGAAGTTGGAGGAGGAACCTTGACTGGCAGAGGTAAAGGAGGACGGGATCTTGTGACCCACAGATCCAAACAAAGGCATGTCTGCCATGTGCACAACCTCGGTCCCAACAGTGCCCACTCCCTTCTGGTCGGTGGAGGCGTGAATCATCGACGCTAATGGTAAAACCGTCCTGTTCCTTTGTCCGAGTGAAAACACACTAGCAGAAGAGATCAAACCGAGAGAAGCTGCAGAGCCCTGAGGGGGCATGGCGATATTTTGGGAGGAGGATGGCAAGGCAGAGATGACACCCTCAGTCACTAGTGGGGGCGGAAGTGGTTGCAGCTTATCACAGCTGCCCTCGTCACTGGCGTCACTAATATCAGAGAAGTGGCTCTCCTGCCGCTGCTGTTTGGGTATGAGTGTGAGTGATTCACGTCTTACTCTCGTCTTTCTCACTATTTTTACTTCATCTTCTTCCTCATCGTCTTCCTCTTCCTTGCGTCCATCAAACACAAGAGATGGGCTTCCCCCGTCTCTATCTGATATGACTGAGTTCTGCTTCAGCAGTTGGCTTCTCTTCATGTCGCCTTTAGTGGAGCCCTCTTCCTCCACCTCCATCACATTGACTGTCTCTGTCTCCTGCTCTTTGTACAGGTTGATTGCCTTGTCCGGATGGGCTGAGGTGAGCCTACAGGGGACAGATAGAGGGACATTCCTAAAATCATATGACATGGTGTGTGTGTGTGTGTGTGTGTGTGTGTGTGTGTGTGTGTGTGTGTGTGTGTGTGTGTGTGTGTGTGTGTGTGTGTGTACTAGCAGCATATACCCAGCGTTGCCCAGCCAATGTCAACATGAAACATTATAGAAGCCTCTCAAATTTTGGCCTGGTTGGTCCTTTAATTAGCTTTTGGCAGCCAAAACGACTTCCCGTTAGTGTGGCTAACACCAAACCACACGCATTGCACACAACCACATGTAGTTAATAATGCTCAACCAATTACTTGGACTCCATGTGCCAAATTTCAGCTTGATTGGTCCATAAATGAGTTTTTGACAGGCATAAGGATGTCCTATGGGTGTGGCAATGACCAGACCACATCCATTGACACACGCACATGTGCTCAACAATTGCTTGGAAGCTCATTCCAATTTTAATTTGGTTGGTCATTTGATTAGCTTTTAATGGCCAAAACAACTTTCAATGGGTGTGGCTATGACCAAACCAACCCAATGTAGTTAACAATGCTTTCCCAGGTACTTAGAGACAACATGCCAAATTTTCGCCTGACTGGCCTCTGATCAACTTTTTTCAGCCAACATAACTTCTTGTGGGTGTGGCTATGGCAAAAACACACCCATTACCGTGCCCACATGTGTTTTATAACATCACTCAGGTTCTTGGAGAGCATATGCCAAAATTTCAGCCTTTTTGGTCCAAATGTTTTGCCGTGATGCCTAGATATACATACCAAAATATATATTAAAGTGGTTTCGTGGATCTAACTCCTTGGTCCAAGCGTTATTCAGAAGTTCTTTTTTTTTTTTGGAACATTTTCGCATTACACACCAATGGGAAGAGGTGTAGCCAGGAAGGAATCCGCCCATGTTACTCCCAAAATCAAGTTGTGTATGCATATAATGTTTTAAGTTTGTCTGGCCAAATTACCATTTGTCCCCTTTTTTTGGGCTTGACATGTAAACAGAAATGGGTGTGGCCATATTCATGTACCTAAACATTCCCCCAGATTATATTGATTCCAAATATATATGGGTTCATGGATCTAATTCCCTAGGTTCAAGCGTTTTTGCTAAAATACAATTTTTGGGGGACATTTTTAGCCTTCCACAGGGAAGTAAAGAGGTGTGGCCAGGTGGGACCCAGCCCATGTTCCTCCCAGAGTGAAGTCTTATATGCATACCAAGTTTTAGATCTGAAGCTCCAAGGGTTTTTCTGGAAAAAATACCATTTTTGGGTCTTTCTCATTACCATGGTAACCTCTTTTTTATTTTTAAGCCCATGTTTTAAGTTGGATCAAAACCTATCATCATGCCAAGTTTCAGAAAAATCCACCCACAGGTTTGGCCAGAATGATGGTATAAACATACAGTCAGACAGACAGACAGATATACAGACACAGACAGACATAGACACAGAGCCACACATAGAGACAGACATACACATACAGACAGACATACACATACAGACAGACATACACATACAGACAGACATACACATACAGACAGATATACACATACAGACAGACATAAACATACAGACAGACATACAGACAGACATACAGACAGACAGACATACAGACAGACATACAGACAGACATACAGACAGACATACACACACAGACAGATGCACAGACATCTTTTATATATATATATAGGAGATGTATATAATGTGGAATGTGTGTACATGTACATGCATATGTTGATTAGATATATTTATGAATATATACAAATATGAGCTATGATAAATTAAATATCATTAGTTTAGACAGTGAAGGGAAAATCCTTAAGTTATTAAAACCAAATGATATTTAACCGTATTTCATTCATCATATTGGTTATTCTTGCACATGCATGTGTACACAGACATGCATGCATGCAGGAACACAGACAAAAACACAGACAAAAATTCGCACAGACAAAAATACACACAGACAAAAACACATGCATGCACACACACACTACAGGTCACAGCTGATGCAACAAATTAGGTGGCAGACAACAACAGCAGTTGCTGGGCACTCACTCAAATAAGGAAAAAAAGAAGCACAAGTATTAATAATTGGAATCTAACAAACGTGACATCACCGGGTTGCTTAATATGCATAGTTTGAATAGGAAACATTAGCTCACTCACACACTGCAGGCTAGCTTGCAGGGCTATACATAGAACAAAAATGTCGTCTATTGAAACAAACAACATGAGGTCACCCCATCAAGGCTATCACAGTTCCTCGGGAAGGGCTTGCATTGCCATGATTTGGCCTCTACAGCTGTTCCTGGAAGTGAGTCAGGGATCTCAGGAAGTTTGGTGACTGGAATGCCTAAACATTAGCATAGCAGTCGTACTAAGATCCAGTACATTGTGTGTGTGTGTGTGTGTGTGTGTGTGTGTGTGTGTGTGTGTGTGTGTGTGTGTGTGTGTGTGTGTGTGTGTGTGTGTGTGTGTGTGTGTGTGTGTGTGTGTGTAGACATCACTACATCACCAAGTAACAAATATTGAACAGATCCTGTGATGAGCTGCTCCATGTTCCACGACACTGTATGAATCCACTAATCAAGTCAAAATAATGTGATTGCTTGTGTGCATGTCTACAAGTTTTCCTCCCACAGAGAACTCCTTGGAATACAATTCTATCAACACTTGTTTCCATGTCTACAGACATCAGGCAATCATCACAGACACACTTGGCCATTAGTGTCACAGTCTGAGCAAGAAGACTTAAGCCAACCCTTCTCTCACTCCCTCCCTCTCTCTCTTATTGTTACTATCTTACTTCCTCTCCCCCACCCCCCCCCCCCCATTCTTTATGCATTCTTTCCAACCTGCTTCCTTATTCATCCATAGACTCACCTTTCTCTGGTTTGTTTTGATCTCTTCTATATTTTCATTACTAGGACTAGGACTAGCCCTACAGCTAAGGCTTACACGCAGATAGGCATGTAGACAGGCTCACACGCAGATATGCACGTAGACAGGCTCACATGCAGATAAGCATGTAGACAGCAGGTTTACACGCAGATAGGCATGTAGACAGGCTCACACGCAGATAGGCACACACAAATGTGATGTGGATCAAAAGTATTGCATAGCTAATGTCTGGAGATTCCAGTCATTATTAAGCTAGCAAACTTGATGCACATATTAGAATAATAAATGAGACCTTCATCCACAAGAGAGAAAGAGCTCATATTTTTTAGTACCATCAAGTGCCACTGATCCCCTGGAGGCAGTCACCAAGGGGCGGGTTACTCCAGGGCAGGGCGACCTCATATGAAGTCATGCAAGGAGTGTTAAATGCACTCACATTGAACCTCCAACCACACGAGCCACTTTTTCTTAATAACCCACTCATGCATGGGTATTTACCCAAAGCAAAAGCAACCACAGTCTGTGCCCCAGCTAATGGTCAATAAAGGTGTGGCCTCTGTCCCAAGTTGGTCCAGGTTCAATGGCTCTCCTAATGCAGCCGGTGTGGAAGGTCAGGAAATATCCATTACACACTCCAATATTTTCTAAAGTTTCTGCTAATTACAGACCAAATAGAGACAGTTAATGAGATGGAGCACGGACAAAAGCCTAGGTGGATGCAACCTAGCTGAACTTGTGTGTAATGTACACATAAATATGTATATAGTTTATGTACAAACACATGTACACAAACACACAAGTTCACTCTCAATTTGGTTAGTTGACAGTATCCACCTATCCCAGCATGACAAGATCTTTTAAAAAAGAATTTGTAGGTACATGTGCAGTCACAGGAGGATCACATGACCAGGTTACTAAGATTATGATATAACATATACACACACTTTGGTTACAATACACAATACATAACACATCTTTTAGAAAGAGAGTAGATGGCTAACCGAGGAGGGGCCCAATCATGATGACTGATGTCAATCAGAGAACCAGAGAAATGCCTATTCCTCCATCGTACACTGATGATTAGAATACCTACAAAAAATATATACAGAACAAAATCAACTTTGGGTCACAAGTATTTATAGAACCAGCAGTGGTTGCTAAGAAACCAGTATATAATATAATATAATATATATTATATATATATATATCATAGGCTTTATGTACCTTGTTACCAGTTATAAGTATTTCTAGAGAAGAAGCCAAACTCTGCTATGGCTGGTAGCACAAAAGACAAGAGAGTACTGAACAAGTTTATCTCTCTGTGGTAAGAAATGTGGTGTACACAATGACTGAATCTATTTTCTGAAGAAGCCATGTGTATACTATGATGGCAGGTCACACAAGAGCAACAGAAGCCATTGGGGGAAGCACACAGAACCACACTGAGAGCCACCGTCTTAAGATCTTCCACCACTCATCACTCCCACCAACACAAGGCAATGGTAATCACCCATACATGGTTGCCAGGGTCACTCTAAAGAAGACATGCAACTCAGACAGCTGCAGTTGACATATCCCCCCCCCATACCTTATCAAAGCTGAGCAACCGTGAAGTTGTCTGTGGTAACATCAAAGCACCTGCCACCACTTTTTTTCTACTTTCAAAATCTCTCCATAAATCATGCTTATAAAATTTTTAAAAAAAACAACATTAACAGAAGGGGCACTAAATGGAAACCCAAATATATTATATTATATTATATTATATGGGCATGGGTTTGTGCTGTGTGGGCAGGCATGTGAAGTTCAATTTTAAAAAAAGAAGAAGATATATACATAACAGAAACCAGATGTACATTCGTTTAGTCATAATATTATCACTAGTTCTCTTGTTGTTACGAAACAAATGATTAGAGACAGTAAAGGCTTTCTAACATGATAAAACATCCCACAGCTGCACTTAAGAATGTCACATTTCCTGTATGACATCATATTCCACATCCTGTGCATTGACCATAACTCATTTGCAGTTAATATGCACGACTAATTACAATTGCATGATGTGTACTTAATAGAACAGAAAATAATGTAATGTCTGTAGAGAATGTTGAAAGGGAAAACTGATATGGTCCATTGCCATACCAAATACACCAAGAGTGGGTACCATTTTGATCATCAAAGACTACACCAAATGCCTAGCTAGCACCAGAGAGTCGGAAAGAATAGCTTAAACTCTTGTTCTAACTTGATGTGAACTTCACATAGCCTTTGCTGGAGCATCAGTTCCAACTTTAGCACAAACCAAGCTAATGCCTTTAGCTAAAACTTTAGCTCTAACACTTTATAATCCTAGCTTCCCCTTAGCTTTGGCCCTAGTTCAAACCAAGCCCAACCATCCATCCATTCTTCCTTGCCCTTGATACTCTGTGCTTTATTTGGCATTCTCCCTCCCTCCCTCCCTCCCAGAAACAGAACAATTAGAGAAACAGAACAGTTTGAATTGAGTGGGGGGGGGGGGGGAGGGGACAGTGTCAACAAGAATGCTAAGTTCATCAAAAATTACTTGTACCAACCTAACCCTAAATGAAATTAGTTGACCACAGGAGCCTGAACGAGCATATCCAGTTGTTGGTTGTGTTAGGTCCAGCTGCCAATTGGCTGCCATACATCCTAATAGTATTACCACCCCTGGTTACCATCCTGGTTACCAATTTGTGTAACCTTAATCCAAACACTGCGTGTTCACTTATTTAGACTAAAGGGTGGGTGGTCCATAAAGTGAAATTGACAAAATTGTACTCCTTCTCTCTCCCTTCCCTTCCCTTCCTTGTCCAAGCATATCACACTACAACATCAGCTACAACAGTACACATAGCAACATGGAGGACAACTATCTCTATGTTCTTGTATGACTTCTCATTCATTAGCAGAACATGAAAACCTCATCAACAACTGTAAAGGCAAAGTAAATCCATCATTACCAGTAGTGCTGATTACTTCATCTTTGAAATCTAAGAATAAACACACATGAAAAAACTGTGAGAATGTGAATAGGCAACTTGTGGAAGAGATAAGCCTATCACCAAGACAGCTGGGCAGCATGCAGCAATAGCAGGAGCCTTTTCTCTACTGCTCAGAGAAGAACAGAGGAAGCAACAGTGTGGAAGAGATAAGATTGGTGACTAGCCTTCTATTCTTCTTGATTAAGCACTACCTGGACTACCACCTGGATTACCATTTTGCAAAAAAAAAAGAAGCGTTTTATGCATATGCAAATCCATAGACACAGCTAGCATCACTATAAATGCATGCCTTGCTTCTGCCTTTGTGTGATATCAGTAACTGCTCATGTGAAGGACCAAAAGGAATCTATTTTCTTGTAAGAATACCATTAAAGGAATCACAGTGTATGTATAGCTTCTCAATAAAATGTACACATAATTAATTTACTCTTTCCTGTTCAAGTTCAAAATCCAGCTGCTTAGTGTGGTTATCCAAGATTGCTGATGAAGAGTGAGCAGGCCCGCCTCATTTCTCCTCCTCTCCCTTGGGATCGGGAAGCTTTGAAAGAATTTAAATATTAATCAACACCACTCTTGATTTTTGGCTTCTCATTCAGCCATGTCAACATATATGGTGACACCAGCTGCCAGAAAATATTCCAAAACAGCTGCTGGATGCAATCATGTTGACAGTAAATAGAGAGGAAGAGACAGAGACTAAGAGGAATAGACAGAGACTAAGAGGAAGAGACAGAGACTAAGAGGGAGAGACAGAGACTAAGAGGAAGAGACAGAGACTAAGAGGAAGAGACAGAGATTAAGAGGAAGACTGAGCCCTGACGGTGACATTTTATATCTTAAAGCTGGCAGCAATAAGCTAATAAATGAATTTTAGGATTAAATTTCCTGAGGGAACACATACCATGGAGGAGAGAAACTACTAATTGCATTACAATGACTTCCAAACTAGTGCCATAAAAGGACCTGAAAGGAAATGCCAGATGAGTGAGTGCTAATTCAGTTAGTACATTTCAATTAGTCATGCCATTTGAGTCTAATTCCTTGGGATGGTGATTTTTTTTTAATAAACAAAGCACACAACAAGTCACACAACTCAATTCTCATGCTCATAACATGTAATTGCCCCAGGGGAGCCAACTTCTGTTGTCACATGTTTTGCTAAACTGACAGACTACACAACTTAGAGAAGAAGCTGTCACAAACAAAAATACAGCTGCTACCATAACATGAGCAGCCAGCCACAATAGTGGCATGCACTTAGAAGCCTTGTCTGTGAAAAGTGCTGACATGCAGCCATCCTTTAGTATGAAAGCTCTTAATGCAATAACAACAACATTTTAAAAATGTGTACTATTTTATCACATGAATGAGTTTTGAGCAATAGATCAACATAAGGGCTTTAGAAAAGTGCAGTCCAGTTAAGTTTTTGGAAGCTAAAATCACTTAGCAAGGTTTTCAGTTGCTCTCAGAACTATTGCTGGGAAGAGCTTACAGGCTAAACTCAACCCTTTGACCAACACATCTTTACTTGCTATTTATGCCTATTCGTTCTGAGTTACAAGATCAAAGAAAATGCAGCACATTGCCTATGGAATAATTAAGGTCAAGGCCCACTTCAAGGTCAGATTTCTCAAGTCTAAGTTTATAACATTCCAGAATGATGCTGATAAAATCAGGCTCATTAATACTTGAGATTCCAGTGAAACCTATCAAATCTCTAACAGATATTTACCACCTGCCTCTTGACACAACCCTATTAACACTCACAACACCCACAGACAAGCTAGCACCTCGCAACTGAACTACAAAGGAAAACCACAACGGCTGCTAGGTAACCTGATACACAGGAGGACCCGAGCACAAATGCCAACAAGAACACAACAAATGCATTCCTAGCCCCGGTAAGAATCTTGGAGCCTACATGCATCCAAATTCTGCTTCACCAAATAAGTCAAGGAATGATGGAATCTCCAAAAATACAATAATTGATAGAAGCGGTTACTAGTAAAGAAATTATGAACTAAAATTAAATATGGCTAGTGGAAAAGAAGCCACACACACACAAAATACATATGACTTAATCAAGATCGGTTACAGTATGCCAACAGATCAGTAAATTTCAAAATTATCCAAACTCCCACTCGCTTAGCAACGACATTAGCCAAGTGATATGTTGCTGGATTGAGGAATGCAGGGCTAGGAATGTACTATGCCCCAGGCATGAATTTCCTCACTAAAACATTAGATTTCAGTACCTACGAGTGTTGAAGTTTATGCTTGTCACGTGGAATACTCTTAATTAGATAACTTAATATCTCAAAAACAACAATGGGCTGAAGGTGGAGTATGTGCAAAAGAGGTTATGACTAGCTGGTACCAAAAAAAGAAGACAAATGGAGTTTTGAATAGTGTAAGTGGCTTTAGTAGGTCATGAGTTGATAAATATATTTCTCACACACACATCATCCACACACACACATCATCCACACACACACACATCATCCACACACACACACATGATCCACACACACACACATCATCCACACACACACACATCATCCACACACACACACATCATCCACACACACACACATCATCCACACACACACACATCATCCACACACACACACATCATCCACACACACACACATCATCCACACACACACACACACATCATCCACACACACACATCATCCACACACACACATCATCCACACACACACACATCATCCACACACATCATCCACACACACACACACATCATCCACACACACATCATCCACACACACACACATCATCCACACAGACACACACATCATCCACACACACACACATCATCCACACACACACTTAGGAAGGGCGAATCATGTCTGGAAAAAGGTAAAAGATTCAGGTTCACTTGAGGGAGATTGCTGAAATTAATGATGTCAATTTAAATCCACGGGAAATCCCTGTAAGAAACATTTCCAAAAAATGTCACCTTCCCACTACCACTCTACTTACACAGTAGTATATTGTAGCCATAGTAACCTCTCTTTGTGAGATGGTGGCCACACCAAAGAGGCCGAATAAGATCGCCAGAGACAGGCAATAGCTATAGCAAGATCCTATACAACTGAAGACCCAGAAGAGATGGTCGACATATGCTGTTGATCTTTATATGATGACCACCATTATTATATCATACACCTTCAACATCCTCAAGCCAGCCTATTCCATACTTCTGGTCTCCACTTCTTCTCTAGCCTCTCTCTCTCTCTTCACCCCCCCCCCCCCCCCCCCAAATCTCATTTTTCTTACCATCAGATTCGTGACAGATGGTGACCGGCAGGTTTGTTGTGGTCCCAGGATGCAGGAAGCCCGCTGAGTCCAACACTGGCCCAACAGGCGTAGTGGCCACACTGCCTGGATGGCTTGCCGAGAGTGGGAAAGGGCTACAATTGTGTGTATGTTTGTGTAATAATACAAGGGCAGAGAATGAGACCCCTGCTTGGGCAATAAACACTCAACCACACCATCCTATAATCACTTCCCCCATCCCTCACACCGCACATGTTTTACGAACCTGTATGGCAAGCACCACTTGGTCTCAAAAGGAAGAATGCTGTACTTTGCTGCAGAGGCTAGGGAAGACGTAGGGTGGATAGAAGAACCGAAGGGCATACTTTTTCCTGCACTGGGCAAGATGCCACTGGTAGAGCCACTGCTTGACGTAAACTACAGAGAAATGATGGAGAGAATCTCAGTTATGCAAGAGGAAAAGAGTGAGACAGAATTGATGGAGGAGAAAAAGGTAATTTAGAGGGTGGAAAGTGGCTAAGTTTCATGTTTACAAACATTCAGATTAGTTCTATGTTTATTATTAGAACACAAGAGAACAGAGGGCACACAACAGCAGAGGAATAATGAGTAACCGCCTCCTCTGTATGCACACAACCAGACACTTCACCTGCAAGACCTGACACATCACGCCAACTATAAAACAATACATGACTTGCAAAGATTACACAAAAAATTTATAGCAGGCATTAATATTCAAGGTGTTAACATGTAGAGCCTAATGTCTGCACACACCATACACTACGAATCACACAAAGAAGACAAGATGGAATCCAGGCTATAGGCACTCAACTTTGCTGTACTAAAACAGCAATCAACCAGTTAAACAAACATAATTCTTTTAAAAAATTATCAAAACACTGGAGGTAAACACTGAAATGGGGCTATAAATATCAACACCAATATATTCCTCCCCTCCTCTCCTTCTTGGGTAGAGAGCTTCATTTGTTTGTTTGTTCAAACATACCTAAAATGGATAACCAGAAAACATATCCATTCATTCCTCACAGCTTGTGCAGGGCTCAACTATCCAGAGTAATTTCAGTGCAATCAAATATATTTGTGCAACGCGATACTAAGAGGGGGAAATGCTGACCAGTCTAGCAAACTAATTAATACACAAGATTTGGCGGAGGAGAGTTAGCTATAATCTAATAATCCACACTTCAAAAGGTATAGTGTGGTTTCCATTACAGGGACTGGTGGATTAGTGACATCAAAATGCAACCACACTCACACAGCACTTAAAGCATGATAATTACCTGAGGGAGAAGGGAGAGGCCAGGAGACATCAGAGGTGTAGCAGTCATAGGTGTAGCAGTCATGGGTGTGGCAGTCATGGGCGTGGCAGTCATAGTCATGGCAGTCATGGCCGTAGCAGTCATGGGAGTGACAGTCATAGGCATGGCTATTGGCATCTCTTCAGCAAGAGGCGAAGGAGAATCCTGCGTGGGGGTGCCTAGTTCTGACCCTGGCAGAGACTTATTGTCCGACCCCTGAGGTGGTGGTGCTGATGCAGCAGGAACCCCATAGCCCACGATCATACTCACAGCATTACCAGAAGGTTCCACTGCACCGGACTCCATGGTTGCCATGGTCTCTACGGCTACTGTCCCAGACCTGTTGGATACTGCGCTCTGAAGTTGAGGAGGGGAGGGAACACTCATTGAAAGAGGAAGACAGAGAGGAGAGGAACTGTTGAGTCCACCGGCCTTCCCCTCAAAGTGATTGGAAATAGAGACACCAGAATTCAAACCTCTTTGCAACCCTCTGCCATTGCTGATGTCAGCAATACTGCCCCGACCAACAATAAAGCCTCCTCCAGGGAATTGCCCGGGTTGCCCTCTGGCATTGTTGGGGTCCAAGACACCCTCGCCTCCACTCCGGTGAGTGGTTTGGGCAGGTGGGGAATGGAAAGCCATGCTCATGCCAGTAGGTGTGTCATCATCATCTCCGCCGCCTTCATCTGCACTGTCCGTAGATTCATCCTCCTCCTCCTGTTGCTTGGGTGTCTTCTTTGTTGGGGGGCCTTTGCTGCCACCAGATTCACCTCCATCATGGCTCCCCCTGTTGCTGTAGTCACCATGCTTCTTCTCATCATCTCTGTCCCCATCATCGCCACTGCCGCTACTCCCATTGCGTATGTTCCCGCCTCTTTCACCAGATGACCTGGCACTTCCAGACCTCCGAGACGATGAATTGCTGGACTCAGAGCCACTCTTCTCCCTCCTCCCACTCCCTTTGCTCTGCTCTCCACCAGAGCTGTCACCACTTGCACCTTCACCTCCAGTGGTGTTGGACACATATTCAACACGATTCCAGCCGCTTCGGTTGATGCCCAGCTGCTTCATTTTCCATGGAGATGAGGTTGAAATGAAAGTATTTGCATAGCTACTTTCCTCTTCTCTGTCATTGACATGGCCCTTGTCTGCATCGCCCAACACATCCACATCACCAGCCATTGGTGGTGGGCATCTATTGTAGCGAGAATTGTCCATCCTTGGAGACTCCACCCCTCTTGGAGGGATGCTCTCTCTACCAACAGGACTGGAGAATTCCTTATTGAGTTCAATAAACTCAGCAGGTGGCTTTCTTGTTCGGATAAGGTTTCCAGGGAAATAATGAGATTCACGAGAGGAGGGTTGCAGTGGTTTCTGATGACTTAGCAAGGAAACCACAGACTCCACACTGAATTCCTAAAAGGAGGCAAGCCATAAGGAATGTGACACAGATTACTATCTTGCCACTATCAGCAGACACATTGGTTTACACTGGAAAGTTCAGTGGTTATATGCATCCTTTGGAATGGGGAGTATTGTGGTCATATTGGATAGAACCATCCCACACCACAATTAAAACTAGTACTATAATTAAGAGAGTGAACCATTGCTCGCTTGACCTTCATATTAATTATCTACTATCAACTGGCAGTGAAATTTTCACTCACTAAACTCACTAAACTCACTAAACTCACTAAACTCACTAAACTCACTAAACTCACTAAACTCACTAAACTCACTAAACTCACTAAACTCACTAAACTCACTAAACTCACTAAACTCACTAAACTCACTCATTCACTCCACAACCAGCCAGACTTGCTGTTACCCAGACACTTATACTGTGTGTGTGTATTGTGTGTGTGTTGTGTGTGTGTGTGTTGCGTGTGTGTGTGTTGCGTGTGCGTGTGTCCTAATTGGTCTAGGCTATGCTCTCCTAAAAGGATGGAAGCATGCCAATCCCCCCCCCCCCCCCAGAGAGAAATGCAGCAGAACAGGACAGGTATTAATTACTATTGACACCCACCTAGCCCGAGGGGCTCTGGTGGGAGAAACACAAGGACTGACAAGAGTAAAGACTATGTTGAGATCATTCATGGGAGTAGGCATCATGTGGGCTAACATGCAAGCACACATACTTCTGAACAGCAGCTGTTAATACAGTGTGCTGCCTTGGTTACCCCTTAATGCCTAACCAAATGTAGTATTTATGTATTCATGTTATTCTACAACTGTTTTGATTGATGGTAGACAAGCCAGATGCAAGGACCTAACAGGAAAAAGTCACAGAGGGGAAATAGCAGCAGCAATAAGTGGCAGTCAGTTGTAGTTCTCTACATGGATCCATTTGAACATCAATCAATATTTAGAGACTCAAGAAACCATTTATCTTACCACATCATTACAATTAATAGTATAATTCTTTTATCATAAAAACCATGTTCTATACATCTTAATAATCACATCAGTATCCAGGAAGTGCAGGAAGAAGCTACTTCAGTTGATAACACAAAGGATATCAACACAACTGAACTCACTCACACACATTCACACACATTCACACACATTCACACACATTCACACACATACATACACACACACTCGCTCTCTCCACTTGTACACCATTTTAAAAACAAGTTTCTTGAGAACAAAGTCAACCTATTTCACTTGAATCCAATCAAAAGTTGATAATAGTAAGACGCCCTAGAAATAATGCTGATGAGACACTATAATAGCCACATGGGTGAGTAAGCTCATTGCTGTGCACTGCTTCTGTTATCACTGTGTCAAAATATTATTTTGAATGCAAGTATTTCATGTCATTTAGAGAAAAAAATTGTTTGTAATTTGGGAAAATAATATTTTGAATGCCAGTAGTTCACATCATTAAAAGAACAAAGTATTAGTAATTTATAAAAACCAGGGAAGGGAGGGAAAAACAAAATTAATGGTTATTCACACTTACTTGACAACCTGAAGTGGGTCTTGAGTGAAGGTTAGTTCTTTCTCCTAATTTGGTGGGAAGCAAGTCTGTGAGGTGAAGGATAGTTTTGTCATGACAATATGATTCAGGGATAATCAATCCAACAATAATCAACAATAGAAAAACAGACTAAAACATGGACACTCTATTGTCCCATGAAAGAAGTGAGGAAATATGCCTGAGAGGTGGCACTCATCTCTAACCTCAAAGGAAAGTGGTCAAATTACTAATAGGGACTGACATCACCATAACCCACCCACAAGGAACAGGGAATGGAAATCAAGTTTACTCATTTCCAGATATTCAGATGACAGGTATGCATACTTTGTTATAAAAACAAAAACAAAAGACAAAACTAAATTAAGGAAAAAAAAACAACTAAAATAAACCCCCCTCTATTTGTCTGCCATTCCACAGAACCAACACTGAAACTGGCAGATTTCCCTCTGAACTGCTCAGAATAATTCATCTGGACTTCACAAGATGTACCAAAAAAAGTCACAAGAGGATGTAAAGATGTCACTGAATTTCCCAAAGATTTGCAGACAGATATGATCTACAGATATTATGACATAAATAGATTTTACAGCTAGAGCTAAGACTCTGCTAACTTGGATTTTCACACATTGAAATTTCACAAGTTTACATGCTGTGGTCATGGAAACCAAATCAATAAATAAATGAAAACAAGAGGTCACATAATAAATGAAGTGAGAAAAGATTTCACAAGTTCCAGAAGATGTAAATATTTTACTTTTAAATTTTCCAAAGATATACAGTCAAATATGAGCTACAGACAGATTTTTCAGCTGCATCTAAACCCTGAACCGTAAACATACAAGCTCTGAGAGATATCAAGAAGATAACAAGTTTCTGGACCGACAAAGTTGGAATAGTGGCCTTCATAGTGCCTCCATTACTCTTTGTGTTGGTAAGTCACGAAATTGCTTTTTTTTCTATTCGCCATTTTAAAAAACAGGGGGGGGGGTGTTTGATGCCAACCCTTTACCATAAACACACAGACAGATGGACAGACGTAGAAATACAAGCGTGAAAAAATGATCAGGTATTTTAAACCTGAGTCAACAAGCAGCAACATTTGAGAGGTCAGATACTAAATAAAAAGTGAGAAAATGCTGAAAAAAATGCCACTGAGATCAAGTGATTAAAAAAAGTGGGACATCTCAAGATACAAGCAACAATCAATGAAGAACAGTTAGAAAATAATTTTCAAAAGATAATCTTTGACTGTATATAAATTAAAAGTGAGAAAAACAAACATGTTAAACTGGAGTGATAATCATTTTGTACAAGTTTAATAATAAAAGGTTGTACAAGACCCAAACATGCCTTATCTGAACCAATGCAGAAACAAGGAAGGGTGTGAAACGACACCAAGTAAAGCAACTAAAAAAAAAGAAAGAACAAACAAAAAATCCAAAATGGAAATTGAAAAAACAAACAAACAACTACTGTATATTGCCAATAGTCCAGTTGAAAAGTGCAGTGAGAATAAGAGTGGAATCTACTTTTTCTATAAGTAGATTCCAAGTGTGTGGACACTTCTTTTCTCCATGAGACTGTCCCAGGCAGTAGACACACAATTTAAACACTAGCTCTATGCATAGACACCAATTTTAGTAAAGTGTTCATTACATTGACAAACTTCCATAAGGTATGGTATGCCAAAACTGTACTAAACACTGACTGACAGGTAAATTCTTGTCTCTGGACAGACCCACGAACAAGTGAACTACAGATTACACATGTGTATAATGCTCCCCTGAACAAGCAAACATGAGACAAGTTGAGAAGTTGTTATGAAGTTAAGATCAGCTAAGTGGTGCAAAGGGACCATGGATTTTCAGGTTAAGTCAACAAGTAGCAAGATACAGAAGGGTTTCTGTACTAGAACAATGATAGCTTGTACGTCAACATTGCTTGGTGCATAACAATGAACATGACATGATGCTCAACAGAGCTTCACAAAGGTCTAGAAGACTTGTCAGCTGACATGTTCAGTACAGAGATCATTGGATGAAATTGTATGCCTTTTACCAATTAAGTGAACCAGGTTGTGCATTCGTCTTGATAATTGCACTATTCTGATTTTTGCATTTTCAGGGCAGGGATTGCTTTGGGTCTTTTCAGCATCTCAGCTGAGATGTAATACTTCACAAAAGGGACAGTTAGAGAGCCACACACGTCCCAGATTGCACTCCAATATTGATATAATTACTATAAAAACAACTGGTGCTGTGTATTTCTAACCTGAAAAATGATTTCTAAATCACTGATCCTTTGAACTCTGTTAGATAGTCATAGGTTAGGATAAGGCTTGGGCAAGGGTTAATGTTTAGGATCATTTGTGATAGTTATTTAAATTTTAAAATATTGCAAAAACTATAATGCATGTACTTTGTCCTAACTAGTCTTAAGCTTTAACTCAACTTCATAAGATATGCTGGATTGTTTTCTTTCTTTTCAAGAGGGGAGGGGGAGAGTAGGGGAAATAGCAGTTCAAATGATAACATACGATTACATGATAGTTTATAAACATTTTTTTAAAAGTTCATAACTATTTTTTAGTTTAAATTAATTGTCTCGTCTAGTAGTTACAAATGCTATGACTCAACTAATAATAATAATATTATTATTACCTGATGAGGCATAAACAGCCAAGTCAGGTACCTGCATAATGAGAACATAATAACAAATTAAACCAGGGGCACTAAGTGCAACACACATGTGATGACCTCTGACAAAAGGGCCCACTCTAGGTAAGTGAATGCAATCAGGATTTGGTATATTTATTATTCAGAGAAAAGGTAATTAAAATATTTTCATCATAAGTTACTCATTACACAAGGTATAAATAGTCAAACATACAGTGTCAAGCAAAGACTTCAGATAAATGTAAGGGGAACACAGAGATCTTTATCTATGGGGTCACTGAGAACTAGTTTGGAGCATCTATCAAGAGTACACTAAACTTTCAGTGCTATTAAACAGAAATATCTTCATTTTTCTTATCTAGAAAAAAATCAATTTACAGCAGTTGCCAGTAAATAAGAGACACTTATTAACTGTGGAATATTTGTCTCCACAAACACCTCCACACCACAGCCAAGAAATTTGAACAAAAATCGCCAGCAAAAGTATGCTTTCTGAGGCCATTAAATTTCACAAAAAGTTAAATTAGAGATGAGAGATGTAAATATAAATATATTTTTTACCCTAACTACTGTATTTTGAAGTGGGTTCATTATGAATATGGTGGCTCCTACTTATTTAGCTTCTCAATGATTTGTTGAGTATTGTTTGCTACTGTGGTGCTACTGAACATCCCATGAGGTTAAAGTCAATACTGCAAGTAAGGCACCTTATTTGGAAATACAAGGAGGAAGTGGAGAAAATAAACCCTATTTATAACTCCAGACAGCAAACTCTGATCTTGCACTTTTTGTACATGCCACTAACATTCCAATGACATCATCTACATGCTGGCTTGTCTCCAGGGACAGCTGAAAGAATTTGGGAAGCCAATCAACCGCTAATTAACCAAAAGATGGCCCTAGTTACTAAAGGGAAAAGGAAAAAGAAAGAAAAAAAGTAGGGTATTAAAGAAGCAAGTGAATTAGCACTAACCCCTTCCACGGGGTTACCCACCTACACTATTCACCCACCTCGTTTTCTTTACCGGTTTGTTGAGTTAGTTGCAGTACAATGACACACATTGCGACATTGAGTCACTGCATACCCTGAACTCCCACCAATAATTCAGATTTACTATACCAATTCGAGAGTTATAATAGCCTCTCAACGATAAAAAAAACTACCAATTTGTTTCAGTGTTTAGCAAAAGAGATCTACCTATCTACTGACGAGCTAGATAAACCAACGATCAGTCCGCAATGTCAAGCTAAACCGGAATAGAGTTTCCAGTTTTCCCTCAAGAACTAAAGGGGTTGATTGCAATGGTTTAGGTGCTATCTTCACTACATGGGAGCTTCCCAGTTTGGGGGGGGGGGGAACTCGGGTCAACTTTTGAACAGCAGCAGGGCTGGAAGCAAGAACTCGGGAATTGGAACAGCAAATTTGCATAATTCGCTAAACGTTATTCATCGTAGTTACGTAGTTCCTCCATTTCACCCACTAATTTTTTGAAAACACAACCGGAAGTGGAGCTTGGCCGTGGCGCGCCGAAAATGAACCGGCCGGAAAGCTACAGTGTGCATGCGTTTAATTTGGCAAATGGCGCCAAATACTGTCCGGTTCGGAGTTAATGGTTTAAGGAACAGCAGTCATTGGCAGTCACCTGGTGGGATATCCAGTGTACCTAAATTGGTCGTGAAAGGGAGAAAGATATCTTTCCAATAGGTTGAGCATTTAGAAAAGTCTGGTTTATTCAAACCCTGTGACCATGGAAGGTCCCACCAATGGGTCGAACCCTGGAGTCCTGGTGGTGGCAGAGGTAGGACGCACCAGCATTAAAGGTATTTGGCATTGCAGTAGCTTCGCTTCATAAATTTGAAGTGCCTGACTCATCCAGTGTCTAATTTCATTCTAAGAACTGTCACTTTTATGGTACTTATAGGTCAAAAGAAAAATAGTATTCTGAGAAAGTGGATCTGTCACACAGCTTTAAGAAAATGGAAATGGTTAACAAATTATGATTAATATCAGAATATCAAGATGATAGACCTGCCCTTATTCGAGATTGCTTTCTTAAAAATCTTAAATTGTTTTATTAGTATTTTTAGTCAGTTCTATGCCCTAGTTATGGCCCTTGTTAGTCTGGTATAGTGGGCCCTTTATGCAGGGAGAGGGTCTGGAGACATGGCAATATCAATGTTTTGCTGGACTGCGGAAGTGGCTATCTGTAATATAGCGCAGATTGGAATTTACAATTAATTTCTACACAACTGACCTGCCTCAAATCAGTGTAGCCATGTCCCCAGATCCTCTCCCTGTGATTTGGTAAAGTATGATGCAGCTCCAAACTAATCTGGACATATCGTGACCCTTTACCAAATAACTAAGCTGGGAAAGGGTCTGGGGACATGGCTATGCTGAAGTTGTTCTGCCGCTTCATGAGGTGGCACTCAATTACATGTAGAAATGAATTACTAATTCCAATCTAGATTATATTACTAATAACCACTCGCATTCCAGCAGAACAACTTTGGTATTGCCATGTCCCCAGACTTTTTTTTTCCTGTAAACGGTCAGGCTACGGTAGACATATCGGCCACACCAATTGAATTTCTTGCTTCATATCCCTGGTCCTTGAGCACTTTACCATCAAGGTGGAGATGACAAGTACGAATTTGTATGTGAGGAGGGGGTTAGGGTGGGGAGCTAATATAAAATTGGAATTTCATGAAGAGAGGGTTTCCCCATTGGATGAATCCCTGATTATTATTGATGGTAAAGATAATTTGATTTGGAAAAAATATATATTTCTACCTTTACCACCTATTAAAGTTGTTTGTTGTTTTTTTTTTTGTGTTTTTTTGTGTTTTTTTTAACAATTCATACTATTTACACTAAAGGTTTGTCGTAATCAAGTTTGTGTTATTTTATTTCATTAAAGAATAAATAAAGCAGGAGTCACCAATTATGCAGCTAAAAAGTACTACTTCCATTGTTAATGTACATGACAATAGACTGACTAAGGTATACATTCTATATAAATTACTACATTCCTGGAAATGATCATTATCCCTTTGCTCTATCGATCTCAACTATTCTATGCTCACAACTATTCTATGCTTCATCTACGTATTATTTTATGATTTTTTTAAATTTGTTTTTGTAACTTTTGTTATTGCCCTCTCTTTCCCTTCACTTCCTTTGCCATCCTTCCTCCCCTCTCCAATCCATTATTTTCTTATTTCCTCTTCTTTCTTTTTTTGCAGTGTTGTCAATGGAGAAGAATAATGCACAGCCTCCTAACCCTAAATTTCCTCCAATGGATGGCTGTGCCAGTCCTCCATCTATTCCTTATCCATCATCCACCTCCAGTGTGGGTTCTCCATCTATTCCTAATCCATCGTCCACCTCCAGTGTGATTCGTCCATCTATTCCTGGTCCATCATCCACCTCCAGTGTGAGTTCTCCATCTATTCCTGGTCCATCATCCACCTCCAGTGTGAGTTCTCCATCTATTCCTGGTCCATTGCCCCCCTCCATGACATCCTTGCCCACCATTGATGAAACCTCCTCATCTTGCACAACCAGCAACACCACCTGTACTAAGCATCTCTATGCACAGCTTAACCTCTCCATGGTAAATGTCTGGTGATCTCTTTTGTTCTTGGTGCATGTTCAGAACTATCTTGTAGTTTCCATATCCTAAAGCATAATTGTGTGATTCCTGCTATAATTCTGGTAGCTATAACACTACTGTACAATCCTAATTTAACACACACACACACACACACACACACACACACACACACACACACACACACACACACACACACACACACACACACACACACTTAGAACTTAGAAGCTGCCCATGGTACGAAGTACCATGATGGTAGTGTCCTGGATGTCCAGGACCAATGGCAATAAACTTAGCTTATGATGGCATCACACAAAAATGTTGGTGTCTAGTCAGATCTCCTTGTCTTCGAAATTTTCTTCCACAGGCATAACTTAGTGTTCTTAATTCAGATTGCTTGTTAGCTGAGCAGGTGTTCCATCGCCTGGATGTTGAAATTTTCTCTACACCATCTAAACACAGATGAAACCACCCCTTCCTCTCCTGGCACAACTCATACCATCTATCATACACACCAATTGCCTGCAAATCCACTTTCAGAACACCCCTCCACCTCTTCTCTGCCCCATGGCATGGTCTCTTCATGTTAAGCTCCCCAAACAACAATCTATTTGGAAGCCTTTCTTCATCCATGCGACCCACATGACCCAGCCATCTTAAACACTGCTCTAGAATTATATCAGAGATGGAGTGCTGCAAGCCAAACCTATGTGATAGGCTTTGAGATGTTAATCTTTCATTCCATTGTTGGTACCTCGTCACACCCAGGATTATCCGAATACAACGGTTATGAAAAGAATTCAAACATCTTGTATGCACAGCCTTCATCATTCAAGTTTCAGCTCCATACAGTAATACAGCTGGAACCACTGCCCTATACACTGCTCTCTTTGTGGCCAATGAGAGGTCTTTGTTCTTAAATACTTGCACCCTCAAACATCCAAATGCTCTAGCTGCTCTAGCAATTCTTCTAGTCACCTCACTAGTGATCTCCCCATCTCTTGAGCTGTTAGCACCCAAGTATGTGAAGTCCTGGACTACATCCACATAGCCACCCTCCACCTGCACTGGTCTGATATCACTCTCATTCAATCCCTCACCAACAACCATCCCTTTTGTCTTCTCAGTACTCACAGTCAGCCATCCCTTTTGTCTTCTCAGTACTCACAGTCAGCCCCCATTCACTTGCCACTTTCACAAACTCTGCTGCTACTGACTCAAAACTATCCCGAGAGGTTGCATACAATGACACATCATCAGCAAACTGGGACTCAGTTACTCTCATCTCACTCAATCTAGACTTAGCTGTGCTGTCCCCAACCAACTTTCTACCATGCTTATTTAACACACTCACTCCTGTACAACTACTCCTATTGCGCCAATCAGCCACCATAGCACTAAAGTAGATATTAAATAATGTGGGTGCCAGGGTACATCCCTGCTGTAAGCCATTCCGGACCTCAAACCTATCAGTTACAGTCGAACCCACTCTAACCTCAGCATGCATCCCCTCATGGAAAGACTTCACAACATTCAACATTTTTTCTGGCACACCATACTTCTTAGGACCTTCCATAGATCTTGCCTGGGCACTGAATCATAAGCCTTCCTCAAGTCTACAAACAACACATACAATGATTCGCCATGTTCCCTCGCTTTCTCCACAAGCTGTCTAGCAACAAAAATCATGTCAGCACAACCACGTCCTTTCCTGAACCCACTCTGTGACTCTGGCAGAATTTTTTCAGCAATCACTTGCAATCTTCCCTGTACAATTCTGCCTAGTACCTTCCCTACCACATCCAACAAACTTATTCTACGCCAATGGTCACACTGCTTCAGGTCACCTTTCTTTGGGATTGGAACAACCACTGCGTCCTGCCAGTCTCTCACCACTTTACCTTCTTCCCACACCTTCTGCATCACCTCCAGCATTCTATCCCACAGATCTACACCACCATGGAGGATTAGTTCAGGAAGGACACCAGACTTTCCTCCGGCCTTTCTCATCTTCAATTTGGTTAGAGCCTGCATCAATTCCTCTTCAGTTGGTGGCATATCCAAATCCAAGTGTGATGGGAGTAGTGGCAGAGTGTCAATCACTTCATCATTGAATGCACAGGGTATGTTAAATATCTTTACAAAATGCTGATGCCATCTGGCTCTTACCTCCTCAAGACCCTGAGTCAAACTTCCATTTTCTTTCATGACAGCAGTGGGTCTAGTTGGTCTTCTTCCAGCATGAGCCAGCTGCAACTTCCTGATACTCTTTACCTTGTGCAACCATCCTTCTTTGAAGCTTCCCCCTCCTTGGCAACCCTGCATATCCATTCTTCCTTAGCATTGTCCACTGCAACCTTTACCTTTCTCTGATGTCTCCTAAACTCCTTCCGGTTGGCTGAAGTATTGCACTGTATCATCCTCAGGTGAGCATCATCCTTGGCTTTGATCAGAGGTGACAACAACTCCTCACTATCCTCAAACCAGTCTGGTTGCTTCCTCTTCCCTCTACCAACTACTTCCTCTGCAGCTGACACAATACAAGACTTCAGAGCATCCCAGTTGCACTCAGTGGAATCTCCAGCTCTGAGTGGTCTAGCCAGCAAATGTTGCTCCAACACTTCACGGTATTCATCCCTCTTGGCAGGGGTTTTCAGTTTATGGATGGCAAAAGGCAAAGAAATCTCTTTTCTTTTGGCAGAACGAGGAACAGTAACCTTTAGCTTAGCTCTTACAAGCTTATGGTCAGTCCAGCAGTTTGCTCCCCTCATCACCTGCACATTTCTGCAAACAACTCTCTGTTCAGCTCTCATCACGACAAAGTCTATCATATGACATTTCTTTGTTGCTGGGTGCGTCCAAGTTCTTTGATAAATTTTCTTCTTTTGGAACCAGGTATTCATGATTGAGAACTGATTTAATGCACAGAATTCTAAAAATTCCTTCCCCACAAAATTATGCTCACTCAAGCCATGCTTCCCTATAACACCTTGCCATAGATTATTCCCTGTGTCCAACACACCCACCCTAGCATTGAAATCACCCAGCATAACAAGGATATCATTATGTGGAATCCTCTCTATTGTATCCTGCAAATCATCAAAAAACTTGAGCTTAATGCTTGGAGGTGCCTTAGCTGTGGGTTCTTAAGCACACACTACTGATACATAAGTGCCTGATGCCTTTCCAGACCATCCTCCCTTTTTCTTTCCTGTGTGTACCCACTTCAATCTAGCTGGTATTATTCTGGCACTAACTGCTTCCCACACCTCCCCTGCATTTTTCCATGCCACTGTAGCCTTTTCATCCAATGCTATTCCAACACCCTCATTCCTACTAGCTCTTTCCTGATCCCCTGACAGAGGACTGACCAGAGTGCAGAAAGGTATGTCTACCCACTGGCCACACATCCTTTCCAAACCACTTTGTCTCTTGGATCCCTGCAACAGATACACCATATTTCCTCAATTCTCCCATTAACAAATCTATCTTCCTATCAATCTTCCCAGGCTTGTCACTATGGTTACCATGCTTAGCTACACCCATTAGTTGCTTCCTACAGATCCGTTCATCACCTTTATATAGTACTCACTAATGATACCTGTGCAAGTTTAAAATGATTTCTGTTGTTATGGAAGTAGCCACTTGAAAGAGAATTTAAAGACTAGAATTATTCAAATTTCGGACTACCAACAGACTTCTAATTAGTTAAGTACAAGTGAAAATATCTGTAGAATAAAATGAAAAGGTTAAACCAGTGCCAAATTAACTTAACTTATAACTAGTAAAACTTGGAGAGAGACAAATATAGCAACCATTCAAAAGTTCAAAAAAATTTTTTGAACACACACACACACACACACACACACACACACACACACACACACACACACACACACACACACTTCGTGACCTTTATTTATGTGGAATAATTTTGTTACAAACACCAATCTGTATCACCCAAGCTAACACTGGCTTTGTTGGTCATGTACTAACTTATTATTTTACAATTTCTTTGAAGTTACTGGTGAAGAACAAGCTTGCTCATGCAGAACGAGAAACGTTAAGGGAAGTGAAAATAAGGGAGAAAGCAGAGTTGAAGGCCAAGAAGAATGCAGAAAACTTGAAAAAGGAACAGGAAAAGAGGTATGTTTTTGGGTTTTCTTTCTCCAATGCTGAAATTTACATTATATTTACAGGGAAAGGCAGCAGAAAAAGGAGCAGGAGGTCAAGGAACGTTGCTTGAAGAAGGAACGAGAGGAATTAGAAAAGAAAGAGAGGAGAGAGAAACGTGAGGCAGAGAGGAGGAAGAAGGACGATGAAAAGAAAATAAAGGAGGAAGAGAGGAAGAAGAAGATGGAAGAGAAAGAGCAACTGAAAGAGGAGAGGCTGCGCAGGGAGAACCAAGCAAAGATGAAATTTAGATCATTTTTCACTGAGATAAAGAAACCAGCAATAAAAAGGGTATTACTTTTTCCCCTCCCCCCCCCTTTTTTCTCTTATTTTCACTTTCAAGAATAACCACAACAAATTTTTCAGTTTATTTTTCACCTTGTAAAATGAATATACAATTTACTGCATAAGGAATATCAAAATATTCTATCTTAAGTGTACTTAATTCCCATTACACATTTCTCTCTGTGACCCTTGCAGGAGTCTGCAGCTATTCAGACAGTGCTGACCCCTTTCTCTATCAAAGACGGCATGATTCTAGCTGGACCATCTAGGCTTCCTCTTCAGGACACTTCTAAGTTTGACCAGCTCCTCAAAGATCAGGATGTCTCTTGCAACTACTTAAAGACCTGCAGGTCAAGTTTGGTGAAGAAGAAATGGAAATCCACCAGTGAAACTACTGATATGCCAATGGAGGTTGATATAGATTACTGTCCAGCTTGGGATGCCACTTCCAAACAAAAAGATCGTAAGTTTAAACTCTTGCAGTTTGAAGAGAACCACCGTCCAGCCTATTATGGCAGCTGGATCACACCAAGAGGCCAAATTAACCCCAGAAATCCATTCAAAAAGGACATTGTGAGTGAAAATGTTTGTATCATATTAAATATGATGGTTGTATGGCATGCCATTGTGCCTGATTGAAACAAGAAAAGAAGTCTGGTAAGAGAAAGATTGTACTTCAGTTCAGGAACTGGTTTGTAATAAAAACAAGTTTTTATTGTTAATTGTACAATGTATACAACTTTCAGCTGACATAATTCATTGTGTACATTTCAGTGCTGTTGCAAACTGCTATTGCAGCTTTGTACTTTTGATTTCTGGCCATGGTTAATCTTATCTGACAGTTTTTCATGGCTTTTTGCCAAATACAAATTGACCACTGAAGAAGACGAAAGGAACCAAAGAAGCTTTACCAGAAAAATTTTCTGTCTTCTCACACTCAAGTAGGGAAGTTGTTTTCCAGATAGTCTTTGAAGTTTAAAAAGGTAGCTGGAAAGATATAGAACAAGCTGGAATATTAAAACCCAGGCTCCAATATTTCAGTCTTTGAAGTTTAAAAAAGGTTGCTGCAAAAAAGTAGAACCAGCTGGAATATTAAAACCTAGGCTCCAATATTTCAGCTGGTTTTCAAAAGAAACCACACAGTTAGAAAGTGTTTTTCCTTCATTTTTCACTCACATCTGTTTTTGAAAAACTTATAATTAAAAAAAAAAAAAAAAAAAATTTTTTTTTTTAGGTATAGTTATTAAAAAAATAATCTCCCAGAACTAACATGTCACCAAATTACCCCTCCCTCAAGTCTACTTATCCTGGAGTAAGCCTTTCCATGCATGAGGAGCTTATCATGCCAATGACATTACCATATCTTCAACAAAGCAATACTGCTGTACCAATAGCAAGTTATTAGTGCTTCAGGAGAAAGCCATGTTATCAAAGGTTTCTGGTTGGTCTTTCATTTGCAGACAACTACAGGTCATTTACCAACTAACAATAGGTTGAAATTAGGGATTTTTTGGTGTGGTTGTTATTGGGTTTTTAAGAAGACTTACGTGAACTGGGCATGTTTCTCCCAGTCCAGGACATATTCTAGGAGTCTACCTTGTCAAATACTGTCTATGTAAAATCTGGATGACTTGTTCAAATTTATTTTCATAAAGTCTTTCTTGTGATTTACTTCTTGATGCTCCCTGTATAGCTCCACATCTCTCTCAATACAGATAGCTAGGTCACATAGTGAAGGGTTATATTTTATTACTGGTGACTCTACCCACTTAGTCAACCACTCAGCAAACCAAATCACTACATGTCTGAGAGTCAGTTTAAGAGCCTTTTATAGAGTAATGATAGCAGTAATTTAACATTACAGCCCATGATTCTTGAGTGCTGCACATTCATCTTTACTTAGCTTACTGTGCTTCTTCTTCTTTTGAAGGGTCTGGCTAGCACCTCAAAATTGTATTATCTTTTGTAATGGTGCAATATTTCATGTATGAATAGAAAGACCCTAATCCAATTATTAATTAGAATGCAATTAATTCCCAATCTATGTGGCATTCAAGTGTATAACAACGTGTGTGTTTGTTGACTGTAAATTATGTGAATGGTGTGCAGGATTTGCTGGACTATGCTGTTGACAGTGACGATGAGTGGGTTGAGGATGAATCTGGGGAGAGTGTTTGTCACAGTGAGGTGAGTGATACTTTTATTGATCCATTACTTATCATTATGTGTGCCTATCTTGACATCCTTCTTCTCTTGCGGTTGGTTGGTGTTGAAGGATGAGGATAGGGAGGCGATGGAGGAGGAAGAAGACGAGGATGACTTCCTTGTCCCTGATGGTTACCTGTCTAACGATGAAGGGGAGCACAGTGATTCTGAGAATGGTTTAGGCAAAAAAAATGATGATCCTAACCAAGTAAAACTACTTCTTAATCTGGTTTTTCTATTATGTTCATTCACTTAAAATATGACTGTTTCAGCTAAAAGAGAGAACATACGGCCATCGTGAAAGATCGTGGGAGACTATGTTTAATGGAAAGCGTCGGGTTTTGAATAAAAAGAAGATTGGGCCTATTTGGCTTCACCCACAGACTAATAGCTCATCACCTGCTGGTAATGTATCATGTGATGAAGCCTTCCTTATGAAGTTTGAGGCTGTGTCTCTCATTCCGATGCCCATCCCAAACCCCCTGGCCAGCTTGGAGGAAAGTGATATGGACGTGTCTTTTGACAACCACCAAGGTATGCAGAATATCAAAACCAGCATTGGAACATGCAAAGTGTTATTGTCGTAGTTGGTTAATATCTTTTATTATCACACATTTCACACGTAAATGAAGGCTCTGGATATAATGGCGACTTTGTTAAGCAACCTGTCCCTGAAGAAGGTGAGGTTGCTAATCCTAGATGCATGTTCTACCTTCCTGGGTTTATATCCTAATTGAGTTCTTTTCTTTCTTTCCACAGCCTTACCTGATCTAATCCGCTTCATTCACAAAAGTTCTATGGGTTTGTCGAAGATTATAAAGCTCTTTCGGACACACTGGGGGGCTCGGATCCAGGGAAATACTCAAAATAATCTTTCGTGTCGAGATCCAGAAGATATTTCTATTGTGGTCAATAGTGCCACCCCCCACAAATCAAACCACATCTATCAAACAATAAATTCCACTCCTGTGAATAGTAAAGGTATGCACTTCAAGGAATGCGAAGCTTCCTCAGGTATCTCTAAGCGCCAGCTGGAAATAAAGATTCGAGCTATAGCTGTCAAGAAGACGCAATCACTCCTTGATAAACCAGCATGGTGTGTCCATGTTGAAATTTTGAAGCAGTATGGTCTGGACCAAGAAAACATAGTAGCACTCGTGAGTGATAACTCATCTCCAATTTTAACCACAGCTTGTCACCTTCCTGCAACCAAAGCTGCCACCACACCGGAAAAAGCTATCAAACAGAGAAAGAGAAAGGGTTACGAACACTCTTCCAGAACACTCTTCTCCTTCCTAAAGACTGTACAAAATCCTCGAACTCCAAGCAGTAAGGAAACAGCAAAGACAGCAGAAGTGAAACGAGATGAGCAGAAGATGGATACCAAGGAAAACAAAGAAGATGAGGGGGTTATTTTAGTGAAAGTGACTTCTGTTGTGGAGAATGAGGCTTTGCTGAATCCACCACCTTCTAAGAAACTTAACTTGGAGATGAGGAAACCAGAGCATCTTGCTTCTACAGGCCTTGCAGTCAACTTTGAACCTCTTGCACCATCGGATCAAGCAGACTATGTTACCACTGTATGACTTTAACCTGGATTTTTGGACTTGAATTCTAGGTCAACTGATTATCAGCCAAATTAATTTTTTTTGTTCATGCTATCATTGTATGAAATTTTCTTTTTGTTACGTACATATTTTTAGTTTTTATTGATTTTTTCTAAGTGGCTTTAATATAAGCAGCTAGTTCCATTAAATGAGTTACATGACTGTTGGAATGTCATCTGACCAACTCACTCAGTCTTTCCACAAATTTTAGTGTGTAGTTTGTGGTTGCTTTTGTTTCTAAGTATTGGGGGGGGGGGGGGGGGGTGAAATTTGTTGAAATAATCTTTGCTGGCACCCATAAAGTTTGGAATCAATTGAAATGTGTTATTTCAGGCATCACATGCTTAATAGAAAGAACAAACAAACTTGTCTCACCTTATTTAATGCATCAGAGAGATGGAGCATGCTGATTGTTAGATCATGTACATTGAAATACGAGCAAGTAGCACTATTTAAAGGGAGGGTAGAATGAGACTAGAAGTTGGCTCCAAGATGTGATATATAACCTTGACAGATGGTTTTCAATTGAATGTTTTTCAGAAATTCAATTCACATGTTTTCCGTTTTATTGGTTTCAGTCAACAGGTTTATCAATTTTCAATTGGGAGTTTCTACTTGGAAGACCTGTGTTGTAGGCTTTTTATGGAAACTTGAATTATTTTTTAACAGATTTTTTTAAAGCACATTTTTAAAGTTCGGTTGAAATAACAAGTGTCAGAGCCACCTGGACTCCACCCAGGGACTCTGCCTCAGTCTTTGCAACTAGTGAAGGAAGAAATGAATAACAAAGTTAATAAAGTTAAGGTAGCTAATTGTGTGAATGAAGGTTATGAGTTTCCAGTGGAGGAAGTTGATTTTGAGAACATGGATTGGAATGAAGACAAAGAAGTGATTACAACAAACAACAAGTACTCACCTAATGAACAATTATCTGGCAAGGCAGAGGCCTGAATGGCCAGATCCAGAAAACATATAAAAAAACATAGCTAACTATTATTAGTTTAGTCTCCAAATTATGTGTGTGATTGTGGCATAGTGCATATTGTGTTGTGCAAAGATTTAAAGAATCATTGTTGTTGCTGGTACAGAGAGTCTCTGACCAGTATTGGATACTATCTATTTTGAAGGGAGACTGGGTGTATGAACCTACTGTTGGCTACTCATAACCACAGTTAGGTAGCCTTAGTCATTTACAGTGATAGAATTGTTTATAGGCTAGGGAGCAGGGCAGCTATCCTAGCTTGCAGAAAAATATTAGCTGAAGCTAGGGTAGCAGCTCACAACAAGTCATGCCAATTTTAAAAGAAATTAGGTTTGACCAGGCAGAAACAGGTGGTAAAAACATGTACAAATAGGCAGTAAGTATGTAAGTATGTTTGTATGTATTAAATTTGGCATGTGGTCTCCAAGTAACCAGGTGAGTGTTAATAGGCACATGTGGATGTGTTAATGAGTGTGGTTTTTGTCATAGCCACACCCATAGAAAGTTTTTTTGGGCTGCCAAAAGCAAATTAAATTAGCAATCAGGCCAAAATTTGACGTGTGGTCTCCAAATACCTGGGTAAGCATAATTAACAGCATATGGGTGTGGTTAGACCATAGCCACAGCCATAGGAAGTTGTTTTGCTATCAAAAGCTAATTAAAGGACCAACCAGGCTGCAATTTAGCATGTGGTTTACAAGGAACAGGGTGAGCGTTATCAAGCATGTGTATGTGGCAATGGGTGTGGTTTTCATGGCCACACCCATAGGAAGTTATTTTGGCTGCCAAAAACTAATTTATGTACCAATTATGCTAACATTTGACATATGGACTCCAAGTAACTGGGTGATAGTTATTAAACACGTGGTGTGGTAACGGGTATGATTTAGTCTTAGCCACACCCACAGGAAGTTGTTTTGGCTGCCGAAAGCTGATTTATGAACCCATCCGGCTGAAATTTGGCATACGGGCTACAAATAACCAGCTGAGCATCATTAAGCATGTGGATGTGGTTTTGGTACACCCACGGGAAGTTGTTTTGGCTGTCAAAAACTAATTAGAGGATCAACCAGGCTGGAATTTGGTATTTGGGCTCCAAGTAACTGGTAAGCATTATCGACACACATGGGTGTCAGTGGGTATGGTTTAGTCATAGCCACACCCACAGTTAGTTGTTTGGCTGTGAAACGCTAATTAAAAGACCTATCAGGCCTAAATTTGTTAGATAGTCTGCATGTAACGAGGTGAGCATTATTAACCACATATAGGTGTGGTTCGGTGGTAACCACACACACAGGTAGTTGTTTTTTTTAATGCTGAAAGCTAAATAAAGGATCAACCTGCCAAAATTTGAGTGGCCTCATTAATGTTTCAGGTTGACATTGGCCAGGTATATGCTGATAGTATATATATAATATTTCAATTTTTTAAATCCACTGCAGGATAATACGAAAATTTCCCCCAAGCCATACAGGAATCCCCCATGACCCATAGTCACAGCAAATATGAACACAATGAAGGCAGTAAATATACTGTATATGCTTTAGCCGATGTACAATCACATTCCACTTTAATACTCTGAGTCCTGAGAAAGAAAACAACATTTTTTATACCTCCGATAATCATACGTATGACATCCAACTAGCATAATAAAATGTATTTGCGCTCTAACACAAAATACCATTTGTCCATCTGTCTCTAATGAAAGTATTACAGTTATACACGTCTCTTTTTCTTTGGCTTGCAACCATTGTGAGGCACTGGAGTGACGTCTTGAATGCTCACAACTTGTAATCCTCCAAGTTCAAATCCCTTCAGTGAATGCTGTGCACATAGGAACAAAAGAGATGTGGTAGTAAGAAGCCATTTGGTAAAGGGTCTTAAAATATATTGTTATTGTATATACAAAAACCACCATTGCAACTTGGAGATGTGGGAGACACCAGTGCAGTCAGACATGAACATAGAAGGGAGTGAAGTTAGACTGAAGACAACAATACCACACCAATGGTGTAATGGAGGCACCAGGCCACAACCTTGCAATCAATGCCAAATAAATATGAATTGATCTTTGGATAGACTTAATAATCTCTAGAATGTTTCTGAGGATAACCCAATTAATAGCAAGACAAGTTAAGGGTAATTCAATAATGAAGTAAGCAAGGCTGAACCTAGAAATGCTTAGGGTTCTGAACAGGAAACTGGGTCGACTCTATGAGGACCTGTTGGCGACCAACTTACAATTAGCATAGCAACTGCATCTGATGGAAGCCAGGCTCCTTGGCACCAGGCACAGGATATACCCAAAGTGTCAGTAGGGAAAGGCAGGGCTATGCTTCCCCATACCACCCACCACCCAATAACAGTCACTAAATTTACCGTGAGATCTATAATTCCAGATCACCCACATATTGTGGTTTAAAGGATAGCACAGGGATGGAGGGGGGAGCACTTACAATCACAAATTACACACGAGATATTCCTTCACTTGAGCTATGAGGGCAGTGATTGCCCAGCATTGTGTTCACAAGGTTTAAGCATAGGCCCTGCAATGTTAATTCCTTTGCTCGGTGTTGGCTGCAAAAGTAACTAATATTACTCCATGGAAGGTGTTGGTTTGGCCGTGGTTGGATTCTGATGTATGATTCATGCATGCAGAGTGGGCTCCATTCTAGCTAGGCAGCAGATAAGGTTTCAATTTTCTTTCGTAATATAATTCATGAAATATTGAATTAAGTGATGAATCCTACCAATGTCACACATCCTCATTCCCATGTGTATTATTATAGGAATTCTAGACTGTGTCATATAGTAAAGTAAATAATGCATAAATTTTACAGATATTTAGTTCAGTGATTTTCTTCCCCCACAAAGTCACTTCCTGAAGGTGTACGTCCATCCACAACCTAGGATCATCTCACATCATGATAACACATCTATCAGCAGTGAGACTTCCAAGTACCCAAGACATAACAAAGAGGAAGCAGGTTTTATGTTAAGGTTCAAGTCAGTTTGATTTAATCATTGACATTATACCACACCAAACAAAAATACATATTCACACCAAACAGGGAAACACAAAAGAGATTCTCCTAATGCGGACTATACTCTAGAGCTGGAAGAGGATACTGGACAACAATTAGAAATACTCTAAAAATACCTACAAAGGAAGAATTAAAAAAATATTGGTGATGTCTAAACCTCCCCCCTGCCCCGGGAGATATTCTAGAGGTTGAGAGGTTGTTAATGACCAGGTGCCTGAAACAGAACAGACATAACCTTAAAATAAATCTGAGGAAGTTAACCTAAACCAGGTACAAAGAAATGAACACCATTATTTCTCTGAGTTTTTTTATGTTGCAATACCAAGCCTCTTGATTATCGGAGATGTAACCTCAGACCAAGCTACCTTGTGGGAGAAATGATGTTATATTGGAGCACTTTATGAATTAAGTAAGTATCATAACACATAAAACCACATATTATGCTCATTAAAGTGATTGTTGATTGATGTCATGTAAGGAAACTGGGAAGAATGACTTCTCAACTGAACCACACCTTTAAACACCAACATTTTGGACATTAAATCTTACCTGTCGTCCAATACCCAGACCCTTCAGCTTGACACGAACTTTCTTCATACCCAACTCACGAGCTTTATGGGCAGCTTCTTGTCCGGCTGCTTGGGCAGCAAAGGTGGTCCCTCTACGAGAATTCTTGTACCCCACACTCCCCTGGACAATTAGATAATACTAAAATATAACTGGCAAAATCACAACCAAATAATGCTGCAATGATAAGTCACAATGTCTGCCACACAAATATTCATCTGGAAATAAATTATTTCATTTACATGCAAAGAACTGAGGGAAAAATACAAGAGAGTGGTTAGTACTCGTTAAAAAAATATGTGTCCTAAAGCAAATTAGTAAATAATAATATTTATTTTAATATTGGATTAGAGTAACCATCACCCCCAGCATGAGACTGTATTCAAGTTAGTTCTAGAACACTTGCACGGCTCATTCAGTAAAACTCCCCTAAAAGCACAGAGCAAGTGATGTGATCCTAACCGCAGACTTCCAGGTGAGAATTCGGCCGGTGTGATCACAGATGTTGATGTAGGTGTTATTGGCAGTGCAGAGAACATGCAAGATGGGCAGCTTCCCCAGCTCCTCCAGGGTTGTTGCAATCCCTGCCCTTTTCAATCCCTTCAATCCCTTCTTTCCATCGTTCAGGACATCTCTTGGATCCCACTCTTTCTTGTAGGCACTTTGGTAGGGTAAGACACATAGGGATAATAAATTATAAGAACTCATTCTTACTTCTATCTAAATAAAAAATACTTGACCATCTCACTTTTGATAATTGAGATACTCACAAAAATATTATTTGTAACCAGAACCAATGGATATTGCCACAGCATAGAGGTGCTTCAATAATACTAACACAATCATATTTTGTCATTCCGTCACATCAAGTTGAAAAATAATCTAACATTGACCATACACTTATTCTATGAATTTCCTGACCACAAAAATGAGGCATATTATATACATTTATGCAATAATAAATAACCAATGTCTGTCTGTCTGTCTATCTGCCTGTCTTGTCTGTCCACCTGTCTGTCCGTGGGTGAACAACTCCTAGACAAATCGACAGATTTTGATGAAACTTCTTATGAATGTTCTCTATCGCCTCAGAATGCCTGATATTTTTTGGGGGGTTTTCATTGCCTATGTATTGTGGCTGAAGCAAGCATTTTCCCGTACCTCTCTGGCATTCCCATTGGTGTGTAAAGAGAAAAAGTGCCCAAAAAAAAAAACAAACAAACAAAACAACTTCTGAATAATGCTTGGACCTAAGGAGTTAGATCCACAAACACACTTTAATATATTTAGGTTTGCAAGTACATATGTATGTTTGTATGTATGTGTGTCTAGACATCACGGCTAAACACTTGGACCAAAGAGTCATAAATTTGGCATGTGCTCTCCAAGAACATGGGTGAGCATTATTAAACACATGTGGGCTTGGTAATGGGTTAGTTTTTCCATAACCACACCCATAGGAAGTTATTTTTGCTGAAGAAAGTTAGTCCGAGACTAATCAGGCTGAAATTTGGTGTGTGGTCTCCAAGTACCTGGGAAAGCATTATTAACAACATATGGATGTGGTTTGGCCATAGCCACACCGACTGGAAGTAGTTTTTACTATTAGAAGCTAATCAAACAACCAACCAGACTAAAATTTTGAATGAGGTTTCCGAGCAACTGGGTGAGCACTACAAATCACATGTGCGTGTGTCAATGGGTGTGTTCTGGTCTTTGCCACGTCCATAGGATATCATTATGCCTGCCAAAAACTCATTTATGGACCAATCGGCCTGAAATTTGTCATATGGAGTCCAAGTAACCGGGTGAGCATTATAAAACACATCTAGGTGTGGAATGTGTGTGGTTTGTTCTTAGCTACACCCACATAAAGCTGTTTTGGCTCCCAAAAAATAATTAAAGGACCAACCAGGCCGAAATTTAAGAGGCTCCTGTAATGTTTCATGTCGACATTGGCCGGACAACGTCGGGTATATGTTGCAAGTATACACATATATAAATGGAGATGTCTGTCTGTCTGTCTGTCTGTCTGTCTGTCTGTCTGTCTGTCTGTCTGTCTGTCTGTCTGTCTGTCTGTATATCATTCTGGCCAAACCTGTAGGTGGATTTCTCTGAAATTTGGCATGATGATAGGTTTTGACCCAACTTAGAACATGGATCAAAAAAAAAAAAATCCAGAAAATAGTTACCATTGTAATGAGAAAGAGCAAAAAATGGTATTTTGGCCAGAAAAACCCTTTAAGTTACAGATCTAAAACGTGGTATGCTTATACAACTCCATTCTGGGAGTAATATGAACTAAGTCCCACCTGGCCACACCTTTTCCTTTCTCTGTGTAAGGCCAAAAATGCCAAAAATGGTATTTCAGCAAAAAATACTTGAACCTATGGAGTTAGACCCATGAACCAACATATATTTAGAATGAATATAATCTGGGGAATGTATTAAATACATGCATATAACCACACCCATTTCTGTGTTCACGTCAGGACCAAAATAGGCCAAAAATGGTACTTTAGCCGGACAAAGCCTTGGAGGGACAGACTTAAAACATAGTATGCATACACAAACTGACTTTGGGAATAGCATGGGCAGGATCCCTCCTTGGACCAAATGAGTTCGCTCCACGAACCCATTTTAATATATATTTTGGTTGGTTCGTATGTATGTGTGTATGTTTGTATGTATGTGTATCTAGGCATCACAGCCAAAAACTTAGACCAAAATGGTTGAAATTTGGCATGTGGTCTCCAAAAACCCGGGTGAGCATTATTAAATACATGTGGGCATGGTAATAGGGGTGGTTTTGACATAGCCACACCCACAGAAAGTTATTTTGGGTAAAAAAATTAATCAGAGACCAATCAGGCAAAATTTTGGTGTGTGGTCTCCAAATACCCGGGAAAGCATTATTAGCAACATATGGGTGTGGTTTTTCTATAGCCACACCCACTGTAGGTTGTTTTGGCTATTAAAAGCTAATCAAACCACCAACCAGACTAAAGTTTGGAAAGAGATTTTCAATTAGCTGGGTGAGCATTATTAGTCACGTTTGTGTGTACATGGGTGTGGTGTGGTCATTGCCACACCCACAGGACATATTATGCCTGCCAAAAGCTAATTAAAGTATCAACCAGGCCAAAATTTGAATGGTTTTTTTAATGTTTCATGTTGACATTGGCCAGGCAACGCCTGGTACATGTTTCCAGTATTACATAAAGTAAACTTAACCTGTTTGTTACTGCAGGTGGCTGACATAAAAATCGCCCATAGGGCGTGGTTTTCTGCTAGTGTATTAAATACGTAAAAGTGTCACAAGCAAAACTGCTTCAACATCTTCCACCATTTAACACAGTGTACTTACCAGACAGCTTAGCCTGTGTGAGAACTATTCGTACATGTGTACAAAGACTCCACAAAGAGTGCTAATCAACATTTCATTTTGCAGAGGAAGCTCGGGTACCCTCAATTTTTTTTTTTTTTTTTTTTTTTTTTTTACTATTTTTTTTGAAGTACCAAAATTAAGCCTTTTTTTTTTTTTTTTTTTCATTTAGCATTCCAGGCAAAATTTCTATTAGCCAAGCAGGAAAAAAAAAAAAAAAAAAAAAAAAAAAGACAGAGAAAAGAGCCAAATTATGGAAAGAACCAAACCTTAAAATCCTGGAGCCAGAATGGTCTCAAACGAGCCAAATTAGAATTATTTGGCTATGGCAACACTGCAGCAAAGTTGTTGGGTGAAAGTTTATTATATGAAAATTTCCCACTTTACCTGCTTAGTTTTTATATACTTCTAATTTATGATGCCAAACTGCAAGCAACCAAACACCTGGAAACTGGTCACTATATGGAAACCTGCATATCCAAAAGGAATTGAAATGTTAAAGAAAGAGAATTAAGCCAGTGTGTATTTATTAATTATGCAATGAAATTGAACCCCACCAAAACAAGATGTTTGGGGGACATCACACAGAGTTGCACGCACGCACTCACACACACCCACATGTGGATGTGGCAATAGGTGTGGTTTTTGGCTACCAAAAGCTAATTAAAGGGACCAGGGAATTTGGCATGTGGTCTCCAAGTAACTGGTAAGCATTATTAACCACACATGGGTATATCAATGGTTGTAGTTTGGTCATAGCCATGCCCACAGGAAGTTGTTTTGGCTGCCAAAATCTATTTAAGGGACCTATCAGGCCGAAATTTGACATATGGTCTGCAAGACTCCATTAAAATGCTCCTGTGTATGGGATTGGGCACAGAAAAAAAACAACCAAAACCACACCCACATGAAGGTGTGTACACTCTCCTGGTCACAAGATCACACACTAAATTTCAACCTGATTGGTTCTTGGCAGTGGAAATAGTTTCCTATGTATGTTTATAATTTATTACACAATGAAGAAAACTGATGGGTCACAGGTCAACGTAGACCAGTTGAAACTCAACCAGATGCCAACATTAGCACAGCTGCTGTACTAATGTTATCACCTTGTGGGTAGCCTGGCTCGTGAGGGAAAGAAGAACAACATAAGGGGAGGGGAATTTAAATATCACCCCCCCCCCGCCCCCTCCGCCATTTTTTTGGGGTGGGGCGGGGCTCTCTGGCTAAGAAATACGACATGGACATTCATTTAAGACACAGGAGCACAGCACATGAAATTTTTGGATATAAAAACAGGTCAAAGTAAGAATTAGTTTTGTATTAGAGTTGTAGAGTTAGCACACTTTAATACATATTATTAAAAAATAATCAAATGCATGGTCATGCATGTCAGTCAGACTATACAACCTGCTTACTTACTCCAGTCGGTATAGGTCTTCTTCCTCAAATATGCCCTTCAGGGCTTCATCAGAAATGTGCCTAGAATATATTTTTTTAAAACAACAAAACCAAATATTTAGCTCTTATTTTAGAAATTGCACACCTTAGTTGTTGTTCTCCATCAGTCCTGCTCTTCGCTCTGTCAGCATCACTTGAAATTAACCTGGACAAAAAGAGATGACTTCTTCATCATTCTTCTAAGATATAGTTTGACCACAAACCTAAGCTGATCAATGTTTTTATCTGCAGGGTGCTTCTCCTCCAGGTCACTATATTTAGTGGGGAAGAAACAACAAACAAAGAAACAAAATATTAGACAGATATCAACATTACACATTATCTGCTATTTATGTACACAATGTTCTCATCCAGATCATCATCGTAGATTTCATCTGCCAATTTACTGAAGTCTTCTGCATTTATTTTGCAGTCTGGAGGGTCAGAATCAGAGGGGGTGCCATAGTATCTATGCCCTGGATATATAAAGTTGTTCACAATAAAGTTTTTCATAATTCAGAGTAAATTGCTGTCAGAATTATTCTAGCTGGATTGTGGAGAGGCTTACCAACAATTATGAATGAAAATGGAATAAATATCTATTTTAAAAATTCCTATTTGTAGCAGCTTGCAAACACTCCAGTTTGCAGGTGTTTTGCTTACATACTATAATAGCTACCAAATTCATACCAAAATTCAACACAAGGTGGATGAAACATTTTCTCCTGTTTTTTTTTTTTGTTTTGTTTTTGTTTTTTTTTAGAAGGCAGTAGTTATTACTTACACAATATATGAGGTGGATACGTTCTTTTCGGTTTTCTGCTTACAGGTGCAACAATGGCTCTGTGAACATAAGAAGTCAAAAACCTCCTCACCACCACATGAGCCATGCTTGGTAAAAGATCATCAGAAGACTACGCCCTACTACTGTTAGTTGTATCGTAGAGAATACAGGGTTTGGAACCGCACTGTGCGCTCCATATTGGAAGAGACCGTACAGTACAAAATCAACTACAAAATCTACGGACCAGGAACATCTATTGTTATGGCACAAATATTGACAACTGCACAGCAGGGAAACTCTGGTTTCAGAAAAAGGAGCTAAACTCAAACAGATACCAATATGAAATCCTTCATCAGACCCCTTTGCAGTTGCAAGGGAGGAGACAGTACATAAAACATTAAAAGTGGGAGGGGGGGGGGGGGGGTTGTAGTTGAGGATCATATTGATATTATCAAAGCTTAAAAAGGTGGGGGAATCACTTTAAGTTGGAAGGAATAAGTGTGCTTAATATAGAAAAAAATTAATAAAAAAAATTTAAAAAAAAAAAGAAAAAAAAAAGAAAAAAAAAGAGAGAACATTTACAAGCTAGAACTGTTCAAAAACCCTTCCCTCTCATCAATGATAAACGTTTTACCATCCAAACTAAATCTAAAATTTAAAAGTGTCTGTAAAGCTTTGTGAATATATAGAAGGACTCAATAATTAAGTTACATCTCTGTTGTAGTATGCATAGAAGTTAGGTAACTAGGATTGTTAAAGATAGATGAGAGAGCTGGTGCATGGTTGGTAGCTTTTGTTTGAATTTTTTTCATTGTTAGAAAGAATTTTTTTTATTGAACTCATTTTCTTTATTTCAAAGTTACAATGCTAGATTGCATTTCGTAAAGTTGGAGATATTTTGCTAATGCTAGCATGTCAACATCTTCATAGCACTGCTCAGGATTTATAAACTCTTCCATTCATGACCATTTGCTGCATTTATCAGGGTTTTTTCAATCCAAGAACTGAAGGAATGTGCTCATAAAGCAGATTACATGCTTTAAGTAAAATTACCCCAAAGTATGCTTTTGCAGATATAAATATATTTGGCTAACTCCCATTTTCAATCTGCCCTCTTAGGTGACAAGCAATACTGGAAGTGCTCCTCAGAAGTGGTTACAGTCTTATCATAAAATCTGTTGAAATTTTTAGACAATATTATTTTGCATAATTTTTTGGTGGCATCAACAGCAGAAAGAGCATCTTGCAAAACCATATTATTTTTTGGTTGTTTTTTAGTAATAGAGGGAAACTTACTCTGCTGCATTAAAATAAAGGTGACTAGTCTCTTTTCAATCAAGGAGATAAACTTCTCCATGATTGCAATAAACCATCTGCTTTCAAATCTATTCATTATTCTGTTGAATAGATTCCTATGAAGCCTCTAAAAGAGTATCTTCCATGGCAACAATTCTTAGAGTCCACCTGGTGGGACATAATGATTTCAGTTTAGTTACACCTCTACCAACTTCTTGCTACTTGATTGGGAAAAAAATGGAATTTTGGAGGGGGAAAAATAGTTTACTTAATTCTTTATCTATTTCAAGAGCATTTGGATACATGGTAGCTGTCTTCCAACATCTTAAAACAAAGAGTAAATGAGTGTGTACAAGAATGCACAGCTACTGTAACAGAATTATCTTTTCATAATCTTGCTGCCACACCAGATCTTCTTCTCTATTCACAGCCTGATCATAAGCCTGTCATTTACACAATGAAGCTGGGAGGTTGCTCTTGTGTCAGGAAGCTTAAGCAAATTAACAGAATCCATTTGACACTCTTATTTGAATTTACCCAATAGATGGACAAATTGAAACTGTTCATTGTTGATTGCTGTTCATTATATCGTTGATTTATCAGCAATGATTGAAAACCAAGAAGGTATTGTTGTCTTCCATGAGTAACTTATTACAACTGCAAAGTTAACAAACTAGTTTTGCTTCTGCAAGCTTTATAGCTATAAGTTTATTGTTTGTGTGCTTCTCATTGATATTTGTGCTCTGCAACTGAAAGAGTACACTCTTTTCTAAACTAACTAGGGATTTTCTTAATAATTGATCTTAGACACCAACAATACATGTGATGTAAATCATTGGTGCTAATGTAAAGTATTTGAAAAAAATAGGTGCTCTGAGTTGGGGGGGGGGGGGGGGGGGGGCTTAGCCCCTCCCTGTGATAAATTTGGGGAGCTGAAGCCCCCTGCCCCCCCCCCCCCCCTCCCTATTTTCTCTCCTCTGTGTTGGTACTGCAAAATCTGAGTGCAGAAAGTCCCACCAGTCCAGATGATGTCCTTGAGCCAACTGAACACCACTGCTTGTGGTAAAAACTGTGTGTTCCTATTCCAGCTAAGAAGGCATAGTTATATTTCCTATAAGCCAATATAAATGTTAGTGATATGTTGCTAAATTGAATTAGGGAAAAGAAAGTATATATGATAACCAAACTTAAGACTGAAATTAAGTAGATGTGCAGCTTCATTTGATTACTAACAGTTTGTATGGGGTGAGAAAAGCTGCATTCCCCAATGGCAAGAGTGAACTTTGGCTTAAGTCGACCAGCACTATATAATTTTAAAAGCTAACTTTCTTCTTCTCTGGAGTCTCTCCTTCAACCTGGAACACCTTGTGACCTCTGCTCCAAGATTGTTGAAGTTGAGAATCAATGGGTGCAGCTAGCTACATGGCTTAGCTAGCTTACTAGATACCCTATAATATGAAATTGGTTATGCAACATAATCGTGCCAATTTTTTCTGATTCCTAAAGAAAACACCAGACAACAAAGGCATGATTTTTCACAAGCATAGATTTTATTTACACCTTCATTTGCAAGCATGCACAAGAAGCATACACACTATAAGTTCTTTGTGCCTGTTACAATTCTTTATTTGTGTAAGCATAGTTGCCTAGACCAGTGGTCAGTTAATTCAAACTACAGCTAGTGGATTATTGCAGCTAGAGGTAGAAGCTGCATTATCTCAGTATTGTTTTGTTGTTTTTTTTTACTTTTGGGGGTGGTTGGGGGTATGGAAGAGGGTTCTAAATTCTGTATATATGTCTCAGCAGGTTGTGTTCAAATTCTAGAGCAAGGAAGGACCATATTCACAAGATCTAGTTATTTCTATACCATGTAATTATTGTTTGTTTTCATTTAATTTCACTCACAATTTTGTCTCCTAAGACAGGTTTCTCAAAAACCAGTCTGTCTTCTCTATCATAGTACAGCTGTGAAGCCACTTTCAAGTTTCAAATCTCAGCTGAAAAATGTAGCAATTAAAAAATTTTTCAATGGTGGCAATGAAAATTTAGCCTGTCAAATTTGCATTTTATCTTTTGTTAATTTCACATATCTCCCAACTCAAAGAGTAACCAGAGTTATAGAAAGCCAACTGGTTTTCAAACAGAACTTTCTAATTGTGGCAACTGCAAATTGATTGCTAATTCCACCTTTTTTACCATGGTAGAGCGTGCCTTGGGCCATTGAATTTTGTAGGGGTTTTTTTTTGTTGTTTTTTTTGCAATGATAATTTGTTTGATTTCCTCCCCCCCCCCCCCCCCCCCCCCCCCATGAGACCCACTTTAGAAAAAGTTTTTTTTTTTTTTTTTTTTTTTTTTTTTGGGGGGGGGGGGGGGATTATTATCTTTGCTGGGTTGAGTTACACTTGTCCAAATTTTTTAAATTTAAATCAGTGCAAAACTGTGGGAGGAGTTACTGAAAAGATGGGCACAAATAAATACACAAAAATGCTCTCTGGTATGCTAACTTCCAACTGATGTTGGGAATAATAAAGAAACTCAAAAATGTACTGCTATATGAATAACCTTTCTAGGTCCAATGCACATGTTAACTCTTTGCATCTAAATTCTACTGAGGCTTCCACTGAACATGATAAGGCATCATAGTTATTTCTACCCTGTTTTTACAAAGAGTACCACTTCAGAACCAACTACTTCCAACTGTCTTACTGTCCAGTCTACAATTTCTGACATATCTATTTCCATTTCTGATTATATGCAGCACTACTTGCTCTAAATCCTTCCAAGGCAAAGGCATTAGATGGCATGTGGAACCATTTTAGCACTTGTTCTCACTCTCTGTTTCTCAACACTCAATCCCAAAAGAATGCAGTAATCATCTAATTAAGCCAATCTTCAAAAGGTGGGGGGAAGAAATGATACATGTGTCAGTAACTATCATCCTATCTCACTCTTATATAGTTCTTGAGAGACTAATCTATGATAAAATTTACAAAAGTATCACTGATCTCATTTCAAATTGTTAATATGGTTTCCTGAAGGGCAGATCAACAACTTTCCATCACCTTTTGATTTTTCTGAAGAGTATCTATGAAGCTATAGACAGCAAAGGCAAATTTACACTGTCTATCTCAACCTCCAGAAGGCCTTTGATAGTCTTCCTGCTATGCATTCAAATGAATGATTTTAGATTTCTTTTCTGCTCGTTTTTTCTGGAGTCCCTCAGGGAAGCATATTAGGCCCTTTACTTTTCTTAGTCTACATCAATGACCTACCTCAGGCAGTAGTCTAGTCCTTTATTTTACTATTTTCTGATGATACTAACTGTTTTAAGTGTATAAAATCCCCTGATGAGTGCTCCTTACTACAGTAGGATCTAACTTCTTGAATTGATTGGAGCAAAAAGTGGAAGTTTCATTCTATCAATTCATAGGTGCAGTGTTTCTTTTCCATTCAAAAAATCGACCACTAGCTGCCACTTCTAACTACACCATAAATGGGCAAACTCTTGCTGTCGAGTTATCTTACAAAGGTGTTCAAATGTCCAACACCCTCTTGCGGGAGAGCCACTATGCACAAATTTCAGCTAAGGCCCTTAGAACCTTTGGTCTTTTGCGTCATACATTTTCAAAGGCTAATTCCATCAATGCCAATAGACTGTTATATTTTCTTTAGTTGGGTTGAAGTTAGTTTATTGTTTACCTGAATTGAGACCTCATTTGACTAAATATATCATGTAATTGGAAAAAAAATTTTTTTTAAAAAGCTACCAAGTTCGTCCTAATTTAGCCAAATATCGATTACAAATCTTGCCTCATTTCCATTGGTCTATTGACTTTGATGTATATGTTTGAATTAAATGACTTTATGTTTTGTATTAAATCGCTGTAGAACAGTGACCCTAGTTTTGATATTTATGAACACTAAACTTTTCGCCAAGGGGCCACTCAATCTAGCTCTTTTCAAAAACATTCTCACATTACTTCACATGTACTCACCTAGTTGGACATTTCATCTTCAATGGATTACCTAAATAATGAAACATTCCACCTGGCATTATTAACTTAAACCAATCCCCATATGTCAACAGACGAAAACTAACCAAACTTCTATGGGTGCATTTCTTGTCTCACTTGAACCCATTTGACCCATGTACTTATCCCTTTCTTTGACCTTGTTGTGAATGTAGTCACTCACTACACCCACCTGCAGCACTCTACTACTTACTCATCTCCGGCTGTTAGTTTTTACTTACAGACCCTCAACAAAGCCATTTCCTAACTCTTCCCATGCTTCATTCTTTCCATCACTGTCTTACATTTGTTGTAAAGCAATATAATAATAATAATAATAATAATAATAATAATAATAATAATAATAATAATAATAATAATAATAATAATAATAATAATAATAAATGGTAATAAAATATGTTCTGTTTGTTTTGTTTTCTTATTTTTGTTTTTGTTTTTATATAATTTTTTTTTTGTAATTTCTTTTTGTAATTTCTTTGGTTGCCTTTGGGGAAATCAATTTGAAATATTTCATCAAGTGGAATAGCCCGGATTGGAGAAACATCCTGGTTTTATCAAACATGATCCTTTAGATTTGATCATTCACAAATTGTTGAAATGAAAAGAAAATGAGTGCAAGAATTTTTTATGAATGATACCCATATCAATAAGGTTCCTAGGAGAACCAACTGATAGTCAGACTAATTTTTTTTTCTTCCTCAGAGTTGTGACTAATAGCTGTAGCTTGTACCTGTATCTACCCCTTATACTAAGCCATTCAAATAACTACAGTATTCATCCCACAGTATATTAATATGTGATGATTCAGAGTGCGTGGTGTTTTTTTTTTTCCTCCTTTTTTTTTTTTTTTCCTTCTTTTTTCCTTCTTTTTTTTTTTTTCCACCCCCCCCCCCCCAACAACGCACTATTATTTTTATGTTTTTTTAAGGCCACAGAAAAAAGGGGGTAACCAGTCAGAGTATAGATTTGACCTTTCCGTGTTGGAATTGAGCAGCGTTTTTAGGTTGGAGGTTTCTACTAGCTAATTGTAACTCTCCTGCGAGGTCTGGGGTGAACCAGTCCGCTATGGCTGCTGTCTGGAGCGCCCTGAAACTTCTGCCCCGAATGCTTTTTGCTATCCTGTACACTTATGTATTTGTAGTGAGTGGTCTGTTGTCTAGTGTTATCTCACTTCTTCTCCTCTTCCTGTGGCCTTTTGCCAAGACAACCTACAGAAGAGTCACATCTGGACTGGCATACACTGTTCTAGGCCGTGAGAAATCATATAATTCTATAACTTGCTGTGTTCTTGTATTTTTTCCCTTCATTTTATGCTTCATTAAAATACTTATCTTATCATTGACCTTTATAGAAATGGTTTGGATATGTGTGGACTATGCTGACCTGAGAATCCATATATTTGGTGAGAAAGAAATATATGACACACTTGGCACTGAGTCTCACTTGATAGTCTCCAGTCACCGTGGAGATTTGGACTGGGTCTCCGGAATATCCCTAGGGGTGTATTATGGATTCCTTCATGTAAGAATGTGCAAACATCCAGTATCATCATTCTTAATTGTATGCCATCCATGGAGCACCATTCACTTGGGGTATTAGTGGATCATCCAAGGATTTCCACATTAGCCATACAGAAGTATACTTCAACCTTGTGCCAGGCCATTCATAAATACTATAGTTAGTGAAAGAGCATTAGTTAAGGTCAGGGTTAAGGTATTAGGCTAGAATTAAGCATAGGATAGGGCAAGGATTATTGTTAGAGTATGGCTAGGGCTAAAGTTAAAGCTAGGGCGTTTTCCTTTGTCATAAGTGTGTGCTCTAACAGAGGGTATAGGTGGATATTTTGTATTCTGTATTTCTTCTACTCAGACTGCCATGAGCAGTTCCTGCATGCCCCAAGTTACTTGGTTTTCCATTGATGACACAGGATTGAAGTTTGCCCCAATATGGCACCCAATGAATTAATATCTGAAGTTGACTCAATACTGCTGAATTCATAATGGTACCTGATCAACATGTGGTGTATTATATGATATACTTCAATACCACTTCCCCAGAGCATTCGCAGTCTTCCCAAAAGGTCAGTTCTCTACGTTCCAGGTTTTGGGCAGCTCCTGTGGGCTTTGGAGTACGTCTTTCTACTCAGAAACAACTACGAGATGGACAAAATGAATATTAAAAAGATTGCAAAGGCTTACAAGGCTTATCCATTCCCAATACAGGTGTGTGGCCCCTCTTATCATTTTCCTTCTTCTCTCTTTCTTTTACCCCCACCCCTCTATTTTATCTCTTCTCTCTCCTTTTGCCATATAAAATAATATTTCTTCCCTTTCTTCCCCTTTCTTTTGCCTCCACCCTCTCCATTTTATCTCTTCTTCTCTCTCCTTTTTCCATATGAATTAATGAATGGAATTTTTTCTTTTCTCTCCCCCTTTTTTACCTTCACCACCTCCATTCATCTCTTCTCCTCTCTTCTTTTTCCACATGAATTAATATTGCTTTCTTTCTTTCCCCCCCCCCCCCCCTTTTCTCTACTCTATGTTAATCCTTTTCTCTTCCTTGTCCTGTCATTATTCCACCTTCTCACTTCTTGTTTATGCAAAGGTTGCCATATACTGTGAAGGCTCTCGCTTCACCAAGGAAAAACACGCAAAAGGTCTGGAGTATGCAAAGAGAATGGGGCTCCCACTTCTGAAGCATCACATCACCCCCAAGACCAAGGGCTTTGCTCTCTTGGTGGAATACCTGCGTGGGGAAAGCTTCAAGGCTGTCTATGACGTGGGTGTGGCATATCCTTCCTGGGAACACAGCTGGACCCCAACCCATCTGGACATGCTGTTTGGAGAGACAGTGGACATATGCTGGTACATGAGGTGAGGAAAACATGGAAGACATGTTGATAAAAGTGAAAACAGTGTCCAAAATAATTTATTTTCAGACTTTGCCATTTAATTTTAGTCTTATTGATCTTCTCCTACCTGTCTTATTTTTTAATATGATCCTATCTCTCCTTTGGCATTGCAATTTTGTTTTGTCTTATCTGTAGACGCATACCCATGGAAGAACTGCCTGAGACACATGAGGAACTCAACAAGTTCTGCTTCAAGATGTTCCAGCACAAGGTATACACCATGTACATACATAATCTGTTAGAATATGTTGTATTAGTCTTAATAAGTCAACCTTTAGCCCAAGTGAACAAACAATATGGCTAAGATTGTGACAGATTTTGGCTTTATTTCTGTTTCAAACCTTGCAATGTTAGACCATTGGCTAACTTAGTCTTGATTCATGACTTAGATGGAGTGAAGGTGTGGATGCTCTACATATCCAGACAATAGCGTGGGTGGGTGATTGGTGGTGGGCAGTGGCTGTAAACATAGTACATTATTTGAGAACATGCATGGATTCACACATTCAGGTGCACTAAGTTCTACTGCTCTAAAAATTATTACTTTTAAGGCATTACTTGCATGCAATTTACTTCAACAACCATGTGTCCTGGTTTTGTAAGCAACAAAAATGTTTATTTCTGACATAGGCTATCACTGTATTATATGAATCACTTGCATTCAGACTTTTGACTCATAAATACATAGGTTCTTTTTAGGGGCTAAAATTTATTTAAAAAATTTATGATTTTATCATTATAATGTTTTTAACTGAAAATGTTATTCAAACCAGAATTTCAGTGCAAAACATTCCACTGATATTGTTTGCCACCCAAATATTAAAAACAAAGAATTCTACTCATTTCGATCTAATTATCAACCTAAAGTTTATACGTATCATTAACCAAACATGGAATTTTCCACTGTTCCTCTTAATTGGATTATGGGTTTAGTCTTACCTGTGGCATACAGGTCTATTAACACTAGGAATGGTGGTGGGGGGAAGGATATATCCACTAATTTTGCTCAAGAATGGATTTTTAACTAATTTTTACTGTTTGGAAACACCAAAGTTTGTTGCTACAACTAAGTTGTTTCACTGTGTGGAAACCCTGTGGTTACAACTAAGTGGCATTTTAGAAGCCCAAAAGTTGTAAATCTTACAACTTAACCTCATCTTAAATTTTCTGAACAATATTTTTTCTGATCAAAAGCACTAAGTTTTAATAAATATTATAGTAATTATTTGCCACAGGTCTTAGTGCGGGACCACACTTGTTACCTGTGGTACACAGGTCTAGGAACACTTGGAATGATGGGGACCATATGTCCACAAGTTCTGCTTAGGAGTAGTTGTTTTTTGTTTTTTTTACTAATTGTTTACTGTTTGGAAACACCAATGTTTGTTGTTACACTTAATTGGTTATGACTAGGTGTTTTACTGTAATGAAACCATGTGGTTACAACGAAGTACTTTGTACTATATAGAACCCAAAAGTTGTAAATTTTACCACAACACTAACCTCACCTTAAGTATTTTAAACAATTATTTTTTCTGATCTGAAACACTGTTTTATAAATATTATAGTAATTATTTGCCACAGGTCTTAGTGCAGACCACTCTTATTAATAGTTAAAACAGTCCATCTTTACTTACTACTTGTATAAGTGTACCAAACTTAGAAGAGCAAAAATCCCCACGTAATTGGCACTTTTGTAATAATAATTATAGAATACATACTCAGTCAGTTAGTTCAAAGCTGGTTTCAAAGCTGGTTGACATCCTCCACTGACTTCAAGCAGAGACTTATGGAGATACTTGCATATGATGCTCACTAGTAGTCATGGTTCCTGAGCCAGCAATGTAGGGACTGTTGTTGAAGTGAAGCATTGACAGGCACCCCTATTTGGTCATCTATATTTAGAATATATATTTTATCGGCACTTGATAAGTTCATGTAGATGTTCTTTTGTCCTGAAATGATGAGGATAATTAAACTATCTTTGCAGGATGAAGCATACGAGCACTTCCTACAGAAAGGAGAGTTCCCAGCTCCCCAGCAAAAGCTCCCACCTCTAGGCTACACCCTTTGGCTGCTGCGTGTGATTATGATTGTATGGTGGTTCCTCTTGGTAGTTCTTCCCCTGTTAGTGATGAGCTGCTACTTTTCTCCTACCATGTTATTTCTGATCCTTGGAGGACTGCTATCAAGTAAGTGATCACTGGTGATGAATTAATGATTACCTGCATATGAATATGTTGTATGTCAGGTTGAATATAGCAACAAAACCCTGTTGATGTATGGCAGGTGGAATATAATAACTAATCCCTGTTGACTTGCCTGCCTACCTCCTTCCCTCCCTCCCTACCAATGTGCCTGCCTGCCTGCCTGCCATTTATGGAGATCAAAGGACTGAATAAGGTGTAGAAGTGTCTGACCACAAGAGCTTGGTCAGAGGAAAGCAAACAGGTGATCTGGCCACTCCTTGATTTCCTTCTTAGATCAGATTAGCTGTGTGCACCGGGCTGTAGCAAATATTTGACCTTTCATTACTATAGTGGTTGTAATGTGGAGTAATATAAGAGGTTGGTGGGTTTGAAGGATGCTCTCTATGCTGTTGGCTATTGGTGGTTGATCAGTTGGTATAGTGCATTTGGTGGTGAAAGGAGAGGCTGGCCATATAATGTGAATGGAATGACAAAGCACACAATGTAAGTGTTTGCAATCATAAGCAATGGCCACCCAGGTTGTCTCTCCTCTGACAATGACAGCTTTATTTTGGTAAGCACTCAGTCTTGGCTTTTCTCACCAGGTACAGCTGACCTTAGTGTGTCTGGAGCAGCAATTAAAGTAAAATGTTCCACACCTTACCAAGGTGCAATGCAATGTTTTGTGATGAGCTGAGTGATAATCCTTGTGCAGTATATATCCTGTGAATGGTTACCTATAACAAAGTAAATTTAACAACAAATTATGGCTCTACCCTAATCTCCATCCATTGATTGTCACAATAGTACATTCCTGTTCACTTAGCCAGTGCAAATGAAAGGTTGGAATACATAGTCACCTACATCAAATGAAAGTTAAAATGATTAAATACTGGTCATTTTAGAAAAAAGAATGGAGCTAGACCCACAAACCCATATATTTAGAATCACTGTCACTAGGGTAATGTCATAAGCATACTTATATGGCCACACCCCTTTCTGTATTCAAGAAAAGTCAAAAATGGTACTTTTGCCAGAAAAAAAGGAGCTACAGGCCTAAAACTTTGGCTTGCATACACAGTTTGGCAAACAACCCCCCAAAAAGGTACTTTTGGCAGCAAAATAGAATGGAGCTAGACCCACAAACCCATGTATATTCAGAATCAGTGTCACCAGGGGAACATCATGAGCATATCTATATGGCCACACCCCTTTCTGTATTCAAGAAAAGTCAAAAATGGTACTTTTGCCAGAAAAAAAGGAGCTACAGGCCTAAAACTTTGGCATGCATACACAGTTTGGCAAACAACCCCCCAAAAAGGTACTTTTGGCAGCAAAATAGAATGGAGCTAGACCCACAAACCCATGTATATTCAGAATCAGTGTCACCAGGGGAACATCATGAGCATATCTATATGGCCACACCCCTTCTGTATTCAAGAGAAAGCCCAAAACAGGACTTTTGCCAGAAAAAAATGATATGGGCCTAAAACTTTGGCATACATATACAACTTGACTATGTGAATAACATGGGATGGATCCCATCTGGCCACACCTCTTCCTCTTTATGTGTAAGGCTAAAAATGTCAAGATGATATTTAAAAGAAACACTTTGACCTAATCACACGTTCTAATTTGTTTTAAAAGTCTACAACATACGTCTTCAAAGCATACACTTTTGTGATTACAGCCCACGAATGGTGGACCCAGATTTTTCACTAGGATCAATAAAAGGTGTCTGAGAAATATTTACATTTAGTTTTAGTTTAATAATAACATGGTTTTTATCAACAGAATATAGCATTTAGTGCTGTGCCACTTCAGACTGAGAATAATCCAGGTTTGTTTTATAAAGAAGCTATTTGATGGGTGGTACATGGATTTGCACCAAAAATGAATATATCCTATGTTATTGATATTTTAAAAAAGTTGAGGAGGATGGAACATTTCATGGGGGCAGGTTCTGTCTATGGTAATATCTTTATTGTGTTGGGTTTATTACAATCAAACAGATAGCAAACAACTTATTAATATCATGTCATTGAACAATAACATTATTATTTATAGGCTACACATGATTACAATAAAACTAAGCCCTTGTACCTACTGATAAAATTAGGTGAACACACATCACACTAATGAGTACATACATATGAATGAACAGCGATGGCAGAGGATAATGGACTGTGCTAAGTGGGAAAGGTCATCTTTCTGGAATGTGTTCAACAGCCCTCCATGCCCAGAACTGTCATAATCCTCTAAATTACCTATCTCTACCTCACAGAGCTCCTCTCCTATTCTCCTTCCTTCTCTCCCCCCCCCCCCCCCCCTCCCTCCCTCAGAAGTTTTGAGCACAACCTTACCCCAGCAGTTCCACATCAAATTTCATGGTAGTGAACACCAGCCAATTACCATGAGTGTGTCATGCCAGCTCTGCAATCTTTTTAACAGACTTGCTTCTTTACCATACATAGGTTTCTAGCTTTAAAAAATTCCTGATGTTGCTATCTTTATTGATATATCTAATTTTATAGTCACTAACAAGAAGCTAATTTCAGAAATGCAATTAATCCTGATATATATATATATGAACCAGGAAATTGGAAATTTCCAATTGGTAGACTTGTGCCTCAACCACCATGTTTAAACGTTCCCCAGCTGCACTGATTCCAAACATATTCCAGTTCGTGGGTCTATCTGTTATGAACCCCAATTTGTTCTTTTAAATTGATAGGATTTGAAAATATTTCAAATTATTCACTGGTAGACTAATAGCAACTGAATAACAGAATATTAGCCTATAAAGTGAATGGTATAACTATATTAGATAATAGTTCTATGGACTGATACAGAATGAGATAGATAGATATGGTATTAATTGCTATACAGAAGTTAGAGATAGTTCTTTGTTGATAAAATGACAGCTGCTCAGGAGACTGCCTTAATTATTAGGCAATTGCTTTTTATATTCCTTTACTGCCTTCCTTGTTATTGGCTGCTCAGTTCCTGTTATTTGCCACTTAGTAGTTGCCAAAACCATATAAATCTAAAAGTTTCTTTTTATTGTCTTGCTGATATAATGCTGTGTTCATTTGTCAGGAAGCCTTAACATCAATGTTAAAAGGAGGGACTCCCTGACACTATCCACCAATAGGTTTGGCCAAAATGGTGGTATGAACATACAGACTGACAGACAGACCCACTGAGTGACTGACAGAAAATTTTTTATTTGTTATAGATAGTAACTTCCACACTTGTTTATTTCTTTATAACAAGAAGTTCATCAAACTTCATTTCTGTACCTTCACTTGCACATGTCTTGAGGTTGATGTCACAGACATTTGTTCTTTCATCAGTGTGGTCCCAACTGGCAGATGTCTATTGATATTAATCAACTTGTATGGTTCATTGACAAGTGGTGCTGAATCAGCTCAATACCAATTACACTATTTTTCTCTTAAACCTGTCTTCAAATTGAAACCTGCCTTCATTTTATTTGGTTTCACCATGTTTTCCATAATCCGAATGTGTAAATGATCATAAAAATAGTTTTCTATGATAGTTAAATCAGTAAACTACTGAGAAATTTTTTTTTTAAACGAAAATTTATTATTTAAGAATATTATAATCTTTCACACCACACACACCACAAATGCACACATGAACAAACACACACAAACATGCATGCATGCACACAATATTGAGGAGGCTTTAAGGAGAAATCACTGATTTGAAAGCATTGATGACCAGAACAGATCTTCAGTGAATCACTGTTCTAAAGACTACTTGGTAAAGTATTTGGTTTGTACGACTCTAAACCACAGACTAAAAATCTTAGAATTACATCATAACTAAATTATTCCCTGTCAGCGAAATAAAGTATGTATACTGAGTTTAGCTCCAGCAACATCAATAGCAACAAATCAAAAAAAAGTTAGAGCTGGATAGGTTTTTTCTTCACCTCAATTAGCCCTGAAATCTGGGATTCCAGTATGGGTACCCACCTGCAGATTGGACATAACACAAATTGTATACTTGAAATCAACTACACTCTTTCTCCTTTTTTTTTTGTTTTGTTTCTTAACAATTTTTTTTATACTTGTTATCATAAATCGTTGTATCAAACTTCAACTCGTTAACTAAAATTTTTTTTTGTGTGTTGTTTTTTAGTGAACGTTCTGTTGTTCTCTGCAATGGTGATCTACGGGAGAGGCACTGACAAATACGTCCACAGAACTGAGGCAAAAGTAGACTGACTGGCATCCTGTCATACATGTATGCACAGTTGTATACATGGAATGATCAGTCACATATCACCCTTCTAATTGTATGCAATATTTACAGATCAAGTCTGCACAAGTGATATACCGCATACAAAGATCACACAAAACTTGAAATCTCTTTATTAGCTCCAAAATGTTTGATAGTTCGCTTTACTTTTAGTTGTTGTTTTTTTTGCATGGTTTTCTTTGAGTATGAACACAGATGCCCATGCTTTATTATTTGGTAACTGGAACTATTGTGTACGAATGGTATAATATGAAGAGACGATATGTAGCACCATGGCTAGCTAACACCAGAACCATACCAGGCAAGACCACAGAGTGTATGCCAGCACATGAGCAGGCGAGAATATGAACACATACTGCAGCTAGAGTAGATGTGATCTTATTGGCTTAAGTGGACAATGCCTTTGGGGCATAGGTTATTTTAAATTTGACAGATTGAATGGAATTATAGTTCAACTGCCTAACTAACTGGGGGTGGTAATCACTTCAATGGAACCTCTTAAAGAAAACGATTATTTAGAAGTATCTAGAAGAAATATTTTGTACTTGATCTATCTTTATCTTGTACAGAACAACGTCCATTGTTGATACAAAATACATTATCAGTCATTGTATGGTGTAGACCTGTCAGGCAAGCAAGTTTAATCCACAGTTGACAAAAAAAAAAAAAGAAGAAAAGGAGCTGATGGTAAGGGTCATCATTTCATTACTACAACTACAGTTGCTATTTACAGAGGCTGCCAGTGTGGCCTAACCCTAGTACAGGCCCACACTGAAGCAATCCAATGCAATGTTTGGAGAACAGCATAAAGAGCATGACTACCTGATGACGAAATTACAGGATTTATTTGTATTAGCTGAACAGCTTAGAATTGTGATACCCATTACCATATACACTATTTCTGCACAATTACTTTCTTTTCATTAATAATTTTATCATAGCAATGTCAGTCAGATATATATATATATATATATATTCCCACATGATGGCCACATCAAACAAAATGGTACTTCTCATAGTAATTTCCTAGACGTCGACATTTCATGCCCCCCCCCCCCCCCCCCCCCCAAAACTGGCAATTGCATGCATCAAGTGTTTATTGTACAGTACTGTAGGTATAGGTTTATATTCTTGTGTTCAAATTTCGCTTGTCATGTTAAAAGTTAAATCATATGCTTTATACCAACTTGTGATACATAATATACCTGGCAAGTAATGCAACACTCATCAGTCATGTGACCTGCTAATTGATATATCCACATGAATGCTAGTCACTTGTGAGGGAGAATGAACTACTTGAACAGTGATGCTGAAATAAGCGTATGGTAAGAAAATACCCTCAGTTTGAACAACTCATCTGTTAATTTGTTCCTGTTAATTTTTTTGTTTGTTTGTTTTTGAAACAAAACTAAGAAGTCCCCTTATCTCCCTTCCCTCATTTTCTTTCAACAAAATCTATCCAAATTTATGGAGTAGGGGTAAACCCCCCCCCCCCCCCCTGTAATAGTTTTTATGGTAAAGTGCAACCACTCTTAACAATCTTCATTTGTTCTGCCCAAGGTGATTTGCTGTCACTCAAACTTGAGCCCTTGGGCCAGAGGGAGCTCCTTGCTGTAGTTGATAGTGCTGCAAGTGTGAACAGAGAAAGAATCTTAGAGTGTCACAAAATGCAACCACTACATGTCTGGGCATGCAAGTTCTCACCATGTGGAGCGTCGCATATAGCCCTTCCATGCATCACTGCCAGACTCTCGACCACCCCCGGTGGCCTTCTCTCCTCCAAATGCCCCACCTATCTCTGCCCCATTGGTGGGGATGTTGACATTGATGATGCCACAGTCTGAGCCAGAGGGACCAACCCACTTGAAGACGTTGCCCAGGTTTTGAGTGAAGATGCTGCTAGAGAGGCCTTGTTCCGACTCATTGTTCCAGCTGATGGCCTCGTCCAACTCCTGAACGTGCACACACACACAAACAAACACACCAATTAATCATATGTCCTTGTATTCAGAGACCATACTGAAGTTGGAATGGAATAGAATTTATACTCCATAGGGTAGGAGCAGTACTTGCAGGATATTGCTAACAGATCTTTAACTGAGAACATCTCACGTGAAAGTACATTATTAATTACTAAATTAACAATTACACGAATATCTTATTCATTTCTTTCATGCTCATGAAGAATAGTTCAGTGTTTTGCTTTGGGCTGTTCTTGACGATCATGTAGAGAAATATATCATTTTGGGGGCAGGTAGGGGGGTGGGGGCAGGTAGGGGGTGGGGGCAGGTAGGGGGGTGGGGGGAACAATGAATCGGATTTGCATCTTCTCTTTGTTGGAGTACAGAAAAGCTGCACATCTACTCCATATAGCTCTGCCTTTGCTCTGTGTAGCAGAGTGTAGGGTTGTTCAACTTGTGGAAGAATTTGTTCCTTATTTTAATCAATTTCTATACAATATGGAAAGAATACTTCTTCCACATGGTTGAGGATGACCTTGTCTAAATGTAGAGGTCAAACTTCTCCAATTGCACAACATATGAGAGCTCATGCAGCCAGCTGCTTTCTGCATCACAATAAGAGGAATGGGATGAAGAACAATGAAGTTTTGCACTGTGAATAAAACATTTTATATATTAATACCTACAATAATAACTAGCGAGACTGGCATTAGGCGAATTCTCTTTACTAAAGATGGAAAGAAAAAAAAGCCTAGAAATTCCACTACTGTTGTTGGCAATGAAAAAGGAGCACTATCTGGGAATATTCCTGCTGGCATTAATGACAGAACCTCAACCAATACTATTCATGAAACTACACCCATCAGCACAGATGAAAAAAGAATTGAAAAATATCCGAACCCAAGATCTTTTTTTGAAGTTTGATTGAAAGAAATCCAAACTGTAGTCTTCAAATGAAAGAGTAACAGCTATAGTTGATGATGTCAGAAGCATATGTTCACAAAACGAGAGTTTAATTCAGTTCAATTGATACATAAGCATTGCTATATTCATATATCCTGCTGGACTCCAAGCTTTGCTATATTCATATATCTTGCTGGACTCCAAGCTTGCATGAACAAGATGATTGTCAGGAGTAATTTGAGCTGAATAGCTAACAAAGCTATCTTTTATTTTGTTGCTGGTTATCATTGCTGTATGTGGCTATTTTTACTTTATAGGATATTAAAAAACTAAATATTAAATAATGTTAAATGTGTGCTCAACAATATATGTAATACAGAAGTGAGTTCTCCTCTGGGGATCCATTGACATGAGTTTGGAAGAAACCAGGAAAAGGCATATGATTGACTTCCCGGTCCAAACACATCGTAACCTCGGTGAGGAACTATTTTGAAGTGAAGCGGATTGGGTAGTCACTAATAAAGAACAGATTATTTGGCAGAACAGCAGCGGCAACTGGAGTATCTGAGACAAAAATTAAACTTATTTACCAGACAATGATTGAAGACAAAGAAATACTCCCAACAAAACGGTACACGAAATAACGATTTAGTAATCCAGATCATTTTACAGGGAAGCTTTTCGCTGGACTGGACAAAATCTTTATGGACAATGAGACTCCCCAACGACAATGGTCATGAGGTCTGTGAAGGAGAAGGGAATATTTATTGGAGGGAGGCTTTGTTTGTGGAGGGTTTTGAGAGAGATGTGTCTTACATACAAATAGGGACAACAAACTATGTGTATGAACAATGCAACGTAATGAAATGTGCAGAAGGTTGGGTGCCCGGAAGTGATTTTGATGTTTACCTCAAAAACGAACATTGTAGACTATCATGACAAAATGAACAGCGAACACTTTATGAAATGGTTTATGAAACTGTTACTACCAATCATACCAGACAATGCAGTCATAGTTGTAGACAATGCTACTTACCACAACAAACAAATGGTCAAACCACCAAAGATAGCAAACAAAAGAAAATCATCAGAAACTGGCTGGATGAAGACAGCATGAAGACACAGTGATACAACACATTATCAAAAGTTATACAAATGCATGTACCAGGAACAAATTCCTTAGAAGTTTGTCCCTTGTCGATAACATTTACTTCCACAGTTGTGAATATTTTCTGTTGTTTATTGTCGCACAGGAGGAGAACTCGGACAGCCATTTAGGAAGACAAGACTTTATAACAGACTTTTAGCATGGAATACAACAGAAGAGGTTGCATAGCACTGGTAAGGATCACTAACAGAACAGGCTTATGGTAGCAAGGCGAGTAGGCTGTCCAGATACCTGAGTTGCAAGAACTTATTTGAAGCTTAAATATGTTTCTGTGTAGAATTTTAGAATATTTACTGTGTCACTCTCTCAATTCTAAACATATCTGTCAGAGGGTTATTTTTAAACAGAATCAGTTGGACTTCTCAGAGAACTTTGTTGTCTGTTAGTTACAAACCTTCTTTAGTCAAATCAACTGGCTTTAGGCTGACCCTCATTACAAATAAGTGTGTTTGTCAAACAATTCGACTATTGCAAAAATTGAATAAATAATATAAAAAATTAAGGGGGAAAAAGATTAAAAAGAGGACAGATCTCTTAGAAAATATTAACTACTAGTAGGACTAACTATCTAGGGCAAGCAGTACTACTTCTTCATTCGTGGACTGTTATACAGCTATTAGTTTCAGCAGGAAACAAGCAACTTGAAAACCAGCTCATGCTGGCAAAAGAAGAATACACATACTTGTCAGCTACAAAACTAAATAGATTCTGGACTGCCTTCTAACCTCATTGAAGTGGAAGAGACTATCCTAGCAAAAAATAAACGCGAGAGAGCCCAAACACAGCGTGACGGCAGACAAAGCTACTGATGTCTCCAGTTGAAATTAACTTGGTAACACTAGCTATGAAATTATGAACGAAGCACTACTGGAATGATATTTGGGAAAATTAATTTTCTTTTTTTTCATCATTTTTGTGTTAATATTTCCCCTTAATTCAATTTCTCATTGGAGGCATCACTATTTGCACCTTGATGTTAGCAGAGTGCAAGGTGAGTTCGAGTTCAAGTTCTACTAACAACAAAGGAGAAGATAGTTCTGGAAGCAGATACTTTAGAATTGGCTAGTGATATTAATAATAACGTGGCGGGGGGGGCGGGGGGGGTTACAATAAATCGGCTTTGTAGCTTCTCTTTGTTGTTGGTGTACAGAAAAGCTGCACATCTACTCCATATAGCTCTGCCTTTGCTCTGTGTAGCTGAGTGTTGAGTCGTTCAACTTGTGGAAGAATTTGTTCTTTATTTTAATCAATTTCTATACAATATGGAAAGAATACTTCTTCCACATGGTTGAGGATGAGCTTGTCTAAATGTAGAGGTCAAACTTCTCCAATTGCACAACATATGAGAGCTCATGCAGCCAGCTGCTTTCTGTATCACAATAAGAGGAATGGGATGAAGAACAATGAAGTTTTGCACTGTGAATAAAACGTTTTATTTATTAATACCTACAATAATAACTAGCGAGACTGGCATTAGGCAAATTCTCTCTATTAGCCCTAGTCCTGGGCAGATTCATCTAACTTTTTACATTCACTGTTTCCCACACAACCTTGCTGGTGTGAAGACTAGCGAAATTCAAACAATAAGAAGCTTAGGGTGCTGTCAGCAAGGTTACTTTTTTTTTAATTCGCCCAAGAGACAGGTAGTTCTTGAAGAGAAGATTAATGACACTGAACAGCCTGACAAGAAAACCCACTAAATTGACTTGTGTAGAACAAGATGCATGAAACCTTGGATAACTTCATCCAGCTGTATGAAACTGTGGTAGAACTTATGGAAGATATCAGAGCTTTACCTCATAACTGGAATAGAGATACAATCACAAGTGCACTTGGTCCTCTTAATGCTATTATAAAATTATGGATTCCTAATGGCAGTCAGTAACTGCGATTTGGAAAGGATAAGCCTTAGTCGAGAGTGTCAAATGAGCTAACACTATAGCTCTCTAAATATGTGCAAGGATTACAAAGATGTATTACAACAAAAAAGGGCTGCAGGAATTGTTCGTGACAATATTAAAGAATTCCACAGTAGATGGCTTGATCAGGCTAGTGCTGATCCTTTTGGAATTCTAAAGTGATGTGGCTGAGAAGAAATTGGGATAATCCTGTTGACGATCCAAAAGAATACTACAAAAAAATAACTGTACTCTTTAGATTTCCTTTTTTGGTCCACATATCATGAAAGAAACACTACCGTGGTTAGGAAATGATACAGAACCAGTCAAGGTGTGTGATCATGATCTTCCTTTACCACACAATCATGTCATGGAATTTCTCGGCTGTAAAGCTATTTGTATAAACATTAGGGGAACTATTCCTACAAATCCACATGACACTCTATGTCAGTTTGACACGAACTATTTACCAAACATTTTTTATCTGCTAAAAATTGTTTGTACATTACCAGTCACTAGTTGCTCATGTGAGCTGAGTACTAGTAGTTTGAAACTCCTTAGAATATATGCAAGATACAGAGTGGGCCAAAAATGGCTAAATGGATTGGCACTTCACTGTAGAACGGAAACTGATCATGATCTGGATAGATTTTCTAGGAAGCCTATTCTTAATCTGATCAGCTAATATAGTTAAAATAACCCATCCTGTCCAGTAGAAAGGAGCATGATAAATCTAGAGGAGATCACCTGCGGTGTCTGTTTCAAAATATACCAGCAACCAAATGTGTTGTCATGGCTACACTTTTACCGTAAGGAGTGCGTCTTCAAGTTAATGCTCAGGGCAGGGGGTGTCTGGGCTGGCAATGACCAACTATTGCTACAAATTGGGCTGTTTGCTAAAAGCCTACTATACCCTCACCTTATATAGCCATTATACATCTTCAGCTTATGAACTCAGTGTAGGATTGGAGACAAATGTCTATAATTGATGATACCCCAACATACTGTGATGATAGCCCAATATAATGTGGATAGGACATGAAAAAAAATACAGATGCACTTCCCTTTTTGGTATTATTGCGGCTATTGCCTGGAAAACTAGGCAAGTATTGGTGTGGGAAGTTCTTTTTAAACACAGCATGGCTTGCAAGTTGAGGGATTGCATGGGATTTGGAAGAGTATGAAGAGTGGGTGTGAAGGGCATGAGGAAGAGTGTGAGTGTAATTACAAGGGGTCATCCAATGGTATGGAAATTGCTGGTGTGAAGACTATTTGGTTATGCTCGGTTAAAGATTTGAAGCTTAAATATTCAACTTTTATTGGTGATGGGGATGCTGCGACCTTTGCTTGTTTGACTGAACTTAAACCATATGGTGAGGATGTAGAGATAATAAACCATGAGTGTGTTGGTCATATACAAAAAAGAATGGGGACGGCGCTTCAGAAGTTGAAGAAGTCTGGTATTGCGCATGAAAACAGCCAACTTGTGAAGTTTAAAGGCAGGCTAAAGAATAATGCAATTACTGCCCTTAATGTTTATTATGGGAGTGCCATCCGAAACAAAGATGACATTCATGGGATGGTACAAACCATGCCTCATTTTTACAATGTTTACAGATGAACACCCGATGCATACGAAATGTCCTGAGCACAACCCCCTGAAAAAATTAGCTGGTGCAGATTTAAAGTTGCAGCCTATGAGAATTCCACACCTGAGCCACACAACCCTTTAATACCTCTTGATTTGGCTAAGTATGTTCATCCTGTTTACCAACAGCTGGCTAATCAGGATCTTTTAGGGAGGTGCAGATCAGGTGCCACTCAGAACCAAAATGGAAGTTTTAACCATGTCAATTTGCTACGAGCTAGTAAGACCCAATTCTTAGGTTTTCATACAGTTTAACTTGCTGCCGAAGTGGGCTTGATGATAAGAATTGTTTGCACACCTTGGTATGGAGTTTACGGCAAATGCACATGCTTTCTTTAAACATGAGGACCAACTAAGGTTACATAAAAGCCAAAAGAAGGCCAGTGAAGTACAGAAAAAGAGGAGAAAGTACAAATCTAGAGAGAGGGTAACTGCAGAGGAGACAGCCATAGCAGAGGAGGGGCCTTCATATGGTCCAGGTGAATTTTGAATTCAAACATTGAACCCATATTTGAACACAGTTTATCTCAATTGTATGATTTTTGTTAGTTATATAAACCTTTTTCCACATTAATTTTCATCCTATAAAACCTTTTTCCACATTAATTTTCATCCTATACCAACAATTTATATAACATTAGATAGCCCATTTCTTGTACTCCAACATAGGAGTTAGAAAAATATCATTTAGTGTGTATGTGATGTATATCTGGCTTCTTGTGAATGAAAACTTTTTGCTCTTGCTTTGCTGTGATTTAAAAACATAGATGGCTCCAAAAATTCTATTGGTTTATTATATAGTATGCATTGAAGAACATTTCATATTAAACTCAGGAGTGAAATAGGTCAATAACTATCAAATGACACCCAATTACTCGCCTTATGGATTAGAGTAATTCTGTGCATACACCATTCTGTGGTAACTTGTGATGTGGCAAACTGATTCCTAGACATTAAAGTCATGATCAGCTAAAATTTAATTGCACCCTATTGGATGTAGCCCCTGTTCACCACACCAAGTATAATAATAACAACATCAAATGTCAACATTACCAACCAATAATATGATTACACACTGAAACATCATTTAAAAACAAACAAGAGAGAGTATGATACAGAGTGAGGCTGCAGAGAGACGCTGAGGCAATGCATTTGAGAGAATAATCGATAGACTTTTTGAGAACTACAATAAGTCAAAACAAACCAAGCATGATTGGCTTAACCCATAATCTCCCCCATAAGCTATACATTAGGCACCACCTTTTTAAAACTCTATATTCTTCACTGAGCACGTAAACTTTATGACAGACTCCCTCTACTCTCCATCACTTTATGAGGCCAAGAGAGCATCTCACAGGGTTTGACCACAGATAAAAGTCCAAGAAATTAGAAACATGTCTGTCAACAGCTCGAGGTGTTTAATAAATGAGCCAAGTGGGTTAAGATGTGTAGAAGGAGAAAAATGTTGAAGTCACTGCTGCACTGCATGTCCATACTCACTGCCTATGTAAGGACCTCCTTATGCCACAGGACTCCCAGGCATTACCCAAGCTCTGGAGAGGCTCAACCACACACACTAACACCACATTGCATGAGAGATCTCTGAAAAATTCAGTATGAAGCTGAGCTTTAGAGTTGATGAAAAGTGAATGTCATGGTGGCAGACATTAGGACGAGGAAGAGAGATCAATTCCTGGCCAGTTATGAAATCATATTAAAAAACTGCCAGTGAAACTTTCTAAGTTTAGTATATTGCACATGTGATAGTGGAGATCATGGCAAATTGGGGAGGGGGAGAGGAAAGAAGGGAGGGAGGGGAGCTTGCACAACACATCCACAATATAGACCAGCTGTGTTGCAAGAGCTCAAGAGCAGCCAAGATAAACCACATACTCCCCGAGGAGAAATAGATGTTTATGTTCACAGAGGAACGTCTTCAACAAGTATACCAATTACGACACACAACACTGCATATCTATCACAGAATATTTTGATGTACACACAAACATCATTCATACACGTAGGGAAGGTTCAGCCCATCCATACAACTAGGGTGATAGGCTGGCACTCCAGGAAGTGATCAGGTGTGCGTAACAATAACATGGACATGACCAGCTTGAACACACAGTACCATCAACTGCTAACTACATGAAAGTAAAAAATTTTTTTTTTGAATAAAACTGGTAAGTAGGATGACGTGTCAGCAAAAAGTGCAGAAACAAGAATTCTGTGAGTATATGTTACAAAATTCCCTACTTCACTGATTCCTGTGACCTTAGAATTCTACACAATAGTTTGACAGTCCTTGTTACGAAAGTCCTGTGAACTTAGAGTAATTATTCTACGTGAGTTAGCTACGAACAAAATGAAGAGGTGGGGCATCATATCTTACACATTACGTGAGAATGTGGAATTGGTGAAGGGAATTTGTAACATACACTGTCACAGAATTCTTGTATATGCACTTTTTGCTAACACGTCATCCCTACTTACCAGTTATATTTCAGAGAAACATTTTTACTTTCACTTGTTTCCTTTAGTTTTTGCACACTGTCAAAGATATATTTAAAAAAAAAAAAAAGTGGCTATAGTAGTAGTAGTAGTAGTAGCAGAAGCTACAGTTGGTAGTGTAGAGCTTCAGGGAGAGAGAGACTTACTGTCAGCAGTGTAGAGCTTCAAAGAGGCTCACTGCTAAAAGCTGAAAGTAACAGTTAGCTAGCTATAACACTGCTATGTCTAGCTGTTACAAATTTGGCTAAAGAATTTGACTTACATTCAAGATTTGGAAGTGTAGTTCTGGTGGAGTTTCTTTATCTGAAAGTTGGGACTTCAACCCCCTTTAAAAATTTATTTAACGATATTCATAGCCTTATGTATGAACTGATTTTAAATTGTGCATGTAGACGAATTGGTAGTGTCAAAATGGCGGCTTCAACTTAACACTGCAGCTATTAGTCTGGGATATACTTCGGCAGTTTGTTAGCATGGCGAAGCAAAATGAAGTGGTCGTGGACCTAGTCCAAAGAAATAGTAAGCTGTTAGTATAACTATTGAATGATTTGCTGTAGCCAAAATGAAGAAATAAATAATAAGAAGATGGAGAACATTTGGTGATTTTGACGAGTCTCCACTTGCTACTTTAGCTATTGTTTTGGAGGACAGAAACTATCTTGGTAGTTTGTATTGCAGCTTATATGGTCCACAGGTGAGTTTTGTGGCCTAGGTTTGAGCCATAGCAGAGAAAGTGAAGCTTTCATGTTGTATTAGTCAATGAGGCCGCCATTTTTTTGGGTGATCATCCCTACTTAGAGAGTACTCTCTGATAATGAAACGAGTGATCCAGTGCCATAGATAGAGACAACATGCAAACACATATTTACTCGCTATGCTGTACCTTGAACTTTAGTATGTAGACAATTGGAGCAAACGTTTCCTTTAAGACAATGTTTGCATCGTGGCTGAGACCTGTGATAATCGTGGGCTCCACATAATGACCTGGTCTGTCAATCCTCTAAAAATACATCCACATGACATAATATCACATGATATCACATGACTTGATCACCAACCTTGCCTCCACACTGCACTGTCCCTCCCGCAGCTACAGCTTCCTTTATGGCATTTTCAAACATGAGGACAGAAGATTTGCTGATTAGAGGGCCGTATAGAACACCATCTGAGGGATACATTCATACACACACGTATATAGTAGCATACAAACTCGTGCGCATTTATATTGGTGTTTATTATACATAAACACAACGTGTATGAGTGTGTGTTTGTTTCTTTGTGTTTAGTCTTTGTGCAAGCACATTTCTGAACCAAGTACAGAGATAGTTTTGTTCGATGTGTGAGGGGCAGGGGTGGGTACAAAGACCTGGCTAAAGGCAAGTAACATAAACAGGAAGGTATTTGTGTAGTGTCAATTGTGAGTATACAAGTGTATTGCATTGTATGTATGCCTATGGTGGAAGAACTTAAGGTAAACATAGAAGGCTTTTGTAGGTCACAAAGGATAAAATTTCTTATACCTTACCAAACAAGTTATCCAAATAATATTTGTTGTTTTAATTATTGATATATTCAGTTAATTGGACACGTTTTTGAGTTCCCATCATGACTTAAAACAATTTTTTTTTTTAAAGGACAACTATAAATTTAAAAAAACTGACCAGAGGCTCATTACAGCTTCTCTTGCAATAATCGAAGTACTGGTTGTCCAGTAATCAGAAACACTCGTGAACACTCCCATATTATGAAGTATGGCATGTTGAAAGAATTTGAGACCCAGCCCATGTTACCCAGATTCAATTTGCATATAGTTGCAAGCAAGGGTTTGAGTTTACAGGAAGATAGTGTCACTAAAAAATGTTCACAGGAATATTATGCATGACCACTCACACATTTTGTCATGACCAAATAGATTATTAGATTATGATTATGTTTGTTTGTTTTTTTCCTACCTCACAGAGGTTTATCTGGTCTGATCCTCCAATGCTCTCCGGAAGCTTCTGATCGGCAGTGACCTACCATTCTGCATTTAGATATATCTATTGTTATGTAGCATAGGTTGTCATGTAATTCCATTAATAAATTAAGTGTAGGGATTTATTGTAGTAATTTTGTTCACCTTATCTATCAAATTCAATTATTTGAAGGAATGACATGTTTGTTTGGATCAATGTCTTAGAACCACTCTGTCATGGCATACCGAAATTGTAAGTTTATCTTTGAACTGATTTGTAAACTTATATTAGTTTGTGGTATTATTAGAAAAGCCACTTTTAATAGCCACAGGAGCTACTACAAACTAGCATATTTGCTCTAAATCTTTATAATATATCTCTCTATGAAAGTTGGTCACACTGGTACAACTACATATCATATGAATATGGTGCCACAATAGGGAGGGGGAAAAAATTTTTTATCACTAAATAGTGCTGATATTTTTTTAAGTCAGTTGGTTTCTGTTATATAGCACATTACTAAACATTGTCCAACATTTTGGTTGCTGCATATGTCAAAAACACGTTAAAAAAAGAGCAAAATAAAACCGCTATTATGGCCAGCATATTACTACTAACCCAACTAGAGCAGTTAATTCTTTGCCTAGCTCCACCTGAAAACTAAACGAAAGCTCAACTTTACATTAGCCAATCTGAACCTATAACTGATTACTCACCTATTAGTCAAAAAGTACCCTATTCCCCACTGCCTGGAATAGTTCATCGTTGTCTTAATAGTTCCGTGTTTGCTCTTTGTTTTGTTTAGTTGTTTAATGATAACTAAAGGAAGTGTTTACTACTTGTAATAGGGTGCCATAGACAGGAAACTGATGTCACTCTTTTACCATTTCTTTTGCCAGCCATTCTCAACTGCACACACAAGTGGATCTCATTTTCTTAAATTATTTTTCTATCCACTATTTAAAAAGTGTAGGTGGCATGTTGATGACCCTTTACTTATTTATGCACATCTTCTAAAATTACCTGTTTTCCCCCCCCCCCCCCCCCCCCAACCTTTTATCTGCTGGTACAGGACGACATGGAGCAGAATAAAATTTGAATGATGGGTCTTCGGACCTGTGGTTCAAAAATTTAAAAAGAATTAAAAAAAATTTTTTTTTATAACCATTACACATGCAGGCAGGCAGTTAGTACAAATAATATAAGATAAATTTGAATTGGGCTCGGTATAGGAACTTGCCTATTGTTTTCAATATGATTAAAATGTCACTCACACAGAAACCGACATGATGCATGCACTCCCCCCTCCCCCCCCCCCCCCCCCCCCAGCAATGTACAACTAATACAGAAAAGTTAAGCCTCAAATCATTCCCACAGGGTTAATACAAATTAAAAGGAAATTCTTGACTCAGTACACGTATAATGTGTGGTGTGAAAGATAATTGTTGTTGTTTTTAAAGTCAATCAATAATGTTTCAGTACAAAATATCAAAAGGTGAGAATATATAACTAACCATCTAGAGGGTCTCCAATGGGCACCTTACTGTATGCCTTCTTCAGTCTCTCCACCACATGGTCATGGATACTCTCATGCAACATCTGAATGCCACATTCATTGCAAAATTAGAGAAGATGAAATTAACAAAAGAAAAATTGAAAATTTACACACACACACAGGCATACACGGGCACACACACCAAACACTGAAGGCCTGGTATTCATTCCACCGGTCACCCACAAAAACACTCAGCAGCGATCAATTATGCTCACAAAACCCTTGGAGAGGCTATCAGGAAATAATGCCTCTCTATTCTTCAGTTAGTCTACTTAGCTTGGTAGAGACTTAAATAATTTTAATATGCATTAACTGCATGAATCATAAAACAGGTGATATAAGCAACTGATAAATATGACCAAGCACATGATATATATAGTAGCTGCTTAATTGCTACAACTTTCTAGAAGATTTTAATGAACATTAGTTACCCTAATCACAAACACAATACAGCATTAATGGATACTAAATATAAACACAATACAACATTAATCATTTCCCATTCACATTCTAGAACATTCTGATAAGTGCTTTACTTCAACAGAGGCTGTACACATTATGTTATGTTCTGTAGTGCCTTTTTCAGTGTGACCATGTACACAATAGCATGGTATAATGTATGCATGTGGGAGGACAGGTGAGCATGATTATATTAGACTGGGCACGCTAACTTCATTGATGCAGTGAAGTGAGTTTATGGGATTTCTGTGCTTGCTAATAAAATTACACAATCATTTTTTTGTTGTGTGTAATAGGTGATCCTTTAGCAATTAAAAAGGATACCATAATCACAGAGTTTTCTTTCCCAAAAATAATTATGAGGATTTCCACAAACTATTTAGGAAAAAAATTTTATTAAAAATTCTGTAGTTTGTTTGGTAAAACTCTCAGTCACTAATGGTGTTGTTGCTAACACCCTGGGCAACGTACTAGTCTCCTGGTGGTGGTACATCGCTGGCCGGCAGTCCCAACACACGAGAACAACACAGAGCGGGTGACCATGTCCAAGTCAGCATCCCGGTCAACCACAATAGCATTGTTACCTCCCAACTCCAGAATCTTCTTCCCAAACCGCTCCTGCACCAACATACCAACCTTGGAGCCCACCTGTGGATCGTGAAGGAAAACAGAAACAGTGGCAAGTAGAGTGAGGAAAGTGAGTGTGAGAGAGAAGAACGCTAGATGGTGCCACAGACTTACTGGAGTGCTCCCAGTGAAGGAGACTAGAGGAACTCTCCTGTCTCTGGCCATGGCTTCCCCAATCTCTGCACCTCCACTCACCAGGGAACATATGGCAGAGGGAACAGAATTGGCAAGTAGAACTTCCTCTACTATCTTGGTCACTGCCACATGGACCAGTGGGGTGGCTGGAGCACCTTTCCTGGAATAATGGGAAGTAGTACGTGCAGAGAAACATGGTAGTTAGTGATGGGAGTACAGGGGAGGTCAGAAACAGGAGTATGAAGGAAATGACAGGTGTTCTCATCATGTGCCACTAGATCATGTGACATGCACATTTGCTCACACCATATATGCATACAGCATAGATTGATGATTTCAACTTGCATGAGATCAAATGAGGCGCAGAAAGACACAGAAAGTACATGAGAGGAAGGGAAGAAGATATGAAAGAATTGTAGAAAATGTAGGTCATGGAGAGGAGAATAAAGAAGAGAAGGCATGAGGGAAGGGAAGGAAAAGAAAGTCAGAAATGAAAAGAGAACACATAATCAGGAGTTAGTGAAGAGGAAATGGAGAAAGAGTAATTAGATATTAATGAATATTGGAGTTGGAGGAGAAAGGTGTAAAAAGAATCAACAAACACAGCACCTCTTTATTACTCACCAGAGTGTGCAGTTGCCACACACGAGACTGAGGCATTGGTTCCAGCCAAACACAGCCACAGGGAAGTTGAAGGCAGTGATGACACCGACCACACCCACTGGGTTCCACTGCTCCATCAGCACATGACTGGGTCCTAATGTTGAGGATTGAGTAATGACGTGATGCTTATATCAGTGAACAGTAACCTGAGGCAACTTATACAGGGGAGGGGATACAGTCCTCAACTAGTGATGGATGTCTCTTGTTAGATCTGAACTCTATAGCAGCCATGTGGCTTAAAAAAGTGAATATGTTAGATACTTTTCTATATGGCAAAAACCACACCTACTAGACATACAAATTGTGCACAATCAACAGAACCACACCCATTTTAATGTGTCGAGCCCTATATTAAAAAGTACCAACACTTTAATCCAGTTCAATTGGAAATAAAGGGAAGTATGGATATCAAAATGTTTCAGAAACCAATTACACGGTATTATGAACCTAAAATACCACACTTGGGTTTCATATGGGATTTTTGCTTAAAAAAAGGGGGTGAGGTTTGAGAATGCCTGAGATAAGTCGAATAAAAAATCACTCAGTATTTTCCAAGAAATCGTCCCCTAGAGCTGCCATTATTCATTAAGAGAAGTAAGAAACAGAATTCACTTGAGATGTTACGCTTGTGGTGATGAATTGGTTAGGGAATAATATGCCATAAAGATGACCAATAGGTATTCCGACAAACATCGGAAATTCTTGCAATAAGGTTGTTCCTGTACATTAATTCTGTGGATTATGAAAAAAAATAATTATGAATATACTGCTGCAGTGCACATGCATGGAAGAGCCCCAGGCATTGTGAGATGAGAGCACAGCTACAACTCTACTCCTTCACCATCAGAACGAGAAACATATTCGAACCAAATAAGCGCAGATTGTTGTTAGCAAGCAGTGAACACGTGTGACCTACCATGCCATATTTGGTAATGAAGACCAAGTTGGAATCTGCCTGACTCAACCCATCCCACACTGATACTTACTCTCAGATGGAATGATCTTGCCACTGAACATTCTGGAGAGGCCAACAGCATAGTCACACATGTCCACATACTCCTGTACCTCGCCAACCCCCTCTACATGGATCTTGCCGTTCTCCAAGGAAATCAGCTTCCCCAACAAGTCAATCTTTACACGAAGGGCATCACCTATTTGTCGAACAATTTCTCCTCTCTTTGGAGCAGGTACCTGTACACAATAAGGTGTAGACAGATGAAGTAAAGAGATTAGTTTGAAAGTGAAGAACTGTACAAACCTCTCTCCAGAACTTCCAAGCTTCTGTGCAGTTTTCCACAGTACGGTTGTAATCTTCCAAGGAACCCTAAATAGGACAAAACGAATAAATTCACATGAGGAAAAGATTATCACATGAGGAAAAGATTATCACATGAGGAAAAGATTATCACATGAGGAAATCAAGGTCACATGAAAGAAACAAAATGACATGAGGAAAACATCACATTAGGAAAACTAGGTCACCTGAGGGAAACAAGACCACATGGGAAAAGAAAATCACATGAGCAAAGAAAGTCACACGAGGAAAACAAGGTGACATGGGGTAAAGATTTTCT
>OZ017779.1:15418485-15497060 GCA_963969325.1 Lycopodina hypogea
TATGTCCCAAATGCCACTGTAGCTCATGTAAGACACACCATACTCTGCACAGGTCTTTTCCACTATGGGATTGATGTCCACATAGTAGGAGGAGAGTATCCATGGAAATAAATGGTGGACCACCTGGGTGTTCAAACCACCTGTCAGAAACGACCACAATGGGCTATCAGTTGCATAGTCCACAGCTGTAGCGACTTGCATTTCGGACCAAGTCATACCAGGTTTGCTGGAGGCATCTGGAAATATTACAGAACCATTAATGTGGTTTACCTGAGTAATAAATCCTAACCAAAAACCATTGATAAGTTCTGACACAATGTTCAGGAGCAGGAGATTAGCAAGGGACAGGTAAGGATATGGAAGGATTATCCTGTAATACAAAAATAAAGTTTTACTCAGGATGAAAAGCAACAACTCTTGGCGGCCAGGGGGATTCACAATTGTGTCTGCCTTGTGGAGGGTGAGCATATTGTGGAAGTCTTGCACTCTCATCTTGAGGGACAAGAGGGTGAACAGTAGAGGCATGTAGATATGTTGGTATACGTAGTGAGGACACCATTCCTGAAAGGACTTAATCCTCCAGTAATCCACTTTCTTGGTGGCTACATCAGGATCTAGTGTGTCGTAATTGGGGTAAACATGGTGCCCTATCACATGCTGGTAGGCCCACACATATGGAGAGATGCCGTGCACACAGCAGATCAGATGCCCTGCCCATTTCCATACTGATGGCTTCCGACTCAATGCAAAGTGACTGATATCATGTCCCAGGTTCATGGTAACCAAAGCACAGGAGAACCCAGAGAGAAAGGCAAATAATGCCCCAATGAAGATGGAGTAGCCATGACTAGTAAAAGAAACAGCCATGTACCAAAACAGAAGCGTGCCAATAATAACAGCCGCTCCATTACGCAGGAAAGGAGCATGCATATTGGGATCCAGTTCATTTTTTCTGAAATATCCACTGATTCGACTCAGGAGTTCTTCATACAATTTATCCTTTTCAGGAAACTTGGGCAATGTATAGATGCTGTCTTGGGGAGGGTTCTTCAGGCTTCCAATGTGTTTGCACCTTTTGGCTATGAGCTTCCTTGTGGGAATAGGGTGGTAGGAGTTGAACAAATGAGTTACATCTCGGCCAGCACACAGCAGGAGTGGATCCCTACCACCGGGATGTTTACCCAGGAACTCGGTAACATCGTAAACCTCTCCATCATAGCACACAGCTGCCTTCTTAGTCCCAATTAGACTTCTCAACTCTTCCGCACTAATTTCTGTACGTGAACAATTCATTGCGTTGTCTCCCGACACAAGCAACTCTTAATACCAGTTAGCTAGTTCCGTGATTTAACAACTTACATTCTGTTTTGCCCTCTATGATTTTTTTTTTTTTTTTTTTTTTTTTTTTTTTTTTTTTTTTTTTGGTTGCGTGGTGGAAAAAAAAAAGTAAGAAGAAAAAAAAGGGAAGAAAAAAAATTAATAAGGGTCAGTTTTGTGAGCATGCTCAGATACAGTGCACGAAGATCAGTACGTATTGAAAAAAAAAAGGAAAAAAAAAAGTGTTAAGAAGCTTGAAATTTCAAAACAGAGAACAATAGATAGTTTCAGGTTGAGATAAAGGAAAGCCAGAAGGAATAGAGATGGGAAATAGAAATATGTTTCTTTACTAATAACTACAAAATGCCAGTCTGCCTTGCCGGGCAGGTGTCCTGAGGAGACCTCTAATCTTCGCCCAAAGGAAAGATTTGTTCATGATTATCAACCCCCTTTTTTTTTTTTTTTTTTTTTTTTTTTTTTTTTTTTTATCCAGAAGAGTTGCTATATGATTGGTAAACAATCAGTTTCCAAAAACACAAGCATAGTTTCAATCATTAATATCCAAGATAGAGAGCTGCGTGAATTCCAGGATGGGTTGCGTTTGCGGTTTCTTACTATGTAATGGGCGGATGGAGGTGTGGCTCAGCAGGTGTGGTTCAGCAGCTGTTTTACTTTACCTCCAGAGCATAGATTTAATACGTTAAATCTATGGTTATGGTTGGAGTGAGATGGTGCCCTTAGGACCTGGGGATGCTGACGACTTGGCCAGCCTGTCTGAGCTGGATGAAGCTATTCTTCTGGAGGAGTTGAAGATTAGATACGTCCTGGATAAAATATATGTGGGTTGAGTCACCAAAATGTGCATAGTTTTTAAATATGTTTTCAACTAACATTTTGTAATTGGCAGACTTACACTGGTGATATTTTGGTGGCAATCAATCCGTTCAAAGGTCTTCCCATCTATTCTTCTGAGGTTAGTGAAATGAACTAGGTTTTTATTATTTTTTAAATTTGTTGTTATATGTGCAATTCTTATGATATTGCAATGATCCATTGAATGGAGTAGCCTTGTGGAGATTCATTCTGTAATGAATTTGAATGCACTACAGGCCAGAGCTAGGGTCAAGGAATGTGAATGCACTACAGGCCAGAGCTTGGGTCAAGGAATGTGAATGCACTACAGGCCAGAGCTTGGGGCAAGGAATGTGGTGCTCTATTCAACTATTCCAACACTAGGTCTGGCTTAGTCTAACATGTACCTTGATATTGTTAATATAACATAATGGAGCAGAACTGACAGAATTTGGAAATAAACCATTTTGTTTAGCTGTTATCAAATATTGGGGTTGATCCCACAAATGTATTTCTTCTTGCAAACAACATCCTAGTTATTTGGCACCCCTTGTGACAGGCACACTGGATGTGAATGTATGTAAACATAGTGTAACACTGATGCACTTGACAAATGGTTTACTATTGCTTCCAATCAAGTGCAACATTCACCCCAACATCTCATTAGGTGTGGCAAGTGACAAAATGTTACATGCATGTTACATGTCTGTTCTCCCTTTGTAGACACTGAGGGAGCAGAGTTTTCCCAGATTTGTTAAGTATTCATCAGAAGAACTCTTGTTCTAGTGAGATGCCATGAAATCCTTTGAAATGTAGCTACTATAAATATATACTAAGGCAGAGAGATTACATGTAGCTAATATAAATATATACTAAGGCAAAGAAATTACATGCAGCTAGTATAAATATATACTAAGATAGAGAGAGATTACATGTAGCTAATAAATATATACTAGGCAAAGAAATACATGCAGCTAATATAAATATATACTAAGACAGAGAGGTTAGATGATATTGCATACCTACAGAGAGGTAGTATAAAATGCTGGGTCAGCATTTGCCAGAGGACCTGCAAGCTCCACATTGAAAAGGTAAGAAACTTGCAGTTCTCCATACTCCCAAGTGGTGAAGTAGTACTGCTCTGCTATTTTTTATCCTGAATTTAAAAAAACAAAACAAAACGACTGTTTTACAAAAGCCAAGTTTTGTACTCTAAATTGGAATTTGACCCTGTCTCGCTGTCCTGTGATAGTGCTTGGGTTCTCTGTTTAAATGCAGGTTAGAGTAGTTGCTACATAACCACCCAATCAAGATCAGCAGTATATCATACACAGTAAGTAATGGTGAAGTAGCGAGTTCTCTAATTATAGGCCTGCTTCTATGGAACATATAGCTTGATAGATTGTGGAGTTGATTGGTAAGGTGCATGACACTGGATAGTCAGTAGAATGCTTCATGTAATGCTTCATGTACGAATGTGCTGTGTAGGCTCGTCCCTTTCCTACCACTCGTATATTTCCTATCAAAAGTCTAGTGTTTGGCCTGCTAGACAACTTACAAAACATTTTCTCTAAATTGGCATTTGATGAAGTGAGACTAAATTGTGCTGTAAATCAATTGAGTAGTTTTCAATGTTCTATTCAGTGCCTGAATACCAGTCAAAGGTTAATAAGGCACCAACCTCTGATAAATAGTCTTGCTGTAGAAAGGGCTCACTACGTGTGTGTGGGTGTGCATTTAAGCATGAGGTGTGCTTGCAGATTACATGTGCATGTGAAGGAGAGATAGCTCATGGTCGTCACATGTGCTAGAACTTGTCACTCATTTCCAGCATTTGTGTGTTTATCCATTTATAGGTCAGGGAGAAATATCAGAAAACATGCCTTTCATTCTGCCCACCACACATCTTCGCCATTGCTGATGCAGCATATCAGCAGATGTTGAACAGAGGGAGCCACCAGTGTTGTGTGATAAGGTGTGTACGTGTAGAGGATGAGGTGTGAGTGTGTGTGTGTGTGTGCGTGTGTGTGTGTGTGTGTGTGTGTGTGTGTGTGTGTGTGTGTGTGTGTGTGTGTGTGTGTGTGTGTGTGTGTGTGTGTGTGTGTGTGTGTGTGTGTGTGTGTGTGATTTTGTGAAGGTTCAGAGGGATTATATGTACTGTTTGGTGGTATATAATATGGTATAGTGTGTATGTATTAAAGAGAGGATGCTGATACTTTTCTTTCCTTTCCTCTCGGCCAGTGGTGAATCTGGTGCCGGAAAGACAGAATCTGCCAAGTTGTTGGTGTCTCATCTCATCTGGTTGAGTGGAGGGAGGACAATACTGGGACAGAGGATTTTACAAGTACATGATAGGCACTTGCTGTACCACAACACACACACAGACACATGCATGCACACAAGCCCACACACATGCATACTCATATGCATGCTCACACACACTCATACACACCTACACATGCACTCATGCTCTCACACACACTCACACACACTCACACACACTCACACACACTCACACACACTCACACACACTCACACACACACACACACACTCACACATACTCACACACAAATGCAAAAAATGCAATTGTCTAGCTACTGTCAACACGGTCACACGCACCTGACATAGTCAGGGTGCCTGTGCACTAAGTAGGCACTATGAGCCAGTGCAAGCAAACCCCAAGAGCCAGGCTAGGAACTCGCAGGAGGACTAACCAAGATTATCAGCTTATGGGTGTGGGCACCCAAAGTCCCACCTGGACCCTTAGCTGATTGACAAGCCATGGCCAGTGAATTTTCACCCCAGAAAATTCCAGGTCCCCATCACAGCTGGGGTGTGGGAAGATGTTGAAGGACAGGAAAATTTCCTTGTCAGTGCTGGGTGTGAACTCGCAACCCTGGGGTTGTTAGTCCAAGAACATAGCTACTCAGCCACTCTGCCACATGCACACACACACTCACACACACACTCGCATACACACCTTTTGGCAGTCTCACCAGTTCAGTCCATACAAGAGCTTATACCGTGCAGGAGTTCCCTGCAAGTCCATCTTTGGACAAATTTGATGGTTAAATCCACCCACCCACCCCTACCCATTGTCATTCAGTTTGGCATATAATTTATTATTCGTCTTGTGTTGCACAGGTCAATCCATTACTAGAGGCTTTTGGGAATGCCAAGACAGTTATCAATAGCAACTCCAGCAGATTTGGGAAGTATCTTCAGCTAAAGTTCAAGAATGGCAAAGGTATTGTTTATCTAATGAACGTACAGGCAGAGCATTGTCGATAACATTAGCAATAAGAACTTGCTTCTCTCTTGAGGCCAATGTCAGAAATTGATAGTCAAAATGAGGAGAATGGTTGAGTATATGCATGTAAAGGAAAGTGAGAAATATTTGTTAGTGGGTATAGCCCGGTCCCTGCAGTATGCATTTATTCCTAACACTGAGCAGCGTTGATTTAGCTGCGCTTGACACCCGGCCACTGAAAAATGATGTTGGAGGGAGGGGGAGAGGGGAGGGGGAGAGGGGAGGGGGAGAGGGGGGGGGGGGGGGATGTGAAAAGTAATATGCCCTCCCCTGGAGCCTGCTATTTTATCATTTGTTCCATATGTGGTTTTTTTTCCCCCTTCACATTCTCAACTTCCATCTCATGTCTTCCAACAAGACTTACTGGGGCAGCCATAGCAATCCTTCATGGCCATTGATTAAGGAGCATTCCTGGTTAGTTTTGTCATGTGCGCATCACAGCTGTTGGCAAATAATGTTTGTGACTGAACCTTGGCAGGCATCATGGAATTTGCTGCCCTGGTAAACCTTTGTAGAAATGCAGTGCTTGCCTCTGTAGGTTTAGTTTGATGTGGTAGAGTCTGGACATGGTGTGATTGTCTATTGTGGTTGTCATGCTCTGGCAATATTGTGCAACCACCATTGAGTAATTTACTTGGTAAGCTGTACTTATGAGCATGACATCCTCACTGTAGGATAACCTTAACAACTCACTAGCTGTGACATCCTCACTGTAGGATAACCTTAACAACTCACTAGCTGTGACATCCTCACTGTGGGACAACCTTAACAACTCATTAGCTGACATCTTCACTGTGGGACAACCTCAACAACTCATTAGCTGACATCTTCACTGTGGGACAACCTCAACAACTCATTAGCTGACATCCTTACTGTGGGATAACCTTAATAACTCATTAGCTGACATCTTCACTGTGGGAAAACCTCAGCAACTCATTAGTAGTTATCTTCACCGTGGGAAAACCTTGCCAACTCATTAGCTGATATCCTCACTGTGGGACAAGCTTAATAACTCATTAGCTGACATCTTCACTGTAGAATAACCTTAATAACTCATTAGCTGACATCTTCCTGTAGGATAACCTTAACAGCTCATTAACTGATATTCTCACTGTGGGACAGTCTTAACAACTCATTAGCTGATATCCTCACTGTGGCCTACTGAGCCCTAATGTTTACCCAGGCTCATTCAGTGAGACGACTCAATTAATACTTGCACATCTATCTATCTATCTATCTATCTATCTATCTATATATATATATATATATATATATATATATATATATGTATGAATATACTGTGTGTGTGCAGTGATATGGTGATTGGTGAGATGTTGTATCAGTATTAAGCGTTATCATTACTCACAAGAGTATTACTGTGAATGCAAAATCTCAATAAAGAAGACAAACTAAACCTTATCCATAAGCATAGATATTTGATGTAAGTTGTTTCACAGGAACAGCCATAACTGTGATTGACCCTGACCAACTCTAGCCCCATCAATTGCCTGAGTTCCACCCTATCCCCAAACCTTACTTTGCCTTAATCCCAACCCTTGCCCTATTATTATTCAACTTTAGCCCTAGCCACAAACCCTTGCCCTACATTACCCCTAGTTCTGGCCACAAGCCCTTGCCCTAGATTACCCATAGTTCTGGCCACAAGCCCTTGCCCTAGATTACCCATAGTTCTGGCCACAAACCCTTTCCCTAGATTACCCCTAGTTCTGGCCACAAGCCCTTGCCCTAGATTAACCCTAGTTCTGGCCACAAGCCCTTGCCCTAGATTACCCATAGTTCTGGCCACAAGCCCTTGCCCTAGATTACCCATAGTTCTGGCCACAAACCCTTTCCCTAGATTACCCCTAGTTCTGGCCACAAGCCCTTGCCCTAGATTAACCCTAGTTCTGGCCACAAGCCCTTGCCCTAGATTACCCCTAGTTCTGGCCACAAACCCTTGCCCTAGATTACCCTTAGTTCTGGCCACAAGCCCTTGCCCTAAACCTGGCCAAACCTTAGCCCTAACTCTAGTCATAGTCCCAAATTTGTGTTTGTACATGTTCAGTACAACACACACGCATCCTCAAATATACAATACTGTCATCCAGAATGTTATTACAGGAACGAAATATCGTCCATTTTATTTCCTGCCATTACAGACACTGCCAATGCTGATGTTTATATCTGGTCTACCTCCCCCATATTTACTAAACTGTAGGAATCATCATGCACATATCATTTGTGTTTGTTTCTCGCAGTATCTGGTGCCAAGATAAACGAATACCTGCTGGAGAAGACTCGTGTAGTATCACAGAATTCTCAGGAGGAAAACTTCCATATTTTCTACTATCTGTTTGCAGGACTGACTCCATCAAGTAAACAGAAGCTCAGCCTCACAGATGGCAGCACCTTCCAGTATGCTGTGGTATACATACATCTGTTCAGTGGACATGTTATTGCAGTCAGTATGACTATGATAGGTTGGGATTTGAGAGGTCATGGTGAAGTGTGGATGGTGTGGGGATTGGGAGAAATACATTGTAAGGTGTGGGTGGTGTAGAGGTGAAGAGGGGCGTGGTGTGTGGAGGGTAGGGGCAGGGATTTAACAATTTGCATCCATTCATGTAAGCACATGCTGTCCGTAGGTACCTTGGGAATGGGACTATCTCCTGCACACATTCTCCTTTGCAAGGTGCAGAGAGGTTTGCTGAGGTGTGCAACACCCTGGACCTGGTGGGGTTCGAGGTCAGTGTTCAAGATTCCCTCTTCGCCTGTCTGGCGTCAGTCCTCCATCTTGGCAATGTCCAGTTTCAGGAGGACAGCAATGAGCACTCTTATATCCTGGAACCTCGTACTGGCCCCATTAGAATTGTGTCTGTAAGAATCTTCTTGAGGCAATGCATTTCCTTTCCTAGAATATTGACGATGATGTAGTTGACATGACCTTGTTAACTTATTAGGAGTTGTTGGGCATTGATATCCAGCACTTGATGGATGTGTTGACAGTTAGTATCAACTATACACGAGGAGAAGTCATCAAAAGACATTGGAAGAATGTCAACTCAAAGGGTCAGTGAATTCAAAGCTGAGGACAACCACTTTATGTATCACTTATTTCCTCCCTTTAATAGCAAGTTACACACAAACTTTGGACTACATCATACAGCCCTCTTAGTTAATCTAGACCCAGTACCACCCCTGTCTTTCTGTTGTTGTTTTTTGCTTACCCTAGAAATTGACCCTTTTAACTTGTAAATTTTTAAGCCTTATTACTTTGCTTTGTCCTAGCCTTATAAGATTGATCCAACTTAGTTCTAGTCCTAAGACTTGGCCTGTCCTACTTATCGCCTCAAGGCTAGCCCTAGGGCTACCCTTGCAATAAGTTTTTGTCTCAGCTTTGCTCTATTCCTAAGATTTGTTAAACCAGCCTAAGTCCCAACTTCAAAGCCCCAGACCAAGCTTGCTTCCCTGTTGACATGCTTTCAATAAAGTTTGAGGGAGTATTAAACTGAAAGTTACCACACATCATGATTGGTATATCTAGTGGTGATATTATGAATCACAGTGCACCAATTACGACAACAATAGTATGTTTACTGTACTCATTAATGCGTATATTACAAGTAACAGTCAAGACATTTGAAGTTAATGGTCAAGCACACTGTTTTACATTTTCATGTACATAGATGTGTTTTGATTATCATGTGCAGTATGTGCCCAAAGCATTGATGTTATCTTCACTTTTATTTTACAGCAATGAGAGATGCTTTAGCTAAGGCTCTGTATGACCGAATCTTCCGATGGATTGTAAACCGGATTAACCAGCTGCTTGCACCCACAGCTACACAGATGATGGATGAAAGAGAAATTGGGATTCTGGACATATTTGGTTTTGAAACATTCAAAGAGAACAGTTTCGAGCAGCTTTGCATCAATATGGCTAATGAGCAGCTTCAGTTCTTCTTTGTGGAGCATGTGTTCCTCATGGAGAAGGAAGAGTACAAGAAAGAGGGTGTGACTGAACTTGACATCGACTGCAGTGTCAACAAGCCTCTCCTCGTAAGATCTTACCCACAATTCATATGCAGAGAGCCTTGATAGTGCACAACCCTTTAATTTGAGCTCTTTCAAGTACAAGGTTTTGATGTGTTTACACGTGTGAAAATATGTGTATATTTGTGGGGCTTTCCAGTGTAGTATTGTTACAGTTTTTGAAAGAAGATGCCGAATAGTGGAGGCCATGAAGTATAACAAGCAAAGAAAGAGTGCACCAGAGCCTTCAGTTGCAATATACAACGATAGAATATGTTCAATTTTGGCTAAACAAAATTTAACTAATTGTGAAGTGGATCAAATGAGAGGAAGCTGATATAGTCATTATGATATTTTCCCAAGTAACACATTGTTGATATCAATCATAAGCTACAGACTAACTAATGCAAAGCTACAAGTGAAGTTATGCGCTAAAAATTAACAGTGAATGTTGACTTGAACCTTATGCTAAAAATGTCTTCAATGGACCCTGTCAATATCAATTTTAAGTAAATCATGTTTAATTTTGCATGTCTTAAGAAGTACTAGTATAGGGCTTTGAGCTGACCATTGCAAGATGTGTTTGGGGGGGGGGGGGGGGGGGAGGGGGGCAGGGAAAGGAAAGGCGACTGTCAGTGGTGTGGTTTTGAAGGCTAGTTTCTCTTATCTTGAAAGACTTTTCTCTTAGAAGTTTCAGTGATGTGAAATTTATAAAGACAAGACTTAGAAACTAGTTTTCTGAAAATATCATGGATCAGGTCGTGGGGATCTGAAGTGAAATGCCTGAAAAGTTTTTAAGAGGAGTTTAAATCAGTCATAAAAGAAACGTAATAAAATAAACTTTAAACTAGAGGTCCATTGCCGGCAATTAGTTAGTGCACATTACATTTTTGGAAAATCCCACATCTCCCTTGCCTGGGTCCCAAGCCATATTTAGATTACTTGGGATGTAGTGTACTTATGGTAGCACATTGTCAGATACAGGATGATGTTTATTTGCGACATAAATATTTGCAACGGCATTATGAAATTGTCATGTCAAATTATGACATTATATGTATGCCCATTGCGCCACACAGGATCTATTTTTCTCCAAGCCTGTTGGAATTCTATCTCTCTTGGATGAGCAGTGCAGTTTTCCTCGGGCTGACGACGGGTCCTTTATTTCTAAATTGAACCAAGTGCAGAAGAAGAGGAAATGGACCAGCTTCATCCCCTCCAAGGACACGGCTTCCATTTGTTTTAGTCTTGCCCACTATGCTGGCAAGGTGAGTGCTACAGTGAAGTGTCCACATGTACATGTGATTGCATGTACATGTGATAGCATGTTCTCGGGATTGCATTTTGTATGCAGCTTTAAATGAAGTATGTGTTCACACCTTGACCTCAAATATAATTTTAAAAAATATTGAATTATTAAACCTCTAATTGAAGTGTCCCCAACTTGTGTGACATACATTCCGACTCTAGTGATGTCTACACCTGTTACTTCAGAGTGCATGGGGTGTGTATTATCTGGTTCATGTGATACCTGTCCTATATGGCCATAGTCATTGGTGGTCAAGTGGTGTGGACTGTGGGAGGTGACAATTACATTTATGATTCAACTCAAAATCCAGAACCCAAAATCACACACTGTTGTTTTTGAGAACTAATTAGTAGTAGATTGATGGCACTTGTTGTACTGATTGAATCTGTGTAAATTGGAGTGCAGGGAGACACTTGGGGTCACTGAGTGCACTGCTGCCAAATATGTGTTGATTCAAGGACAATGGAGCAAGTGCTTGTATTTGCTTCCTGTAGTTTGTGTAGAACCATCCTTAGATAGCTTGCTTGTTTGCAGATTAAACAGACAGCAATATTTATGCTACTGATGTCTTACCTCTTCGTTTCTTTCCTCTCGTCCTTCTATCCTCTTTCTTCTTTCCTTCCTATAGTCCTCTCCTCTCTTCCTACCCCCTGTCCCTCCTGTAACTGTTCCATCCAGTTCTACTGCTGACATTTCCTGTGCAACGTAGTGCATGTTTGTGTAAACTAAACATCAATTATATAATGTGTAGGTGGGTGGTGTTTTGGTTTTCTTGTTGATTGTTTGTGTGTATGTAGGTGGAGTACTCGGCCTGTGGCTTTCTGGACAAGAACAGAGACACCATGCCCAAGGCAGCCATTGAGCTGCTCAGATCCAGCACGAATGACCTCGTTCGGCTCCTCTTCACAGGTATTAGTTTCATACACTCAGGGTTGGTTTATGCTTACAAAGAGTTAGATTATGCTTGTAGCTGTTGTTCAAATTGGGGAAAGAGAGCCAGAGAGATGAAAAGAAATGGAGGTAGAGTGGAGCGGTGGAGGGATGGTGATAGAGTTTGTGATTACTAGCATGTGTGGACTGAGTCAGTTGCTGTAGTTTGATCACAAAGTATGAGCACAACAAATACTTATGCCACTCTCCATTTGTGTCGATGAATTATTTTTATGTCATTTCTACCTTTGTCCTTTTCCAGCTAATATTAGTAAGACGGGGACGTTGACTGTCAACAGCCTTACCATGCGTATAGCAAGAAAGAAAGTAAGTGTGTGTTTCACTCCTTCCATTCACAACATAACATATGAACACACATCGACAAGGATGTAGTGTTGTGTTGATCCAGAAGGAAAGAGAGAGAAAGAAATGATGATTTGTAATTTTCATCATTCATAGTGGATGCCATAGTATGTGTTCTATGTACATGTCCAACACATTGTCTCCCTAGACTCTCAAGAGGTCCAGGAGAGGACATGACAGGGAAGGAGAACTACCTCCCAATAGAGATAGAGCTCCCACAGTGGGGGCACAGTTCAAGGTGAGGGAAATAATAACAGTCTGTTCAACAATCTCCCTCCCCCCCCTCCCTCCCCTATGTTGCTTGTTTCACCTCTACTGCTATATACACTTCTGTAGAATTCTCTTCAAGTGCTAATTGAGAAAATGAAAGGGGCTGACCCTCATTTTATCCGGTGCATAAAGCCAAACACCTTGAAGGTAATACACGGGGTGGGATATGTACAAGTATTATATATGTCAAAGGGGATTTGTGTTTAGGAAAATGAAGTCCAGCTCACGCTATGTCACGAGTTTATGCTGAAGAAGTTTGTTGGCTCTGGGTTGGCTTGAGGGTAGGGCACTGTGATAGTTTGAGGAGTGGGTTCTAGCCTATTCCAATGTGACTAACATGACTTTGCTATCATGTTTTTATCTGTCACACACAGGTCTAGGAAGACTTGGAAAGGTGGGGGTGGGTACATCCACAAGTTTGCTCAAGAATGGATTTTTAACTATTTTTAGTGTTTAGAAACACCAAAGTTTGTTGTTACAACTTATTAGTTACAATTAAGTGCCTTTACTGTACGGAAACCCTGTCGTTTCTGTGGTTACAACTAAGTCCTTTTTACACTATAGAAACCCAAAAGTTCTATATTTTACCATAACTCATATCTCATTTTAAGTATTCTAAACAAATATTTTCCTGCTCTAAAACATTATGTTTTAATAAATGTTAATAAATGTTATAGTAATTATTTGCCACAGGTCTTAGTGCGGACCACTCTTGTTTTATCTGCCACAACTTTTGTTTCATTTTAAGAATTCCTTTGTTTCATTATTTCTTTCACTAGCTATTTATTTGATTTAGTCGATGAATTACTTCCCCATATCTACGGTAATTTCTCAGTTATGGGTGTAATATTTATGTCCATTGACTTGTACATTTGATTACTCCATTGCATGTGTGGCTTCCTTATGATTTCTGTTATTTTGTTAGGTATGAGTGTAAGACAGAACTAATTCTATTAATCCAGCAATGTTTTGCATGTAATTGTGTGTATGATTGTGTATGTCCTTGCTGTACTTTCAGATTGCCGGGCAATTCCATACTGAGACGGTTGTTGCTCAGGTGGGTATAATTCCTTACCATGGATTATAATAGAACTAATGCTGTAATTCTATCTCCTTTTTTTTATGTTCAGCTCCGATCCACAGGAATGTTAGATACGATCAGAATCCGCCGAGAAGGATATCCGATACGGCATCCAATTAAAAGCTTTGTTGTCATGTGAGCCTTTATTTGTGTGTCCTGATTTTATTAGCTTGAACTGCCGACACCCTCAAGCTAACCATTTAATCAAGGATCACATGAACCTAAAAGATTATGACAATTTAAAAAATTGTAATTTAAGATAACCACAAAATGGAACATTGTGGGAGCAACAACACTAAATCCACATTCACCAGTCTCTCAATACTAAGTATATTAACATTAATCTGTACAATAAAAAAAAGGAGAAAAAAAAATTGTAGTAGGAACAGTAATTTTGGTTTAATATCACTCTTAAAAATGGGGAGGAAACACGGAGAGGTAAATCTTATGAGATCAGTCAACAAACACAGGTAATATTGAAATATTATAGAGTGGCCTCTTGATAATTATTTACTGGGCATGTGCAGACCAATGCTAGGAGCCAAGTATATATTTTTTAATAATTTCTTTCTTCTCTTGGGATGGTATGGCACACTTTGCTACAGTTGTCAAAGTTGTCTGCAGACAATTGGTTGTTGCAGAATCAACATGACCCAGTGATAGATCTATACCAAGTAAGCACACAGTGCTGAAAATTTTATTACAACCAATCATGTAAGATGTATCTTATATAGAAATGTTATTCCTCATGTATTATGTATCCACTCGTTAGGTATGGCATAATAGCAAGCACACAAACTCTGCTTCCTTCTGCTGATAGGTACACTGCAAAAATCCCATGTCACCCTCTCAGTGGTTGGTACTAAATTGCACCCTTTTTTTCCCCTTCAGTTGCCAGTTGATCTTGCAGAGGGCTGGCTGTGTTGGGTACAGGGTTGGCAAGACAAAAATCTTTCTTAAACAACACCACTCGGACAGACTTCAGCAGGAAGTGGAGCATTCTCATGGAGCAGCTACTGTCCTTCAGAAAGGTACACGTGGGTGGTAGTTTGATCAATGAAAACCTCATGGCTGTACCACATGGTATAATTCATTCATGCCTATAGCAAACAACATTGGTGGTAAGGACACAGAGGAAGAAATAGTCTTCATACAAACTTTCACTTTTTCTCTTTTTATTTCTTTCAAGTGTCCCGTGGCTTTGTGGAGCGTGTCAAGTACCATGTAATGCTCTCCATCAAACGAGACCAGGAACAGAAACTAGCCAACTTCCTACTTGACATCACATGCAAGGCAGAGGATCTGTTCAGTCAGCAGTCATTCCTCTGTGAGCTGGATGAAGAGAACGTCCCTCCATCCGCTCCACCTCTGGAATATTGTAACCCATCTCCAGTGTACCCTTCCCCACTCCACCCCTCTGCTTCCGGTCAGTCACTCCACCACACTCTACGCTACCCCTTCATCACTTCCTACCCTAAACACCTCCCACCTGCCCCTCCTCCTGCTAATTTTATCACACCACCTCCGGAGCCATACTTTGCTGACTCAGTGAGTGCTGGGCGCACATGTTTGCCTCACCCCCCTCCCTTTCTTTCTCTTTCCTTCCTCTTCTGCTCTCCCTCCTCACTTCATCTTGTTTCCTCTCCCAAGAACAGACCTACTATAAGAGTAGACTGTGTCCTGAGCCTATTGTCAACTGATTATTCTGGTAATATTCTCTTGGAGATCTCATCTTTTTCTTCTGATCCTCAAAACAACTTGATATTTTCACCCGACCACCTTCTGCCCGACCACCTTCTGCCCGACTACCTTCTGCCCGACTACCTTCTGCCCGACCACCTTCTTGCCCCCTCCTACTTATTCTCATCTCCCAATTCTTCACCAACTCCTTTTTATTCCTTGTCTCTTTTTATCCAATAGCACTTCCTAACCTTTGAGTTCCCCCATCTCTCCTCCTGTTTCCTCACCATGTAGGGAGGTGAGGACCTGTCACATGACCAGGCCACCACCACAGATGAGGGTGAAGAAATACAAAGAGATGACATGTTTTTTGTGGCTCCTCCTCGTGATGGCAGCTACCGGACATTTGGAAGAGAAGGAACTAAATCAGCGTAAGCAGAGAGTGGGTCTCAGTCACTCAACATAGATATGTTTTGTTTCTTTTTTTTATACTGGAACATAAATTTTATAAAATTCTTAGGTATTTAATATTGTTTAGAAAAATGAGAACAATTTGTTTTGTTTTGATAGATACAAGTTGTACAGCATATTAGGAATATTCTGCATTAATTATATAATGCAATATCCACCCCCTTTATTATATTCATGTTATTGTGGCTAATAAATGATCACAGGGCAGTTCTATGATTTCGTTTTGCAGTTTGTATTTGTCTAAAGTTTAACTGAGGTCAGCTGTTGAGAACAGAGGTCCTTTGATAGCAATTTGCGTTGCTCTGCCAAGATTTATGTCACTAACTTTAGATTGAAGTTGAGTTTTGATAAGCTTCGTATGTCTGACAGAACACTTAGTAGTAGTCGCTCAAACAGGTGGAGCAAGCTAGATGTTGAGAACTTTGAATACTTCAGGAAATATCTCAGCAGATGCACTTGAGGACTCTATCTCTTCACCTCCTGGGGAATTGGGGCTTGGACAGCTCTCCCTTCTTAACCATTTCTCTTTTCCCTTCAAAAGAGCTAGCTTTAAAACTGTCCATTCAGCTCTAAATAAAAGTGGGTGCGGTTAATTAAGAAGGATTGTTAGTGCACACAAAATATTCCCACTTCTGACCAAGACTACTCTATGAAACCCTGAGTTTTTTTTGTTTTATTTGTTTGTTCTTATTGTTGTTGTTTTATGCTATTATTAGTTAATTTACTGAAAAGGGCTGAAGCTAGCAAGTGACCACAAGCACTACTCATTCAACAGCTGATGGATCTGATATTAGCTTTATTTTGCTGCACAAGAAAGTATTTCTCAGTCTCTGCCATTGTGCAAGTATTCTTGGGGAAGTGGCTTATAAATTGATTAGCTAAATTAAATCTAAATAGGAAAACTTACAAATGGAACATATCTGCAGAGCATTTGGAGATGAAGTGTCATTCTGCCTGTGTCTATTTGATTAAGGTGTGCAGTAATAGGAAGTCTGAACTGTCTGCGTGAAATTGTGTAAGCTTAGTCCAAACTCCTGAAGAGGTAAAACAAAAAAAAAAGATGTTTTAGTATTAAAAATAGAAACAAACTTTGATATTTTTTTGCTGTTTTTTTTTTAACTTTTTTTTTTAAAGTAAGGACAATATCTCTGATAATATTTCTTTCATTTCTTTTTTTTTCTTCTCTCTTTCCGTTATCATTCTTATGACTAAACCAGATGAACATTGAAGTACTTCATAAAATTTTATCTCTCAGGTCACAGAGATGGTTCAAAGAGACACAGGCCAAGCTTTTACGTTGCCCCACCTCTGGCGAGTTTCCTGTTTGGTTTCATGGCATTCTTTCGAAACGGAAAGCAGAGAAACTGCTAGCGGACAAGCCACAGGGAACCTTTTTGATGCATGCGTGTGAGAAGAGGTTTGGATATTCACTCTCAGTCCGACGTGGTGATGGGTCATGTGTGCATCACATGATCTCACAGTTAGAGTCTACTGGCAAGTATGTTGTTATTGGAGAGCCCAAAGTATACCCAACCCTCTCTTCCATTCTACTTAACTACTCCAAGGTATGTATGTGCTGGAGTGCATGTATACACCCATTAGTGATGTTGTTTACATGTTTTTGGTGGGTATGTATAATGAGAGTTTATATAAATATGCTGTATTGCAGTGTTTCCTCCAAAGGTGGGGGGGAGGGGGATTCAGAAACCCCTCCCATTCTTTTTCCAGGGTTTTTATAATTGTTTGTTTTTCTACAACAATTTACAATAATTTACAATAATTTACAATGTTATCTAAATCATCACAAGATAATGCTTGTGATGAATTTTAAATTATCTTCACCTTTAAAAATACCAAAAAAAAAACAAAAAAACCTCATAAATTTATGGTGTAAGTGCAAAAAGCCTTGATTACGATCAGATACTGATTGAATTGAAGCAACTAAAGCTATAAAGGAACGTAAAACATTATGTGGCCAGCTATCCAAATCTAGATGTGCCATTGGGAGCACCAAAGTAGCTGTGTGTTATAGTTTCAGTATTGACGTGGACATGACATGTGTGGGTGACTGATCAATGAGCTCTCCTGAATTGTGGAGACAAATCTCCAGTTATGTAAGATTATGACTGTGAGCTAGGATAATGTGTGGTATGAGTACATACATATAAATGTCAACATGCATGCATATATATATATATATATATATCACATTTTCAATCTAGTTCCCCTGTTGGAATTTGCTTTGCTCAGAGTATTGTAACCTCTATGATTAGTTCAAGGTAGGCACACACACAAATGTGGAAATAAAACACAAGATTGCACCAGATCAATTGGGCAGCAAATCCCTGGAATATCAGATAGAACACAAAATTAAGACCATGAATTCGTTTGTATCTATATATATTGTTTACATTAAATTTCAGTTTTTTGTTTTTGGTTTATTGTTGTAACTGCACACTAGAATCATGCTCTTGCTGGTGGAGAGCTGCTGACTCAGCCGTGCTGTGCTACAAGTATCCCTTTAGAGGGAGTTGCTCCTTTAAGCACATTAGGAACATAAGGAACAGATGATGCACCATCACACTTCAATCAAGTATGTGTTCTTCTATATTAGTAAGGCCTTCAGGTGTCCAGCATTTGCCACACCTCACTGCACCACCCACTTATTCCATTAGTGCTCGAGTGCTCTCTATAGTTGTGAGTGATTCCACCCACTGCCTGCTCTTCACCTTCCAGACACTTGAGTGATATTTTTTGTTGAAATTTTTGATGTGGAATAATTAAGTTTTAAAATTTTTTCTTTCTGTGTGTGTGCGCGCGTGTGTTCTCCCTATAAAAGCAACATGATTACTTGTACTCATGCCTTTTGGTAAAGCATAAGGCAACCCTGCTGAAGATACAAGAATTAATGTTTATTATAAAATTAATACTACCTAAGATACCCGTTCTTTGCACAGACTTAAAAGGTAGAATGACACATTATTGAAAACTGTTCGAGCAACAATGAAGACACCCAAATTGAAACACTGCACTATTATTGTCTTGGAGTGAGGACCTCTCTGTACACCACATTGCATGTCTGGCTGTCCTTGCAGTAGATGTACAGTCCTTCCTGTTTCTTCCCTTTGTATCTCTGCCAAACTTGCTGCTCTTCGCTGGACTCACTTACACGTTTTTCTGCTGCCTTCTCTTCTCTATTTTTTCCGTGAGCCACTTTCTTCTATGCTGTTTCTAGTAAACGTAGCTATTTGGCTGCTGCAGCATGTGAAACACTTGATACTTGATGTTTCTTTGACATAATGAAATTGACTTTAAAAATACTAAATATGAAATAGCCATGAATGCTTGCTAGACCCACCTTTGGTAGCTCAGTGTAGCAGACCTTTACTTTCAATCATTGAGACAGAAGGAAGAATAAAGATCTGGTCAATTGTCAATCGGAAGTGCCAGAGTTACATTTGTAATATAATGAAGTGCCATGATTTTTTAAAAAAAAAATTCTCTTTTGTCTGTTTTTGAGGATTTTTTTTTGAGCAGATAAATAATGATCAGGCACAACACAGCAAAGAAATAGCTCCAACTGCAAGGCAGACACAATATCACACACTGATTCAATGCTGTAAATAATTGGCATACATATACAAATTGGTAAAGGATCATCTAACTTATGATCTGCATATGAAGTCTACCTTCTCTCTTCCCCCCCCCCTTTTTTTTTCTACTGGTAATTTAATCATGTAGTTTCAGTTTTCAACTTCAACATTTTAGGTTTGGTTTCAAAATTTCTTGGTACATTCAATTGAAACATTAATGTGGTTATATCAAGATACTTATTATTATATTACACCAATTCAGAATAATTCTAATATATACCTTTTTTTTTATTTTTTAAAAGATATAAAAAAAAGAATGCCCTTACTAATCCATACCAGCCATACATGGTTCTCTAAATATTAGTTGTGGACCTTTATTGAAACAGTTGGAGTCTTATGTGCTGGAAGAACAAAGATAAATCCTTGAAGATTAATTTGACAAACATATTTTTTATAACCCCCGAACAGTTTTTAAAATTAATATTTACTGCTTTAGTAAAGGATGAGTTATTTGCGGAAGCATTGCACTATTGGCTATTCTGCAATTAGACACTAAATAGCTACTGATGTGGTTATATAGTATACTCCCTACAAGTGCTATATGGATCAGGTGGAACTGGTGGGAGGTTGTGTCAGCATTTGGGCCCACAGTGCAGCTGCAAACATTTCCTGAAGAAATTATTTTTTCTTGCCATCAAGGAGGAAAACTTTCAACAGCAATGATACAAAATTCTGTTGTAATTGGGGGAGTGTGGTGTGTGCCCCACCCCCTCCCCTGCCTACCCACATGGCAGCAGACCCACATGGCAGCAGACCGCATTAGTAAGGAGACATAGGATTGTATGCAGAAGAATGGCAAAGTCTCCAATGTCTAGCTAAATAATTTTTTTCAACTTCAACCTGTTAATACTCACTAGTACTATTTGAGTAAAATAACCATTTGAACATTAATCTATGAGTATGTATTGCAATAGGCCCTAAAATCAAACTTTGTTTGTGCAGGAATTTCTGGGCAAAACACATCTACTGGCATCAACATGCAATCCTGATTCATCATGAACTCCGAAAATAGTCAATAGACTATAGTTATAATGCAGTAAACACTTAGTTACCATTATCAGAAAATGTTTGTTCCTAATGTTTGTATGCTGTACAAGCTAGTGCATAATGTTTGGTTTGTATGTTGCTATCTTCGGTATCTGTTCCTCTTGAAGCGGAACCACAACTGGAGTATGTTGTTGGAGAACTGACTCCTGAAGCCATGCCTCCATGAACACTCCCACTCTCGGTTCACTATCTTGAATGCTATGTCCTACAGCAACACACACACACACACACACACACACACACACACACACACACACACACACACACACACACACACACACGCAATATAGCACAGGTAGTAATGACAATGAAGAGTAGCAGTCCACAGACTAAGACATGTTCTCATTTGTGTAAGGAGAGGGAAACAGGAGGTTGGAGGGAGAAGAGGTGAGGGGAGAAATTGGTGGGCAAGAGAGAGGAAAGGTAGACAAATTTGAGGGAAAATAGAGGATACAATTAGATATGAGCATGGTCAAATACCTCATATGGGGGGCCAGCAGAGAATCTGAGGTTAGCAAAGTCAGAGTTGTCTGAACATGGTGTCTGCAAACAATTATGACATTATACTGTGAGTACGAGATCCATCACAGACCACGCACCAAGTGGTGGTCCACACACCAAGTGGTGGTCCACACACCAGCACTGTCACAGGTTTAATTAAAGTAGATAAGATATGCCTTAACATGTTTGTGAATTTGTGAGAAAGCTAATTTGTAAGACGTCCAGTTGTAAATAATGATTTAAACATAACTCCACACACATGGTGCACACAGTATCACAGGCATTGAGAGTTAAGTGACATTTGTGATGTGGCAATAACACATCTAACCTTACCTAGCCACATATAAAATAAAAATACACATCACCAAAGAGAACAACGCCTCCTTATCACCACCTGATGCAGCCTGTAGCACTTACAATAGTGTGTACACAGCAAATCTGACAATTATTTCAGTCAGAAAAGGGTAAGGCAACCATTTCAGTCAAAAACAGGTAAGTACTCCTTGAAACACAAATAATAATTGAAACACAAGTAATACCATTTCAGAATTCACATCCTACATTTATTAAAGAACTACCACGCGCACCGAAATAATTTGGACATGACAGTCTGTGCTTAAGTTCAGTTCCTCATCTCATTTCTTCCCCCCCCCCCCCCCAAAAAGTTTTGAAAAACATAATTTCATCAAGTGAATGGATATATAATCAAAATAAAATCAGTTGAGAACGAAGGTAAATTTATAAAACCACTTTTGGAATGTACTTTCCCTCTATAAGGGGAAAGACAGAGCAGCCGTAGGTAGACTTCATGTTGTGGAATCTCTTTCTCTTAACTTACAAGCTTGTATTGTGGTGTCTTTCTCTTATCAATCAGATCAGAGTAGAATATCTGCATGTAGAGAGGGCAGAATCAACACACCACATTAGCAACCTTGGCTGCTTACATTGAACTTGTAGCCTTGGACGATCTTGGGTGGAGGGTTGTCTGTGTCGTAATGAGTCTGGTTGTACTTGTTCCATTCAAAACCCTACAGCAGTGCCAAATTACGTATAAAAATAAACCCAAAGAAATACTGATCATAACTAATGAATGAACAGACATTTTAATATCAGGGGCAAGGCAGTGCAGTGGTGATGCCAAACATGTGAGTAGAATTAGTAATCCTTATGGTACCAACATTACATCCCATCTGAAGACATTAATCATAAACCACACCCAAACCACACCCAGGTGACAGCCCTGATCATACAGCACAGCACAAAGTTAGGAAGCAATGAGCTTAAATCATATATATATTTTAAAAAAAAAACAACAACCCTAAATACATCTTCTCCCTTTGGCTATGAAATCCTTTGCATTTACTTGATGACACTAGAAGCATCAGCCATGATGGAGCAGATCCTCTTATGCCAAGGATTACGTAGGAGTGTCACACCTCACTAACTTGTGTGTAATGTCAAACCCTCTAGTCCAAGTTTGGGAAGGATCAGCACTCAAGAACACCAACCATTTCATCTATATTTGCTATACTCCTATCTTGCCAGGCAACTGTTGGTTGGCCGGCCATAAATAGTTTGCTTGGAAGTGAGTTCAAAGCCTCTCCTGCTAAATTTGTAACACACTAAACCTCTATACTTTTCCCTTCCTTCTCAGACATTCACATCATGTGTATACGTCGTATGTGTCCCAAGATATCAGTCTTCTCTGATGGTTTAGTGCATGGATATCTGTGTTTTATTAACATGGATGCCTCTTCTGTGCACATAAATATCATTTCAGTACTTCCATGTTATGAAGACACAGATATTATGTTGAAAAATTTGTAAACTAAATATGAATGGACCAAGGGTGGTAGGAAGGATGGATGGGTGGTAGGAAGGATGGATGGATGGGTGGAAGGATGGATGGGTGGGTGAAAGGATGGATGGAAAGAGTAGAACAATTTTTTTTGGCCTAATTCCAGTTGACTTCCTCAGTGAAGATTCAAGGCACATTCAGTGTTTGATACATGGAGATAAACAAAAGCAAAAACAGTAATAAAACAACAAACAAACTCGGCCCGTTTTTTTTTTTTTTTTACTGTACAATTGGTGACAAAAGTGAGTTTAGATGAGATTAAAGGAGATTATTTTTGGTTTGCTTCTATATATGATATCATATATATATGATATATGGCATTATCATATATATATATATATATATGATATATGCCATTACAAGTTGTTAACACAACTAGAGAGCACAGAAAAAAATTGCATAACCAAACAATACATTTAATACTACATATAATTTTTTTTTAACAAATTAAAAACCTTTAAAAAATAATAAAACAACATCAAATGCATAATTCTTGCAGGAGTGCATAATAATGGCAACAGCAAACTTACAGTGTGTACGCGGTTGAAGAACCTTGGCTTTCTTGGCTTGTATTTCTCCTTCCAGATGGGGGCTTGTTGGCCGAGGTTGATTTCTGTGTTGAAGTCGTATTCCTCTGTGGTCTCCCCGTCCTCACCTTTGGTCCGTGTCATCCCGATCTTCTGGAATTCCTTGACCACACCCCCTGAGAGCAGCTGCTGCCGTCTCCTCCTCATAGCACTCTCGTCCTCCTCAGGATCCACTAATTCTTCCTAAGCAGTGAGGGAGGGAGGTGGGGAGGGGATGGGAGAGACATGATGCATAGGAATACACTACTGTGAACAAACATGTAATCACATAGCAGGCAATATTCACAAATAATAAACACTCCCAATACTAGATTTTGTTGATATAGAATAAGGCTAGTACACATGGCACATTCATCTAGTATGTAGAATATCACATGCCAAGCCATAAAAAAAAAAAGAACAACAAAAAAACACACTCAAACTTTATTTGTAACTAATTGATGCACATGGACTCCAACTAAAATGTTACAGGACATTAGGGCTCCCAGGATCATCTCATCAGAGCCAATAGTGAACAGTGGTGGGGAGGATCCATTGGCTGACCAGAAAGCTGAAGGTTTCAGTGTGCAGGGTTTTAGCACGCCCGAGGAAGAGCAGTAATAGACCTGCCCTGTGGTGAGCTGAGACTACTACACTCAGTGTTCTGTATGTGCATGCACCATGAGCGGTGGCAGCCACTCACTGTGGGGTCTAGTCTGATGACCTTGCACTGGCTCAGGTTGTACTGGCTAGTCCATTGTTGCTTGGGACATTGATAGTTTTATCTTTCTTTTTATCGTCATATTGAGGTATTTGGTCTCATCTTCTGTGCTAGTTGGTGGTCACAAACATCTATCATTGCTGTCTGTGGTGAAGCAGTCCTTCCTCTCTATTCATAAATCTTCCTTTAATAAAAACTACTGACCAAATCTCATCCTTCCCCACTTTTTCACTCTCCTCATCCACGCATACCCCTCTTCCTACTTCCCCTGGACACACACTTGCCACACACACACTCCCCCCCCCCCCCCTTTCTCCCCACTCCCTGCCCATACCTCAGCCACATCCCCGTGCCTAATGAGACGAGGGCTGTATCTGCCTGCAGTGTAAGTGGCCAGAGCTCCCCTCAAGAGCTCGTCCTCATCAATCAGAGAGTCTGTTGCAGCAGCCACGTCACTTCCACCAGGGACCTCCGCCCCCTCAGTTTTAGACTTAACCACTTCCTCCTCCTCTTCCATCACCTCCTCCCTCTCCTCCATCTCTTCTTCATCGTCTTCCTCTTGCAATCCACCGGGAAACAAAGGGGAGCTGTCATTGACACCTCCTTGGGTGAGCTGCTGTTGCTTCAAGAAGAACAACTTCTTCCTTAGAAGTTCTTGATGGTTGTCTTTCAGCCTGGCCTGTAGATATAGAGTGAATGTAGTAGCTCTATTAATCACATGATCAACACATGACATTTTTGAGGTTACACTTGGATTATTATATTTTTAGCTGAAGCGGTTGAGAGTAATATTTGTGTTCCTACAGAGTCCCCATACCAACAATAAAGTATATCAACATAGAACAATTTACCTAACACAGTATGATGTCAAATTTTTGCTCCAACAGGCATAAAGCATGTCCACCTAAAATTACCTCAACTCTGTGCAAAGGTTAATCGAGTGTACCTTATTAACTCATTCTAAACTGCCTCAACAAAATGTGGCACTGATCCAATGTTTGTCTCAACAGACCCATAGTCAACCCATTTCAGTAGCCTCAAAATAGTGTGATGTCGACTGTCTTTATGGAGTTATGGTTAACCACTTGCAAAACCATCTCAACTCAGTGTGATGTTGATCCACTGTCTGCACGCACCCACAGAACTAACAATAACTACCTTCTAAATGCAGTGTGATGTTGATCAGGACTGTAATACCGTATTGGCAGACTGATATGACAAGTGAACAGCTCCTGGGATCCCTGGCAACTAATGCACTATTCCCTGCATGAAAACCACACCCCTCACCAACCCGGGCCATGAAGGCTTGTAACTGCTGGAGGAGTGTTTCCCAGTAGCCCACATCTGTCCCAGGGTCTGCAGAGTGCACCTTGGAGTTAATCTGCTGCTCCAGTTGCTGCAACTGCTTGTACTGTGTGTGCACAGGAGGAAAAGAGAGGAAGAGAAGTAGGGCAAATCTTAGTGAACCTAGTACTGCGCAGGGCAGCACAAGTCATCATGCTCCGTGTACGAGATGAGCCCTGCATGTGATCAACTTGGATATACACACCGATAAGCTACAAAGATTGATACATGCTCTGACATTCTGGACAACATATACATATTCATATTAAGATATACTAGATGTGATATAATAGGAAGTTCAAGGTGGCGCAACACTAGATGAGATTATTAGATAAAATTACTAGATGTGAATACTAGATGAGATTACTAAATGTGATAGAAAGGAGGGTGTGCATTGATGATAGTGACAATAATCAGATAAGCACACATCTGGACAAAGAAAGGAGAGTATATGGAATCTACAGTACCACCATCTAAAAGAGTTAAATGACACGCCAGTTGTTGAACCAATCCTCTAGTGTGTGTTGACATATCTCCCTGTCATGATTAACACCACAAACTTACCACACCCACAATTACATTTAAACTACAAAAAAAAGGAGGAAATCTACCCACCCTCACTGCAGTTAGAAGCCAAACCTGTTTTTCAGGCACTAAGAGCGTACATAGCTTGAAAGACATTATGTAATAATCTGCTAAGATAATATTTCATGTTTTTTTGTCAGCTTGTTAGGTTATGTTACTAGCACTGCAATAAAGTCACTAATTTCAGAAGACATTTAAAGGGGAATTTTTTTTATTTTATTATCTTATCTTGTTATATATCACTTTAATTGAGATTTAGCTGCAGGTGTCCCCCTTGTGACGCCAATGAATAGTCACACCCCCTACAGGAATAAAAAAATTTTAAGCTAAGTTTTCTTCATGAATATTGGACTAAAATTTTTCAATTTATTTTAATACCAGGTTATACATCAAGGACAACAAGATAAGACAATAAAAAAAAAATATATATTTTTTTCCCAGTTCAGTTACACCTTAAGCAATACATAAGAATGAGGGGAGATGACAGTTAGCCAGACATCCTTGATTTTGCTACCCTATTAAATAAAATTTAAAGTTTAGTAACAGAAGGCTAGCACTTGCTGCACTTACTCAGCATCAGTGCGCATAACTCTCCAATGATCATCATTTCTCTGCGGGTGGACACTCACAGTTTTCCCTTTGAAAATGGTGTTGACATCTTCAGCAACAGCTGTATTGATGCCGCCTCGCTGCTGGGCACCACCAGAACCCCCACCTGTGCTTGACTCCTCCAACTTCCTCAGCTTGGCTATCTCTTCTTTGCATATGACCACCATATCCTATGTGGGGACAGCAGTAAGTAAGAAATTATGCAATTCTTTGCGTCATACCATTTAAAAAAAGAAAGAGAAACGCAACAAAAACGATCCTTACCAACCAAAATTCACTGTTGGAATTCATCTCCATTTCTCTGTAGACTTTAATGTCCTCTAGCAAATCCTCCAAATCCACAATGTTGAGACCACGGAGGAGCAAGTAAGGCTCCTGAAGATCAATGTCCAGGTCCTCCTCCCCCGTGCTGCTGATGTACTTGGCCAAGACATCTATTGGCTTAGCTGAGGATTAAAGACATGGAGTGCAGAACACGAGAAGGAAGGGTGGGGAAATAGAAGTGTGATTGGGTGTGAATGATTGATTTGTCGAACCTCGTCCAGTGTCAATTCTGATCTTTGAACGGAGTTTGGCTTGCTCCAAGTGAAACTATATGCACAAAGACAACACACAAATGTCTATCTCATCTCATCCTTAAACTTCATACTTCCCTTCAGTCACCAAACTTTATCCCACCCTTCTCATAGCCGTAGCCCACCCAACATCTTTCTGTTTCAGTACCTCCTATCACACCATTATCACTCACATGCCTCTCTCCTCTCTCTCTCACATGCCTCCCTCCATTCTCCCTCCCTCCCCTCTCCCTCACTAACTGCATCCTCCTGTGATTCCCACTCCTTGAACTTCTCTGCCTCCTTCATTCTCTGCAACATCGTCATCTCCTCCTCCCTGGCTTCTTTCTCCATCTTTCTCTCCTTCACAGAGGTTTAAATAGACACAAGTGAATTTGAACATACCAGGTCATAACATATTGACGTCCTGTCTCTTCTCCTCCCATCTAATCTTCCCTACCACCCACCCATTTATTATCCTTCACTCTTCCCCATCTATCCCACCCCAAATCATGCCTTTATACTTCAAACTTCATCCTCACCACAGAGCTCCCTTCAATTTTAATAATATAGTTACATTTTTCATCTTCTTGACTTTCTCAAGCTCTCTCTTGGTTTCTTCTTGCCTCAGTTGTTCCCTTTTCTCTGCCTCTCTCTTGCTCAACTTCAGAGTTGAAGCATCTTGCTTCAATTTCTACACATATTCACATTGCAGACATCTTAATGCTGTGGGATAAAAACTTCTTTTCAACATACCTCCTCCCACACAAACTTTTGCAGCAGAGAATTATCACCAAAGGGGTTGTTGCTGTTAGTATAATCCTGAAAAAATTATGAGGAAAGACTAAATAGTGCACATTGGCAAAAGGCATACTGGAATACCAAGTATTCTTTGTCCCAGCCATCTTTTTCTCTTTTCCTTCTCTCCTTGGTTTCCTTCTTTGCCAACCTCCTGAGACGCTTCTCCTGCGGTGTTTCTTGCGCCTTCATGAGCTCCTTCTCCTTCCTGTACACCGACACTTGATAGAAATTACTGTGGAAAGTTGACATTGCTGGCAGGCACATTTATTCTTTACCAACCTCTTATCCCTCTTAGGAGACCTACTTCTACTCCTATCATTCCTACTTCGCCACTGAGACATTCTGGGTTTTGGAGAGATGAAGGCTCACTTCTACTATTGGGGTTAAAATTTATTAAATTGGAAAGGGTCGACGTTTCGTTGATTTGGCTAGCCAGACACCAGTATTATAATTATTTACACACCAGCATAATTCCACGTCTCAGTGCTTCCCTGTCTCAGTGACTTCCCCCCCCCCCCCCCACCCCCATCACATTTTTGGATATCTTGATATCAATTAAACATAACCAAAATTTTTAGATATACACCGTTACTATATTATCTGTGGCATATTCCTCCTTTTGTCTTGACAGTGAAGGTATGATAAAAAGGTGTGTGTGTGTGTGTGTGTGTGTGTGTGTGTGTGTGTGTGTGTGTGTGTGTGTGTGTGTGTGTGTGTGTGTGTGTGTGTGTGTCCTAGGAAACAACAACAAACACACACTGCAATAAATAATAATAAAAAATTAATAAAATTTAAAAAAAAAATTTTAAAAACAAGCATGACTTTTCGTCATTTATAAGACAGTGATGATTAATGGTGATATAGAATACTCAATGTTGGTCAATGGCAAATACAAAAAGCTGTTAGAGTCGTGCTATTAATGATGGGGGTAATGTTGGATCAAAATAGCCATAAATATTAATCAAATTATCCATTAAGAGACCAGGTACACAGGAGATGAAAGAAATGACTCACTCAGGGTCGAAATAAGCAGGAAATTAGTGAAACAGTACAAAACAAGATTTAAAAATACAAAAATTAGCTGATTTTTAAAAATTATTATTTTTTATTATTTTATAGAATAGACTTAAAAGAGAATATCCAATATAAAATTTTTACTCAATGTAAGAAGCTAAGGTTGTAAGGGCTATGGCTATGAGAAAGGTGGGATAAAATTTGGTGACTGAAGGGAAGTGTGAAGTTTAAGGATGAGATGAGATAGACATTTGTGTGTTATCTTTGTGCATATAGTTTCACTTGGAGCAAGCCAAACTCTGTTCCAAGATTAGAATCGACACTGGACGAGGTTCAACAAACAATTGCAAATTTAAGTGTACAAAATAAATGTATGGCCATTAATGGACTAACTTTTCCTAATCAAGTAATCTGTGAAAGGAGGCAATCTGGGTGTTCATGCTGTATCAAATTGTTGATGATTATCTTTAATCCACTCACTTCTGTGACAGTTTAGTTCTTTTTGAATATCTATAATCCACAATTTATTTGTTTGTCACTCATTGTGACAGACACTCTTCACAGCTTCCAGGGATTGACTAGGCCACCTCACTGCACATCCTCGGAAAGTTTTGTTCAGATAAAGTGGTTATAGGTAGTTCTGTTAATCAGTGTGGTTTGGTGACATGGAAGATTCTAACAAATGACTAAATTCAACGGAATTTGCATGTGGTCTTCACATGACCAGACAAATTTTATCATGTGGGCATCCTTTTTTTTAATTTTATTAGTCACACCCACTGAAAGTTGTTTTACTGCCAAAAATGAATGTTACTATGACAAGTGTTGATTAATTATATCATGTTTGTTTAATTAAGAGATTAGTGTCAATAATCCCTAAGTTTGCTACTGCAGGAGGCTGAAGGTTGACTGAAAAACCGCCCATAGGGCAAACTTTTTTTTTTTTTTTTTTTTTTTTTTTTTTTTTTTTTTTTTTTTGGCCAATTAAAAGTTATGAATATACCATGAAAACATGAAATTAACCCACAACTAATCTGTATAACATTTTCTCAAATAAGAATCCGATCATAAGAGAGAAGTAACATGGCAAAGGGAAAAAAACCCAACAACTCATAATTAGTTTCTTTTCTGAACTTAAAAATGCCAACAATAAGAAAAAAAAAAAAAAAAAAAAAAAAAAAAGTATATATATATATATATATATATATATATATATATATATATATATATATATATTGTACAGCAAGGTGATCCAATGCTAAAGATATTACTCTGGTTTACTTGATCCAGCCATTCAATCTATCTTGGTAGATGAAAGTCTTTCCCGTCAAGATCTAACTCAGTCTTACAATCCAGAATTGCAGAATCAGGTACCTGGAATGTGTGTGTGTGTGTGTGGGGGGGGGGGGGGGGGGGGGGGTTCGAGTTAGTATATTACCTCCATATTTAAGCATTCAGTTCAAACATGATTGAAATAGAGTGCAGCATAATGATTCACACCTTTGACACTGACTACTATAGTCACCAAGAAAAGTTGTCTAGTGTCATGCATCAATTAGTTCTTGCACCATCAGCATTTAGAGTGTTTCATACATTTCTATGACATTATGTAAACTAGCACACAATTGCGGCCTTCGGCAACATTGCTTACTATGCCCACCTTTGGTGGGCTGTGGTCACAAAATTGTCTTAAGGATGGACATGTCATATGGGAGTGCATGTCTTTCAGGATAACATGTGTTATGAGAGCATATGTCGTAAGGGAGGAAATGTCTTGTGCGAGGTCATGTGCTGGTGGAGTGCATGTTTTATGATGGCTTATCTTGCAGTATTTCTGTACTGGAAGACAGTTCTTACTGGATGACATGTTTTACTTGAGGGTATGTATTATAAGAGGGCTTGTCTTACAATTCAAGTTGTTTCACTGGAATACATGTTTCACAGGAGGGCATACTTTACTGGATGATTTATCTAACAGGAGAACACCTCTTATATGAGGACAGGTTTTACTGGAGGGTATGTATTAAAGGAAGTCATGTATTACATGAGGGCATGTCTTGCACGTGAACATGTCCAGCTGGAGTACATGTAGATGAGTGGACATGTATTTAAAAAACATGTTTTAAAGTATGACATGTCTTACTGGAAGGTACTTCCACATGAGGTCCGATTTTATAGGATGGCATATGCAGGTGGATATGTATTGCTGGAAGGCATGTGGTAGTGGTGGTCTTGTCTTTCATGTGAATATCTGTTGTGGGAGGACATGTGTAGTTGATTGGGCATGTTTTACAAGTCTGTGCCGTGAGTTTAGGCAACTGGTGTGTTTTTTTCCCAGCCACTTTTTGTTAGCTCTGAGACATGCCTTCTAAGGATTTAATGTTTGCAATGTTCTTCTTGTGTGTGTAGGTTTATTTTTATGGTCTGCTTTGTTGTTGTTTTTTTCTTATTGAAAAATCAATCCTTTTCATGCCTGCTTAAAATTGTAGTTTGAATGGGGAATACAATGTTGATGGGAGGTCCAGCTGTTACCACACACCACCAAGATTGGTTTATAATCTTTGCTGGAATATTTCATATTAATACTATGTCTGTGGCTCCAGCAATGAGCTCTTTTTGCACATTTTTTGTTGTTGCTTTCTTCTAACACTGTTCTTCCTGTGAAATCTTTGATAGCCATTATTATTATTATTATTATTTTTGTTGTTTGTGTTTTGGTTATACAGGAACTTAATTTTGTTGTAGAGGAAGTGGTGAGTGGTGGGGGGTGGGGGGTGGGGAGGTGGTTAGTGAGAGCACTGAATTCTGTCCAGCTGCTCTCTCAAAGCAGCAGACCCTTGCAGTAATTGGATGTTGTGACCCATTATTTCTGAGTTCTACAAATTTTATTCTCCCTTTGGAATTGCTGATAGGTTTTTTTTTCTTGTTAACTTGGCAGGTCATATTAAAATGCATTAAAGGCTCTTTGAAATGGTAGTGTGTGAAGAGCTATGCATTTCCTTTGATGGAAATTAAATGGTGGATGTGGAAGAGCCTTTTTTGGCTTCTTTCAGTTACTACACTTGAACAATGGGGTCTGGACAAATGAGACATAGCCATGGTTACTTTAGCTTACCTGTTATCATATCTGCTAATTTTTAACCAAATTCTTACAGCCATTTGGAAGGTTATCGTATCCATATACGTTACTTTCTTGTGCAATTAAAATACCTTTCAAAGCATGGAGGCAAACAGGAATAAACAGAATGACATTTGCCAAAGTAACTTCCTATGGGTGTGACCATGAGCAAACCACACCCATTGCCATATCCACACATGCTTAATAATGCTCACCCAGTTCCTTGGAAACCACATGCCAAATTTCAGCCTGGTTGGTCCTTTGATTAGCTTTTAATAACAAAACAACTTCCTGTGGGTGTGGCTATGGCCAAACCTCACTCAATGTGGTTGATAATGCTTACCCGAGTACCTGGAGACCACGATCCAAATTTTAGCCTGATTGGTCCTTAATTAGCTTCTGGCAACCAAAACAACTTCCTGTGGGTGTGGCTATGATGAAAACCACACCCATCACCACCCCACATGTGGTCAATAATGCTCACCAAGTTACTTAGAGCCCAATTTCAAATTTCTGCATAATTGGTTCATAAATAAGTTTTTGGCAGCCAAAATAACTTCCTGCATGCATGGCCATGACCAAACCACACCTATTGCCACACACACACATGCTTAATAACACTTACCCAGTTCCTTGTAAACCACATGCCAAATTTCAGCCTGGTTGGTCCTTTAATTAGCATTTGGTAACCAAAACCACTTCCTGTGGGTGTGCCTATGGCCAAACCACATCCATATATCGTTAACAATGCTTACCCGGGTATTTGGAGACCACACGTCAAATTTTGGCCTGATTGGTATTTAATTGGCTTTTGGTAGGAAAAACAACTTCCTGTGGGTATGGCTATGACAAAAACCACACCCATTACCACACCAATGTGTACTTATTAACGCTCACCCAGTTACTTGGAGACCACATGTCAAATTTCGGCCATTTTAGTCCAAGGGTTTGACTATGATGACTAGACACACACACACATACAAACAAACATACTTACGAGCCAAAATATATAATAGATATTTTAAAAAAATTATGTGTTAAAGCAAGCCCAAGAAAATTAGGAAATGTTTAAAGTTCAAGAAAAATGGCTAATAGTCCTAGTCAAATTAAGTATACCAGTTCCTGAGTATAAACACTGTGCATACTATCCATTACCCAAGCATCCTGTAAAGGTATACTGCGTGGGTGTGATGGGCTTCCATGGTCACAGATACAAGCCATTTCTTATACTTAAAAAAAATTTTTTTTAAAGAAGAAAGTGAGTAGATAAGGTGAGTGACCCAATGAGAAACAATCCTCTTACATTACATGTGGCTTTGGAGTGAGGAAACTATCCTAGAACTGCACAGGTCCACTGAGATACAAATTTTCTTAGGCCCAGTGCGACAATGTTAGAAGCAGCAAAGGAGGACCACTTCACCAGAGCTTGTGGTCTAGCAGTTCTGATGGGAGGATGCCACAAGTTACAAAATTTGCTGGGTTCTTGGTCCAATGACTTGGTTCTATTGGTTTGGTTGAATTTGATCCAGAAAGATGCCAGAATTAAAAAAATGTAATAATAATATTTTATTAATAATAAAAAGAATAATAAATAAAATGAATTAATTAAAAAAAAACAAATTTGTAAAAAATGGAGAGAGCATTTTCAACTCTGGTAAAGGGTTATTCCTCCTCCAATGGCCCTTTTCAGAGATGGAAATGGTCTTTCCAACGACATCCATACAATTCTCTCCATGATTAGGATTGATATATAATAGAGAAATTTCCGCGTTAGTGTTAAACAACTTGAGTTATGCAAGAAAAAGTCCCAGTCACAAAATTGCTCTCACCATGTGCAGTTTGGTGTAATTAGGGTGGTGGTGAGAAATGACTGGGTCGTTGCTGGCCCTATTGTAAGCAATGAGGAAGGCCCACCTCCTGCGGTCACTTCTGTTCTTGTCGGAACGATGGAGGACATTACAATGGAAGAAGATAGCATCACCAGGATCCATCTCTACTTCAACCAGAGGCAGCACCTGCAAGGTGACACTGCTAATGCATGTGAACAGCAAACTACAAGTACACTAAACTCACTTTCAACACATGCTCTACCCTCTCCATGTCTGCTCCACGCTGATTACCCACTGGCTTGTGGTCAATTCTCCCCAACTTGTGAGAACCTTTCAGTACCTGTCCACAAATGTGTATGCTTCGTGGGTTACATTTTTAGTGGATCTATGCATTAAACGAACCTCAACCATGAGGAGTGTAACCTAGGGTGATTACTGCAAGTTGCAGTTGGAATGGTTACACAGAAAATTTTGAGTTAGGGAGAAAAGGTTGGTGTCATATAATTCATACTTGCAGGGAGAAGGGGAAAAAACAAACAAACAACAACAAAACCCACTAAAACAACAAATAACCACTAAAACAACAAATAACTGTAAAGGAGATGGCACCAGTTTTTGAAAGAAAGCAATAGAATCCATTAAAAAAATACCAATAGTCTATCACTATGACGAACCAAACTAAGTTGATCTTCAGATAGTAGACTGTATAAAGGGTGTCACGTGTTAAGACAGTCAGGTCAGTGATTTACTTAAGTCAGTTTGATAGCAACAAAAGCAGCAGTATGGAGTTTCATGCCTTCTAATTTGGAAATACATACCAATCCTCCAAACTACTTGCTAGTTTGTTGGACACAATTAAATAGTCTCAAGTTTAAAAAGTACTAAGGTTAGGGGTTGATACCCACAGATGAAATAGTCACTTAGAAGTTTGACCTGTTCTTGAAGCAAGCAAATTGTCTAACTTTGTGTAACCAAATATCATAGCACAGAATATTTCAATTCTTCTCACCTCCTATCCTCCACCTCTATATATATATATATATATATGTATAATATTGTGGCATCTGCAGGCACTAGCTGATTTTAATCATATCAAACTCATCTTGTGTTATCTCTATAGGTGTTGATTGTCTATTGATTATTGTCATATGTTACTCTTACTTTATTACTTGTCTGCATGATTTTCCTTCTAGAACATTCCGATATGATTTGTATATAAATAGACTAGTTGATTCATTTCATCAGTAGATATCCATTCAATGAAATAAGTTTGTCTTCATGAAAAGTTGTTAAATTCTACATTGATGACCCCGACAAACCTAACTTTCAAGCTCACATCTGTTCTTGACCTACTTCACCTTTTCCATACCCATGGATGAAGTCCCAGCACCAATTGTTCATGCACTTCCTTTGAAATTGCCACCTTTCTGGCCTGAAGACCCTGCTCTCTGGTTTCATCAAGTGGAGGCTCAGTTTGCCACTAGAAATATCAACCAACAATTGATTCAATACTACATGTATAGCATCCTTACTACCTGAAACTGCTCGATAGGTGCATGATGTAATAATGACTAGGCCAGAGGATAACCCCTATGATACACTCAAGGCCTGCCTCATCTGTCACACTTCTCTCAATCAATCACAGAGTGTACTCTCCTTAAGGCCATTGGGAGATCTCATACCATCCCAGCTACTTAGACAAATTGAGCAGCTTGCTGACAAGAACTGTAATGGTGATATAATATTTCAAGAGATTTTTCTCTCTCATCTTCTTTCATCAGTACAGTTAATCTTGAAATCTCACCCAGAGATGACAATACAGGAAATGTCTACCTTGGCTGACACCGTCATCACTGTTGCTACTCCAGATGTCAAGTATTCACCATCAGTTCTGGAGGTATCTTCCACTACTGAAGCCATCATTTCTATCAGGTCAGAGGTGGATTACCTCAAAAGACATCTCCCTAAGATGATGAAGTCACCCAGAGCTTCAGTGTCATCATCAACTCTCTGTAGGTACCACACCAAATTTGGCAAGAAACGCTTCACACGACCAGTGATGGCAACCACTGGATCGGGTTGTGATAGTTGTCTTTTTCTCAATGACTGCACTTCTGGCCAACACTACTTAGTCAACTCTGGTGCAGAGGTCAGTGTACTGCCTACCACAAGTGACCGCTGAGAGAAAAAAAAAGGTTACCCTCTTCAGGTGGCAAATGGCACTCGTATACCAACTTACAGGACCAAGACCCTCTCCCTCGATTTGGGAATGGACCACAAATTTACTTGGACCTTCATTGTCGCAGATGTCTCTAAGCCTATCCTAGGTGCAAACTTCCTCTTCCATTCAGACCTATTGATAGACCTTGCTCGTAAACGTCTCATTAACGGACAGATATTTAGAAGCACCTCGCTCCATACATCTCGTGATCAAGCTCTTGCTCTCAGTTACCTTGCAAAACATCCATTTATTGTTCTCTCCTCCAATCTTTTCCCTATCTCATAAAGCCCTGTTTCAACCACAGCAATATTCGACACAGTGTTGCTCATCACATTGTCACAAACAGACCACCAATCTTTGCTCGATTTCGGTGCCTAAGTCTTGAGAAACTACAGGTAGCCAAAAAAAGAGTTTGATGAAATGCTTACTCTGGGCATTATTCGTCCCTCCAAAAGAAATTGGTCTTCAACACTTCGCATTGTTCCCAAAACCCACGGCAGGGGCTGGAGACTTTATTGAGATATCCGACACCTGAATAACATAACTTAGGATGACCGCTAACTAATTCCAAACATGCAAGACTTTGTTGCAATGTTAGAAGGCAAGAGCATCTTCACCAAAATCAACCTAATTTGGGGTTTTCATCATATTCCTGTAAATAAAGCAGATATTCCAAAGACAGCAGTTATACAATGATTCATGGACTGTGTTAACTGAGATTTAGACTTTGTCTTTGTCTACATGGATGACCTGCTAATTGCAAGCTCATCACTGGACAAATATGCTCACCACATTCGACTTGCCTTTGAATGCCTTGCTTCACATGGACTACCTATCCGACCTAACAAATGTGAATTCAGCTGCAAGTAACTCTCCTTCCTCGGCATCACATCTCAGCTGCTGGCTCCCACCACTTCTTAAACAGGTTCAGGCTGTGCAGGACTTTCCACAACCCCAAAAAACTATCCGATCTCACTTGCTACCTTGGTCTCATCCACTATCATCGTTTCATTCCCAAGTGTGCAGAACGACTCTCCCACTCCACCAGCTCACTCATGGTCAGAAACCAAGTAACAACATCACTTGGACACCCAACACAGTGCAAGTATTCAATGCAAGCAGAAACATACTGGCCAGTGTAATTCTCTTGATTCATACTTCCCACAATGTTCTCACAAGACTAACCACAGATGCTTCAGATCAAGCTGTTGATCGAATGCTTGAACAACTCCAAGCTGGCAAGTGGGTGCCTGTGGCATTCTTCTCCAAGAGCCTTCACAAGGCAGAGACATGCTACAGTGCCTTCGACAGAGAGCTACTAGCACCTTATTTGGCCATCAAATATTTCCACTATTCCCTACTCTCACCTCATCCCTGGACTTTGTCAACATGGCTATTCTTCAAGACAATGATTCTGACAGAAGCCTACCGCACTGCAAAATACAGGACTTCGTCTTCAAGACATAACTATACTGGGTTCTAACCGCACCCTATTGTGTGATGTATCTATGCATTTTCCATGACCGATTGTTCCAAAGTTACTACGTCGTCTTATTTTTGCAACTGTTCATAACTTGGCACATCCAGGAGTTAAACCTATGCAAAAGCTCATTATTCAGAGCTTGGTGTGGCATAGCATTAAGAGGGATATAACTGCTTGGGTAAGATCCCGTACTGCCTGTCAGCTTGCCAAAGTTCACCATCACACCATTGCTCCCCTTCACAAATTCACACTGCCAAAGAGCCGCTTTGACTGCATCCACGTCGATATCATGGGTCCTCTTCCTCAGTCACGTGGTTACAACTACCTTTTCACTATTATCGACAGGTTCACTCACTGGCCCGAAGCTATTCCAATGGTCAACATCTCTGCAGAATCTTGCTCCAGGGCACTTCTCTCTGGCTGGCTCTCATGCTTCAGTATTCCAAAAGACATAACATCCGACAGAGGACGACAGTTTGTGTCTGACCTCTGGTCACAACTTTTGGACATGATTGGTGCCAGAGCAGCTCACACCTCTGCATACCATCCTCAAGCTAATGGTATAGTTGAACGGTTCCATCGATAACTGAAGGCCTCCCTCAAAGTCAAGCTGAACACTTCCACTGGTACAACAAGTTGCTATTGGTCCTGCTTGAAATAAGAACTGCTCTCAAGGAAGATATTGGCTGTTCAGCTGCACAGATGGTGTATGTATAGTCAGACACTCTGGCTTCCTGGAGAATTTTTTGTTCCCTCTCCAGACGCTCCACAACCACACGCCCTTCTCTCACATCTCAAGAGTGACATGGCCAGATAGCGTCCAACTCCTACAAAAAATCACATCTCAAATAGAGCCTTTCACACTACTTGTAATTTGATGTAGTGCACACATGTCTTCATGTGCCTAGACTGTCACCGTTCCCCTCTAGACTGCCCATACAGTGGTCCATATAGAGTCCTCAAGCGCAATGACAAATATTTCACTCTAGACCTCATCACACGAGTGGACACTGTCATTATTGACCAACTCAAGCCAGCCTTCCTTCCTTGATGTACAAGTAATTTCTCCAGTTCCAGATACTGCATTCCTGCTGTTCCACATCCAACACTAATTACTACACCACCCTTTCAACTCGGAGCGGCCGCTTCATAAAAGCACCTCAACAGCTGAACCTCTAGGCATCCTTGCACTGGTGGGTGGGGGAGGGGGGTGATGTGGCATCTGCAGGCATTAGCTGATTTAATCACATTAAACTTGTCTTGTGCTATCTCTATAGGTGTTGATTGTCTATTGATTATTGTCATATTTTACTCCTACTTATATTTTCCTTCTAGAACATTCTGATATGATTTGTATATAAATAAACTAGCTGATTCGTTTAATCAATAGATATTCATTCAATGAAATAAGTTTGCCTTCATGAAAAGTTGTTAAATTCTACAATATTCTGTTCATAAGTACTTTTAATCAGTTATTCACCCTAATCATTACAGCTAGGTAAAGTCGTGCTAAATCCTTATTACTGCACACATCAGAGATTTTTTAAAACCTTGCATTGAGAGTGACTGTGACATGTGGACAGAGATTGTTGTGGTATATGAAACATGAAGTAATAATGCAAGATGCCCATATTCCCCATCCTAGTGTGGCACTTAGTTGTTTGTTTGTTTTTTTTATTGTGACATGATTTATTATTTTATTTTACTGTAATTCTTTATTTTCACAGGAGTCATACGTCACTTTTTCCAAAATGTACGAACATATCACCACTCTCTTTATATGTTGAACAAACCTTCAAGCAGCCATTTTCTTTGTCACATTTGTCAATGGCGATGAATATAGTGCCCATGTCTGGGTATAGGCAACCATTTTCGTACCAGTAACTACAGTCACAAAATTTGAATAGTGAGTGAATTACCAACAACAAAAATAGAAAAAAAAATAAAGGGGGAAAAAAAAAAAAGAAAAAAAAGAAAAAAAAAGAAGAGAAAAGAGTACACATCAGTATCTCATCATAGCTTTGTTCTTTGTGCACCAATACTTTAAATCTCACCCATAGTCTTGATGCCAAACAAAGGATCCACCAGTGTGGGCCTCCTTCATCATGAGCTTGGTGTGGTAGTGGTAGACTTCTCCTTCCAGTAGCTTCTCCATGGTTCCTGCCACCTTTCTGCACCTATCCACCATCCCTGTCAAATCCTCACCTGCTTTGTTCCACATACACATGCTGCTGGATATCCCTTGGTCATCTACTCTCCTATATGAATACTGCAATACTCCATTCTCTTTCTCTAATGCCTCCTTTAACTTAGACAGCTCTTCGCCACTGAGCAATGATCTAATTGGCAAATAATTTAAGAAAGTAAAGGGAAAAAAAGCTCCATTTAAAGAAGTGCAGGACCAGCTCAAACCTGACAGTAACATATCCATCTCCCTTAAAAGCGGCCATCATTTCTGGAGTGACCACCAATGGAGTTCCATCAAAGTGCTGGAAGCATTTCTCTGTAGTTGCCATGATCAAAGCTGGGTGGGTCTGATATAAAAGCTGGGTGGGTCTGATATAAAAGCTGGGTGGGTCTGATATAAAAGCTGGGTGGGTCTGATATCTTAGATACATTCGCTTATATTTATGCTGATATAAAGCTAAAGGAACAGCTGATCATGTTGTGGGGGGAGGGGGGAGGGGTGTGGCGACTCCTGTCAAATTAATTATGATTTTACGTAGATGTGTTCTGGAGTAATTTTGGAGTGCAGTGGTGAGGAGGAGCTATCTTCAGTCCAGTTACTGTAGAGCTGATGGACCAAGGAGGCGAGAAAGATTTGTTCCCGCAGGTGAAATGGGCGCAGAGGAAGAACCTCGTTATTCTCAGAGTACTTATGTCACCAGCCGAGGCAAGTTAATTGAGTGCACACGTATTTAGAATGATATTAGAATGTCTCATTTGTAGTCTTGTAAATAGTAAATGCTATTTTAAATATAGAAATAATAGCTCAATTATTTTACTTTTTATGCTAGCAGTGGGAAAAAGAAGTTTGAAAGGTGGTTTCATTCCTAGATTCAGTTCTCTTCAGCCATTATGTTTCTTTATCTTGTAGTGAATGCAAGAAATTATTACCACAATCTGCAAATGTGCACTATGATTTATTGTGGATGCATGTAAGAGTAAGTCAAAACTATTTCTCTTGATTGATCAGGATGACCACTTCCAGTTGATTCAAGGTTGTTAAAAAAATGAAAGAAAAAAAAAACAGTGATAATCTTCAATGAACTAGTTATATTCATACCTAATGACATGCTTGTTCACATATATAGCACTTTTTTTTTCTCCATCAAGCTTATTACTAAATGTTCTTTTCAATCACCAACCAGAACTCATAGCTTATCATGACCACACATTTGGAATTGGACATTCAGAAATGTCTAATGATACTCGAGTGCAGGGTTGAGTGCAGGGTCGAGTGCAGGGTCGAGTGCAGGGTTGAGTGCAGGGTCGAGTGCAGGGTCGAGTGCAGGGTCGAGTGCAGGGTCGAGTGCAGGGTCGAGTGCAGGGTCGAGTGCAGGGTCGAGTGTAGGGTCGAGTGTAGGGTCGAGTGCAGGGCCGAGTGTAGGGTCGAGTGTAGGGTCGAGTGTAGAGTCGAGTGTGTCATGCGCTGTTGATGACTTCCATAAGTGGTTGTCAGGGTGATTGCTATGATGCTCAACTTCCATTGTCATTAATTTTTCTTGCCATATCAGTCAACGTGAAGCAGATAATATTCAAATGTATTCATAGCTTGGACCTTCATGGCAACAGTTTTATGGTACACCTTTACAGCCTGCATGTACTGTTGAAAAAACAACTGCTATATATATATTCAATCTGGATTTATTTTGCCATGTAGATAAATTGATGACCATTACCGTACACTCAGTTGCTTGAAAGTACTGTATTGTTACTGTTAAGGATTAAGTTATTGTAAACCACAATTCCGGTTTCATACTGGCCAAGCTAATCCAGTTTGTGATATCAGTAGCGTTGTTTACATAGGACAGTGCATAATTTCAATTGAGTTCATCTTCTTATAAGAACATTCAGAGGTAATGAGTGGTTGTCTGATGGAAGTGTACATGGTAGCTACAGATGTCACTGCACTTCACATCCAGTCCAACTTCATCAGTGATCAGAGTATTACCTCCTTTTCATACAAGCAACATTCCCCTCTGAACATCTTTCCTGTGAGGGTTTGGATGTTCTTGTGATCATGTTGTGACTGCATGTTTGTTTATCCCAATTGGTATCTATAAACATCCTGTATAGGTTACAAGGTTTTGTGCTTCCTGATAAGCCCTGATGACTGGTTTGATTATTGATAATGACTGCATTAATGTTTGAATAAATCCACAGTATCTTAAGTAATGCATTCCTTCCAAATGGATATCATGATTGACCACAGTTTGTTTTTGGGAAGGATTTGATTAATTTGGAAATTAATCTATCAATGAAATGAACACTGCAATTTACCAACTGCATCTGCATCTGCATTATCTTATCTTAGTGTGCAAGCTTCTTGTTGTCATAGTGTTTCCCTGGCAACACATTTTGTAGACCAGACCTAAAAGCAAGCCTGTGTTTTTTAATAGCAATTATTTTGACAGTTACTTCATAGACTCTATCAATTTTCGGCTTGCTCGATCAACTAATGTTTCTTTTAACCTATGCATTGTTGTCATATCAACACAAGCAGCATCATTGGTTGGTGATCTTGAGCACATGCACAATGAGGCATACTATTATATCACATTGTTAGTTAATAGATACTCACTCACATTCTCAGTTCAGCTCAATACTCACCTCCTTTTCATTTTCAGTTGTGAAGGTGTCACTGTGTCAATTATGCTATTAGTAAACAATGATTTGAGGGACAACACTCCTCTTTAGGAACCCTTGTACACTCAATATCATAATAAGTGACTTGAGGAGGAAAAGGAATGACCAAAAGCATTTTTTTTTTTTTTTTTTTTTTTTTTTTGTGTCTCTTGGTCTAGGCTATATTGATTCAGCAACTTGATAACACAAGATAGTGACTTGAGGTGGAAGAGGTATGGCCAAAAGCTTCTTTTGTGTGTGTGTGTGTGTGTGTGTGTGTGTGTGTGTGTGTGTGTGTGTGTGTGTGTGTGTGTGTGTGTGTGTGTGTGTGTGTGTGTGTGTGTGTGTGTGTGTGTGTCTCTTGGTCTAGGCTGTATTGATTCAGCAACTTGATAACACAAGATCATGATAGTGACTTGAGGTGGAAGAGGTATGGCCAAAAGCGTTTTTTAAAAATTTGTGTCTCTTGGTCTAGGCTATATTGATTCAGCAACTTGATAACACAAGATCCTGATAGTGACTTGAGGTGAAAGAGGTATGACCAAAAGCATTTTTTTTTGGTGTCTCTAAGTCTAGGCTATATTGATTCAGCAACTTGATAACACAAGATCATGATAGTGACTTGAGGTGGAAGAGGTATAGCATTTTTGGTGTCTCTTAAGCCCTATCCACACTACAAATGGGTCTCCAGCAACACCCAGTTCCAAACGTTTTCTTGCATCTACACTTGAACCCGCTCCACATCACCTGCGTGGGCTGACTAATTTTCTGGGCAGATTAATTGGTTTTCCTTTACCACGTATAGAAATAGGTTATTTTATTTTCTGGTGTGCTACGTTGTTCTGTCCTTTTTCCTCCGCAATGTCATCGCACAAAGGGAGGATAGAGAGGGGGGAGAGCTGTTAGTAGCTAAACTCCTAGTGGCTAACATCAGCAATAAAGCTACAGGTATGTTCAATAAATCTGAGCCGCTTGAAGTCTACCCTTCTGAAGGTTTCAGGTGAAACCGGGTGGAACCCGTTGGGATAAAACCGGGTGTAGTGTGGACGTGTGAAACCTGTTCCAGACAAAGGTGAAACCGGTTTTATTGTGCAATGTGGACAGGGCTTTAGCCTAGGTTATATTGATTCAGCAATTAGAATTAAAAAAAAAAAAAAATATATATATATATATATATATATATATATATATATATATATATATATATATATATATAAGGATCACCTCTCTATATTTGGAAAATCTGTAAAATAAACAGGATATGAACTGTGCCAAGTTGTTCCAACTCAGAGCATGTGGGACACTTTTTGACTACATTTCTTGTGAATGTGCAGAATAAAATTGAAAGTCTTGATATTTAGCATGTTGCTTAGCAGATATGATATGTTAGTGGTACACTTCCTGGCTTAGCCTAAAGCAACCCAGCTCAGGTCTCCACAAACTTAGCTTGAAGTCTTGAAGATTGAGGGAGAATTGACCTTCATTGGTACAGATCACTATCAGGACTGTTAATAATTATCATTTTGCACATAAATGTTAGAAAAAAAGTGTTGTTTTTTTTTTTTAAAATGTGTCACCACTACATCAATACCAGGAAAAAGGTCTCAACACAGCAGTACTCTTTATGTGCACTACACTTCTGTCGTATACTTCCTGGTCGCTGGAAGATAATGAACAAATACTGCTAATCCTTTGATCTTTAACTTATACAAGCAAGTCGATGTGCATGAGGGAATCCATGAAACAGAAATGAGGAGGTGAAATCCAATGAGTTGTGTTTTTTTTGTTAATTAAAAAAAAAAGAAGATAACTGTAGGTAGCTTGCTTAGAAATGCTTCAGATAATGATGGTAAGTTTTGAAGTGAGTAATGGTTGACAAAATGGAAGTACTGGACCCAAAATACAACAAAAAGATTATCAAATATAATGAGCACCAGAAAGGAAGGAAGAGAGAAAACAAAAAACCTGACGTGGATTCTAAGCTGTTCCTGTTAAGGAGACCTGTGCCTTAACCATTGGGCCATGGTTTTTTGTAGGCTTTTTTTCAATGGGAAATTTGAATTCCTTTTTTTCCCCACCAGGGATGCCACTATCAGAATTCTTTTCCTTTTTTTAATGAACCTAGCCAGACACCCGAAGGTCATGTCTGCAGTGTTGCATCCTAATCCATTCAACAGTTTAGATTTCAATCCATTAAACATCATCAAAAACCTCTCTTTTATATGTACTAGGGAAAAACCCGTCCTTGGGCAGTTTTTCCCAATGTAATATAAAATTATCTAAATTGCTTGACCCTGACCATGTTACTCCCAAAGTCAAGTTGTGTATGCATACCAAGTTTTAGGCCTCTTGTTCCCAGGGTTTGTTTCGCCAAAGTACAATTTTTTGGTCTTATTTTAGCCTGGCACGATCACAGGAAGGGGTATGGCCGTATAGATATTCTTAAACATTCCCCCCTGGTGAAACTGATTCCAAATATATATGGGTTTGTGAGTGTAACTACCTACGTCCAGTGTTTTTTTTGGAAGTACATTTTTTGGGGCATTTTTAGCCTTACACACAAAGATGAAGAGGTATGGCCAGGTGGGACCCACCCCATGTTACTCCCAGAGTCAAGTTGTGTGTGCATACCAATTTTTAGCCTGTAGCTCCTTTTTTTTTCTGGCAATAGTACCAATTTTTGTTGTGTTTTTTTTTTTAATATAGAAAGGGGTATGGCCATATAGACATACTTAGGACGTCGGACATTGATTCTAAAATATATATGGGTTTATGGGTCTAACTTCAAGCGTCAATCGATGGCAGATAGACAACAGACAGACTGACAGACAGACAGACAGACAGACAGACAGACAGACAGACAGACAGACAGACAGGCAGACAGACAGACTATTCCCACTTTGTAGTATAAGATAAAAGATAGCCCTAGCCCTTGGCAGGTGAGAGTTTTATAGGGTGTGCTGCTGTCATGGTGCATCTGGAAAAACGTTGGCGGTGAAGCAATAGTGTGTACCATACTATTCAGCTGCACTATAGTGTTTTTATAGCTTTACAATCCTTACCACTTTTACCGGTCTTCATGCAAGTGCAGTTTTCACACTTTACTTACTAAATCAGTTAAGAATTTAAGTATCCTTTGGAGCGTTTTGAAGGAGTATCAATCATCTCATATTCAACTAAAATATATGAACACGTTTTAATAGAGGTATAGCACTTTGAATTTATGTGTCTCTCTCTGACATTATAATACCTGAATCATTCCAGAAAGGAAGTTCTACCATATCACTCAATACTCTGTTAATAGATGCACTTATGAATGTAGTTAATGACTGAAATTGAATAGTCCTGTGACTCTGCTATGTTAAAAAATATGCTTTGTAATAGTACTGTATGCCATGTCAATGATGTATTTCTAAATAATGCTGCAACTATATCTTTTGATAGAGGCAAGTTTTTAAATTGTACATAAATATATCTTATTTCAAAATAGTTAGGCCTTATCCTATAATTGAGAATGGCTTCTAACTTCTTGTCTCTATGTAGTACCTTAGTTCTCTGTATGTTTAGAGATGTGCAGTCTTTTTGCTTCCTGAGTTTCTCATTTCTTACTGATTTGTCTGCTGCTTTCATGTTAAAATTATAGAAACCTGACTTCACAATTAGACGGGATTACATGACGTTTAAAGGTATGTCACATGAAAGTGAATACATGACATGGTAATTTTTTCTTCCACATCATCATCAGATAAAACCAATTTCCAGTGTTTCGTAATATAATACCATATTATGTAGAACATTAATAGTTCTTATGTGCATTTTTTACCAATGGATTCATTCTCGACACATCAACTGTGTTCTATGGATAGTATTAAAACACTATTTTCTGTATTCCTGGTTAGGTACTGCTGTTGGAAAGTTTGAGAAAGCTAACTATAAATTTGAGCTCCTATTTTACGAGCCTGTCCAATCTGATGTGAGTCTCTCTTATTATACTCCACTTTGATGTCACATGTTGATTACAAAACAAATGTGTGTGCTATTTATAGAAATGTCGAGTCAAGTTGTTTGAAAATGAGGTTGAATTTCGTCTGATGAAGGAACAAGGTCAGTGCCACATGTGGCTAGTTTGTGATATGGAGTGGAGTGTGACTGTTTTGCTGCGACGATAAACTTTTCATTTACCTTTGCATGTAGAGGGTGTGTGGCCTCGCCTCCAATCTTCTCACGAGAAGCCACACTGGATTGGTATTGACTTCGATCACTGGGAATACCAGAAAGAGAGTGAGGATGAAGAGGAGGAGGAGGAGGAGGAAGGAGTGGGAGGAGCTGTTGATCGAGAAAAGAAGGCCCGAGTGGTGAGATTGGTAGATGTCTCTGTTTGTTATAGCTTAATGAGCACTTTTTATTGGTCACTATTGGAATGCATTTTTTATTCTCTGTTTTCATGGGGTGAATTCTTCCAAGGAGCATTTGTCATATTTGATTCAGCACTCTGGCACAACTAATGAGAACCCTTCCCTAGATAGATTCTTTTGGTCGACCCTTGGCCTCCCATAGTTACATGCTTGTTCAGTTTGCTTAACTAAATTTAACTCAAACCCCTCACAATAGGAGGTAGCACCCCCCACCCCAATATGGAGAAAAAGGAGGGATGGAAAGAGGAGGGAAAAAAGAAGGAATTAAAAAAGGAAAAAAAGAAAAGCCCTGACCAAGATTCGAACCACACACTTTCAATTTGGGTGACATGGGCATTAACTGGTTGGTCATGATTTTTAAGCCTTTTTTAATGCAAAATTTGAATTCCTTTTTTTCCCTCTCTCTTACAAAGGATTCCCAGAGATGAAATTCAATCTATGCACTCCCAAAATTATGCCCAATGGGCTGTGAAAATGTTGTGATGATTGAAACTTCTGTTTGGAAGAATGGTATTATTTATGGGTAGGCAGACACTTTAAACTGTTGGATGTTATGCATTTGACTTGACATCACTCTGGTGTATGTTTGTTAGTGTCTTTGTGTGTGTTTGTGTGCAGGATAAAACCATGGCGGAGTTGGAGGAGCTTGAGTCCTTAATGAAGAAGGATACAGAGAAGAAGAACAGTTATATTAAAAGTTAGGTGTTGAATTTAGCTAACTTGAGGATAGAACAACAAATACAATGACAATTAGTCACAAACACAGTCATGTAGTTAGGTGAACTTAATGAATCAGTTAATATTGTGCACACCAGTTGTCTATTGATACCATGTTCCCTCTCTGTTAGTGTTGACGCTGGTGTACCTGGAGATATATAATGGAGTCCAGTGGAGTGGTTTCATCCTCATCACGCTGGCCCTACTCAGGGCCCTGGGAAAAGGAAGAGGTGGGTGTTTATGGTGGCAATTGGAAGGGGAAGTCCTCAAAATAGTTTCTCTTTATTTGGTTTATCTGCACTTAAAGGGACTGGCAGAGATTCCTTCATCTTTATGATGTTGTCGTAACTGTTTCAGTTTCAGAAATGCTCACAGTGTACCTTGAATGAAGGCAGACCTCTTAAATATTCAACCAAACTACCCGTCAATACTCAACACCTCTTCTCTATCACAATGTAGCCTCATGTTGGATGAACCTTGTTGCTTCATCAGACAAAACTTGAACTCTGAATGTGTATATGTGTGTGTGAGAGAGAGAGAGGGAGTGTGTGCTCATGTGATCTACTTCTTATGCCACTTGGAAGGTTGCAAGCTTCTCTAAATATGGCAAGTGCCTCATTGGAATCACCTCATATCACTTTACAGCAGTGAATCTCTCATTGGTCTATAGTCCAGTTCAGGTACCAACATCTCGTGGCTAGTAATGATTTATTTGTACCTTTTGTCTGAAATATGAACAAAAGTGCCTACTGCCTGTGAGTTCTATTTGCATCTAATCTTGGAGTGACCAGTTCATTCGGTATGAATCTTGTTCCACACCTAGATGATGCAAATGCTGCAGATAACCCACTTTTATTGAAATACAGGGTTGTCATTCCTGATTCTGCCATAGAAAACCGCTACATTCTTACCCGGCGGAACCACTAGTGTATCCTGTTATGGCCAGCATAAAAATGCTTGATTTGGCTTGTGGGTTGTGTGACTTGCTCATCAGTGGCCTGTTGGATGGTCACTATGGCAGGAATATTCCAGACATTACCATTCTGTGAGAGATTTGTCTCTTTGAGTAGTATGAGATATAGGTTTACCACAAACTTGGAATTACTGTGATGACTCATGGAGTATTGTTAAGCTACCAAGGTTCCCGTGACTGTTAAACTGATACATCTGGTCCACCTAGTCCATCCCTTACACCTCATGCATGAGTGACTAACCTTCATAGACAACTGAAGGTATAAAACATATTAGTTATTGCTGACCCAGTGCTAATTTATTCATATAAAATCTATTAAGGATAAGGAACTAATAAAGATGTCCCTAACCACAGAAGGTTCTTGCTCTTAAAACTGTCCAAGTTTATCATGTACAATTCCATTTCTCTAGTATGGATAGCCTGGAGGTTAGAAGTCACTTTAAGTGGCTTGACCTGGAAATTGAGGATTGGCTGCCTTGAGTCTGCTTAGGGCCAACATGTTGTTCCTGGTGTAACATTAGGTATGCTGATTTGTGGGTGATAATAAATGCTGAGACATGGGTCAATAGGTGTGTGTTATGGGTGTATCTGTATGTGTGTGAGTGTGTAGTTGTATGCTTGTGTATTTATCATCTATTCACAGTTTGTCCTGTGTTTGTCCTGGTGGCCTCAGCCACTAGCAAGATTTCAGACGTGTTGGTTTTCTTTGTATTATCATCTGTGAAGATCTCCCTCTCCATGTCCTCTGCTGACCCTCAACTGCCACAGCTGCATGCATACCACCAACCTCTCGAGGTTCTATCTTTCTAATATTGTGGTTCCTGAGAGTGCATGAGAAATCCATTTCTGTGATTTCCTATCTCTCCTTTTGAAGAATTTTTGCATGTTAAAAATGAGAAACAATCTCTCTAGATGACGTTGCCTTCATACGAAGAGATGGGGGGGGGGGGGGGGGGGGGGGGGGGTAAGTAAGCCAACAGTAAGGCTGTATCCTTTGATGGACAAGCTAAGCTGTTGGTGGGCAGGTGCATTTGGTGGCAGCAAGAGAGCTGTATCTCTGGTGCACTAATCAGGATACAATGATTGCCCTTCTCTGCAAGTGGAACTAGTAGAGACTAAATCAAAACTCTTATCCATTTATTTAAAGTATTTGTCCATCAGAGTATTAGAAAGTCAAAAAAAAATTGATTTCAAATCAAACATTCTTAAAAATAGTGATTTTCAAATCAAATCATTCTTAAAAATAGTGATTTTCAAATCAAATCAAAATCATAAATTATAAAATGATTTCAAATCAAAATCAAATCAATTTGATAAGATTTAATATGTACTAAAGTTTGTGGTGAAAATTTCGACATTTGACTGCGATATTTTTCACCCCAGATGGTTGCATCTTCCTTGTTCACCAGAAGAAACTGGAATAAATTTTCTTTTAATGGAAATTTAGTGGATTTGGAAGTCAACATTTTAAGTCATTATTAAGTCAAAACATTAAATCATAAGTGAATGGGTTTTTGGCTGGAAATTTCCAGTCTTATTCTTTCAGCTATTGATAAAGTAAGCCCCACATCTTCTATCTCCTCATGAGATATCTAATTTTAGTTGTGTCTGCCATCTTGATTGTCACGTCAGTGATAAGGTTGTAGACACTTCTTGGACTGGGAAAAGGACCAAATATAGTGTGAGGGATTCACTAACTGTGAAGGTTTCACATATAAATTACAAGGGATGAGTGACTGAAACTGTAGCAGTGCGACCCTCTTAGAGCTTGTCCAGCATGTTCAATAGTTCAATGCAGTTAAAATAATTATTATATTTATAGTGAGGCACACAGAACTACCACAAAGTAGAACTTGTAGAAGAGTAATGACTCATTAAACTAATTCAAAAATTTACTCCAGCTCAGCTATTGACATGGATGATTATGCTTTCAACAGCAACATGAATCAACCATCAAAAGCAATAAATTACAACACAAAACAATTAGAGAATGGACACAGAGAATTCTTCAGATAGGGGTTGTGCAAAGTTCCATCTACTTTATCAGGAATCAGATTTGATTTAATTTTCTCAGAGTTTTTCCCAAATTAAAATCACCAATCAAATCACTTTTTTTGAAAACAATTTTAAATCAAATCACTCAAAAGTGATTTCAAATTATGATTTGTAAATCATCAAATATAATTGTATAATACTGTGATCTCCATTCACTCTATTCAATTGTTCTTAATCTAAATAGTATTGTAATATATGTGCACACAATCAGTATTGGAGTGTTGTTTGCCTTATCAGCTGTTGCAAAAGAGTGACAGCAAAGTGATAGCATCATGGGATTGCAAATGCTCTAATGTATCACCCATCAAACGTAGCAGCTTTACCTTCTCTTTTAAACATGCATCAACCAGATTGTAAACCTCCTATAGGAGAGCCCGAATGGTTGGCATCCTCTGGATTGATAATACAAACTCCTGGAAGAGCACCAAGAAAAAATCCTCTAGAAGTAGGATCCTTACAGATCAATTCTGTCTTCTTTCTGTTTGGCATGAGACCAAGAGCTTCTGCTTCCACTTCAATGTTCTTGATGTCATGAATTAAATCTTCCTTGTTCCCTCCCGGGGTACCATCATCCAGATAGAATGCTGCAAACTCTGATCTCATCTTGCCACTCAACTTTGTATAGTAAGCCCGAATAGGAGGGGCCCCATAGGGTCAATTTGCTGAACACCCTCGGAAGAGAACAGTACTTCATCCTCACATGAAAGGAAAAAGGATGGGCAATACACTGAGTGAACAAAGGGAAGAAACTCAGGAATATACTCCTCTACAGTACACAACATCATATCCCAGTGAATAATGTTGAAGGCATTAGTGAAGTTTACCTTCATCATCACTTGATCTTCCTTGAGGTTCTGAAGGTAGATTCGAGCAGCATGCACTGCAGCCTCAACCCCTTGAGACACACCAAAACCAAACTGCCGAGGTGCCAGGATATCAGGAATTATTGACGGGGCATGTAGGCCAGCACACTTTGCTGCCAGTCTTCTCAAGGTACAGCCCACTGCGATAGGGCAAGCACCAAAGAAATGAGGACGAATAGAAACTGGAGTGTCACCTCTGAGGAGTAGAGAGACCAAAGAGGTAAGTGCTCTTAGTAGTAAAAGATCCCCTTCACCAGCAGAGGGACCTGTCTGTCAGGTTTTTAAAGGTGCCGAGGACTGAGACCATCCAGCCCACCAGCAGATCCACTAGGGAAAGAACTTATGGCTCTACTGAAGGTAGACTGACTGATTGAAGATGAGAATAAAGAAAGGTCAGGGGGTGGCATTATGGAAGAACCAGGGTGAGCCTCAGGGTGTTTCCTTTCCAAGGCTTCCAAAGTCTCCAATGAATGATCTGCATTGACATCCACAGCACATGCCAACCTGACAGCACCCTTAAAATTACCTATTTCCACAATCTGACATACTTCCACAACCTGACAGCACCCTTAAAATTACTTACTTCCAGCTTGGATGCCACCTTTGAAGACAATAGCTCAAGGGAGTCATGGGACTTATCCAAAAACCTTTCTCTTGGAATGATGGTCAGGCTTCCCTGCAGATTCCTCCCTGACCACATTGTTTACTGCTGACACAAGATTCCACCTTTTTCCTCCTCTTGATGGCAACCTTAAACACCAAGATGCAAAATGGAGGAAGCGGCACCACACAGAATGGTCATTCCTTGCTAAAACACTGGACACAATGAATGCAAGCTTCCTAGCAGCCAGCTCTCTGGATGTCCGAGGGACTCTCTTCAATATTCTGGAGTACTGCTTTGGGAAAGGAGATGATAAAGCAGCATTCTCGACCTCATCATCTGAATCAATAACTATGCCAGGGGGTTGTGGACCCCCCTCAGGGATATGCTGGGAGGCAGTTAAAGGATCTATTTGACTTGGTGGTAATCCAGAACCAGCACCTCAACTATCCCCAGGGCCATGGATTCTCACAACACCAGCCTTAGTGGTGGAAAAACCCAGAAGGCAGACACTGCATCTCCCTTCCAAACTTGGCATATTTAAATTTCTTGCTAGTCCTTTTCTTCTTCTTGTTGGAAAAAGTTTGTAAATTGGTTTCTAAATAGCTGGTGATCTATAAATGAAATTGGTTTATTTATGGGGGAACTTGGTGTGGTTCTTAGATCTGTGGTAAGCTAGAATTCACTACATTTTTTCTGGCATAGCAATAAATAATTGTAGAAACAGTAGTGGGAGATGTAAAATTAGCAATAATTAATTGTGGATCAGTATTGGATGAGGAAATTAACTTATATATTGAGTACTCACGAAGTTCAAAATGAATTTGGTTGACATTAAACAAAAACCAATTGATCAACTAGTTACTGAAGGAAATGTTTGTTAATACACATGAATGTAATGCACATTTCACTTTAACATGGTTTGAAATCACCCTATTAGTGATGATATGTTTAATTCTGTGTTTAATTCTTTTATTAATATAAGTACATTCCAGGTGGTGTGAAAATGCAAATTGATAATTTTGGGGACAAATTGTGGTCCCATCAGCTTACACAGAGAAAATGCACTAAATATTTAGTTGTAATTTAATCTTTCTTGTATTTTTACGAATTTCAAACCAGAAGAGGAGGGAGTAGTTGCAAAACTTCCAGGTTTGACCACAATATATTTTCATTGGGAGGACTCCAAAAAATTTATGGATAACAAAATTTCTCTCTCAAAGGAATATTCATATTTGTTACTATGTTTTGTAGTGAGTTCATGCCTTCCCACAATCTTTATATCCAAAGTAGACAAACATTATGCCACATGCATGGCTCATTGGTATCCATATATCATGTCAGAGGTGTTGACTCTATTGCCTTGGCTCCACAAGGCTCTCCCATACTCCATATATCCTGCCAGTCGCAATGCCATCAAGAAATCGTCCATTTTTGCCATTTCTAAAGTTTCCCATTAGAATCTCATTCATTAACGTCTTACCAATGCAGTTTGCAAGTTCTCTCTGATGGTATTGACCATATGAGTGCTAGTGGGGGGGGGGGGGGGGGGGGGGGGGGGGTGATTCAGCATTCAGCAATTATCAACAGTGATTGCTAAAGTCAACTCAGTTTGTCGCCTGTGTATTTTTTAGTATAGCCGATATGCATTTTCTTATTGTTACATTATTTGTTATTGTTCAGTTGAGATGGCCACTGCCTATGAGAAGACCATCTCCATGGTCATGTTCTGCCACATCTTGATGTTGTTGGAGATTGTCCACGCAATGCTTGGCATTGTCAAGGCTAGTGTCCTGGCAACCATCTTGCAGGTAAAATGTTTGAAATGTACAGAAGTGTTCTCTTTATTATGGGTGCAAGATTCCCATGGCTATTTTAATAGAATTGCATAGAGAAGCCTTTTGTATCGATTCGAATAATCTTTAGCCGTTGTTTTTTTGTTGTCTTATTCTAACTTTTGAACTTTCTTTCCATCTTTAATGACACACACTCTAATGTTTCTTTAAATTAGTTATGTAACTTCAGTAATTATTTCTTGTAACTGGGAGGGATGAAAGTGTGATAGAGCTCTTGTGCTAATCCTATCCTCATCCTACGCCCACCCACAGTTGTTTATAGAGTTTGTGTGAACAGCTGAGATAACTCACTCTCTGGATGTTCTGTCTCTCTCTTGTATGGTCATCAGGTGATAGGTCGTGTCCTCGTGATCTTTGCTGTTCTAATGCCTGCTGTGGAAATACATGAGCACCCCGTGGTTCTGGTTCTCTTCCTGTGCTGGTCACTCAGTGAGGTCATAAGGTCAGTTCAAGGTTGAATATTAGTGTTGGTGTCTTTCAATTGATCTAATTAAGATTTTTTGTTGTATGTGCAGATTACATGCGCACAGTATAGAGGTATGGTTGTGCCTATATTTGGATTAATAGCAATATAAATGATTGCTTTTATAGAATAATTATATACACAAAGTAGCTTTTTACAATGTAAGAATTACATAGGACTGATACTTTCAAGCAGTTTCCATGGTACGCACTGAATCAAAATCACCTTGCATGGCTCAAGGCTAGTTGAAATAGGTTAACATAGTCATTGATTGGCTCCATAGCTTAACATTTTTTCACAATGTGTATTAACAATATAGATATTATTAATTCTGTCCTTTTCGTGCTAGGTATCCATTTTATGCTCTTAACCTTCTCACCTACGAAGTGAGCTACCTGACGTGGTTGAGGTACAGTGCCTGGATTCTACTCTACCCATTAGGCTTCACTTGTGAAGGTCTGACATTCACTCCATATTGTTTTGCTCTGTGTGTGTGCATGCGTGCGTGTGATTGTTTGTGTAAGCCTGTGTGTGTTATATTTTATTCAACCAAATTAACTTGGAATCGATTAAAATGGGATCTATAATATATCAATTGTGCATGCATAATTGAAGTTTACTCTAATCTTATTTTGTTGAGGCATGAGCAGTTCTTTAATTGGGTCTTCTTTATGATGGAAGTTAGAGTGGTGGTTGCATGTGCAGGGAGGGGTGGAGGGGGGGGGGGGGAGCAAATGTACATATGATATTGTGTTTACTTATCTGTTGTTGACATGTCTTGATTTTCTCTAGCCATTTAATTTGTTCTAATTTTGTGTGTGTAATGGTAATGACTAGCATATATGAAGGAAGATAATTGGTTGGTGATATTCTGAAAATCCACTCCACGGATTATGATAAATTGATGGAACATAATATTAATTCTCTTGTTATAAAATATTAAAGTTTGACCTATTGGAGAATGAGGCAAGGAGAGCTACTCTTGTGTGCACCAGAGACAGTAAAAGGTTAAAACATGAACACCTAGCAATTATTGGAGAAGAAAGGAAAAAAATAATAAATCAAGATTACAATATGCTATGGTTATGATATCAGGGCAGTGATTGGTAAGGATGCCATCATGTGGCAATGAAAACATTACTAAAAAGTGTTCTTGGAATTGGGAAATACAATCAAATGATACAGTGGAAATATACTGATTAGGCCGATCGTCTAAGTTTCTCAATATTAATCAAACTGAAACAAAATTGTGTATAGCAGTGAGTGGAATTTGGTAAAGAATTGAGTTCAAAGCAAATACACACTGCTGGAATGGATACAAGGTGGACATAGTTGTGATTGTCATTGTTGCTATCTGTGCATCTAAAATGCTGTAATCACCTTGTACTTGTAAAGTGAGCCGTAATTCCAGACTGTAGTCATCCATTGTGTCAATCCTCCAGTAGACATCAGTAAATATTTTGAGAATTGTAATACTAGTTGAATATCATTTTATTAATTTTTTTTAAAAAATTCCATGAGATTGAGGGTTGGTGGATGGGGAATGGAAAGAGAGAGGGGTAAGGGGGGGAGGTGCCAAACATTACATATCTCCTCTCCTCCAACTCTTAAATGATGTTCCACATTTAGGACCCGTGAACATTATACTGAATAGTTTTCACTCACTGCTGAATTATTATTAGAATTAGTTTTACCCCAATGTGTTCAGTCTCACTGTGTCAAGACATTTAGTAGTTGTGTGTTTAGTTGAAAATTTGGAGTCTTGTGTTTCTAAAATTGTGGGTGGACTTCTGCAAGTTATGTGTGGGAAGCAATAACAACATCAGATAGAGAAACAAGTAATGGATGGATAGAGAGAGTAGGAAGAGAAAGAGAGAGATGATAAATAGAGATATTCCTGGAATTGAAATTCACATTAAATATTTTTCACATACACATACAATTTTTTACATAAATTTTTTTCTCACCACACCAATGAAAAGATTCTAAAGACTCTATATTGGCGGTTTGTTGTTTTGTTTTTTTGTTTTTTTTTTGTTTTTTTTTTGTTTTTTTTTTGTTTTTTTTTTTTATGATAATGAAAGAGGTATCTGTTCCTTGTTATCACTAAGGCTAGCGATTGGAGGTGATCGAAAATTTTTAAAAGAATTTGTTTCCACTAAACACCACCAATGTATATTACTTTCCTCTGGGCTTGGACAACCAATGATGACTGAAAAATCATTTCCCCAACATTATCATACTGCCAACCATTATTTTTACAAGGATTATCCTTTGTCAAGCTGTACACCCTTTGAGAAAGTACACAATGACCTCAACATCCACTCTTACAGTGGGACCATGTGGGAGGAGTAGTTGCCATCACGGAGTGATTGTGATGAATGCCTCTCAATACTGGAGTTAGTTTAGGTATGATTAAGTCCTCCCAACCGATTAAAAACATTGTGTAAATACATGCAATAGTTCCAAGATAAGTCAGTGTTTTTCCTTTTCTGACATTTTAAACTGCATCCACTCACCAAAAGGACAAAATTGAATTTCAATTAGTATGCACAACAGTCACACCGGTTTTGTGGGATATTTTAATTTATAATGAATATGTAGGAGCATTTTTTCCCCCTGTAATGACTGAAAATTTGTTAAATGGACGATCTTCAGCCTTAGTAAATCTAGAGTTTGTAGAACTAGTAACCCTTGTGCCTAATCATAAATGGAGGTCGTAAGGTTGGCAATCAGAGGGCCTACTTGATTCTAAAAAATTCTTTTTTTCTCTCATCAAAAATTTTTTTTTGAAACCTTAATATTTTTGTCACATCCTTGGACCATAAGGGAACTTTCATGCCAATTTTCATCATAATCAGTCCACAAGTCTAGGAGTTCCCAGACAGATGAATGGACAAACAGACAGACAAACAGATAGATAGACAGATAGACAGACTTTGGTAATTTATTATTAGGATGATACTAGGGGAATTACCAGACTACCCTATAGTAGTTGTAATTAAGTACTTAGAAATTCAACCGTTCTAAGTTCTGTACCACTAATTATCCTGGAAACTTTGTGAAACAACAAGTGGACTGATATTCTACCAACCACACACAACTCATGTTTTGATACTGTGGAATCACTATCCAATACTAATACGTGAAATATCTGTCTGTTAGAGTGCTATCTCCACCGAAGCCCTTCAGTTATAGCCATCAAAGTCGGCTTGGAGAGAAGCAGTCTGCTTGATGCCACTACTGAGAGTGTTCATTAATATACAGTAATGCTAAGAAGCCAACTAACTTTAAAATTTTTAAATCAGGATGTTTTTTTTTTGGTGGGGAATTAAAAAAAAATTTTTTTAAAGAAGTATTTCCCCCACCCTGTTCTGTCATTACATTCATTGTATTATAGCCCAGCAAATGTTGCGATCAATTGTTTTAGTTGTAATATTCTCTAAGTAGTTTACGAAGTTTATGCCAATGTTATTTCAATCTACTATACTTGGTAGATTCACACACAATATTATTGGGAGAGTTGTGCAATATTTTCATGTACCGTGTCTTCCTTTAGTCACTAGTCGTGACTGTCTGTCTGTCTGTTTGTTCTTGTCTTCAGCTCTGACCATCTGGTTGTCCTTGGCCCACTTTGATGTTGTGGAGGATATGGCATATCCCCTTCCCAATAACTTCAACATCTCCTTCTTCCCCTCCTATATCCTGAGGGTCTCTTTGGGTGTAGTTCCACTCAGTAAGTATTATTACAAATTATTTATGAAACATTATTATATTTTTTCCTCCTTTTTTTCTTTCTGCAGTTGCATTCAACCAACTCAGTTACATGACTGCCCAGAGGAAAAAGAAGCTTGGGAAAAGAAAGACTGCTTGACTAGATGATAACAAAAGAAAAACAAACTTAATTACAAAAAATTAATATTGCATTTCTGTTTCAGTAGTAATTAATATTGCATTTCTGTTCCAGTAGTAATTAATTGTCTGGGCGGGCTGGGCTGGGCTGGGCTTAATGTTTGTTGGAGGAGGTGCTAAATATTGGTGGGCTTCATTAGGTTACTACGCCAACCCACAGCGGGAACGGTAAATAAAGACTACATCCCGTAGTCGTTGTTTTTTCAGTTTTAGTGTCCGAGTTTGTGGCTGTAGGGAGTGATGTGCGACGAGGTCTTCATAGTAGGCGTTGAGTATGGTACTGAATGTATATGCCTCAGCCGGAGTAAAGACAAGGTTGCTCCTGCCCTGGTCGCTACAAAAAGAAAAAGGTCCGAGACAGAACCTGTTGAAGTTATCGAGGAATTCTCTAACGCCCCAGCTGTCAATGTCCTTGACAGCGGGGAAGAGGATAGAGACCCGGTTAAACCGGAGTTACTTTGTGCAAAGCTGGAGAATCTAAGCCCGGAGGTGGAGGACAGAGAACAGTCAAGTAATGGTGATATCTGGAGAAACCTTCCGCTTTGCAGAAATCCCGTTTATAAAAGGTATAAGCATGACCAGTATGCTGAGAATGAGAACTTTCTCTTGAAAGCAGACACTGAAAAGCGCTCCAATGCGCTTAAGGACAAAAGTTCTCCAGCAGTAACTGCTGCATCACTCTCTGACAAGGTAGCCATTGATTTTCCTCAGGTTGCAACTGCTGTATCACCCTCTGACAAGGTAGCCATTGATTTGCCTCGGGTTGCAACTGCTGCATCACCTTCTGACAAGGTAGCCATTAATTTATCTCAAGTAGCAACTTCTGTATCGCAGTCTGACCGGGTAGCTGTTGATTTTTCTCACGTTGCACCAGCTCCTACGTTGAGCTCTAATGAGCAGATGAAAGACTGCTGTGCCCATGGCTCTACTGGATGCATGCAGCAGCAGCAGCAGCAGCAGCCTAGGAGCCAAGAATTAGTAACCATGCTTTCATCAAAGGACCAGACTGTCCCCTCCAGTGACATATCTCTGCCTCCTCATCCACCATTACCTGTGACAACCTTTGAGTCGACTCACAGGACTCCCAAGTGTTGGGCAACCTGTCCAAATTGCTCCCCTAATGCTGACCGCAGGTACCACCTAATTGATGTGAGAGCTGATTCTGCAGAGTGGGAACTTGTGACTCGTAGTTTTACTACTGTGGGGTTTACAGTGACTGACATTAAGCGTATTCAGAATGAAACTCTGTGGCAGCGACTGTGTTACGAGAAGCAACTGATGCTAAGGGAGAAGAAAGATATTAATGAAAAACTGCTTTACCACACCTCCAGCGGTTCAGTTGCGGTCATTTGTGAGGAGGGCCTTGACCAAAGGCTCAGTCGTAATGGAAGCTTTGGATCTGGAATTTATTTCAGGTGAAATTAAGTCTTGTTTATGTGTGTTTAATTTATAGGTAATATTAATTCTCTTGTATGATGTAACTCTTGTAAATTTCTATCATCTACACACATGCATAAACTGATCATTGCTGCTTGATGTTATTGACTCAGTGATAGTCCAGCCAAGTGCGACAGCTACTGGCGTGCGAGGGCTTTGTGCCGGTATATGTTCTGTTGCAGAGTTCTGCTAGGTGATACAAAGGTAATTATATTATTTTTAACCTGTGAAACTGTTCACTCGTCTCTCTGTAGCTATTGTCTGCCTTGTTAGGACAGTGGCTGACTGAGGTTGTGTTCGCTGGAGTAGCACTACACATGCATTGAAATCTATTCCAATTTTTTTGCGAGAATATATTGAGGGTCACCCAAGTGTTGTACAGACCTGTTTGATGTGGTTTAATACTTTGCTAAGCATGCATCCTGAACATTCATAGGCATTCAGGAATTTTGTCATGGAGAATTTTGTTAATTTTTTAATATAGATTTTCTGCTTTTATGTTTAATTTTTCCATTATTAAAATATGAGACTGGAAATTTCCAGCAAAAAACCCACTCACTAATGATTTAATTTTTTGACTTAATAATGACTTTAAATGTTAACTTCCAAACCACTAAACTTCCATTGGAAGAAAGAGAGAGAGAGAAAAAAAAAACCCAACCATGACCAGGAATTGAACTGGAGATATTTGTACTGGTGTTCATGAGGAAGTGTCCTAAGAACAACAAGATCAACCAGAAAAAGAATAACAAGTTTTCGGGTAAAAAAAAAAGAAAAAAAAAAGTTTTTATTATTTTTAAAAAAATTTATTGATTTTTAAAAATTAATTTAAAAATTGTTTCTGCTATTCAAAATGAATTCATAACCCTATATGGTCAATAATGGGTATATAAAATGCAGTTGTTGTTTTTTTTTCTCCACCAAATGTATTTGGGTTGTTTCACAATGTCTCCACATTTGTTTGTAAACTTTCCTAACTTTTATTTTGAAGAACTTTTATTTTGAAAAACTAACAGAATCCAAGGGTTTTTGACTATTCAGAATTGCTCAAATGTGTTGTCATTATTAAAACTGATATTAAATTTGGTTAGTCAGAACTCTAATATCATGTGAATTCTTATTTTTGGATTGATAAACTAATATGGTAGAAGTAAACATTGTAGTATTATTTTTAGTTCTGGTTGGAAGGAAGGATGCAAAAGGATTCCAAATGGTAGGTGGTGTGATGTGATGGAGTAGATGTGGTGGAGTGGGTGTGATGTGATGTGGTGTGATGTGATGTGATGTGATGTGGTGTGATGTGGTGTGATGTGGTGTGATGTGGTGTGATGTGATGTGGTGTGGTGTGATGTGATGTGATGTGGTGTGATGTGGCTGAATAGGTGTAGTGTGATGTGATGGAGTAGGTGTGATGTGATGAAGTAGGTGTGATGTGATGGAGTAGGTGTGGTGGAATGGGAGATTTATACTCCTCAACCCCTATAATTTAGCCAAACACACACACACACACACACACACACACACACACACACACACACACACACACACACACACACACACAGATGCACGCACACACACACAGATGCACGCACACACACACACACAAAATGCAAATGCAAATTGTCTAGCTACCGTCAACACGGTCACGCGTACCTGATGTAGTCAGGGTGCCTGTGCACTAAGTAGGCACTATGAGCCAGTGCAAGCAAACTCCTGGAGTCTGGCTAGGAACTCGCAGGAGGACTGACCAAGGCTCTCAGCTTATTGGTGTGGGCACTCGAAGTCCCACCTGGACCCTTAGCTGATTGACAAGCCATGGCCAGTGAATTTGCACCCCAGATAATTCCAGGTCCCTATCACAGCTGGGTGGACTGGTGTGGGAAGATGATGTTGAAAGACAGGAAAATTTCCCTGTCAGTGCTGGGTTTGAACTCGCTAACCTGGGGTTGTGAGTCCAAGAGCATAACTACTCAGCCACTCTGCCCACACACACACACACACACACACACACACACACACACACACACACACACACACACACACACACACACACACACACACACACACAGAAAATATTATATCTATTAGTTTGGTATAATAATTAGGATGATGTTTGTGAGCAGACCTCTGGGATGAGAAGTATCACCACCCCCCCCCCCCCCCCCCCCTTCCCCTCTCATGTGGACTGTCCAGTAGGTATGGTCCAGGAGGTTGTGTTATTGGCCTTGTAATGCAGGTGTTCTTGTATCTGGACTGAAAATAACTGCCTGCAGTTGCTTCTGTTCAACCATATCCCTACTCACATGACCTTGCTGGTTTTCCCAGCTATCTGACGAGATTCTGTCTTGTGTGTGCTGGTGTGTGTGGCTTGTGTGTGGCCCATGCTCATGTATGTGGCCTCAATCTAGCCAAAACAGATATTGTATGGACATCACCATGGTAACAGAGAAGGGCACCTTGTAGTGATCTTTGACACTCATTTATCACGTGGAAGTGTGGATTGATGATGAATAGTTATAATCTGTTTCCTTCCATAGTCTATTAGAATATATAACATGAATATATATTTATCAGTGTTTCATGAGGGGTGGGGTCACCCTGGGATTCCCCCCCCCCCCCCCCCCTCCCCCTCAAAGCAAGATGTCATGTAGTGTATAACAGCAACTTATTATATATATATATATATAAGGTAGCACTCAGGGAGCTAAGTTTGTCTTCGTTTTCAGGTCTCATTATTGTAGAATATTTTTTACCCAATGGTTCAGTATTGCTTATTTTAGCTGCCTTTTTCTAAAAATTTGTGTCCATATTGGCCCTTACTTCACACTGATTTGATATGGTTTCACTATATCACTCTCAAACTGAACTCTATATGAACACTGTTCGATAATTTTCATCAATTCTTGCATCATGTTTTGAAACATGCATGTTGGAACCAAATGTTATGTCTAGCCATTCTAGTGCAATATTTGGGTCAACCCACCAAAAATTTCGATAGTTTTTTTTTGGTTCTTTATTACATATAATTGGCAAATTTTATACATGATAACTGTTAGGAAGCACCCCAAGAGCCTCCTTAGAAAACTTGTAGCAACTTATTATTCATTATTGTAATTGTGATTTGAATATGTAAGTGGTTAACTATGGCTATTATTAGTTTGTTCTTAATATAGTAGGTTCAGAGTCTTTTGGAATTGGTTTTTGTGGAAAAGGATTGTTCTTTTGCTGAGTCTATTTTGAACTTGATTTGTTGTGTTGTGTTTGCTGATTGAATAAGAATTGACTTATTGACTCTCAGAACTTGTTTAAGGAGTGAATTGGGTGGGCCAGATAAAACCAGGGGACATAATCTCAACAATCTTATACTAATAGAGCTAGTGGTTCAAAGTATATTAACTAAAAGAAGCCCAAAAAAAAGGCTCTTCCACCTCCATCCCAATTTTAATTTTCATCAAAAGGAATGCATAGGTGTTCACAATCTACCATTTTAAAGAAACGTTAATGCAATTTGACATTGTCTGCCAAATTGACAAGATAAAACCCTATCAGCAAATTTAATGGGAGAACAAAATTTGTTGAACTTAGAAATAGTGGGCCATGAAATCCTTTGCTGCAAAGGACTGCTGCTTAAGGAGAGCAGCTGAAAATACAGAATTCTGTGCACCCACATCCCCCCCCCCCCCCAAAACCTCCACTCACCACAATCCTGTACAACAAATTTAAATTCCGGTATAACCAAAATAATTGCTATCAAAGATTTCACTGAAATAACAGTGTTAGAAAAAAGCCCCCCCCCCCCCCCCCCCCCCCCCAAAAAAGGTGTGCCAGAAGTGCTTACTGCTAAAAGGGTGCATAGTATCCATATAAAAATTATTCCTACAAAGATTTCAAAACATACCTTAATGGTGTATGACAACAGCTGGACTACAATTTTAAAGCTGGTGCATTCCAACCATAGTTCAGGGGGGATGTTTGTCAAGCATGCAAGAAGATGATTGAGTTATTGAGAAAAAAAAAGGTTAACCAAGCAGACCATAAAAATAGACCTACATACCCATGGAGAACATTTCAAACAATAAATCCTTGGAAAGCATGTGTCAGAGCAAAAAAAATTATAACTGGAGGGAAAAAAAACACCAGTTGCCTAAACTCACAACAGCTTAAATGGTTGCAGCTTCTGCACAGACCTGTAAGACATGCACACCTACTAGACATGTCTTCCCCTAACACATTCCCATGAAAGGCATGACCACCTCTACAGCATGTCCTCCAGCAATACATGTCCTCCAGCAATACATGCCATCCTATAGAACCTGTCCTCATGCAGGACATGCCTCCTTCCCCCCCCCCCCCCCTTACTCCTCAACCTCCACTCAACACTATTCCTGTACAACAAAATTAAGTTCCTCTACAACCAAAGTGATGAGAAACATTGTTGGTAGAAAGCCAAAAAATATATAAAGAAGTATTAGCTAGAATATTGCAGCAGTGATGATACTCTTTAATGAAGCAGTGAAACTCATGAAGATGTGTGCCTGCTCTCAAAAGAATGGAGATCCTTATTCTTATCAAAGCTACACTCTTCTCTACGCCATGTAATCTAGAGGTGGTATCACATCTGAGGGTAGCATGTATAAAGAGGATATCATCACAAAACTCTGCCTTGAAGAATGCATTGTGGTTGGTGTCTCCAACAAGTATACTGTTACACCAGGATGCTGATGCACTAGTTGTTTGCACTATTAATGCATGGATGACCTGACATCCATTCTTCTCCAGTCTCTCTCCTAGTATGTGTATGAACTTTTTCTTGTTCTCCTTGTTGGCAAGGAATTTTTCTTTCTTTGACAGTTCTTATTCACAGAGAAATGAACGACAGCACAGGTTATTATTCTGTTGTATATGAACTGGGTAAAGTCTTTTTGAGAAAGTATAAGTAGCCATCAAACAAAATTTTGGCTCTTCCATACTTGCTTGATACATACTGACAGTAAAATAAAATATGGAGAATAACTATTGCAATTTGTGGTGGGTACAACCTTAAAATGACTGGATTAGTGTGCAATGAATCTAATCTGTGGCAGCTGGAACAATTGTAAGGAGCTGCTGAAGTGTGTGAGCAATAGCTTAGCCAGCACAAACTTTCCACTTGTTCAATAAATTCAGCTGGAGATTGGTAGGTGTGCAGAAGTTTATTAATTCTGCAGTTCCTTCAGTCAGGCAAACCATCATATAGAATTGTGCTCCACACTCAAAGCACACAAAATCACTATAGCTGAATATGTTCCACTTCACCATAGTGTGGGTGTAGGGAACTTGGTTGTCTATATCTATTTGTTTATTCATTTCTTATAACTTAGATACAGTGCTGACATTATTTGTGCAGTTTAAAGGGAAATTCATTAGTGAATACCTCATTGTACCTACACCGGTTTTCCCCTTGATTTTTCATTTTTAAATCATCTCCCTTGATCTCATCTGACTAGCTTGAATTTATTATTATAGTAACGAGATAAATTTCATTTGCCTTAGGTCTACAGTAATGGCTGCTGTGAGAGGCTGAAGAGGGAGCCTCCAAAGGAGGCGGTGAAACCAGGAGACCCCAAGTACTACGATTCCGTGAGGGTGAGGCTTGTTTGTGCATTCACAAGTAATGATTGCAGGGCATTGTGTGGCCAACTATTCTGCATGTCAACCCATGCTGGCAGAGCTGCAACTAGCTCTCCTTTTGTAAATACCAAACACTTCTCTGCACTATGATTTCAGTACCTGGGGAGACATGTGGTAGCCTCTCAGAGGATTTCTTTTAATTGACAGGGATGACCATTTTCAGTTGTTGGTTTATGTGTAGATACATATTAGCATACAAGCACATGCTCAAATTATCTGTGCATGTGAACCTGGCTTTGCCCAGGACTTTTTAAATTTGGGGGGGGGGGGGGGTTTGGTTTTTGTTTTTTCTCTTTTTTTTTTTAATTTTACATGCTGCACCATACACATAGCATTAAGTCCAGTCTGCTTAGTAAAGTTTAATTTCTTGGTTATGGTTGTTGTTTTTCCAGTTGAACATGTCCAGACCAGCCTCTGAACAAGTACCCCGAGATAACCTTTTGGCCTTTTGGGTATCCAATTAGCTTTATCATAGAGGAATACAAAAAAATTAATTAGTCTTTCGTATAGTACACATAACCAAATGACCATTTTTGGTCTATTGCAATCTTGGTAACCTGGTGAAATATTTATATATGTGGTATATGGATATAAACTTTGCTAGTGTGTGTGTGTGTGTGTGTGTGTGTGTGTGTGTGTGTGTGTGTGTGTGTGTGTGTGTGTGTGTGTGTGTGTGTGTGTGTGTGTGTGTGTGTGTGTGTGTGTGTGTGTGTCATTTATTTAACTTTGCAATACCCTCGACTCACTTGAGGAGCTGCTGTCAAATATGTATTCATTTCACCTTCTTACTTTTGATATTGCTACGATTCCTACTAGTCAGTTTGTTCCATATCATGACACTTTATACTCTGGTAAACAAATTGTTGATGTGGTATTTTGTCTGCAGGGCAATATGTCTGGACTGACCGAGTATGTCATATATAATGCCTATCGTGTGATGCCGGAGTATGTAGTCTACTACAGACAACATCAGCCTCCTCCTCTTCCTCCATCTACACAGCCAATGACGTTGTCCATGCCTCTACTGTCTGGACACTATTCTGGGATGCTTCAACCCCACTTTTTCCGTTCTGGTCCATCATGGATAGGTGGTCCACCACAGAATGCTTCATCGATAAAAGGTTTTCTGTTGCCTACTCTAAAAATTCGGCCTAATCCACCAGGGACCGCTCCAACACCAATTGTTACTCAAGACACTTTAAGGAAGCAAAAAACTTCACGGAAGACTTAATCGAATTTTGTGATGTGACCGATAAACATATTTACATTCTTGAACTGGATGACTTTTACATGATGTGATATTACTTGCCGTTTTTCTCTTCTTTTCCACCTTATTAAATTGGGTTATCTAACTTCTGATTTCTTTACATCTGCACCATATTAATTATTGGATGTTGACAAAGAAAAGCGAAATGGGTTTAGAATAGGTAGATACTCCATTGGGTATATGGGAAATGATATTAAAATGCACAGGTCAAAGATTGCAGTTACCATATTGCAATGTTGCACAGTGTGGAACTTAAGCTTTACCATTACCTTGTTTATTCTGCAGATTTTTTGCTTTAGCCTTTTTGTGTGTACCACTGATAAGGATGAAATGTTGCATGAGTGGGGTGGGCAGGGTGATGGTATTAAAACATTAGAGTTTGTTTTACAATATTTCTTTCCAATCTATCTTCTATTTGTGCATGTTTGCAAATGCTACATGGACTTTGGCTCTCAGTTCGAAAGTTTAGAGTTTGAATGCCCTCCCCCCCCCCCCCCCCCCAATTTTTTCCCCCCCCTACCTTTCTCTCCTTTCTGTTTTCTTCCCCGTCCCTTTTCCATGTCAATAGGTCAGGGGGGTCCAGAGAAAATGGAAAGGCTTTATCCGTCAGGGTCCACAAGTTGAAGATACTTTACCAATTTTATCTGCAGTTTACTTCTAGGTCCATCATGGTTCAATAAGCACTTCCACCCTTGGCATCTGGCCTACCCTTGAAGAATTCGATTGAAGAATTCGATTGAAGAATTCGATTGAAGAATTCGATTGAAGAATTCGATTGAAGAATTCGATTGAAGAATTCGATTGAAGAATTCGATTGAAGAATTCGATTGAAGAATTCGATTGAAGAATTCAATTGATCTTAATCTCGTGTGTGTGCTGACTGTACTTTCCTTTGATTTTGAAGTGGAGCAGATGTATTGGGAAACCTTAAGGGAAGAACAAAGTAGTGTTTCTACTCTTGGCAAAACTAGGGAAGTGCAAGGGGAATTAATTTTGAAGGGAAATTAAAAAAAAAAAAAAATTAAAAAAAAAAATTAAAAAGTAAATTAAATTGGTATTTGATTAGTGAAATACACGTTCCAGGTCTTCTTGAGTGAATAGGTGGTTATTTGTTGGCACAATCACAAAAGTTATTTTTTGAGAATAAATGGTTTTAAAGAATACAAACAAATAAATGAACAAAGAATAGGAGGCCAAGCTAGGGACCTAGGCTTGGTATGCCAAATGAGGACTTTTGGCACAGAAAAGGGGGTGAGTGGTTGGGAAAAGGGAACTCTGAGGAAAGTGGAAGCTTGATTGGAAGAACCGGTTCATTCGGTTTGTGTCTGCATTGGGAATTGGTATCCTTTCTCATCTCCAAATAAATGTCAACATATCCTCAGATTAAAGACAGGAAAAAAATGTTGTGCACCTTGAATTTCCTATCTTTGATCGAGGACTGGCCACACCCAAATTAACTCATGGCAGTTCTCAATATACACAGAGATAAAGAGGTATTTTGTATCTTACTATAATTTGTGATTCATTCATCTCTCTGTGTGTGTATGTCTGTCTAGATCTGTCTAGATCTGTCTAGATCTGTCTGTATGTGCAGACTCTAAATCCTCCCAAACTGCTGGAGGGATCTTCATGAAACTTTCAGGGATTAATTAGGGCACCCCACTGCAGTCCTGGAGAAAGTTTCTTTCAGATTGGATGGTTATGAACATGGTTTTGTCAATGGGTGTGGTTTGGTGACATGGAATATCCAAACCATATCTTAAATTTGTCTTGTTTATTAATTGTATCATGTTTTTTTTTTGATTAATAAGTTTAATGTCAATAATTCATAAATCTATCTATACTATAAAGTGTGAATAGTCTGTCTGTCTGTTTGTTTGTCCGTGTATCTATGATTCACGCTTGAACGGTGGAAGTTAGTTCCATGAACCCATATATATTTAGAATCAGTGTCACCAGGGGAATGTCATGAGCATAATATTTAGAAGCAGTGTCACCAGGGGAATGTCATGAGCATGTCTATAAGGACACACCCCTTTCTGCATTAAAAAAAACAACAAAAATGGTAGTTTTGCCAGGAAAAAATGGAGCTACACCCACATACCCATATATTTAGAATCAGTGTCACCAGAGGAACGTCATAAGCCTATTTATACAGCCACACCCCTGTTTGTATTAATAAAAAAAAGTTAAAAAATGATACTCTTTCCAAAAGAAAGAATGGAGCTACAGGCCTAAAAATTTGGCATGCAGACAGAACTTGACTCTGTGAATAACATGGGGTGGGTCCAATCAGTGTTACCAGGAGAACATCATGAGCCTACCGAAGTGGCCACACCCCTTTCTGTATTCAAAAATGGTACTTTTGCCAGAAAAAATAATGGAGCTAGAGGTCTAAATCTTTGGCATGCAGACACGACTGGACTCTCTCTGCAAATAAAATGGGGTGGGTCCCATCTGGCCACACATCTTCCCCTTTGTGTGTAAGGCTAAAAATATCAAGAATGGTACTTTTAAAACATGTCTTCAAAGCAGCCTGTTTTGTGATCATAGCCCACCAAAGTTGGGCTGAAAAACCACCTATAGGGCAGGGTTTTTTTTATTTTTTTTTGCTAGCATACATATAGACGTCTGTCTGTCTGTCTGTCCATCTGTCTGTCTATCCATCTGTCTGTCTGTACATCTGTCTGTCTGTACCATTACTCTGGCCAAACCTGAGGGTGGATTTCTCTGACACTTGGCATGGATCATAGGTTTTGATTCAACTTAATCCGGAAAATAGTTACCATGTTAACAAGAAAAAACCAAAAATCGATACTTTGGCCAGAAACTCTTGGAGCTACAAACCTAAAACTCAGTGTATACACAACTTGACTCCAGGAGTAACATAGACTAGGTCCCAGCTGGTCACACCTTTTACTCTGGGCGTGTCAGGCTTAAAATGCCAAAAGTGGTACTTCTGGGATGATACTTGGATGTAGGGAGTTAAACCCATATATTTATAATCAGTTTCATCTGGGAAACATTTTAAGCACATCTATATGGCCAAACCCCTTCCTGTGTTTATGTTGGACTAAAAGAAGGCCGAAAAAAATACTTTTGTAAGACAAATTCTTGGAGCTACAGACCTAAAATTGGGTATGCATACCTGGAGACTGACCAACACCCACTACCATGTCCTGGCAAGCTATTTGCTACACTAGCTGGTGGAAAGAAATTTTACTACTTAGGATCTTTCTCAGGCATACACCCAAATTCTATTGGATGATGTTTACTCAGGGAATGTTACCATAAATACTCATGAAGGTTTATATTAGTATAAATGTTTACCTTATGGTGTAGCTTCTGCCCCAGCTATATTTCAAAAAATGATTGAAATGGTGTTAAGAGGAATTCCTAATGTTGTCTCATACTTAGATGATATTTTAGTGACTGGTAAAGATGATGCTGAACATCTTCATACATTGCATGCAGTTTTCAAAAAGTTAAGAGAGTTTAGCCTTTGACTTAAACTTTTGATGTGCAGATTTCAGTTGACTATCTGGGCCATTTAGTGGATGCACAAGGCCTGCATGCTACCCAAAGCCTGCATGCTACCCAAAGCAAAATTAAAGCTATCAATGAGGCTCTTACACCACAGAATATTAGAGAGTTAAGAGGTTTTCTGGGGTTACTCAATTACTACAGAAATGGGAAATGGACAGCTGCATGTACTGCATCATCCAAAGCTGGATGTGCTGCATCATTGAAAGCTGCTTAAGAAGCCTTAATTTCTTCTAAGGTTTTAGTGCATTATGACTCAAATTTACCACTTCATTTAGCAGCTGATGCCTCCTCTTTGGGTTGGGTGCTGTATTGTCACATGTGCTGAAGATGGTACTGAGCACCCCATTGCTTATGTATCCAGATCATTGTCTCAAAATGAGAGAATTAAGCCCAAATTGAAAAGGAGGCCTTAGCACTTGTATTTTGGGTAAAAAAATTCCACAAATATTTATATGGAAGGAAATTTACAGTGATAACTGATCACAGGCCCCTCTTGACTATCCTTGGACAAAAGACAAGTATACCTTCTTTGGCAGCTGCTAGAATGCAGAGATGGTTTTTTTTACTCTCTACTATCAGTATCAGATTATTTTTAAGCCAACAGCTGCACACTGCACTGCAGATGGCCTGTTAAGGTTTCCACATCAATTAAAACCTAAAACAGAAACACCCTCTGAGGTTCCCCTTTTTTACCTTGGTCATATCCACTATCTACCCAGATTAGAAAAACAACCAGAAATGACCAAATTTTTAGAAAGTATACATGTTTGTTAAAGATTGGGTGCCACCTCATGTAGATAGAACTGACCTTCACCCTTAGTAGGGAGTCAGTACCAAACTCTCATAGGAGTATGAGAGTAGTAATGCAACACAAAATGCAACAGAAAGTGCTCCAGGAGCTCCACTTAAGTTATCCTGGTATCCAGAGGATGAAGTATTTAGCCAGAAGTTATGTATGGTGACCACACAGACCAAGATATCCAGGAAATGGTGAAATATCAGGTCTGTCAAGACATGAAACAAGCACCTCCAGTAGCACCTTCACATCCCTGGATCTGGCCATCACAGCCATGGACAGAGTATCCGTCTAGATTTTGCAGGCCCATTTATGGGAGGTTCCTATCTTATTGTAGTAGATGCCCATTCCAGATGGCCAGAAGTTCACCACATGCCAAGACTAAACAAGTCCTTAGGAGATTGTTTGCAAGAAGAACAATTAGTGTCTGACAATGGCCCATTCCAGAAACAAAATAGGATAAAACCTCCTATCACCCCTCTTCCAATGGCAAAGCTGAGAGGTTTGTTCGTACATTTAAGCAAGCAATCCTTACTGGAGAGAGAAGGCCAGTCTTTAGATCAAACACAGGATAACTTCTTGCTGATGTACAGAACCACACCACATGCAACAACTGGGGAATCACCTTGCAAGCTATTCATGGAGGGGTGGACCTAAGAATCAGACTATATCTGATAAGACCACAACTGAGTACCATTGTTAGAAAACAGCAAGCTGCTCAGAAGCAACCTCAGGATAATAGAGCTAAGACTAGAGAGTTCTTCATAGGTCAAGAGGTAGTGGTGAAGAATTTCAAACCAGGTAGAATGTATTTACCTGGAGCTGCTGTGCAGAGACTTGGTCCATTTACCTTCTTAGTTTAAGTAAACCATGGAGTAGTTTGTCTTCCGACATGTGGATCATCTTAAGCCTTTGCAAGGGAGTTCTTCACTTGGGTCCACTCCAACATGATTTAGTAATCATGCTGAACCTAATAAATTTGTGAAGATGACACTTACCTTTCTGTGTCTGACAATTCCGAAGTGGATCAGCGGGACTAATCACTTCAGCAACCTCAACCACTCTTACCGAGGAAACAATATCCTCAGCAAAATCAAACCAAACCAGTTCGATATGGTCGACCAATAACTTATTAGCGTAATTGTAATGATCTTTATTATTGTCTTGTGGTTTATTGATTTTCTGTATCACACTCACCAGTATATAAATCATCACTTATACTATTAGTGTGTGCTGTTATGATTGAGCAAGTTAGGAAATGATATTTATGAACATATGAAACAATTGAGGTAAATATCTTGAGGGGGTTTCTAGTAGTGTGTGTGAGTTCTTCATTATCACTCCATCCATTCTGATGCTCATTGAACTTTAAAGCCATTCAAGGAATGGTAGCATTACTTCTTCTTAGAAGACAATTGAACACAATCATGCCAAAATTTTTTTTTTTTTTTTTTGCACCAATTATTCTTGGGACTGATGACCCAGAGAGAATCCTGAATTGTTTCGGATGGTGTGATTTGTACCACAATTTCTTGACTTCTTCACTCTGGTGTTAAGAGGAAAATTTTTTTTAACCCCACCTTACATAAAAACAATATCACCAGATAAATGACCCAATGAATATATCCACTACAGAGAAACTACTAAAAGAAATCATTTATTTTAAAAATTAATTATAAATATTACCATGGTTGTTTTGTCTTCAGTATTATGGTGAGGATATTATCACAGTCATGGCCTATTCTAATAGCTCACAGGAAAGAGCAGTAGCAGTTTTTTTTTTTTTTTTTTTTTTTTTTTTTTTTTTTTTTTTTTTTTTTTTTAATGCTATGGAATTTAAGTTTCTATTGCAAATGAAATTACTGTAAATTTTACATTTTTAAAAAAAAATTTTTATTCACTTTTTTAGGGGTTTAAACCATTAAATGTTTCCAAGCTCCTGGACTAGGGCAGGAGTTAGGTGCATTCAATTGTAAAAAATGACCAGATGTTTGATTGTTATTCTTGATTAGATAAACCCTAGGAGTGTCAAAAATATCTAATATTGAGGCACCCCAGTGGTGGACCTAGTTGCAGGATTTGATCATGGTTAACCTCTAAATAAGGAATTGAAAATATATTCATTCATACGAACTAGCAAGAACCCGCTGTATGGGCTGTTTTTCCATCAGCCATTACCCTCCTGTAGTAACAAACATATCCAGTTGGTGTGATGTATTATGTAGGAATTATTGTGAGGCTTTGCCCCATTTCAGTAAAATAAGCATTAAAAGCATTTCAAGTTAGTTCCTTGACCAAATATTAATCTTCTACTGAAATAATGTAGATTAAACTTATATGCATCAAAACTCCAATGGTTAGAATCATATTACAGTTTTACTGCATAGGATAATTTTTACACTACATTACAGTGAAGAATCATTCATAAGTTCATTTTTATTGCTTTATATATAATTTTCTGTGCGTCTGTCATGATGGAGCCTTAATCTATTATTTTAAAGTGGGGTGGGCCTCCCTGCACTTCCCCAACTTCTTCAATATGGAGAGTGGACTTAATTTTAACTTTATGAAGAAAAGGAGAAATAAATTTTGTGGACCCCAATTGCTGCTCTCTTGATATATGATTACTTTAAAATATTCCAAATTGTCCAGGGAATAGACTGATAGTGATTTAATACACAATAATGGAATATTGGCCTCTCAATACAGAATGGGGTAGAGATGAAAAAAACAGTTAAACATTAGATAAATAGTTTGTTGGTGGGAAAACCAGTTACAGAGGGGGCTGCTCACAGCCCTTAGGGTACTTCTCTTTTTTAAAATTTTTTATCACTGTACTCTCTGCAGCCAAGTTGGCTAAAACCACATTGATTAATAAGTTAGGCCAATACTAACTGCTGTTTTTAGCTCTCCATCTGTGTTTCCTGAAAAATTTCTTCTGCCCATAAATTTTCCTATAATTTCCTTTGCCATGAATAATTTTAAATGCTGCAGCTAATCTTCTATGCTTCAGACCCTATTACTTCTCTCTTTCAGATTCCATTACAATAAATTACTTTGTAAACTATTTGGTAGTGTAGGTAAAGTGTGGCTTAGGAAGACAAATTGTCTTTCTTCAAAATCAAAACTATTAGGGCTATGGTAAGGGGTCTCCAAAAAGACTAACTTTCTCTTGGATAGTGTAGCCCTTGCTGCTGTCCAGTTCTTCCTCTCCAAATATCTTTCTTCTGAATATAATCTCCTTTCTGAACTCTTTTGTGACATTTCACTGCTCACAAGAACAGTATGGTACTCCTGAAAATTAAAAAAAAATTTTATTGAGCAATGTGACAGCCAGAAGGTCAATCCCATTAATATATAAAACTAGCAAGAGCCTGCCCTTTGGACAGCTTTTCTATCAGCCTTTAGCCTCCTGCAGTAATAAAAATGTTCAGTTTGTGTAATATATTATGTAGGGATTATTTCCGAGACTTTATCCAACTTCAGTAAATTGAGCATTGGAAGGGTTTCAAGTTGGTTCTTTAGCCCAAATATTAATCTTCTACTGTAATAATATAATTTGAACTTATTCAATCAAAACTCCTATGTTAGGAATCATGACTCACATTACAGTTTAATTTTTTTATACTTCACTATCAGTGTAGGATCATTCATAAGTTCATTTTATGTTTGATATATAATTTCTTGTTCTTCTGTCACCAAGGAGCCTTAATGGTTTTAAAGGGGTGGGCATCTCTGACTCTCCCCCAACTTCTTCTTTGATACGGAGAGTGGATTTAAAATTTTATGAAGAAGGAAAAAATGTTATGGACCTCAATTGCTGCTCTCTTAATATGTAGTTAGTTTTAAATATCATTCCAAATTGCTCAGAGTGTAAAGTGAGTGTGATTGAGTATACAATAATGGAATATTAGCCTATCAATACAGAATGAGATAGACATGAAGTAACAGCTAAACATTAGGTAAATAGTTTGTTGGTATAACCAACTGCTGAGGGGATTGCTCAGTCCTTAGGGTATTTCTTTTTTATGTACTCAACTCACCTACTCTTTGCAGCCAAGTTGGCTGAAACAACATTGATTAATTAAGTAGATGTGCAGCTTTTCTGTACACCTATAACAGTAAGAAGGAAAGCTGCTTACCCAATTTCTCACCACTTCCCCCCCCCCCCCCAGTATCCCCTATATCTCCCTCAAAGAACAACTCAAAATAATAAATATTCTTCATTAGAATGAGAGCACTGGTTTTATTCCATTTTGGTCAAGTTCTTGGATTGTAGCATCCTCCAGTTGTGTTGTTTCAGTAGAGTTTCTTCATTCAACCTTTCAGTGAGGCTTGTCTTTATGGCAATCTGGGAAAATTGGTTGAAGTTAGGGAAGGGGAGAAAGGCAAGTCCCTCAAAGCTCTTTAAGATGCTTACTCAATTCCTCTGGAACCCCACCCCCCACCCCCCACCCCCCACCACAGTATCCCTGTCATCTCCCTGCTTGACTGTTTCCCTTGCCACCCCATAATTCAATTGCTGCAGCTTTTCTTCTCTGCCTCAGACTCCACTGCTGCTCTCTCAGTCCCCAATGTAATAAATTCCTTTTGTAAAATATTTTCATAGTCTAGTAGGTAAAGTTTTGTCAGTTCTCCCTCTCCAGATATCTTTCTTCTTAATGTAACCTCTTTCCTGAACTTTTTTGTGCGGTACCGCTGCTCACAAGAACAGTAACAGACACCTAAAAAATTTTCAATTTATCCAGCAATATGACAGCCGGAGGGACAAGCACATTAATATATATGATAGAAATATTGAATGAAAATTCTGTTTCTGTTCTTCTGTTCTTCTGTTCTTTTTTAAAAATTATTAGAGTAGGCCATGGCTGTGATACTATCCTAACCACAACATATTAAATAGCCAAACCACAATAACCCATATAATGGATTAAAAATGTAAAATACTTTCAGTTTTTGTTCCCTCCATTTGACATATTTCTGGATTTAAATGGCAAATGGTATTTTGTCTGTTATGAGAGTTTATTCAGTGTTCACTTCGACACTAAAACTGTAATAATAAATCTATTTTTGCCAAGATACTAAATTCTGAATGTGGTCCCTGTTTGCAATTGATGCACGTGATTGCTACTATGGGAAATTAAACCATATGGCATCATCATGTCATTAAAATATTTTAAAATCATATGTTACCTACTATCAAGGAGTTACTTTTATATGTGGGCATGCATACCTGAATGATATCATTTAGTCAAAATTCATTCCCATTTCTTCATCGGATGAAGAGGCATAGACTTCATTATTGTAAGTTTGATTGCCCCTTGTATCAGCTCCTGTGTCTTCTATTTTAATGTCTCTAGGTGTCAGTTCCCCTTCAAACCAAACAAATTCCAAGCTATAGTCTGTACCGAGTTTCCACCCATGTCCACCTGTACAAAATTCAACTGGTTGTTACATTTTTGAGTTATTCCATACTTGAAAAACAGTTGTTTTTGTGTTGTTTTTAAAAAATTTGTGTAGCATGGCAGCTCTGCATGAAGGGATATAACATATATGTTTCAACTCAGTAGCTTCAAAACTGGAGAAAGGCATAGTGGGCACACACACTACATGCATGCAGGCAGGCAGGCAAGCAGGCAGGCAAGCAGGCAGGCAAGCAGGCAGGCACACACACACTACCCAGTGAAGCTGCATTTATGCAGCATTAATGTGAAGTTCTATACTGTGTCCACTTTCAGCCAATCCCGGATCTGTGTTGTGCAACTCCTCCTGAATGCCCTGCCCCACAATTGAAACTGCTACAGTGGTCTCTCTGTGCCTTCTCCTTCAAGGGGGGGGGGGAAACAACCCCTTGCAAGAAAGGAGAGAATAACTGCAGCAACAACTATGTGGGTTGTGGGCATGAGCAAAATAAGGAAAGTTATAAAGCTAGCAATACTTGAAAATTTTCCCAATTTCAGCAATTTATTTTTTTGTGTTTATTTTCAATATTTTATTTCTTTTTTAGTTCTATTTTAGGAGGAAGTGGAGTGAGGGTACATGAAAGCAATGACCCTTTACCAGAATATCATTTTAAGTGCATGAAAATGTAGAAAAATGCATCAACCACATACGTAGGTAGTCAAAACCCAAATTTTTATCAAACATCCTGGGGCCACAGAGAACATTTATACAAGTTTCATCAAAATTAGCCTAGGCATCTAGGAGAAATTCACAGACAGACAGACAGACAGACAGACAGACAGACAGACAGACAGACAGACAGACAGACAGACAGACAGACAGACAGACAGACAGACAGACAGACAGACAGACAGACAGACAGACAGACAGACAGACAGACAGACATGCCAAGTGGCCCCCAAAATGTGGGTGTAGCCCACATTTGTGACTTCAAACCTGCTAACTCACCTGACCAACCTGCATTTAAAATTGTTTGAAGAACCATCCTGTCTTCCTCTGATTAGTGTTCAAGATCCTTTGTGTAAAGTACTGAAATTGAGAAAAGAATTTATTTTTATTTTTTTATTTTTATTTTTATTTTTTTAATTTTTTTAATTTATTTATTTTTATTTTTTTAATTTTATGATAAAGAAATATCTAACATCTAACAGCTCTTCAAACCCTCCTGGAGGAAGAGGCCAAGAATTGAGCATTCCAGATTTTATAAAACCCCAATTGGACCAGAAAACATCCATTCATGCCCAGCTCTCTGTTAGTACAGGTAAAGCTTACTGTAAAATATGCAACAAAGCATTGACAGTTAGTCATCAAGGTTACATAGATGTACAGTGGCACATTAATGGGCAGATGTACTTGCTGAAGGCCAAGTATGTTGACTCTAGTTGTCAGTGCTTGGTTACTGAAAAGGATAGCTTGACTACACAAATTGGAGAGGCTGAGGTTAAGTTTACATTATTTTTGTTAGAACACAACCTTCCAATAGCTTCTGCTGACCATGTTCCATGATAGTAAAGTTGCACAGAACTATATATCAGCTAGAACAAAAATAACTTTTATAATTTATGAAGCCCTTTCTCCTCATTTTACAAAGCATTGTTTGAAACTGTTCAACTGCATCCTTTTACTCTCTCTCTCTCTCTCTCTCTCTTTCTCTTGATGACAGCAATGACAAGGAAGAAAAGAAGCTAATGCCACTGACTATTGGCATTGTGAAAACTAAGTTTCTTTTTATATGTTTACTAGACTAGATATCCATTTGCAGCTTCACCTGCAAGGTTTGTAATGCTGTGGAGTTTGCTGCTCAGTAGGTGTAGCCAGCATTTTACAGTAGGCATTTTGTGTGTACATGTGATGTGTTATACACAATTGATGACCATTTACATCTGATGCTTGCAAAGTTCGAAAGAATAAAACTACTTTCCATCCAAATTGTCACTGGAGTCAACACTTGCAAGTACATTACAATGTAAAGTGAACGGTTTTATTTTAATCATCAAATGGCTTGCTAAAGCAAGCTAAGAAAACAACATAGCAATATAATAAAGAACATTCTAAGTCATCACTAAGAAATGTAAATCTTTTGTGACATTCATCATACAACTTATCCAAAATTATTTCTATGCAGTAGGTCCTCTATATTTTTCTATATAGTGTCTCCATTCAAGTTCTTTTC
>OZ017779.1:15497260-15885899 GCA_963969325.1 Lycopodina hypogea
GGGGGAAGTTTGACCAAGGATTTAAACTCAGTATGCATTTTTTAAACCAGGAGCCAAGTTCCTAACCAGTGATATAGTGTTTGACGCACAACAAAAAGACAAACAAAAAGACAAACAAAAACTATATCATGCATGTACAAATAGGGGGGAAAAAGTTAGATAGGCATATACATATACACATATATATATACATATATATACATATATATATATATATCCACTCCAAATGCTCATGCCAAATTCATCCTAGTTGGCCCAGTGTTACCCGCAAATAGAAAAAAACATAGGTAATGGACAATTTCAAATTTTATAATGTAAAAAAAAACCATCCATCACCCCCACCCATTCCAAGTTCTATTGCCACATTTTATCCCAATCAGCCCAGTGTCTCTCTAAAACCTGCATGTCAGACAGACAGACAGAACTACTATGATTAAATATATTTATTATATACTAGCAGAGTGCCAAAGTGATGCCTACTTGATGCTAAGGGTGGCTTGATAGGGTGGTTTGATGCCAAGGGTGGAAGAGATTAATGATATAATAGGTGGTACTAAGTTGATAACTATTCTTAATCTGGCCCATTGGAGCCCCTTTTGCAACACCCATTTCAATGGAAAAAGGAATGGATAAAAATAAGGGTGGGGGAGGGGGGGGGGGGGGGTGAAGAATAGGAAGAAAAAAAAAACTCCCATTGTTCTCACTTTGATCACACATATTGCAGTAGAAAAGGGAAGGATAAAAGGGGGGTAGACAGAAAAAATTTTGAAAAAAAAAAAAAGAAAAAAGAATCAGTATTTTTTTAACCAAGCCAGGGTCCTAACCAATGAGATTGTATAAGCAACAACAACAACAACAAAAAAAAAAAATAAATAAAAAATAACAACACACATGCATAAATAGAAAAAAGGTAGATGGATAGGCAAAAATATTGCGATTCTGAATTTTACTATTTTAAAACGATACCTCGCCCACCCAAAATACTCATGCCAAATTTCATCCCAATATGTCTAGCAGTTCCTTCAATCTTGCAACTCAGACAAAATAGACTACAATTTATATATATTAATGTTTGTTATATAATATTTATAGCTAGATAGATGGATGGATGGATGGATGGATGGATGGATGGATGGATGGATGGATGGATGGAAGGATGGATGGATAGGTGGGTGGGTGGGTAGATAGATAGATAGATAGATAGATAGATAGATAGATAGATAGATAGACCTTTATTCAGCTGGACTAAAGCAGAGTAACAGATATAAACTTTGGCTTAGATATCTCATTAAGTCACTCTAACCTTAATGTTGTATGTGCAAATGCAGAGAGAGGAGACTGTCTTTTACTTGTCTTATGAGTCAAAGACATGTTCCCTTCTAGGTTAGGCCTTAAAAATCTCTGAACAATCGAAGACCTGCCAAATTATTTCTAAACTGAAAACAAGTGTAAAATGGGCGGGAGAAAGATGTTAGTTAATAGTCAATAGAATCAGTTATGCCATGGTCGTAGAGATTGGTATCGGTTGACATAACTTTAAAGCTTGAAACAGTTAAAAAGCGTGCTTTAAGTTGTTTCACCTGAAGACAATTCATGGACAACATTAGTCTGCTGAAGGAAGAGTCAGTGAACACACTCCAACATCCTGCAAGGAGGAAATCAACTAAAGAATAAAGTCTGATAATAAAAAGAGATAGGGAAATAAAGAACACTGGTAACTAGTTAAGTGCTAAGTATACATGCAGAAAATGTTTAGACAATGTAGCCACTGGCAAATAACTCCATCATCAGTCAATTTGAAAGAAAGAAAGACCTCTGAAAATCAGGTGGTATTGGTACATAATGAGTTACTGACAGAAGTCATTACCATATGACTTCTATGAGATTATTGACAGATAAGTTTAGATTACCAATGGACATAAAAAAAAAGTTTGTTGTTGGTTTGACGATGCTATAGAAGAGAGAACTTATTTATTTGCATGTGCCAGTCTATAAGCCAAAAGCAGAGAAGTCAATATCAAGGAGGTGCTTTACTATGGAATATCTTGAATTTTTTCATGCACTGTTTGATACCAAAAAACCTATTAATTCAAGGCATTTATAAATTATCATACATTAACTAAAAGCTACAGAATAAACTTGCTAGTTTAAAATAATTGGTAGGAATTTCATAAAAGTTGATTATATTTGTTAATTTAATTTACAAAGTTGTTACACAAGTGAGTTGGAAATAACAAAAAACTTAAGGTATGAGATTGGTACATAACAAAGTGTTTAGCATTGTTGAATGTTTCAATTGTCAATTACAGTCACCTTCCACCATAAAATCAAGTTCTCACAATTTATTAAATCCAAAAAGCGGTTCAAGAAAGTCATTGTTGATTGTTTCAAGCCAGACAAGATAATTCTTTGGGACCAGCAACAGTTAATTAATGGTAATTTCCCAGGAACAGAGCTCCAATGAAACCTCTACTGGTGCATCAACATAGCCAGACCTAGAAAAGGAAGAGAGGCATTAATTAATAGTTGCTCAAGCCCTTCATGCAAAATTAAAAAAAGGAAAAAAAAATAGAATGACATGGTTGTGGTAGATAATAGAGATTTCATAGTCACTACAAAAGTCTAGACATATAAACAATGCTGCTTAATTTACAAATAAAACAAGGCTTTGTTGTGGATATAATACCTTATATAGCATCAATGACAGATCTGAATGACATCATCTCCAACTTCCACCTGCATGTAGTACAGTGGAACCTCCCTTAAAGGACTGTCTGAAATAGGGACAACCTCTCTACAATGGACAAACAGTAAGGCACTGATTGATTCCCTACAAGAGCTAATAGATCAGTACTTCTGAAAACGGACCCTCCCAACTCTGAACAACGGATACAAGCTGGGGCAGCTTCCAATAAATCCATTGAAAATGGACCTCTCAGAATGGACAAAAGCCATACCCCCAAACTTTTTGTGAAACTATGCCCCAGCCTTTTTGTGAAATTGAATGAATAGAAGTCAAGAATAAGGATAAACAAGCTAAATGAGGCTAAATGAGGCTAAATGAGGCTAAATGAGGCTAAATGAGGATCATGACTGTTACTAATATTCTCCAGCAGTTCCTTTTGCATCTCAATATGAAACAGGGCATGAACGAACATTCAGTTAATAAGTTCCTAATTCTTCATTCCTGATCACTGCCTTTGTCGCTTTTCCCCCCCTTTTTGTTATAATAAAAGGAAATAATCCTTGTATATATTCCCCATGAAGTAGTAAGTAGATCCAATTAGCTGTAGTAACATTAGAGATTACTACTATGACATTAATATATATTTAGTGATTGATCTTGGGTAAACTTTTGATAAAGGACAAATGAGTGGGTCCCAACGTGTCCGCTATTCAGAGGTTCCACTGTAATGTCAATGGGGATGATCACTGATTGATGATCCATAGCCATTAAATGTGAAAAATATTTTAAAATAAAAAAAAATAAAAATAAGATTGAAAACTATATGACAAAAGTTATACAAGGTTAATTATCTTTAGATCAAACTTTCTTTATAATCATGCATATTAGGTTATAAGTAGATTCGTTAACTAGGTATGCAAATATATTCAATGGCTGTACCATTTACACTATGTGCCCCATATTCAAATTTATTTATTTTGTCAAAAAATTTTAAAAATCATTGACAACTATGTAAGGGCAATTATCAACCATGAGGGAGTTATCATGAACTTATGTAAAGTTTGCCAGACCAAAAGTTTAAAAAAAATTGATTAGAATTTCTTTTAGCTGGCTAAATAGCTTGAAACTAGCCAATTTTTTTTTAAACTCAATGAAGAGGTCGTAAGTCATGTATTTCAATGATACCATGATTTTATAAATTATTATTTCACTGAGGAATAATGATGTTGACAGAGGATATGCAATGAGGTGAGGATGGGGAAGTGAATTTTTTCACATGGAAGATGCAAGGGAGAGGTTGAAGACACTCAAGCAAGGTTCAAAACATGCACAGAGTAGAGGTATGGATTGAGAGAGTAATCAACAACTTTAATTGATTCTGTTTAAGGCCTTATTGTAACTCTGGCAAATGATTGTAACTTTTTATTAATTCAAATAATGACAGAAGTGAGGGAAAGAAAATGAAAACACAAAACACAAGCTGTCTAACAAAGAAATGCTATAGAGATCAAGGACATTATGGATCAATAAAGTCAGGGGGGGGACAGGATTGTCAGAAGGGGTCTTTAGAGCAAATATCCCCACTTGGGTCAGATTTCTTTGGTGTTTCTTTTCTAGGTAACTTTACTTTGGTTGTAAGTTTAGGGTAGGACCCCTCCCTGTCTATGCCCTTGTCAACATAGATATTGTGCTTATAATATTTACATACCTCGAAGATATCAGAGAGAGGAGTTAATGGCTGATTCTTCATGATTCAAAGGTCTATTAATAAATTGTAGTAAAGTTCATACAATATGATTCATTGCTGATATTGATTTACAAATCTAGACCAAATCTTCATTGTGTTGCATTTCAGTGCATAACTTTTCTATGACCATGTGGGTTAAACTGATAAGTGGAAATTAAAATCAAATAAATTATAGGATGACTGACTAAAATTTAGTTAATTGGCACTTTAATAGGTACCCATTTCTCACCACAATATGGGTGGAGAGTATGATTGGTAACTGCATCCAGTGTGAGTGGGGAACACTGTGTCTAGCTGACTGACTGACTCAGGGCTATTTTAACAGAATTATGGGCCCCTGGGCAAAGCAGTGCACTGGGCCCCTACCAACACAACTAATCACTGGATTAAAAAAAAAAAAAAAAAAAAAAAAAAAAAAAAAAAATTATATTTTTAAAAATTCTATATGGCTTTTGGGAGGTGACAACAATAAATAAATTAAAAAATTTTTTTTAATTAATACAAAATAAATTGATTAAAAAAAAGCGGATAGTAGCTTTAACTTTTGTTACTGCCTCGAAATGCAAGAATAAAACATTTACCTATCATGAACCTTGATGTATTTTTGGCAGCTATAGTTATATAGCTTAGTAGATTGCTCAGATATCTTGAGGTTGATTAGTTGGCACATTCCAGCAGCAAACTAAACTCAATTACATATATTCCCCACTGACATCCCCTGGAAAAAAGAAAGAAAACAAACACAAAGATAAGTGGCTCTTTCACACCACAAAAAAAGTAAGGGGGGGGGGGGGGGGAACAGAGGAAAAGAGGGTTAAGTATATCTCTTAATAGTATTTATTTATTCACTGAAATAATCAAGACTCTACCAGAAGCTTAAATTACAAGAGGGAGAAGGTGAGAGGCTGTGAAGGAAATAAAAATAAAATATGCCAGGAGTCTCTGGAATGCTTGGATCCTATATGTGCCAAGTGCTGCTAAAATCAAATTAAAATTGTTTATCACGCATGGATCCCTAAAAGTGGCCAAACTGCTGACTTCCTCCAACCTCTGAACTCATCAACCACAAAACACTTGCGAATGCATGCATGTTACTAAACTTCATTTCCATGGAAAGAGTGATCATTTCAAGAAGAGCAGATATGTTGGCCTGTGTGACCTATTTCCTGGAAATATTGTGAACTGAGAAAAGAATAACTCCACAATCATTACCAACAAGGCATTGGGCAAAAAAAAAAAAAAAAAAAAAAAAAAAAAAAAAATAGATGAAAAGATACATTCTAGATGAGTTTAGTATTGACTACAAGAGCAAAAGTGATGATAAAACTGAGAGTGAAGACACTCAGAAGAAAATTAGGGGAATGGAGCTGAAAGAATGGGGGGGAAAAGAAGAATCGACTGTAATATACATTGACCATTACCCCATGCAATGAAGAAAAAAGAAGAAAGGGGAAAAAAAGTATAAAAAAAGGAAGAGAGAGTGTGTAACATGATGGTTGGAAAATCAATTCTAAAAAATTTAATTGGAGAGAAGAAAATTTTAGGACTATAGGCCTTGTAAGCTTGGCCTACTCTTGCTTGTACCACTCTCCAATTTTGAGCTACTGTAGTTTTCCAATCAAAGACTGAGCTAGTTCAGCATCACAGGTTGGAGGGATTATTGGTTGGCTGCACCCAGTAGCTGCTCAAAGTTTGTTTTTTTACTTTAATATCAGTGTCTCCATCGACTGTAACAAGCTGGTATTCTGTAACAAAAGTTTGACCAGGTGGTGGGTCTAAGAACTCTTGGGCTAAATAGGGTACTGGATGAATCTGTTTAAGAGTGCACCAAGTGAAATATCTATCCTGATATGTAGTTTTATAAGTTTATACAAAGATTTTTAAAATAATTTTTTAAAGTAATAATCCCAATAATGCCATTTAATCTTACAGTTCTTATATTTTGCCCTCTGCAGGATATATTTTCAGCAGATGAAATCACTCTAAAGACATGGATGATCTTGATCTACTGGTGGTCAAGGGAATACCCTATGACAGCAGAAGAACAGGAGACAGCATGGAGTGTTAAACTGCCACTATGTACTAGTGGTTTCAAGAAGTGTTCTCACACTCCCTGTGTAGCACAATAATAAAACTTGTACAAAATATTGTGGTGTAAATGATATAAATCAGCAACAAACTAGAGGTATGAAAATTGTAAATTTCTGTGAATGTTGTAATGATAGTTATTATTTTTGAAACATAACAGAGGCCAACCTCTTACAACGAATGTCAAGGTGCATAGGTATGTTATATATTTCCCATATACATGCTTTGGGTGTATAAAATTTCAACAATATAACACTAATTTACTGAATTATTTGTAGGCTACATGGAATAATACCAAATGGTAACACTACTTCTCTATTGCCCATTACACTGGTCAGTCGGGACAAAGGCACCATTGTGCATTCTGTTCAGTGTGCAGCCTGTCAATGCATTTCATCCCACCCTCCTCACAAGGCTAGGCACTCATCAGTATAGCACTCCATACAGTGAGCGATCCCAACAGGATTCAAACTATCCTGAGTCATACTGGAATTAGGTACAAAAGAATGAGATGTGCCCATGGAGAACAGTTACCCTCATATTGGGATGAGTTCATGTAGAGGGAGAGGCAAAGGTGCAATGTTGGAGACATATTTAGGGAAATAATATTATAAGATAAACAAAAGCACAGTTCCTGGTTTAATATTGCATTTATATTAACTTTGATTTAATCTACTCTATTCATTTGACATTATTGTACACCTTACGTGGTAACTAACATTCAATAAATTACACTTCACCAATTCTATATGAGGTTATATTTGAAGGCCCCATGAGATTATAACTCACATTAATTGTATTCCACTTAAATAAAACAATCAACTTCTTCAGAATTTTAAATTTCATTTAATTGTGGCATTGTTAAAAAAGAAGTTTTTCTTACAACACAAATGGTCTGTCTATATTAATTACAGTTGGTCCAAGATGAAACTGTATTGCTAAAAGGAAAATGGTTTTATAGCAAACCAATTTATGCAGTACACCATCTCTGAAACATGACTTGACATACTTCCTGTTATCTCCTGGAAGTGACCAGTAGTGAATTTTTTCAATTATTCCATTGATGGAGTTAATTGTTGGAAAACAATAAGCATTGTTGGCATGCAACATCCCACGATTCAGTAGTTCATTTAATAGTACTTATATGTTTTCCCTAGCTCAAGTTTGCCAAACTTATTTCACTCCTGTATCCATAAAGGATGAAAAATTACCTAAGAAAAATAATGATGAATAACAAAAGCTAAATATGATAGATGTGAACTCTTTTCAGTCTTTTGCTTTGAGCCAACAGTCTACTATGATGAGAGGAAGATCATAAAATGTGGCACTTGTTCAACTGCATCAAAGGCATAGTAATAAAGCACTTCTTGTCATAGAAGAGATGTGTGCACAGGATAAATAGTTGAAGAACTGTAATAGATGCTTACTGCCTCTGTAGATTGCCAGCTCATGTGAAATGCAGCAGGAATAGTTCTATAACACTAGCCAATAATTTCTGATCATAAGTTATTGTTGTTTTTTTTACCCATGACTAAGTCAAAACATTAAATCATAAGTAAACGGGTTTTTGGATGGAGATTTCCAGTTCTTCTAATGCTACAAGATTTATTATATGTAAATGCTCAGAGGGTTTCTTTCAACACATTGAAGTCAATAGGACAATCTTTCCCATAGGTGGATGACTTGTTCTTAATTTTGAAAGTGAACAAATGTATAGTGAAAAAAAAAAAAATTACATACCTAATGCACCCACCGCACATTCCTGAACCAAATGTAATGAAACTTTGCATAATACTCAATGATTAGGAGCAGGTTATGACATTGAAAAATGCTGCTCAGTTATATTGAGTGGGGCAGTAACCCAAAGTACCCATGTAAAAGAACTAATATTGCAAACCAGCAATTAATGGACAAGGCCTCATGAGATTTCAATTTAATAAAAAAAAACAAAAAAAACAGCATGATGCAATGATGTGTCATGTTTATTGCCAGCAAACAAATAAACTACAAACATGTGTACAAAAGAGATTTTCCATCCATCTTCTCAGTGAGGGCTAGTTCCCTCACCAATTAGTTATACAAATTGTATACCGACTTAAACAATTACATTTATATCTCATTAGTAGCCAACAATCTGGAATGAAAAATATCATTTGGAACAGTGAAAATCTAAACCAAGTGATGTAACATAAGCACTATTTTTGTTACTGGCTCATTAACATTCAACAAGCTTTATAGCATAGCTGAGATTCCTCATGCATGATCACAACAGTTGAATCCACCTCTAGGGGATACCTAGCCTAGCTCCGGCTAATGTTCACTGAGTTAATGGAATCACAGAACCTGTATTGTAAGGTAAAAGTCAAGAGAGTTCTGACAGCTAAACAAAATCGATGCCTGCCATATGTGCCACCTAGACTTCAATGGGTGAGGTGACAACAATACAGTAACATTTTTTAAGTTCACTGTCCTTAATTAATGCCTGTTTATATGGCAAGCAGGGTAAAGTTATTTAGCATGTCTGCCTCTCTGTCTGCCTGCCTGTCTGCCTGCCTGTCTGCCCACATATCCAATTATACACCCATGATTTTAATGTATTCATACCAGGAAAAGGAAATATTCTGTATATAGAATTTCATGAAGCTGCACAATGTAAATGCCAACAGATTGCAAATGCTAAGAACTAACAGGATTGCTAATAACAAAGGAAAAGAAGAGATCAGAAGTTAATTTTAATGTGTTGGTAAAATATTAACAATATTGAGGAAGAAAACAAGGGAATATAAAGTGAACACAATTAATACGAGAAAATATTTTGGTTTAAGTACAAAGGAAAACTCACACACACACACACAAAATCCCGATAAAATGCTACGTAAGAACCACTTTATAAGGAGCCAAAATATATAGCTGATGTTCTTCAGCAGACATGCTATAAAATCTCATCATGCAGACATTGCTGTGGTTGACATCTAGACTGTTTAATGCATCACCCCTGGGAAGCTTGTCCTGCAAAATTGTAATATCATCAACCTTTATTGGCATTCACTTGCAGTGTGTAATGGCTGTACATCTTGTACTTGTGCCATGGCTGATATATATATGTCCCAAATTTTGGCATCCAAACTTGGGAATGAAAATGTTTCTTAAACTTTAAAAACTAATTTGCCAATAAGATTGCATAATGTGGTCAAGAAATTAACATATTCTAAGGCATATATGATCTTTTGATCAGACAACTCCATAGACGGTTATTCCAACCTTGGTTCATACATAACAATTAATCTTAATCTCTGTAAACAACTTTGATCAATGAATTGAATGAAAAGTGTCCTTATAAGAAAGAGTTCCTTGACATAGAATGTGACGGAGAAACGCTATGCATGACAGAGCTATACTTGCTACCCACTGGAGGAGAAGGCACTTATAACTGAATCATTCATATTACTAAAAGGATTAACTTTATTGAATCATAACCCATTAACTCTGTGGGGACATGCTCCAGTTTAAACACTATGAACATCTATACTATAAAGTGTGAATAGTCTGTTCGTCTGTTCACTTCTAAAAAAAAAACTCTGACCTAATCACATGTTCTCTTTCGTTTTAAAGTCTACAACATATATATTCACAGCAGACACTTTTGTGACTACTGGGCCAGGTTTTTCACTACTACATAATATATACTTAATAGCATCTTGAAACTCCTCTGAGCCATCACATCATCTGAGCCATCACATCATCTGAGCCATTGCAACTAAAGACATTACTAACTCCTTGTCATAAGAAAAGGATAAGGCAGAAAACTTAGGTATGAATTGTTGCTATTAATGATGTATACACGGTGCACCCAGGATACCATACAGATAACTGAGAAGAAAGCTTTCCACTCCTCTGGAAAGCTACAAGTTCATCATAATGGGTAGGGGGGGGGGGGGGGATGGGACAGGTTTGAGATGAGATATGCAATATCTCTGAAGTTGAGGATTTAGCACACCATCCACCCCCCCCCCCCCCTCCATGTAGAACCTAATTTGAACTGATATGTATTAGAATAGCTATATACTGAATAAGGGGAGGGGGGGGGGGAAATGTTCAACCATTGAAGAAAAATTTAAAATAAGACAAATGGATATTCAAATCATTTGAATTAAACACTTCTGAAAAACTCATCAAGAACTAATATTTCCAAACATGAGATTAAATAAACACACATAAATTACCTTTTTTCTCTCTGTCTATATACACACATATAGCTATTATATTTACTAGAGAAAAACCTACCCTACCGGCAGCTTTTTTCTTTAGTGGGCTGTGGTCACAAAACAGTCAGTTTCTTGTTTAGTGAGCTGTAGTCATAAAACTGTCTGCTTCGAAGATATATTGTAGACTGTTAAAACAAAAGTGAACATGGATTTTCCCCCTATATCTATAAATGTGAAAAGGCCTGTGTGTGTGTGCATGCATACATGAGTGCCTGCCTGAGTGCCTGCCTGCCTGCCTGCCTGCCTGCCTGCCTGCCTGCCTGCGTGCATGCATGTGGGCTCAATGACAGCCAAACGGCTGAATGGATAGTCACAAAACTTAGCAGGTATGATCCTTGGGTGCCTACTCCAATTTTTAACCAAAAAAAAAAAAAAAAAAAAAAAAAAAAAATATATATATATATATATATATATATATATATATTTTTTTTTATGTCACTCCTGGAGGGGAAAGAGGAATTTAAAATTTCCATTAAAATTAGGCTGTAAAAACCATGGCTAAGTGATTAAAGTGTAGGACTCTCAAGCTGAAAGAATGTGGTTCAAACCTGAACTTGGTCAATTTTTTTTCCTTTTCTTTTTTTTCCTCCCTATTTCTTTCCTTCCTTCTTTTCTTCTTCTACAACCCCTGTCCTTTTCCTTCCTTATTTCCTTCCATCTTCTCTTCTCTTCTCTTTTCCTGTTTTTTTTTCCAAATTCTGATACGACTCAAATATTATAAAAAATCATTGAAAATTGGTAGGTTAAATAGAGAACACTCAGACATGCACACACATAATCTCTTTGTTACTTATTGGATTAAGGACCTGAACAGATCATTATTTGTAAATGATGATTCAAGTTGATTTGTTATTTATAGAGTTGATATGTTTAATAAATCAACTCAATAAATAACAAATTTTGTTAGTGGATGGTATTTAGCCAAAACTGAAAAATAATAATGAGTGTCACCCGTCCATACCTCTTCCTGTGGCATGTCAGGACAAAAATGCCAAAAATGATGCAATCTATTTATGGCACTAATAGACACTCAAATTCACAGACCTAGAGACCTAGAAGCATGTGAAAACAACTTCAATCTGATAGGGAAATGGGTTGGGTCACACTAGAACACACCTTTTCCAGTGGGCATGTCATTATATCCCGGGCAATGCCGGGTATATGCTGCTAGTCTTACTATAAGTCTCAATTTGTTTGTTTGTTTGGTAACTACTCCCAGATAATTGGGCCTAAAGAATTCAAATTTTCATGGTTTAATGGGGTCACCCTGGGAATATTATAACGAAGTTTGGTGAAGATCGGTTTGTTCGCTAACTCCTCCCAGACTATTGGGCCTAAAGGGCTTAAATTTTCAGGGTTTGATGGGGTTACCCTGGGGTGGTTATAAAGAAGTTTGGTGTAGATCAGTGTAAAACCCTGCCCATGGGGTTATTTTTTCAAAATTTCCTGGTCACAACTCTATGTCTGAAAAAACTACATATGCTAAAATATCCTTCAGGAGGGGGGGGGGGGGGTACGGCTGTAATCTTCATCTGTAGGATGGGTATTTTCCTAGTTAGCTCTAAATAGTCACACTTGAATGATCTCATTTGCATGATCTCATTTGCATGATCTCATTTGCATGATCTCACATCCTTTTCATACTTACATCCAAACACACCATGAAATTCAATCACTTAGTTATGCTAACAAGAAAACAACAGTCCTGGTTTCCCAAGGGATAAAATAATGAAATTACGTGCTAACATAGGGTAGGGCTAGGGCAATGATTTGTACTTGTGTTAGGGCCCGGGCTACAGAGAGAACCATGGGCAAATGAAATCTATTCAAACATCATGTGGTGTTACATGTCTTTAGGAGGTCCATCACAATAGGCATATTAATCACAATGGGATTAATGACTGTCCCTGTCATATTATTTTTTTGTTCAATATGGCATACTTGTATGAATTTATAACCATATATCTTAGTTGGTAACAGTCGATTGCCCTGCACTGGAGACACTTGTCTCAGATGTGTCCTGATTCTTGCTAACTTTCTATGATTCTGCAAGGAACTCTGCAATATACTTGAGCAACAGCACAGGAGGAATCATGATTATCTAGCCAGTTCAGGACCATTGCTGGAATTATCTGGCCTTCCATGATCAAAACCAGGGCATGAAACAATGACACAAAATGAATGGACCCAGGAAGGACCAGAGGCTATCACACGTGGTCAATCAATGCAACCACAGTAGTTTCGATGTTCCTGAAACTGAACAGTGATTGTCACTGCCACGGAAATCAGATAGACTCAGGAACTTTTGTCACTGTGTAAGCATGCTGCACTGTATCCCTAAGCAATACAATAAATCATTTGGTGATCTCTCATCATCTTTTAATACACAAATATTTATTAATACTATTAAATAAATAACTGAACTATAATATTGTGCAGTTCAAATGTCGTAGATGTGGGTATGTTCAATCATGGGCGTGGTTAGCTTGCCAAATTCCCTCCATTAAAAATTGGCAGTAATGGTATTTTATCTTCCCAAATGAATTGCTGGTTGTTTTTGACCATATGTTTAATGTAAGACAATAATATCTAACATGTACAGGCTCAAATAACTGTGGGACATATGATTCTGTATATGGTGACAATAGGATCCCCATTATTGGACAATCAGATACCATCCAAATCCAGGTCCACTTGAGGAGATTGTTCCAAACCTGATATATTCTGAGGTGTATTCTGACTTGGCTACCAATGAATGGAGATCAGGGTGGCTGAATGGAGACCAGTGTGGCTGACAGAGTGCACCATCATTTCTTTTTATAAAAAGAATGTCAATCATCTGAATAGATGGCCCATGAATAAGTTTTTTTTTGGGGGTAAGGAGTTGTCTATGAGTTCATCAACAGTACAATGAGTGACAGTGAGGCTGCACAATATTTAGTTAAATGTTAAACACACTGACTTATGACCAAAAACAGATGTTCTGTGACAGTATACTATCTTGCCTTTATGCCAACGTCTTTGAGGGCACCATCTCTTGTGCCCCCTACAAAGATAAAGTGGATCTGCTCCTCCAAATTCCACTCATCTCCTTTGGTTTAGTCTTTAAAACACCCATTTAGCTTTTGGCATGTCCAGTTTCCCAGTCATTAGACCAGACACTCAAAGTAATTGGCCAGAACCTGACCATAGTCTATTGTACTGTACTACGTACTGCATCCAGAAAAGAGGATATGAAATTGTGCATGACAAACATAATTTACTCCAAAGCTCTTCAGTAATGTTGCTAATAAGACTGTTCTTAGCCGCTTAAGTTTTCTGCATATTTTCATTGTGATAGTAGAGAATAATATTAAAGTGGATGTGAATATCTCCTGACAATTATATAACAGTTTAAGAAATATATATGCATCACAGTGATTTAAAAAAAGTAAACTGAGTGAAGCTCAAACAATAGTCACTTTCCCTTCCCTTCACAGCAGACAGTGAGTGTTGTTAATATATTCTTTATTCCCTTGACAGCTACCAAATTTTACCAAAAAATATCTTTTTACACTATGAATATTTATTTTGCATGCACTTCCTGCCACTAAAAAATAAGTTTTATCATACTTCTCTTTGTTGCAAACCTTTTCCTTGGACAAGGGTTGACCACTGCTGGACTAATTAGGAATACAGCATCAGTCAGCCAAGATGTTTATCAACTGTTGTCTCCCTGGACAACAGAAGATAAAATTTGTTAATAACAGCAGAAGATCCATCACATATTTGGCAGCTGAAGGTTCAACACTTCTCTCATTTCCTTCTCAGCATCCTGACCCCTGACCCCTAGGGCACAATGATCACTCACACATAGACCACCACACAGAGACCACCCAGCTTCTACCTCACTCTGCATTGAGATAGACATTTTATTCAGAAATAATATATATATATATACACACATACATACATGCATGCATGCATGCAGGCACATCAAAATTGATATCACTGCAAACCTCACTAACCAATTTTTATTATGAATGGAAAGATATTCAGAATAGAAATAGCTATATATTTTTGTACAAATAATTTTAACAAGACATGAAATTTCCAGCCAAAAACCTGCTCACTTACAGATTTAATATTTTGACTTAATCAAGGGGGGAAAAGGGGGGGGGGGGAAGGAAGGGGAGGAAAACCTAGCTATGACACCTAAGCACTGATTGTCGAAAGAAGCTTCATAACGACATCAACAAGATCAACAAGAAAGTAACATTTAGACTCCTCTATATTGTATGATCTGTGAAAAAAGAGGGGGAAAGATGAAACAACTAACGAAGGGGTGTACCCATGTAGATTATAGACTACAAAGTGGATGATCTTTTGCCAATTGAAATGGGGTGGCCATTCATTTTCTAATTTGTGAAATTCTAAGATTGGAGTGCCTAATTTTAAATTAAGTGTCACATAACTTGTAGTCTATTACAGTGCACTCCTGATAAATGGACCGCATCCGTTCCAGACCAAAGTGGTCCATATATCCAGTTGGTCCATATATCCAGTTGGTTCATATATCAGATCAATAGTTAAACATTATTACATGTGTATTTTTATTAATCTTGTATGAATTGGTGTAAAAAAAGTCTGTTTAAGGGTAGTAGCACACTTATTGTCAACTAAATGGGCACATTTATCCAGCAAGTAGTCAGCTTCGTCATTGAATCCCTGTTATGTAAAGTAGCGTTGGAGGTTGAGTATGTGAACTTTCGCCTCTGCATGTGTAACAGAATCAGTGCCATTAGTTGTTTCACTGTCACTGTCACTGTCACTGTCTTGTAGGCAAGGCCTCTTGGCAATAATGGTTTCTACGATTTCATCATCCAGCTCATCACTTTCACCACAACAAGGCAACTAGGCATCAATGTCATCGTATTCACTCCCATTGGTTACCTCTAGAGTGTCTAAGGTAAAATCCTCCTCCCCATCATCATTCATACTGGGTGATAGAGTAAAAAAGCCAGCTTTATGATAACAGTTCAAAATTGTAGCTTCCTTTACTTCCCGCCAACTTTTGGCAACAAAATTCACAGCATCAAGGATGGAAATTTTGGAGCTGATATCGGCTGCAGTAGACAATGGGTTGAGAATTTTTTCTTTCAAGTATGCCAGGGTCATGCACACAATTTCTTTTTGATAGAAAAACTTCAAATTTTTAATGATTTCTTGATCCATTGGTTGGATAAGTGAAGTGGTGTTGGGTGGCAGAAACTTTAGTTGGATGTTCTTAAGTATGCTAACTTTAGGGTGAGTCCCACTCTGTGAGTCATTCAGTAAAGAGTTGCGAGGTCATCCAAGCATTCTTGTTAGCAAAATATATGATGGGTAGACTACCTACATCAATATTCTTGAAACATCGTTGCTTGATACTCTTGCCTATGACAAGGAGTTTACACTTATCAGTTCCTGTCATATTCGAACAGCATAGAACTGTGATCCTTTGCATTGCTTTCTTAGAACCACTTAATGTTTCCCGACAATAGTAAAGTGAACCGTCAGGAGTAGCTTGGTAATACAGCCCAGTTTCATCTTCATTATAGACATTAGGCCTATATTTTTCCAGCAACTCTGGTAGGACACTGCTTAGCCATTCTTCAGCACTTTGTGTGTCTGCACTTCCCTTTCCCCCATGAGCCGGTTTGTACCTAACCCTCTGTAGCAACAAAATTAGGGTTGCCTAACTTTTTAGCTAAATCCTCTGCCTTCTCATTCAGCACGGGTCCACTCAATTTCTGCCCCCTGCTTGTGACAGTGCCAAACCAATCATTCAGAGCAGTGTCTACCTCAGGATCTTTACCTTTTCGAAGGCATTTCAACTTTTTTGTTGGCTTTTGACCATTACAAGAGACCTCACCCCACTTTGACCTGAGTTCTTCTTCCTTGTTAATCAGTCTAGTAAGAGTGCTTCTTGGGATCTTGAAGAGTTCAGCAATCTCTCTTTGACTTGAGTGGGGCTGTTTCATGACTTTATCCAACATTTCAATCTTCTCTTGAAGTGAGAGTTCATTTCTCTTGGCCATGATAGCTAGCTACCTAGCCAGCTGATTTTCAATTCAAATCTAAGCAGCTGCAACATGTAGTGGTCAAGGAAGGAATGTATTGAAGTGTGTACCAATACAACAAAAGTGGCTCAAATATCAGGAATTGTTGGTTCATTTAGCAGGGTTTTTATTTATTTATTTATATATTTATTTATTTATTTATTTATTATTATTATTATTATTATTATTATTATTATTATTATTATTATTATTATTATTATTATTATTATTATTATTATTATTATTATTATTATTATTTTATTATTTTATTTTTTTATTTTATTTTATTTTTTTATTATTTTTTTTACACATGAGTATAAAAATGTTCCATTCTGGGCTAAAATGGTCCATGTATCAGGAATATTCATTTATCCAGTGGTTCATAGAGTGCACTGTATTATCAAATATATAAATAGCTCCTATATTTAATGCATTATTACTTTTCCTACTTCATCCAATATGGTAAACATTAAAAAAAAAAATTTTTTTTTTGGTTTATCAAATAGAGATATGTCCCTGTTTTTACCATCCCACCTGAGTCCCTTTAACTTCAGTATTGGAAAAATTGACATTTTTGGCATATTCTCATGATCATTTATAGATACTGGTGGATAGGAGAGAAGCTATCTAGGAACCTTCACAGATTGCCATGCCATCTAATATGGGGAATTGGGGAACTTTAGAAAGCTGGTAGAAGTGGTTTATATCATGGCAAGACATAGAGTTATAGCTACCTATCCAAAAGTGTTTAACTTGCTGAGAAATGGCAACCCTTGCACCACAGGCTGATCTAGGATTTCAAAAAAGGGGCCTCTTTTACCTTTCAAACAGTGGGTGTGGTTTTTTAAATTCAAAGGGGTATATATTTTTTAAAATATATTTTTATCACATTTGTACGGTTTCACCTATATCTGGACACAGTTCCACCAGTCCACACTACACCTGGTTTCTACCTAAAACATTCAGAAGGGTAGGTTTATTGAACTACCTATGGCTTTATTGCTCATGTTTGCTATTAGGGGTTTAATTACTAACAGCTCTCTCCCTGCTCTCTATCTTCCCTTTGTTCAATGAATGTATCTCCTATGGGGTCCAATTCTGTGAAATATTTTCTTCTTTTGGCTTCCAAGTTTCTCTCTCTTTTTTTATTATCAAAACACAGGCCAACACCCAACCAGGCAGAATGGAATGATGATATTGTGGAGTAAAAGAGACAGAATAACAGAGCACACCAGAAAATAAAGTACCCCATTTCTATACCTGGTAGAGGAAAACCAATTAATCTGCCCAGCTAATTAGTCAGCCCATGAAGGTGATGGGTTCAGCCCTATGCTAGTGTGGATGTTTATAGTGTGGACAGGGCAATAGATACACTGCTGGTTATATATATATATATATATATATATATATATAAACTACAAAGTCAGAATAGTCTGTCTGTCTGGGTCCTCAATTCACACTTGAACAGTTGAAGCTTCCTCAGGTTGTTTCAGGCAGCTCTCTTCATTCAGCCTTTCAGTGGGCCTAGTGTTTCTGTTGATCTGGGCAATTTAGTCAAAGTTAGGGAAGGGTTAGAAGGCAAGTCCCTCAAAGCTCTTTAAGCTGCTTATTCAATTCCTCCAACACTTCCCCCCCCCCCCCCCCCCCACAGTATCCCATATATCTCCCTGCTTGACTGTTTTGATGACTAGTTGTCCTAATCTGAGAGCATCCTTAGAAAATCGGGAGCTCTGTTCCAAGTTCTTTTCAAAATGTAGTAACCCTCAAAAAAATTAAAAAAAAGGATAAAACTTTGTCAGTTTTAAAAATATTTTTTGACCAGTGGAGGCTGAGAACTAACTCCACATAAAATGTTTGTACCTCATAGCAAAAGAGTACAGGGCTCTCTGCAAAGTTGGTCTACTTACTTCTTAACTCTTTTCTCCCTTTCTCCTTTCTGGTGCACAGCTGCCATGGTGGTGTCAGGAGCTTTAAAAAAAAAAAGTACAAATTTTTACTATAAAATAAAACCTGTTCTTATTTCACTATTTTGATCACTTGAAGCTGCAAACTACCTCCTGAAATGTTTGTACTTCACAGCAAATGAGTACAGGCTTTCTGCAGCTGGGCTACTTATCTTTGAACTTTTCCCACCTTTTCTTGTACTCATAGAGTGCCACTAGTGCACAGAGATTCTTTATCAACGGCACCTTTTCAATGCAGCTGCTCCAATACACCTGAATTAATATATTTGGTTATTTAGCCTACTTTAATTTTATGAACCACGCCTGAAAAGGGGGGGGGGGGAATGATAATAATAATAAATTAAAAATTAAAAAAAAAGAAAATTTTTTTTCTAATTTTTAAGGGGGGGCAAAGAGTAAAGGCAAAAAAGCAGAACCACAGGAATAGAACCTGGGTTGCTACTTTTTCCAATTTTGATCACCCCATGTTAGTTATTTTGATACCCCTCCAAAGTATCCCCACCAATTTTTAGCCAAATCTACCAAGTCATCTAAGAGGAGAAATCAGACCAAGTTTTGTGACAGATGACACCAAATTCACTGAGTAAACCTGATTCCTTGATTGGATAGCAGGTGCTTTCAGGTAAAATTGCTATAAAATATTCTTGGTTGGTATATAATAAGATAATGATTGGATAGTGGGTTTTGCATTTTCAGTAGTTTGTTTGTAAAAGATAGGAGTGAGTGTGGAATTCTAGATGGTCATTCCTTTAGTCTGTACCATCTTAATGCAATGGCAGATGCAATGGCAGATGCAATGGCAGATGCAATTGCTTTCATCCGATCTGTGAAAAATTCACAGCAAAACCCCCCCCATATAGGTAAGAACATAATTAAGAAATATTTAATTGATTAAATAGAAGTGAAAATCTTTCTTTTTTTTATAATGGTGGTGAAATAACTTCTTGTAATAAAGAAGTAATTCATTTATGTGTTCAGTTTGTAAACCATGACATCAGAGAGGATTTTTTTTTTTTTTTTTTTTTTTGCAATTTGCCAAATGAACTAGAGATACTGGCCAGGTTATTGCTACTTGTGTCCTTGATGGCTATGACCAATTAGGTCTGGATGTCAAAAGTTTTCAAGGACAGGGGTATGATGGAGCATCCAATATGTCCTGTGAGGTGATTGGATTGCAAATTGACTGACTAACCACTATTTGTAAGATATTAAAAGCTATCATCATTAAAATTTAATTTTGATACTAAATATATATAGGTTCATGGATCTAACTTCAACAGTTCAAGCATGGATCAAGGATACATTGACAGACAGACAAAAACTATTTGTACTTATAGCATAGATACTAAATTGAAGAATTTTTGCAGCAAATGAGTAGTTCACATATTTGTCTTACTAATTAAGAAAAACATCATCACTCTGATTTTCCGAAGTGTCCAAGTTGCTGATGCACTGCACTGTGACAGAACTCTTGTAGTAAATATTGAAGGTCTGTGTCCACCGTAATCTGCCTTAATCTATGATCCACCTATAATGAAGGTGTCAGCTGGGATTCTACTCGTAGCACTATGCAATATATGTAAATTTATAACATAATTGTTTGGCCATTATGCATGGCTATATTTCTTAACCGTATTTTGTGAAATTTGTATGATACTTGGCAGTAATACTTTAGAATGTGGGGCACTCAAACATGTCATAAAGCATATCATTGGAAGGCATTTGAACTAAGCTTTCATTTGGTAATAAAATTAAGGGTAGGTGGTAAATGACAACATATCGATGGTACATAGTAGATGTCTCATGGATAATAAATAAGTATTGGTTTACTACTCCCCCCCCCCCCCCCTACCCTCCCCCAAAAAAAGAAAAGAACCCCTATTTCAAAAAATCCTGGATACCATCTGTGAATTTGTGCTTGAAGTCCTGCCACAGACAAGGAATTCCAGCATTTATGAATTTGCGCAAACCAGTTTTTATTGTTGTAATTTTGACTCTTCACAAGATTTTGCAACTGGGCATCCAACTTATTGATTCATTCAGAGGTAAAGATTTCACCTGTGAGATTTATTCAACACCAGGTACGGTAGGGGTCGCTCTCAGCACGAACAAAAAAACAAAACACCCCCTACCCTCCCTGGTGTGCACAGTTCAAACGTGCTGATCTAACAATTCAGCAACCCATCCCACACAAGGGAGATTGATCAGGAGTTCCAGAATTCAAAATCGATGGTCTACTCTGTGCTGACCGGTTGAGAGTTTCTTTTATTTTTTTTTCTGCTGTGGGTGCAGTGTGCGTCGGATGTCTCAATCCAGGGAATATGGGAGTGAATCTTCCCAAAGAGTGGGAAGGAGGAGACCCAGAGAAGATTATAGTGGTAAGCTGGAGGGTAAAAAATGTATGGTGCTGAAGCTACTGCCATGAATATCATTAACTCAGATGGACCTCGTTTTAACAAGCGTGCAAGGTACAGTGACCCAGGACCAAGAGGGAGGGAGGGGGAAAGTTCCTCCTCTGAAGAGAGGCTGGAATCTCTCATCACAAGGCTTGGGGATAAGGTGTGCACATTATAGATATCAATTAATAAATACACTTGCAGGAGTATAAATTGGATATAGTTTAAAACCATAGCCATACTCTGGTAACTAAAAAGGAATCAACCATGAAACAAGGGAATAGACATGAACTTATTTGACCATGTGATTTATGGGAGCATGGCATCACCTCGTTTATTCTGATGGAATGACCCCACCACTATTATTTCAAAACCAGAGACAACCCTTTCTTTGCTAGGAGAATTGTACTTTGGCATGTAAAATATTTTTCTGGCATATTTTATTCATCTTAAGAAAATAAGTTACTTGAAAAAAAATTTTTTTTAATGACTGGTGTGATCACACCGCCCTGGCTGACCCCCTGCAAAAGGTGGTTAGGTGGGAGGGGGCACCCCTTTTCCTGGAAGGGTCAGGTATCTGCAGCAACAAAATCTGTCCCACAAGAATGTAATTAATGGTGTTTCGGTTGGTTGCATATTTGCATAAATCAATGTGAAATAATTTGAGCATAATAGTGAAGCCTCCAGATTATCATATGTGCAATGTTTTATCCCCCCTCCCCCCCCAATACAGAAACCGTTTGCAATACACACATAGTATGCTTCCCCAGAATCCAGGGGAAGGGAACCAAAAATGTTGCTGTGGACACCAGACCCTTCAGAGAAAGGAAGGTGTGGCCTGCCAGACTAGCTGAAAGGAAGTGAAATAGTTTGTATCATGAAGTCTGACCTGTTCATTTTGTGGAACATATGTACAGTCTCAACTGAATGTAGAGCCTACTACAGATGATAACTTTTTTTTCAAGATGCTAAGATTAATTAAGTTTATGAGATTACTTTGAACTGGAAAAAACAAGAAAAGATTCTGGAGTGAAGTTTGTAATCACCTTATTCCAGTCTCCAGTCTGCAAGAAAGAATTTAATGGTACCCCACCCCTCCCACTGAAGAAAAAAACAAACCAACAAAAACAACAACTAATATTGACAAAGATTACATGGACCACTTTAAAAATTAAATAATAAAAAATATCACATAACTTAGGCAAAAAATGGTTTAAAGCGAAATATATATTGGACGTATCTGTAAATATGTAAAAAGTTTTTTAAAAAAACACAACATATCCAAGTGGACCAAAAGTGATGACTAGAGTTAGGATTTTTAGGTTACCCAAAATGTTATTTTAGGATTAGGTTAGGTCATCATTTTAAGGCAAAATATGCTGTTTTAGGTTAAAAACCTTTCAATAAGTTACAAATAGTTAACAATTCACATGTTTATTTTGATGATAGTAGAAACAATCAGTGACAACTGCCTGTTTAAAATGTCCAGTTGTGAACCTGTGTCATCTCTAGGACAGGATATTTTTGTAGACAGAGAAATACCTTCCCACATCGACACTGACAATTGGGCAAAACTGCATGTTTGCAGTGTCTCTTGGACTCATTCCTGCAGGAAGTCCTTCTCCTTGTCCATCAAGAATGCCTTGGATTTCTATGGAAAAACTTTTTGTACTTGGTAGCTAGTAAATATTAACATCACCTCCTACTTTCTCAATTTCTGACCTAACCTAATCCTAAAATAGCATTGTGGGTAACCTAGAAATCCTAACTTTAGTTATATCCAAGTGTTTCTGACATTATTAGCAGCTGTATACCACATAATTAGAAGTTGTATACCAAAGGGAGGGATCATTGCTGAACAAATGCTAAATATATTCCATATTTATGTCCAAAAAAGTTTAGATAGGTTAAAAACCCTGGAAAGGGTATTTTAGGTCCAAAAACAAAACAAAACAGCAACCTATTTTTAGGGGAAAACCTAAAAATCCTCACTCCAGCGATAAGCCTTATTTTAATCAGTTAGAACCCATCATAATAATGCCTGAAATATTTATTATGTAGTTGATATTATTTTTGGCCAAGGGTTGTCACCTTTTCGTTTACTTTGGTACAATCTAATCTTTAAAAAAATAGATTCAATCTTACATATATTTTTTAAACAAGAAAGGTCATTAATTTAGGAATAAGTTAACTTTAAATGAACCTCTCTTTCTTTTTTTTCAAATATGTGCAGAGCAATAAAAGTTTGGAAAGCAATTTAGAGGCTCTTGCTGACCTTGTGAATAATGAGATCTCTGAGTTCAGAGACACCATTCTGCGTGCTATTTGCAAGTGGTGAGTGCAAAGTTCACTTAGAAGGTTCACTAATTCCTAACTGCCATTGTATTCTTCTCTGCAGTGTTTACTCTCTCTCTGAGAAGACGACTGTGTATGCAACTCTTGTTGGGATATTGAATGCCAAGAAATATGATTTTGGAGAAGAGGTCCGTTATCATGTTTATAAATTGGAGATATGATCCATAGCGGAGAATTTAGCATAAAAATTTAAAAAGAATTTACCTGTTCCATGTTTTTCCCTTCTTTTATTTGTACCATCTCTTCTTCTAAACCAGTGCTTCTCTTCCTATTCATTTCTCCATTAACCCCCCTCTCTCTCTATTTCATCCCTGTAACCCCACTCCCTGCTCCCTTTAACCTCTTTCTCCATCACCTTGCAGCTGCTAGATATGCTTGTGGAGGAATTGAAGAGTGCACTGGCTCTGATGCAGTTCAAAAAGGCCAAACAGCTGGTTTGTTTATATTTTATCTAAATACCAGACGATGTAGTAGAATTCCTATATTGGAATGACGAGGTTAAATTAAAAAAATATATATATTTTTCTTTTACTATTTATATATATATATATATATATATATATGTATATATATTTTTTTAATTTGCAAGTTGACACGATTTTGATAATTTTCATTTTACAATAAAAAATCACAAGAAAAATGTAACACTACTTCATATGTTACCCTACTGTGGTGGGTGTGGTGTGTCTCTTACAGTGTCATTATTGTGTTTGCATTCATGTGTGATGCAGATGAGATTCCTGGCTGACTTGGTCAACTCTAAGGTGGTTGCATCCTCTTCCATCATGAACCTCTTCGATGCTTTCGTCATGGTGATCTATGAACCTGACATTCCACAGGTACTTGACATATGTACGTATTGACAAAGTGCAGTATTGGACTATTAAATGTGTCTGTAGTGGAATTTGTTTTAAATGCTTTAAAAGTAAGCCATGTGTATGTGTCAGTTTAATGTACACTTAGTACAGAACTGTTTTGTTTTCTCTGTCGTTTGTTGTTTGTGTGCAATACGCAAGCATGCCCTCTAACTAAGTTGTAATAACCCACAAGTTTCAAGTGGTGTATGTGTCTCTGTTTATGTGTAACTTGGTATCAGGTCCGCTCTGACTGTTACGTAAATATGGTACTCTCAGCTCTGCCGTGGGTGAGTGGAGTATTGCATGGATCATGTTATATTTTTCGTGGGTCTAGTGACTATTACATTAATTAGGTTGGGGAGGAACTAGAGGAGAGGAAACATCAGGAGTTGGATCGAGTCCTCACAGTCATAGAAAATTACATCAAGTGGGTTTCTTGGTGTTCTCTGTTCTGTATGTGTGTATGTATTTTGATTCTGGTAATCAGTGCGGTGGACATTCCTGGTGTGGACAAATCTATTGTTACGGTTGTTATTTTCATCGCTATGGATGTTATTTTTGTGTATGCCATTGCTGTTCGTGTTGTTGTTGTTCCTGTTTTGAACATTGCTATTCTTCTTAATGTTGTTGCTGTTTCTTTCCTTTGTCTCACTGTTGTTGTGTTGTTACTGTTGAAGTTGAATTTGTGAGCACCACTAATGCAACTGTTCCTTTCTTCTTTTCTTTTCTTTTTCTTTTTTTTTTTTTTTTTTTTTTTTTTTTTTTTTTTTTTTGTGCTAGCAAGAGGACAACTCCTTTCCTGCCAGCTCTCCAGGTTTGGTCCTCTGATGAGCCACACCCCCAGAGTGATGTCAGTTTCAACACCTGTTAAGGTGCATTAAACAAATTGTGTTTAACACTGCACATTGTAATCTTGTTGTAGTCGCTGGATGTGCTGTGGGTGCAAGTGAAGAACATGAGAGAGAAGGGCTGGAAGGTTAGAATGTGAAGCAGACATGTAATGTTTGTGTAAAAATAATACATGTGCTGTACATGCAGACAGGAGACATGCATGCATATGATGGGAATGGCCAGTTGCATGGGCAGTACATATAAAGGCGTATTTCCAGGTCATTATCTGCTGTCTCAGCCACTTAACTCACACCAGTACCTTATGATTCCGTTGTCCTCAGTAGCACTAGCAATTCTATACCTACAAAATTGAATCTTTTGCTGATCCATTGCCTTTCTTCCACACAGGAACATGTTCTCATCAGGCCCTACAGATTATTGGACTCCATCATTGGAGGCGCCTATTCTGTGAGCTCTCTGACTCTTGAGTTTTGTAATATATTCTGTACCTAGACCTGTCCACTTATTGTGTTGTTTGTATATCTCTCCATGGCTTGAGTCCCAGCCCCAGCCCCAGCCCCAGCCCCAGCCCCAGCCTCAGCCCCAGCTCTAACCCATGACACAGGTGCTAGCTCTAACTGTAGTCGTAGCCCTTGATCCTGGTCTCAGGAGTTATATTCTTTTTTATTTGCCTAACATCTATCCCTGTCCCAATTACAACTTTAATATTTTTTCCTTCTTTTTTGGGAGGGGAATGTGTGTGTGTGTGTGTGTGTGAGATTTGACCACACCCAGTTGCCCTTGCCCAGATCCAAGCTCTCCTCCAATCTGTTGGTTCACCAGCTGTACTCGCTTCCTTTACCCTCCCCCCAGTTTTAGTATAAATTTCAGTTTCCACTAGTTTTAATAATCATTTCCATGGCCTATTACACACACTGTATAGTCACTACTATGAACCATATCACATGTTTCCATCAGCTCTTGCCTCAAGCACCAACTCTAACCAGTGCTCAGCTGTAACTGCTTTAGTTGTGAATACCCATCAGTATGCAGATGCAATAGAGTAAACAACACCCCTTTCTTCTCTCACCATTAGCACCCCCTGCCTGCCATCACTGTTCCTGCTCACACCGAGAACCACATTTACCCTTTACCCACTGTGGTCTTCCGTTTCTTCACCAATGATGATCTGTGCTATGAGGCCAACCCTGGCTCTGTGCTACCCTCAGGGGACACTATTGACCGATATCTGCTGGAGGATACAATAGCGTGTATTATCTCGTCTCATGAGGGGAACCGCAAAGACTGGTACGTCTATAGCACCACCCTCTCTAGTCGATTAGTTTCATATTCCTTCTTCATTCTTTAACCACCTTGTCCTCCTTTGGTTTTACCAACTATCTACCTCTCTCTCATCTTCTCCATTGTACTGTTCAAGCTACAATTATGCCTAATGGAAAAGTGTTTCATTCAATGATGCAGAGCTAAAAGGCTAAGCTATGGAGTGTGCAGTCAATTGCATGTGACAGAGCTCTGCATTATGTCTTAAGCTAGTCGTGATAACACATGGTAGCTAGTGGTAAAGATGATATTATTTTTTTCCAGGTTCTGATGTTTGTTGTTTAAAACTGTCTACCAGTACTACTTAGAATTTTACCGAAGTTCTTCCAAAATTTAATGCACTTCTAAGAAGACCTGATGCTTCTCTTCTGTGAGCTATGCACCAATTCTCCTTAAACAATAGGATGGGAAGCAATGGTTACCTAACATCATTAACTGCATATTTCACAAATATTTCCCTACTATTTATTCGTGTTCAGATGCAGTGAGTTGAGAGAGTCACTAAATTCTCTCACATTATCAACACTACATATTTAAATCGTGGCGAGACTGAACCTCATATATTGTAGGAGTTGTGTGGAACAGTTATCGTAGAGGGTGATCATGTTTTGTCAAGCTAGATTGAATACCTTCCATACTCATTGCGTCTCAATCCATTTGCCACAGGATTAGACTTCTTTTAGAATTGTAGATGCTTTGTGCTTCTTCTTCCCATGTCCACACAGTGCCAATGCTCTCATCCATTTTGCGGAGCGTGTGACAGAGAAAGGTGCCACGCCCATGAGTTACATCATCGTGGAGATGTTGTTTGGGTTTCTCTTGCGTCTCCCTGCCCCTCCCTGTGTGTCTGTCTACTACTCCTCTGTGTTCATCGAACTGTGCAAGATTGCACCCGGCAGCTATCCACGAGTTGTATCCTCACTACTAACAGGATAAGATATGATGGTTGTAGTTTTCATTTTAAAATACTTTCTGTCACTTCTGGATTGCAATTAGGAGCCTATATCCCTTACAATTCCACTATTGTGTATCTTCCATGTGTTTAACTCGTAAATTTGACTTTTTCTGACATCCATTGATAGCTTATCACTTGCAATTAATTAATTTTTATTTGTTACATGTTCTTGTTACGGTGATCCTGTCTTTGAAGACAATACTGTCGATGAAGACTCGAGTTTAGTTGTTAGTGCAATCACTAGGATCAGATCAGGTGAGCTCAGTTAAATTGAACTGGTGCCATTGTGATGATAAAAATTTCTCCCCAAAAAATTGAGGAAAGTCATACGAAAAAGTCTGCTACTGCTGTTTCTAGTTCTGTTATTGTTCGCTTTATTGAGGCCAGTTGCCAGGGACAACCACAGTGGTCAACAACTTGGGCCTCAAGCTACAGTGAACTGGCTGCAGTGTCTGAGTGGCATCCCCTCGAGCTGTTGCATACAAAAGAAGAACCAAAAAGGAAAAATTCTGCTGCTTTTCTCAAATCATGATTTAGTCGGGATGCTGTGTCTAAAATTATATATGCTAGATCAATATTTACCATATTTGCTATTTAGTAAGTAATTCTCTTTTTTTTTTTTAAGTTATCACTAACTCAATTTAGCTTAGCTAATCTCAATCTATAGCTGACTACTTACCTAGTACCAAAACTTTCATTCATCCACACTGGATCAACTCACCATTGCTTTCATTATTCCTTGTTACTCTTCTTGATTTTAAGTCACAGAATTTAGAAAAATGAGGTTGTTGCATTGTTCACCCTTTACCATGAGCACACTGATGACATGCAGGATGTTCAAATACAAACTGAACATAATTATCAGGTATTTTAAACCTGAATTAATTACAATATAGTTGCTAGGGTATTGACCACCAAAAGGTTCTTATAATCTCAGCTGTGCAGGTATGCTCCACCCACTAAATTAGGAGCTCCTGTTTTCTGTGCAAATCAAAGCTATAATTTTTATGCAAATTAGCCCCCCCCCCCCCCCCAACCACCTTTAAAAGGTTGACGTCATTCTCATTAATTTATTGTCGATCCTTAACAACCGTATATCACTGTCATGTACATGAGCAGCTGGAGCAAATTACAAAGCTGCTGTTTGTGCATCTTGACAAGATGAACATGGTCTCTGTCAACAGGTAGGTTTCTATTATACAATCTTTCAAAACAGAATCACATAATCTGTTGTAACAATGTCAGACTGGCAAGCTGGTTTGCTCACCATCTGAGCAACTTTAAATTCGCTTGGAAGTGGGAAGAGTGGTGAGTTAAAGTCGTCCTTACCAATTTATGCTGGTAATTCAAGATCCTTATCCTTTCCATCATTCTCCTCTGCAGGGTATCTGTGCTGAAGGGGCGAAAGGACCATCCCGGCGTATTCTTTGTGTTGGAGATCTTCAACCGTTGCATCAGGCTCGGCTGTTATGAGGACTTCGTTGACCTGATCCCATCAGATTACACTCCCTTGCTCCCTCCTGAACCAGTCCCACACTTCAAATACAGTGTTGAATCTGACTGTAAGTCAAAGTGATGGTATGAATGGATCTTGAGCAGTGACACTGTGTTAGGCATGTAGTTAGTTTTGAAGCAAGATGTTTCATATTTGCCTTTGAATATCGCTGGAACTACTTCACTGTTTCCATCAATCACCTTGAATCCTCGGAGCTGGTGGTGCCCAGAATGTTCCAGAGCTTTCCAAAGTTTTCTGAAGCTAGACTTGCTCTGCCTGTAGGATCACTGGAACATAATTAAAAATAAAGAACAATATAAACCTGAGGATTAATTACAAGGATTAGATCTTGTAATTAGATACTGTTTGAGATCCTAATCAATCCTTCCTCCCCTTTTATACACATATCTATCTATATATATATTAACTGTAGTAAACTTGAAATATCTCAAGTTAGTCTGGGACATCACAGTAATGCATGTCACTGTTTGTAAAAATAGCATTGAAAGGGAAGAGACAGGTGGTAGACAATTGAAAAGGTGGAGCCAAATCATTTTTTCAAACTTATTCAATGACTGTTGTAGTGGGAGTAGGTATGTTGATACTGTCATAAATATGCATACCTCCAAGAGCATAGAATTGCAGTTGATGACATTTCCCCCCTATTATTTTCCATTTGTGTGTGTGCCCTGACGTTGCTCTTGGTGTCATTTTAAAAATTTCTTTATTTACTTGTAGCAGCTGTCTTGCCAGAGGCCAAGGTGGCCTCTAAGTTCATTGAGTCCATCAGAGCCAAGGAGAATTTGGAGAACATGGCCAAGGTCTTGGACTCTCTTCCTTCAGTCAACCCAGAGCTCTCTCTCTCCAGAAGCAGTACGACTCTAACCGTACTTACAAGTGATGTAGGTTCTTATCATAGTTGCTGTTTGCCTACTCAGAGCTGCTGGTGACCAAGGTATCCCTTCTGACTCACTGTGTGCTTCATGTTGGCAGCAAGACCATCAGCCACTGCTTCTTGGCACTCACAAAGTGAGTGTCCAAATCCACTCTTATCTGCCTTCACAGGTGTTCTCTTTCCATACACTGCACCATGTGTGTGGTCACTGGATGCTGCATTCTTAACATGACCACTCATTCCTTAAACTACAAAAAAATCCTAACATGACCACTTTGTTTATTTTGTCAATGCATGTATTAGAATACATGACCACTCTAATTATGTCATGTTGTAATTGATGTTTGTGGTTTCAATGTATTGATATGATTATTTGTGTTTATATTTTAGATTCAGACAGTTGTTCATAGACCTCACTGGCACCGATGCAGGAAAAACAGCTTGCCTGGAGGCTGTGGCTGAGTTCTATTCTTCGAATTCACTGGTAACTATTATGCAGTAACAATGGCAATGTGTTACAATAAGAAGCAGCAATATCTGTTGTCATGCAGCAACAATGGTGACATGTTATAACAACAAGCAACAATATCTATTGTCTTGTAATGACATTTATTTTATTATACTTCTGTTGATGATTGGTCTAATTTGTGCAATAAACTGTTTAATTAATCCACTACATTAGATCTTGCATGTCCAATGTATGGCCAAATTTAGCTCCATTCTTTGGTGGTGGATAAACTGGTGAGGATGCAGATCGTGGACACCATGGCCGTCTTGAACTGGCTCTTCTCTGCCAAAGTGACACCTCTCTTTACCCAGCAGTATATCTGGGATATCCTGGAGGCCACCATTGTCAAGACGAACAGAGCCCATCTTCAGGCGATTAAAGATCTCGCAGAGACAGAAGAGAAGCTCAAGAAGGTGTGTAGTGATTATTAGTGTTCGGAAATATTAGTTGTCAGTTTATAGGTTTAGTAGTGGGTTACTCTCTTACCAAGGGAGAAGCGCGTGTGTGCTTATGATCTTCTGCATGTAATCTTCTGCATGTAATCTTTGCACGTAATGATTGGTGTTTATGATTCCACTCCCAGACATCAGACCTAGATGAGGTTGCCAGGGGCAATGAAGAGAGGCAAGGGCTGGAAACAGAAGTTGAAAAGATGGAGGTGAAGGTGGAAGAGTGGGTGCGCACACAGAAGGATATGTTCCTCATCATCTGCCAGAGGATGACTGCTATCCTGACAGAGCATTTGACCACCTGTGACCAGGAAGGTGTCGATTACGAAAGCACTTGGTTCTTCTCAGCGCTTGATAACTTCAGACAGCTCTTATTTCAAGTTGGTTACACACAGAGTTAATTGTGTGTAGTTTGTTAATAAAGCAATGTTGATTTTGTGTTTGCTTGTCCAACAGAATTATGATCAGGTGTCCAAGTATAAATCCAGCCTGGAGTCACTGGTGTTTACTTCTGATGTGGATTCTCGCATCATGGAAGTTTTTCAACAGTTTCAATCTCTCCTGTAAGGAGGTCCCTTGACTCTCGTCATCTAGGGTCCCCATATTAGCATCTAACATTAATCTTAACACTATGCAGGAAAACACTGCTTACTATGCTGCTGTATCCAATGCATGCATTAACCATAAACAAAATCAGTCTTGATCTACAAGAACCTTCTTACAATATATCCATGTAATATGCGCATCATTAATTTTGTGTGCACCAATTATGTGACTTGTAGTGAGCTGGCAGTACTCTGAGGTGTGCAGTCACATAACATGGTTGGGTTAATTTAACACAAAATAATGTCTGTGCAAAAACTGTTGAGGTATTTCAATAAAAGTTGAAAGAATTATATCTTGACTTATTCCTGATTTTCAATGTATGGATCGGCCAAAATGAGTGAAATGCCATGCCATCAGGGATGGCAACATTTTTATTTATTTATTTTTTTGTGAAAATACTCTGGTTACAAATTAACAATGCAATCATAGTTTATTAATATAATGAATACAAAGGATTTTTTTTTCACTCATTTTGACCCAGAACTGCAGAATGTTTTGTGCCATTTTGAGAATTGACCCAGGGATGATAGGATTTTGATTGTGTGACTGTGTGCATGCCCAGGTGAGCTCAACCTATTAAATCATAAAATTAATTTTATCTGCACAAACTTTAAGAGCAATTTAGTTCAAAGAGGCCTCCATTTGTGGAATGCTCACCAAGCCATTGTTGGAAGGAAAAAATGTCCAACTTCAGAATTTCCTATGGGATGATTTATAAACCAGTTTAACCCAGCACCTTCATGATTGGAGAAGTAATTAAGAATTTAGAATATATGGAAAACTCTGATGATGCAGTTAAAACAAATTATAACTTCAACTCACTATACCATAGGAACTTCATTTTGGCACCTAAATGTGTGGCTTTTTGAATAAGCTTTCAATAGCATAAAGTGATATACAGTACTTTCTTTAAAGGTATATAATTTTTATTGCTGGGAGCAGCTAAAAAAAAGAAAAGTAAAAAATATTAATCTGTTGTAAATGGTTGATAAATAGTCTGCACTTATATCAACGGTATCAGCTGCTCACCCTAATCCATGTAGATATATCTGGAAATGCTTGAACTTGTAAGATCAACTTCAGTGTAAAAACACATTTTCTATTACATACACATGACTTTTGAAAACAGGAAATGGGTCTTTCTTATTGTATAAAAATAATGGAATATAGACTACAATATTACATTTACGATTAGATATGTACACTATATTTAGTAGAAATGAATTTAAAATGAACTTCACTTTGGTAAAAATAATGTCTATACTTTGAATGATACAAGGTTAAAATCTAAAATTTTCTTCTCCACTATCTTTTGTTTGTTAGTATGCTGTGCCTAGAGTTACTGAACTTCAAGGTTAAGACTTTGATTTCTCTAAAATTTGAAATCTAAACTCTGTCGATGAATTGAGCCAATAAAAACAGTAATAATAAAAATAATAAAAAATTAATTCCACTAGTAGAAAACCCACCCTATAGGCAGTTTTTAAGCCTGCCCCCTGCAGCAACAAACATGTTTAGTCTGCTTAATGTAATATGTATGGATTATCGACACTAATCTTATTAATCAAACCAACATAATTAATAGCCCAACATTTCATTGAACTCGTTCTATACACCAAACCACACCCATAGCCCTGCCTCCCCATCTGAATGAAACTCTCCTGGAGGATCTGCAGTGAGACACCCTAATCAATCCCTGAAAGTTTCATGATCCCTCCAGAGGCTTGGAAGGATATACACGCAAACGAATTGTGAATAATGCATACCAACACAACAAAGGACAATTTTACATGAATATCTGAACATCACAACATCACCTTATCTAGTGATCATATTTTATCTGGTAATCCCATATTTTAAAGAGAAAATTTTCTCATTTAAAATCAAAAGAATGTATGATTAGTTAGTAAAATTACTCTACTAACCACAAAAAAATCAAATCACAAGTTGGTGTCATTAGTAAAAATCATCGGTTTCCCATAAATGGAGCTTCTTGAAAACTGTCAACAGAGGTATTTGGGATAATACATGTGGAGGCAATCTGAAAGTCCTTTCTTATCTCCTTAATTATATCCATCACATTCCACCTAAAAGTCTGAGACTCTGCCTTTATTCTCCCAATCTCCATATCTGGTTGGATCTAGTCCTTTTGGTCCACCCTTCTCTCCAGTCTCAGGATTCACTCCATCTGGCCAATCTGGTAAAGGTTCTTTTTCAGCATCAGGATGCTTATCTTCCTCAATCATCTCGTCAGATCCACCAGAAGCATTGTCCCCACCCCCACCACTACCACCAGAATGGTAGAAGCCATAGTTGGAAACAATTCCAGCGGTGCGATGATGCATTATTGAAGAGAAAGTTTGGTTCATCCACGTACACAAGGAGGTTTGAGATTTTTGAGTAGCCAAAATCCTGTAAACATTGCAGATTCCAGACCCCAGCTTGGAAGACATGGCACTTCTAACACTATCAAACAACCTATCAATGAGGAAAATGTATCCCGATTGACCACAACAACAAAACCATGAAGTTCACAATTGCGGGGAAGGGAATTTTTTTGAGTGGAGAAAAAGGCGCGGTGGGATAGAAATTCACACCTTACCAGAAATGGTATATAGACTTAGGTTGGGATGGAAACTGTACGTGGTCAACCTTCTTCTCTGGACGTAAAGGAGATATGGTTCAGCAATATGCACCTGCTGGGCTTTAAACATTTCCACCGTGATGACATCTACAAAGTTTCTTTCGAGAAGGATATGTTTGTGCATATTAACAAGAGGGGTAGTGAAGTTGTTCTACACCATTTATTCTGCAAACTTGACTCCCATTATGCTTACGAGAACTTTAGGTGAGATATCTTTCATGTTACATTGAAATAGACTGCCTATCAGTGGTAACATGCCACAAGCTGTGGCTATTCTTATATGCAGGGATTGCTGGCCAGTTTATGATAAAAAGCAGGAACAACAATTCAGAAAGGCCTGCTCAAATTGGCTCACAAAGATATCCAAGGTGAGGTGCTGGAAGTTCATAGCCCCTCACTGGAAGTGAATGACTTGTTATAATTGAAAGTAAAAATGGTGGCACTCCTAATTCTATCAGCAGTATTTTCATTATAGAAGCAGCCCCTTTTGAGGGGTAATTTCCACAAAGAGAGTATCTCGCTCTTTAAGTATACTAGGTGATTGCAAACTGAAAGGAAAGCCAATCTTTTATTGTGCTTTCCATAGGACCGGTGCTTTTCTAGTTTATCCAATGAAGAAAAAACATACCTGCCCTGCCAATGGTAATAGTACAACAATTATACTGGCTTAAATTTGAAAGTGAGGATTTAACTATTGCCCTGATTCAGGATTCGTACAAGTACGTATGCCTAACAAGTATCATATTCTGGAGTGGTGTTGCTTAAGAATAGTCAGAATAGCCAGAGTTCTGTGATATTGAATATGCGCCAATGGAGCCAAACATTTTCTCTCAGTTTCTACATGGGCTAAAGCCCTGACTGAGTGAATGATGTTGGGCGTAACAGCACTTCCTCCTGCTGCTGGATGGTTTTCTGTGGAGCATGGTACAGAAATTATTGCTGAGTGGTCTATGTGTGATTGAAAAAATGTGGTACAAATAGATTTGCTGTTGCTTCCTCATAAGTTGATTGTGAATTACATGATCTGTTGCTGTTACTTCCCTAGGAAGACCCACACTCCAGGCTTCCACGAATGTCTGCCTCTCTGCTGCTCTCTCCTGGAGGTAGATCTGTTTATTCACTCACATTTAATATCATCACCCTCACTCTCTCTCTCTCTGTCTTGCTGTCCTAGCCCTAGCCCTAACCACCAACCACTCAAATACCATGTCTTCTCTTGTGCACATCACTTGCACACCATGCCATGATGCATTCACCTTGCACATGTAACCACATATTACACATACATTGCTCTCACACACTATCACACACATGCTCTCCCTCCCACTCTACATATGTCCACATGTCATTCATTACTCGCATGTGTGTGCACACACATGCACGTGTATACGTAATTCACACTCACAAGTTGCACCCACATGCAGGGAAAAAGTTCTACCAATTTCTTCTCCGGTTTAGTTCCTATGTACTCCGAGTAATTTGCCTGGAAGAAGCCAAGTTTGTAGGTAAGGGATCATGAATAAGTGTGTGCATATTAAATTATTTAGCATGATGGTTAAGTTAGATAAACAGGGAGAACATCTAAATACGTTTGCACCTGTTTTAAACACTCGTTATTAGAATTTTTAAATCAAATGGTATTAGCTTGCAGTTGAATGGATTAGCTTGCAGGGGAGTGTTGGGTAAATAACGCTATCTATTTAAATAGTTTCCGCATTGGTTCAGTATTATACACTGTTAATTGGTCTATTGGATATATATATATATATATATATATATATATATATCGATATGAAAGAACAAAAGGAAATGAAAGGAGTTTGAAATTGGAAAAATAAATGGGTTTAAAGCCCAGTCCAGGTTATAAACCTCCAACTTTAACCTTGGGAGACCTGCGCCTCGATTTAACATGGTTTCTTAAGGCTTTTTTTTGTGTACAGGATAACACTGAATTCCTTTTTTTCTTCTTTTCTCACAGAGTATTGTCCAAGATAAAACTCAATCTATGCACTATCCATTTTAGAGGAGTAGTATTATTTACTGACAGTCAGACTCTTGCAGCTATATATGGTGGTAGATATATTACACCCAACAGTGTTGGGTGTGATATGTAGATGTCCTATAGGCCCATAAACAGTAAATAATTTACCTAGTAAAAAGGATATTACGGAAGGAGAATTATTAGATAAGTAATTCTTGCAAGACTCTAAATAAATATCAGCAACTCCAATTCAGAGGATAGCCACATAGTTTGTATTTGCACCATGGCGTCAGATAGTTTCAACAATGTAGTTTCAACGATGTAATTTCAACAATGTAGTTTCAACAATGTAGTTTCAACATATGAATCTATCTGACTCACAGCTACTGCACAAATATCATTTAACTTCCTGTCACAAATACACATGCACACGCACGCACGCACGCACGCACGCACGCACGCACACGCACTTTCATCTTGTGACTCAACATGCCAGGTTAAAATGACTTGTTCTTCATCCATTTCTTCTCTATGGATATTTGCAGATAAGTCTGTGTTCTTGTCCAGCTTTGTGGTGTCTGGTGAAGGGTTTACAGAACTAAAGGCCAGCCAGAAGGAGACAGCTCGCTATGCCTTGCAGGCGCATACTGTGAGACACTCAAACAACATCCAACAGAGAGCTCAACTCCAGAGCGCTCTGCACAAAGAGTGGGAGCAATATGTCACGTAAGATGAGCACCTCCATCTGCGTGTTTGTTGTGGCTTTAGATCGGGTCATATGTATGTTATTAGAACTTTAAAACAACATTTTCTTATTGTTTAGTTTTCCACGTGCCAGTATGGTAATATGGGCTTTCCCTTGATTGCTTTATCATCCATTCTACACATGCGGCGTATAAGATAGGATTTTATGCAAGTAATAGAGAAGAGTAGGCCAAGGCTGAAACATGGCAAAATATTGATTCTTCCTCTAATATTTTGACACTTCCTCTATCTCTATCAGTCTAAAGTGATTAATGACTGATACCTTAAGAAGTGGGCAAATCCCAGCACTCTTTTTAAATTTGAAGTGAGAATGCTTTCTATTCCTGCTGTCCGAAATGAATTGCTGCTTCCTTGTTTCTATATGTAAATTAACAGGTTACATGCCGTTGCTTGGGAAATAGCCCCACAACTACAGGAAGATGTGGGCCGAAGTGTGACCCAGCCCGTGTCCAAGGGTTTGGCTAAGTAGAACCCAGTCCATGTCGTTCTCCCAGAGTCTTGTTTTAGGTTTCTAGGTTCAGGGATTTGTCCTAAGCACTATTTTTGGCATTTTTAGCCTCTTCATGCCCACAGGAAGAGGTGTGGCCAAGTAGCCCAAATTCAGGGTAAAAAAAACAACAACCGTTTTTGGGGTAGGATGTCTTCCTTAAAGAACAGGTTTCATTGGGTCTAACTATTTTTAGACTGACATGACCAGAGAAAGAGGTGTGGCCAGGTGAGACCCAGCCCATGTAGATCCTAGAGTCCTGATGCATATGCATGGCTAGTTTCAGGTCTCCAGGTTCAAGGTTTTTGCAAATTTTGGGATTTAAAACCATCTTTATACTTTGAAGAGCGAGTTTCATTTGTGGTAAAGTGTAATACACATTATGGTATTAACTAAAAGGGTGTGTGGTCAGGATTGGCCAAATAAGCCCTCTTTATCAGATATTCGAAAGAGAAGAGAAGGAAAATAAGTGGGGGAGGGGGTGGAGATAAAACCTGTGTCTAAAACTGTTTGGACATAGGTTTAAGTATTTTTGTGCATAGATAGAAATAAATGTGCAAATTCACAAGGAGAAAACAAAAGAACAAGCTTCCACTATCTGGCTTTCAATGATCAAGATTGTACAACATGGAACTCTAGAAAAATATTATATTCCCAGCTCTTTGTAGTTTATCTGTAGCATAATTGGCCAAAGGATCATTCAAGTATCCTATCAAGGCAATAATTGCAAGAACATACAATATTGGTCATTTGATTGGCTAGTGTCCTTGACTGGACTTTTATTTTCATCTCTGAAATTATAATTACAGAACTGCATTTTCAGAATATTCGGTAAATATGTTCTTATTTATTTGAATTCCTTCTTTTATCATATTTTCTCTGTGTGTGGAGTGTACGTATGTACCCCTTCACATATTATTCCAATCTCTTCTTAGAATGGGGCAGGTTGTTCATCAGAAATATTTTATTTCTTATTGTGACTGGTAGAATATTAGTAACTAGCTGAATTTGACATTGGTAAACTATCTTGTACTTGTATCCCAATAATAAATCACCATTATCTGTGTATGTGTGTCTGGAACTCCTAGTGCATGGACCGATTGTGATAAAATATTTTATGAATGTTCCCTCTGGGATGTGACAGAAAATGTTTTGTTCGGATTAGGCTGGGGCAAGCATTTTCCAGGAATTGGATGATTCTGGTAAAGGGTCATCTGGTTAAGAACTAAAATGGGGCAATTGTGTGTGGACTGATTTTGATAAAACTTGGCATGAATGTTCCCTGTGGTTCTGCGATATGACAGGGAAATGTTGGTTTTGAAAGGGAATTTTTCTTTCTTTTCTTTTCTTTTCCTGAAAGATAAATAGCATAGAATTAATAAACCTGCGGATTGTTAACTTTATGGACTCCATTTATCGTCAGGCCTGTGGGTCAGCATCAACTCTATGATCTATAGATTTGCTACGGTTGAAGACTGTCAATCTTGCCAACTTCCAGTCATTGGAATAAAAAAAAAAATTGTGCCACATTTTTATTGACGTGATAGGCTGACTGATGTGCTGCCGCCAACATTCGACTAGTATATCTACTTAAGAACATTTGCCAAGTAAAAAATCATATGCAAACTATGCCAGTAAAATAATGAATCAATAATAGGCCAATAAAATCACTGCATTCCACAGCTAGAGTTCCCACGTATTATGTATATTGTCTCTATTTTTTTCTCCCCTCCCCATCCCTTACCAGCCTGCTGGTGTCAGAGCACAAGGAGCTGACCAAGAAGAGCAGGAACGTCGCCAAGAAATTGCTGGCTCTGGAAGAGGAGAGAAAGAAGCTGCTATTACTCATGTAAGACTTCATGTGCAGCTATATCAAGGTTATGTCTGTGTATTGTCTAGGTCAGAGCGTTATCTTGCCCCCACATCTGATGGCGAGCTGTGATATAGACGAGTAGATATTGTCACAGTTCTGTAATGGGCAAAGGTGGGATAATCATTGTTGAAACTGGACGAAAGATTATGAAAACATTTATGTTAACCTAAAATTGCTCATGCAACATTCCGAGCATGTACTGCGAGATAGTTGGAGGTAGGGACCAAATATGACAGGCAAAGGTGTTTTCAAGTTATGGGGGGGGGAGTTAGAAGTGCTGCCAACTATTACGGATCTGTCCATTTTCCGGAAATGGTCAGGTAAATACGGAAATGGAAAAATGCATAAATCACGGAAGGGTGCATTTATTGGATCTCAGCTACAAAAAAAAACCCCCAACAACAATGAAACCCAAGCCAAGTGATTGCTCCTCTTCGCTGTTTCTAGTGTACTGCAAGATTCCGCTTCTGTGGAGGGAGCGCTTGACTATGAAATAGCAGCTGCAACTGTCAGGAAGGTAAATAGGTTTATCTTTAGAAGCATTAGGGTCAGGAAAGTGTGAAAATAGTTGGAAACTTCCAGATGCCATTGTTGCTAGTTCAAAAGGTGACAGATAAGCATATTGCTAATTGTGTAGCAGTCATTTTGGTGTTAATTATGGTGAATTAAAAGATATATGTCCAACATGTGATGATACCACTACTATTTTACTTCATTTTTCTAAAAATGAATAAATTCTCATTGTTCATTTCTATGAAGATGTCTAATCTCTTTATATTTCTTTTGTTAGGAAACTGAAATCAGAATTTGTTTTAAATCACCCATTCCAACTAACCCAAAGTTTGTCAATCCAGGTGAATGTCATAGTGTCAGTATAACTACATTTGATGAGATCCATGCAAGTAGAGTTTGACAAAGCAGCAACTAAATTAGAATTCAGAGAATTTGATATTGATTCTGATGTTGAAAACATAGATCGTGATAATGCTCAAATTTTGGCTCTTTGTCAAATCCATGAGATCTCCAGTGGGTGACTGAGTACTCGATCTTTCCAATCTAGTTCTTCATCTGCTGTCCATCCCATCAAATGATGCTGACTGTGAGAGATTATATACAGCTTGATGAGGTATATCGCAACTACTTCAAGTTAGGTCTCCACCCTGATACAGTTTCTTCTCTCATTGGTGTTCATTTAAATTCTGTATTTAATTGCTGCAAACAGTCCAATTTTGAGCCATCTATTCTTGATGGGGCCAAATTGTGCACAAGAGAAAAGAACATGAATTACAAACATTCAGTGACATCTGAAATTGCAATCACGTGTCAATATTTGAATGTGTGATTTATTTATTTTGTTGTGTTCTAATGCGGTTTATGCTGAAATTGATCCAAAAATACTGAAATAGTGTGTTTCAAATATGGAAATAAGATTACCTGGGTTGTTCAGCACTGCATTAGGGTAAGTGTGGAGAAATGTCTCCTAGAATTTCTACTTCCCCTCTCCCTCTCTACTATCAGCTATTGCGCTATGGAAGTTCAATGATATAATCACTGAGGTTCCTAAAAAAGATTCCCCCCCCCTCTCTGTATTTTTAGACTGCTGATTATAGTAGGCCTTTCATATAGCTAAAATAGATCATTGTAAAGGCACCCCTCAAAAATAGCAAGAAGTGGTACTGGCGTCAACTAAATATACAATATTTGTCAATGGTTTTCTTTGCTTTTCGACACTACTTCAGTGTTATAATTGCCCCCAGATTTTTTTCTTTCAACAAACGGAAGAAACTGGCAGACGCTGCACTGCTAAATAGCAGAGATGAACCTAATGGCTCCAATAGTGAGTGTTATTGAGCTACTCCTAAAGGCAAAGCAAGAAAGATTAGAATGTATTTCGAGCTAACATGGTCATAATTGGGGGTTTCCTTGGATTGACTATGATGAAGACCATGAAATGTTTTCTTTAAAGCTTTTCTGCAAACTGGAAATGTTTCATTACCATCCAGGGGAGGAGAAAATTGGGGAAATTCAAGCACATGCACAGAATAAATGTTACATTTGGGTCTGTCTAATCAGGTTACTGCTGCTATGGTAATGCAAAAGAATTCTATTGTATAACACTTACATGAAGTGGCAAAGAGAAATACACTGAACTGGGAAGCTATCACATTGCCCTTTTGTTCTATTATTTTCTTGATGGACACCATATGGCTCATATCACCAATTTCTTTAATCTTGTAGATTTAGTAGTTTCCTGGAGGAGAAGAGCTGATTTTTTCTTTTCTTATTGACATAGCAGGAGGAAATATCTTTACATCCAGAGATGCTGTGGCTAATTTCATGGAAGTAATTGGTCAGTGGGTTGAAGAATCTCTTCTTGAAACACGTTCACCAAGCACCGTGATAAGTGTACCGCTTGATGGGTATATTGGCATTCTGTCATTGTGTGGGAAAGGGTTAGCATGCACCATTTAGGTCAGTAGTTGGGAGCCGCTAACTCATGCAGATTTAGTGTATCAGTGGACTACCATAATTTGTTCAATATGTAAGTGGTAGTATGGTGAGCTTTATATACGGTATGTGACTGGATTCGATGCCTGAAACATGGTGAATAGATTTTTATTCCACGGAATGTGCCAGGTTGTTACAGCAATTCAATAGCACATTTGTGTGATGACAACCATTTCCAGTTTGTTTTATTCACACAAATGAACAACCCCCCCCCCCCAAAAAAAGAGCAGGTTACCCTATTTTATTTTTATGGACGAACAAACAGCAAATACATCCATCCTCATATTCTATTGGAATTACCCAAAAAATGGTATTGGGAAAACCTAAGCTTCCAGCTGGTGAAATCCTATTATAATGGATCTAATGTTGGTTGTCTGGAATAGCTTCTTCAGTTTTGGGAGCATAGTCACCATTGGGGGTCTGGGGCAAGTGTCACTGGAGGTAATTTTGGAAAATGTGGGGGGGGGGGGCGCATATTTGGAACATGGGCAATTCAAGAAGGGTGTGGTTTGGAGATATCCCCTCCATGAGTGAGGAAGGCGTCCCTACCCACGATGAACAGCTGGTTTTATTCAAATTAAAAATATATAATTTAATGAATATTAATTTTTTTTAAACATACAGATATGAATGGGGGAAAAAAAGAATACGAATGAAACCAGTCTTATGATTCTGCTGTACATGGAGTTCAGTCCATGTGGGAGCTTTGTATTCAACTTTTGCATCCATTCTTGGGGTTGTGTAATAATTCAAGAATGGTCACCTTCAAATGTCCAATATTGTGGCATTTTCTTTTGAGATGTCTGTACAGTTGTGTGTTCTTCTTGGTATGCACTGCCCTCTCTGCTGCTATTCTAATCCTCATTGTCCTGGATGTCTGTCCTACATTGCACCCTTCGGCTGGATACAAGTTGCGTTCTAGTAAATATATCAGACAAGAATAAGGGGGGACGGGGATAGTAAGAGCCTGGTTTGCCATGGTAGAGGCTGGTGATGCGGGATCCACGTGTACTGGAAGTGTGTTGATCGAGGTGGGTGCGGCCATGGCATAGGATGGGGTGAACAGGGTGTGGACCGGTGGTGGGTCTGGCATCTAAGTAGGCCGTGCCCAATTGTGTGTTGGGCCTTAGACGTCCTGGGTCTCTGTGGGGGGGGGGGGGGGTCCTTGTTCTTTCTGGGTTGCCTTGGTTGTCGCTGTGCTACTGTGTGTTCAGCAGGGTCGCCACCTTGAAGCTTAGAGAGCTTCCTGCGATATGTCTCCTCTTTGGCTGCCCTGCGACGGCCAAGGCCATTCCAGGTCTTTTCTCAGATTATGTTGTGATGTGCAACCACCTGTGGAGGCGCCACCTTGTCCAGATCTTCCATTAGGAATTCTAGGTGTTCCATCTTGAAAGCAGTATCCTGCAACCTTCCTGCAGTGCTCCTGGAGAGCCTGTTGTATATCTCTTTCAGCCTCGGAAACAATGTTATTGATGGCGGGATGTACATGTAGGTCAGCGTCTGTAGTTTATGGTTTTTGGTAGTAGTTGGGTGCCTGGATCGTCAGCTTGATGCATAGGGATTGTGGTGTGACGTGGAGATCTGTGCACTCCCTCAGGAACTCATGGGCAGAGGAGGAAGCTATCTTCGTCACATCCCAACGCTTCAGCTTCTTCCTGGCTTGTAAGAAGGCATTGGTGTACCAGGTGGGTGTCTGGCCTTCCAGAACAGGGAAAGGGGTGGGGGGTTGGATCTAGGTCATCTGGAGATATTAGTGATTCTATGGTGGGTGGGGTAAGGTGGAGGAGTAGAGTCCTGTCCACTCGTGGACTGAGTGGGCTGTTCCAGTGCAGTGGATGGGGAGATCTCACTGGTAGGTGGTGCTGGTTTTAGGACTTCTACTTGGGGGTTGGAGGTTGGTGTGGACAGGGTTGGCAGTATAGAGGGAGACCCAGTGTCCACCTCCAGCTCTGTAGGAGGTGGGGTTCCACTTGGGGGCGGATCTAATTGTTGGTCAGGTATAACTAAGGGTGAAGACATCATTGATCGGGGAGTATTTATGGAGTCTATGTAGGGAGTTAGGTAGGAAGTGTCAGGGTCTGTATAGGTTGACAGATCTGATGATGCACATAATGGTGTGCTTGTTTGTGGAGTGGGTGATGGGTAATGATATTTTTTTCTCCTTTATGGTTGGCTCTGGACACTTTTGCTGTCTTATATTTCTTTAATTTGGGATCTGTTACATCTAGGGTGGAGGCCGTCTGGATGCAGTGTCTACGGAGCTAGGTTTGTGTCCAATGACAATCTTAGACACTAGTAATGACGAGCACTTTCCCTGAGTCCAGTATAATATTTATTGAAAAAAATATATCATACTGGACTCAGGGAAAGTGCTCGTAGGGTGGTGTGGCTTATCTGTCAGAGCTTTGGTTGGTGGGAGGAGTCCTGCGTTGGAGGAAGATTGCTGGGACTAGTGCTTGTTGCTGATAGCATATAAGGTGTCCCCCTCTTGCTGGGATCTTCTCCACTCTCCTGTATTTCACACTTCTGAAGAAATCACATGGTTGAGTTTGAGGGTTGCTTGGTACTCATTCCGTCTGGATAGTAATCCTGCAAGTTCTTCCTTAGAACCAGGCCAAATGACGAGAATGTCAATAAACGTCTCCACACAAGTGGTTAAGCAATCTCACCTTTGAAAAACTATCTGCAGGCTGCGCATGAAAAGATTTTCATGTGCTGGAGCTATCTTATTGCCCATAGCCGTTTCTTGTATTTGTTGGTACATTTTCTAAGCAAACTCATAATATTTGCTTTCCCTAGTACACATGGAGCATCTCCGCTGCCCTAGTAGGTGGGGAGGCAAATTGTCCTTTTCAGGGCTGAGATGGTAAGTGTCGGAGAGCACTGGAGAGCCCTTCTTTGTGTGGAATATTAGGTTACAGGGAGCACACATCAATGCTGACCAGGATACAGTCTCTAGGAAAAGTAGTACATTCCAAGAGAGATATTATGGCTGAGGAATCTTTGTGTAAAATAGAGGTTATTCTGAACTAGAGGTTGTAGGTCAAATTTTGACCATTCCAGCATTAAGGCTCGCGATCCAGCGGAAGCTTTGCTCCACATATTGTTGATATATCCCATTCCTCCTCATCTCAACTCCATAGTCTATGGGAACATCCTTCTTTCCACTCTTAGCCCAGTCAAGATAAGGATAAACAAATCGGCCTTCTTCAAGCACGATAGAGGTTGGGTAACCCCAGGTTGCACGAATCTTATTCACATCTCACGATAAAAGCTGAGAACGGAAAAAGACGATTGAATTCAGCAGCCGAACCAGATAACCTTTACCAACCATGTTCCACTCACGGTAGATTTACTCAATGGTTGAGGTGTCGTTAACTACTTCATCTTTGTTCTTATAGCCTCTCTCTTTCCACGGCATTCCTGGACTATTACCTAATGGTACACACTTTTCAGCAGCTCCAAGGGTCCAGGGAATCAAAGGTTGCCCAGGTTAGCATGATATAGTGCTAGCTTACCCAGGTTAGCGTGATGTAGTGATATAGCGCTAGCATGCCCAGGTTAGCGTAAGAACAAGTATATATTTTTCTTCGGAAGAAAAATAAAAGAAAAAGAGAAATGTGTGTTATTTGGAACAAATAGTGGAAATAATTTTGACTGTAGGGACCAAATAAGTGAACCAGTACCAAAAATTGTAGGTGTGGTGGTGGCTTAGCATACTGCGATTTATTTTCATAAAACTTATGAGATAAACATCTAAGTAGGCTCACACTATCATTTGCTTTCATGGAGCAACTGATTTGTTGTTGACCTTTTTTTTTTCAACAACCAACCAGGAGAATTATTGTATTTGGTATTCTTTCAGTGCTCATCATGACTCACCTAATGTGAATCGACCAGAGAGAGATCATGTGATCACTGCAACTGCGCAGCCTATGGACAGACAGAGAGACTCTAGGATAAAGGAGGTACGTCTGTGGCATGCAAGAGAGAAACTTAAAATGCTTGAAATGACATGTGTTAAGTCTGGAGCATGAGCTGATGATGAATGTATACTTTAGGTGCGTGAAATGTGGAAGTCGCTGGAGAAGTTCATGGAGAAGAGTGAGGAGCACAGAGACATGGTGGACTGCATTGTGCAGGGAAAAGCCAACCAATATTCCATCAATGCCAAGGACATAACCTTGCAGGTTAACATATCATCTGGTTCCCCACACCTTCTGTCTTGTGTGTTGGAGTTGTGCCTACTGTTTCACTCTCCGCATGCGCACGCGCGCACGCACGCACACACACACACACACTTTCTTTGTCTCTCTCTTGTCTAGATTCCCGAGGTAGTAGCTAGGGAGTATGAATGTCTCAGCAGAGAAGGGAAAACATCAAACACTTACCAAGCTGGCAAAGTGAACCTCATAAGGTAATGAACCATGCAACACTAAATATGATGAATTTGCCCGAGTGCATTTTGCTGAAACCAATTAAATACATTTATTTGCCAAGGAGGTTGTCCACTATTTTATACATGAATATCATGCAGCTTGTCAATGCAGTGTATTATTTTTGGTGCATATGTCATCTGAATGCAACCATCACAACTGCTACCTTGTGTACAGCTAATATGAACTGTGATAAGTTATGTATTGTTGTCACATTTCTTCAGCTTGATACAGTTATGGAAATGCTCGTTGCAGCTTCTCAAGAATGGCATAGTGGAAGGTATTCATGGGGCAGACATTCTGTGTGGGGTGTTTAGAATGTGTGATATTCTGGTGTGTTGCTTTGATGAAATGCACACAGGTGGCGGCATTCCTTCATTTGAGAAACAGCTGAACTACGCTTCCGGCCAGCTTCAGGCTCATCAGGCGCATCTCTCAGCTGCCAGGAGCCTCAGGTAAACTGATGGACGGACAATAAGAGCTCAAGCTCTCTGTTGTTGGTGGGAGGGGAGGGTGGATGATAGTAGGTCACACTTGCATGAGGTGTTCTTTTCCTGGCCTGAACTAGACTTATTCCTTACTCTGCCAAGCAAACAACAACGATGCATGCAAAATTAAAATTACCAAGAACTTTTTTTGGTGCAAATATCTGTTGGTGAGTTAATTATTACTGTGTGTGTACCCACAGATCTTCCCTGTCGACATTGAGGACGTCTCTGGAGGAGAGTATTAAAAAGTTGGAGACAGAACTCAGAGAACATGCACCAGCAGACCACATTGCTCACCATCCTACTCTCACAGAGGCTGGAAAGATGCACTCACCTCTTCGGACACACAACTCCTCTTCCTCTACTGCCTCCTCTTATTCTGTTCCACAATTCTTCGTTCCCAATATTACCTTACCAGTTAGTCATGCTGTTTCTGAAGTTGTTGAATGCTGAGTGTGATGGTGATTAATGATGTATCTCATAGAGTCTGGACTTGGGGCTGATCCCTCCCACTCCAATCAAGAAAGGAGAGGCCATGTCACCTGACGCTGCTCTTTCAAGGCTAAGCTTCACTACCCAAGAAGGTCAGTGGTGCCACTTCTTAACAATGATTGTATGAATTTCCTGTATTTTTATTTAACCGTTTAGTGTCTACTCCTGTTGCTGTGGAAGACATGTCTTACAACATTCTGCAAGATTCTCAACTAAGGCAGCGGAAATTGTATCCTGGTGTTAGTATTTTCACCAGTGGTGGTCTTTCTGGAATGCCCCATGGATCTCAAAGTACTGTTCACACTGGATTCGGCTCCTCCATCACAGACAGTCATCTTGAGATGAGGAAGGAGCTGAAGGAAAGAGGACCTGGTGCAGCCAGTCTTTCTGTGGGTGCAGTCATGGAAGGGGTTAGGTTGTCTGAGGAGAAGATCAGTGTACCAGGAAGTTCAGGAAAGAGAGAAACTATTTCTGAGGCTCCATCGATGTCCGACATGAAGCATGGGTGTTCATCTTCTGTCTTGTTTGCACAATTAGATGCTGCACACCAGCAGGGCAATGATGCTTCACTTGCTGTAGGAGTTAATTCCTCTCCCATCACCCTGAGTGGTGCTCATTCTGTAGACTTAAAATCCCACTTGATAGGTGCTGCTCGTTCTGTGACAACCACTCCTCATTGGAAGGGCACATTCAAGACACACTCAGCTATTTGGACCACTGAGGGGGAGGGGCTTGCTGCCCCCCACCATCTGGTGGAGACGAGTCACCGCCCACACACTTCAGAGACCTCGCAAATGACGAACATACTTTCCCCCAGGTCCACTACAGGGGTAACTCAACCTCAAAAATCAAACCATGCAACACCCACTTCAAAAACTGTGCACACACAGGCGGTGGGTCTCCGTTCAACTGCTACGCATGCTTCCCAGCTGAGGAAGGCTGGTACGCCCACTACAAATGCCATCCTTCAGACATCCTCTAAAGAAGCTGCTTCGTCACCCCAGAGGACTGGAGTTGCTAGGGATGATCTCCAAATGAAGAGCAAATCTCGTGCACATGATATATTAGCAGATCAGGTATATATAAAGCTGATTTATGTTTAGTTTGTAACACTGATTCTTGCTAATTTGGAACACTGATTTTTACTACATTTAATGGCATGATATGACTTAAACATAGCACATAGTTCTTATTTACTGACAGATGTGTGTAGCGACATGCACACTTGCCTTATTCTTGTGTGTGTTTAGATTGCTGCAGCGGTGTCTTGTTGGAGCGAGTCTGACGACAGTTCCCTGTCAGAGATTACCGTCACTCCACCCGGCCTGCTCCATTCTGTGATGGACACTGTGGCTGCTATGGGTGAGGATGATCAATGTCTAATGCATTGCAATATGCAGGTGTTGGCTATATCGTTACATACTGCAAGGACACATGAGCTCAATATCTGTTGTGTATTTCTTGGTGTACAGGTACCGATGCTTTTAGTTCTCGGGACCTCATTCCTCGTACTCCAGACCCCTCTCATCTTCCTGCAAATCGAAGAAGTGGAGGTTAGTGGAGATAATGGAGTAGGGGGTTTATGGTGACTTGGTACTCTATTTGGTATAGGAGAAACAGGAAACAGCAAAGAAGATTATTTATTTTTTGCACAAGATGTATCGACCTCAGGAGAATATCAGCCTTCTACTCCAAGCAGCACCATGGATGAGGAAGAAGAGAGAAAGGGAAAGGAGACTCTGGAACATATTTCCACCCACAGAAGTGACAAAGTTCCCATGCTATCTCTTGATTGTGCTGATAAAGAGCAGGACATCTCAATGGGCCCCACCCCCATTAGCCACCATGGTGAAGATTGTTATTTTAAATACTTAATTGTCGAAACAGAGCTTGATTTAAACCGCATTTATGTATGGTCAATTTTGGCAATCTTTCAACTCCTTTAAATTGCAATTTACCATCTCAGCGACCACTTGTGATAATCAGTGTGTGAAAATTCCCATGTGCCCATGTCTTTTCTTTTCTTTTTAGAAACATTTTACTTTCAGTGATATTTGTGTAACTAGCAGTAGTACCCTGCATTGCCTGTAGCTTTTATCTAATGGAGGCAACAAACGTGGTGCATCGTGACATCATGTTGATGGTATCATTTGGTTCTGTCTGATTAGTAAAGTTGAGAGATCTCATAGTCTCCTCCCAATGCATTACTGGTGGACCATATCAGTGGTTATAGCAATTGAATTTATCTAAAGCCAACATTACTACAGTTCTTTTTATACCAAAGGGAATGCTCTTGTAGTCCATTAGCTGAGTCACAGTCAGGGAATGTTTTGAAGTAAAACTAATTACGAATCCTTTTTATAGCACACAGAACACTCTTACACTGCCAAAATTGACCATTTTTGGCCTATCATCACCTCCAGTAACTGTGTAGGTCAACATTACCTTATCGTTAGACTTCCCTGTCCCACGTCACCCTCACCTTGTACACAAAGTTGTTTTTATTTAAAATTTTTTAATTTTTTTATTCTGCTGCTCCCCTTGTTTTATTTGTTCATTAGATTTATGGCTAACTGCAACAACAGAAGATGGTGAACATGGATTGTTTGCAGGTATGCATTGTCTATCTTTCTTATTCATTACACTTATCGTAATTGTAGAAATGTTTTCCTTTTCCCCATTAGCACCAGAAAAATTGAACTTAGATATTTATCTCTCTTGGCCTTTGTGAAGGAAATTGTCAATTTCTCAGCAACTAAAATGTAGCATAAACTTGTTTATGTAGCCAGTTTAACATGAAACTGTGCTTTCAAGCTTGCCTGGTCGTATTTTAGTACAATTGTTAAAGGTTTGTAACTCATAGTTTTGTTGCTTCTGCTATTATCCAACATGTGCCAGTTACACTCCATATATTATTACTGTACCTGCAGATTTTAGTCCCCCTGAGTTGGTGTCTGGATCTGAGTCTGGATCAGAATCTGGACCAGAGTCACCTGAATCCGAATCCGAACTCACTATCAGACAAGAATAATAAAATACATATATATATATATATGTCAATCGTCATGTGTTTTCATTATTGATGTAATTGAATTACAGCCTTGGTTCTTTTTGTTGTTATGGATTGAATCTTTTCTCTCTTCCTCTCCTATATTAGTTAGTAAGCAATGAAATTTTGCTTGTTAAACTTTTTTTGTTCAAATGAATCTTTAATTTGTGGTTTAGGGGAATTCCCTAACCAGATTGTGTACTGAGTGGATTGGTCAGATGTTTGCTAAGCACCATTTTTGAAAATATTACACTTTTGATGTGTTTTTTTTTTGGGGGGGGGGGGGGGGGGTTTGTGCATACTATGCTATATCAGTACAAACCCATTACACAAAATTGAACTGGCGTTGAGCTAGAGATATTGACAGTGACATCAACTTGTTTAAGGACAGGAATTTGGAAGCACTGCCTGGACTGGTGTAGCAACCCACCCAGCTAACACGGTTTAGACAAGCTCCCAGACTACACAACCAATCTCCCACTCCTTCCGCTTTAGCGGAAAACACGGGAGCAAGGGGAACCCCTATGTGATTGTTGGCGTGAGCAGAGCAATTACCCAAATTTTGGCGCCAAACCAGCGCTATTTTGTAGCGGATCCCCGCGTAATTGAAGAGCGCTCTATTTCCAGAGAAAGCGTAATGATGGCTGGTGTGTCTCTGAATGTTGGGAGGAGTGACTCTGCTAGCCCAGTTGGGAGTAAGAGGCGGCAGGAAACTTGGAGGGGTTTCTCCAGAGGAGCAGTGCTCAGAATGAAGCTTGTGGACTTCCTGTGAGTACAAGTTACAGGTGACAGGTAGCACGAACTTGATATAGAAAGAAGCTAAAATCTTTTGTTTTATCTTGAAGACTTACCTCTACGTGATATATTCTCTCCCTACTTTTCAGATTGATTTAATATGTAACTTTGGTTTCTTGATTTTTGCATAGATTATATCCTGTATGTATATTGTTGTCTTGTTGGGAAGCGCATCTCATAGGTTGATCTGTTGACCTGTGCAAACCTTCCTGAAAAGTAAAATCAATTCAATATATATTATAGGTTAAATCTTTTTAAAAGAATCTTATGGAAGTAGGCTAAGCTTAGCAATTGAGTGGGTGTTTATATTTTCCAAATTTTACTTTCGGAAGTATTCAGAAGAAATGGTTCTTTTGTCAGCAGCTGCTTCTCTGCCACTTGACCAGTCTCTTAAACTTCAGTGATCCAGTTTCCTGGACATGAATTCAATCCGATCAAAAATAAAATAAATTAAGAATGAATCAAATATATATATATATATATATATATATATATATATATATATATATATATATATATATATATATTCCTATATATTTCAACCCTTACCCAAGAAAAAGAATTTATGATATTTTATTAATTTTTTCATTATATATTTGAAAGCAAGGGTCAAGTCTTCTTTGCAGAAGCTTCACTTAGTGGCTAATGGGAAACTGATGGACAGAAGATTGTTGTGTTTCTTTATTCAATTTAATTTATTGATTTTCAATTCTTGGCAAAGTACAGGAGAAGCAGCCTATCATGGTACTAACTATAGTTGGATGGTAGGATATTGACATCTCAGTTGTTTGCATCGTGTTGATGGATGTTGATTGGATTAGGTTTCCAAAATGGTGCATTGAATCTGAGTAAATGTATACCTAACAGAGGACTTTTCATTGAACCATGGCACCTGTATTTTTTTTAGAAATTTTGTTGAAATAACTCATAAAAATAAAGGATTAGGAGTCTCGAAACTCGGTTCAAACTGTTTTTCTAATTAGTTTGTGCTACCAGACCACTGACCACAATACTGTTAATTATATTCCAATGGGACCGAATTTTTACGTCGGACATCAGACCTTTTTGATCATATTTAGGAAGGTGTGGCCTGCCAGACGAGATTCTGATGAGGTTTGGCAGTGCTGCTGTCTTAGCTGCCTTGAGCAGCTCTATCCAGTAAAAATAACTGATTTTAAAGTATTGATGACCATATTTGGAACTGTTGATGGAGATGCCATTTACAGATGGAGAAGCCCTGCTCTTGAGAAGGTGTTAACAGGTCTGATTGAGAAGGTGTTAACAGGTCTGATTGAGAAGGTGGAGCACATGTTTTGCCAATTTCCTTCCCCTCATATCCATGATCTGACTGTCTGGGAGCACAGGTCTGATTGTGAAGGTGGAGCACATGTTTTGCCAATTTCCTTCCCCTCATATCCATGATCTGACTGTCTGGGAGCACAGGTCTGATTGTGAAGGTGGAGCACATGTTTTGCCAATCTCCTTCCACTTATATCCATGATCCTACTGTCTGGGAGCACATGTGTTGCCAATTCCTTTCCCCTTATATCCATGATTGGGTTGTCTGGGAGCATATGTGTTGCCAATTCCTTCCCCCTTATATCCATCATCTGACTGTCCACTTTTGACCTCCAGCTGAAGCCACCATTTTGATGGTGCCTGTTTGGGTGAGAAAATGCACAATTTGCTGTGGTTCTATGGGGGAACCCCAAAGGTCTGTATTATCTAAGCCACTGACCCTAATTCATGTCCACAGGCCAACTAGCAACCAACCTCCCTTATCTTTGTGGGTATCAATCAAATCAGTGAGGGTTGACTTCAATAGTTTATTGCCTTCACAAACTGCCCTAATTTAGCTCAACAAAGTTCCCCTCAGGGTTGACAGTGTGTAACTGCTAATTTTATTAGGATGTGTGTGACCCATCTAATTTTAATCCATCCACAATTTCAATAAATCACATTTCAATATATTATGATTACTCCCCTACCCCACCCAAATCAGCATTATTATGTCTCTAGGAGATGAAAGGTCTGTTTGGGTTGAAAAAGTCAATTCTCAGGATCTCCTCAGTTTCCAATCTTATGACTTCATTGCTGCACCAAACCTTTCAGAATTTTCGCCCAACACACTTTTTTTTTTAATGTTTAGAAAAAATCTCTCTTCTGACGTATTTTAATATTAATTTAGTTTGAATGTTGAATGGTATAATGTGGATGAACCCAAGAACATATTTCAGAACTCTGCCATGCAATGACCTTCCTCCTACCTTTCTCTTCCCTCCTTTCTCTTTCTCCTTTCTCTTTCTCCCCTTCTCTTTCTCCCTCCTTTCTCTTTCTCCCTCCTTCTCTTTCTCCCTCCCCCCCTCATCCTATTCTCCCTCCACCTGTTCTTCACTGGACCCTGCAGAACATTTGACCATGTCATCATCCGCCCCAAACCTCAACTAAATGTAATTGTTGGACCAAATGGTGAGAACTGGGATAAGACCAACTGACAGATCCACTCAGTCGTAATGGATGTTAAAATTTCTTTTCAGGTATTGGAAAATCTAGTTTTGTGTGTGCATTATGCCTTGGGCTTGGCGGTTCCACCACTATTCTCGGTCGTGCTGTCGATGTAAGTTTTACGTTAGTTTATCAATTGTCAATATGTTTGTCTTAATGACTGATTTGCGTATTTTTGTGCTAATTACTTCCCATTGCTACTAAGGAACAGTTACAGTTTTTAACCAGAAGACTAAATCCTTGAAATTTGTGTAGTTAAAAATATGTTTTAAAAGTTTCTTTTCTTCCACCTCTCCATTTAAACTAGGTGAAAGACTTTGTCAAACACGGGAAGAAGACTGGGATTGTTGAAATCACTCTTTGTGATGTTCGAGCTGCGAGGCATCCTGTCATTCGGCGGACATTGACAGCTGAAAACAACTCCTCCAAGTGGACCATAAATGGCAGCCCAGTGAGCGAGAAAGAGGTGAGGAATATTGCACCTGTTGTGTCATTATTCCAAAGGGTGTGAGGAACTCAGTTGGTGTCTTTGTTGTCGCTGTTGCTAGGTGAAGGAGTTGGTGCACTCGGTTGGTATTCAACTTGAGAACAGGTGTATGTTCCTGCCCCAGGTATGCCCAGGTGCAGTGTGTTGTGTTATACTAAACATAATATGTACTTTCAACTAACCAGCCCATTGTACACGTTCACCCAAGGCTTGTCCAATTTTATTCAAATGTGCAGTTAATGTGTGAGTGTGATTTCTTTTTCTTCCACAATGTCTCCATTTCTTGTCGCCTGCTCTAAAGCATGTAACCTCTTGGAAATGTGGTTTAGGTACATTCCCCTGAATAATCACAACAGCACAAACAGAGTAGGGATAATCAAGGCTTACACAATTATAATATCTCTTTCCATATATATAGTATGTGTTTGTGTGTCCTGATATAGGAAAAGCAACCAGGAGCACAATCTTCAATTATATATGTTTGACGTTTATATTGAAAATTGTATACTATCCTGCAAAGTACTGGTTCTATACTAATCAATGTTGTAGCTACCAGAACATGACTGTGTGTTTCAGAAAGTTCTTCTTTGGCTACCTTGATGTGTGGACAGATGTTGCTGCAGTAAGATTTACTGGAGATGTTTAGTTGGTAGGTCTCCTGTGAACTACCCTGCTTGCCCCTTCCATGCCATACACATAAGGTAATAAGAAAACAAGGAACATCTAGTCTTCACCTCTTTGGTCACTGAATAACTGATGAAGGCAGACCTGCGCAGGTCTAGATGTAGCTGTAATAATCATAGTTAATCTGAGCACTAACCTAAATTATTCAGGTTTAAAGGGAAAATCAACTTCTGTGCCTTCTAGAGCCACAGTCAAGCTTAAGCAGCTATTGTGATAAAAACTTGATTGCTGGCAGCTGACAAGCAGCTGTAAGGGTAATCACAAACCCTATGTGTTGTGTGTGCATCTGTTACAAGATGTCAGATGTATGGTTTACACATTGAAATACATCCCTCATCCTAGCAGCTTTGAGAGGGACGCTGCCTCAATGGTGGCTGTGTATGCCTTCATTCTACTTGTTCTGCACCACTCAGTTACAAAAGAACATTTTGCAACTTTACCGTATGGACCACTGTGGAGTCACCAGCTAGTTGAATCATCCAAACTGAACAAATTCTGGACTGCACCAAGCAAGCTGGAAATAATGGAGGGGAATAGAACAGTATGAGGCCTAACCACAAAGATTTTGTTTAAAAGAAATATTAGGTTGAACAATAGTGAATACTCCTGGAATGTTTAAAGGATCCTTAGAATATGCATTTGTTTCCAAATGATTGGTTGATGCTCAAGTCCTAAACAATCATGGTTTATTGATTAGACTGAAGTAGTGACAATATCAATGACCACTTCAGTGATTCTTCTTAGCTGTAGTGGTTACTGTTACTATTAATTGTTTATAAAGTTAGTTAGCCAGTTAAAAGTCAAGGTTTGAAGTTGTCCTCCTTGAGTCCCTACACCATCCAGGCTAGATATAGGGACATGAAGTCGAGAGTCGTTTGATGGTGTCATCATCCAGGACCTGCAGACCATAGACACCATTTGGTGGTGAATATTGACATCTTTTATAATATGGTCTGCAGTTTGATCCTTCACACCACACTCACAGTTTGCTGAAGGGGCCATTCCCCATTTGTGCATGGATGAGTGGAAGTGCCCAACACTGGTTCGAAGGTGGTTTAGCCTCGTCCACGCTGGTCTTGGCAGAGCCAATCCCAGTGGGCGAGGTCCGGCATCAGGGATGAAGGAGCACAGTCTGGAGGCACTGTTGCACCATTCCACACTCCAAGCATGATCTGCCCACCGTGCCACATCGATGTTTAACTCCTTAATAGTCCTTAGGAACTGTTTTGCAGCTGGCACAAATGGGTGCTGTGACTTCAGTTCCCGAGGCTGCTTGGCAGGATCTACTAGCTTGTTGTAGAGCAGATGGCCTGGTACAAGAGCCTGGCAACTGAGAGATAGCTTGGCCTGCCTTCGGCGAAGCTCAGCAGGTTGGATGCCTGCAAGGATGGGAAGGTTGTCCAATGGTGTGGGACGCAGGCATCCAGTTACTACACGGAGTGTGTCCTTAATTGCCATGTCGATGATGCAGGTGTGAACACTGTGACACCAGACAGTTGCACATGGTCCAGGGCAGCTGTTCGAAGAACAGCTCCATTGGCTCCCGATCCGGCAAGCCGCCTCATAGGGGCTATGCGTGAAGTTAGTTTCCACGCAGTGACTCTAGGTGTTGGTGGTATGTAAACAACCTGTCCAGTTTCACACCCAGGTATGTTGGTATCTGGGCGAAGGACAGGCATTTTCCGTCAAGTGAAATGCTGAACTTACGACCTGCCTCCCTGTTGTACAGACGGAAGTCAACCTACATCGTTTTTGACCAACTGAGCTTCAGCCGCCAAGTCTGAAGGTATGCTGCTAGTGTCACAAGATCTTGGCTAAGAACCTCTTTGATGGCCTGCCAGTCTCTAGCAGAATGCATAAAAGCAAGATAGTCTGCATAAGCATATTTCTGCGAGGCTGATGTTGACAAGTCATAGGTGTAGATGTTATAGGAGGGGGCCAAGACCGATCCCTGCGGAACACCGTTTTTGAGACGTCGTAACCTGCTGCGTGTTCCGCTCCCGGTGGTAAGGGTGAAGCTGTGATTTGTGCCAAGCTCCATGATCATTTTGACCATGTGCCTATCTGGCAACAAACGCAGAAGCTTGCAGGTGAGGCTGCAGTGCCATACAGTATCATAGGCTGCTGTGAGATCAGCAAATACAGCACCAGCCTTCTTCTTTGCCAAATATACTCTCTTCGATGTCCTGAGTCAACAAAATGGCTTGATCTATGGTTGATCTCCCATGTCGGAAACCAGCTTGCTCCCTAGGGAGAAGCGGGTCGATGATGGACTCGACATGGGCATAGATAAGACGCTCAAGGATCTTGAAGGGGATGCACAGCAAACAGATGGGTCGATAACTCTTTGGATCTCCTGGAGGCTTATTTGACTTAAATTGCGACAACTAGTGCTCTTCTCCAGATCTTGGGGATCTTGAGGTTGCGCAAGCAGGAAGATAGGAATTCAAACAACCAGGACTTTATTTCAGAACTAGCATGGAGTATTAACTCTGGGCAGATGGAATCTAGGCCAGCGGCTTTCCCAGGCTTCAGGTGTTGAGGGTAGACAGGAGCTCTTCTATGTTGAAATCACCGGAGAGACTCTGACTGTCTGGTGTTAAGACCCTCCATAGGTCAGACACCTCCGAGGCCACGACTCGCTGTCTCTCACAGGGAAGATCCCTTTTCTCACAACTTGTGATGCGATGGATTTGCTGAAATGGGATATTTGCGAGAGGTGTGTCTCCCTACCTGTCAGCCTATTGAGGGTACTCCATGCTAAGTGGCTGGAGTGTGAGTAGTCAATGGAATCGATGGCTTCATTCCACCGTTCACACCTTCGCTGGTCAAGATGGGACAGCAGTGCTGTGGCTGCACTGTTAGACTTTTCCCCATTGGGGGCATCCAGGAAGACGCGATAAAGACTCACACTCCTTATCCCAACACAGTGTGTAGTTGTTTCTGCGACTGCGTGGGATGGATCTTTTAGCCGCTTTGATTATGGCACTGCAGAAGTCCTGATAAGCCTCCTCAACATTGGTGGTACTAGAAGATGTTAAGCTCTGCGTGGCTTCATTGGTGAGGAGGCTGTAGTGATTTCACCGGTTCACTCGGTACTGGGGCCATGAGTTTTGCAGCAGTGATGAGTGAGGGTCGATGTTGAGACCAAGGGAACTTCTCAAGCACACATCTGTCAGGGATCCTGTTGTCTGGTTCGGCACTCACAAAAGGCCAGGTTCGGATTGGTTCCGGTGTTCCAGTGCCCGGAGGTGAAACTGGCTGCACCCTTTGGATTGTGGAGCAGCATTAAGTTATGATTTGCTTCCCACTCAACCAAACACTCCATTGGATGTATTGGCTCTATATTCCCACAGCACATGCTGGCAATTAAATTCACCAGCATAAACACATGGGAATGGGAACACCAGAAGGGACATTGTTAAAAGGCCCGAGGATGGAGGTTTGTAGACTTTGATGATATTTAGTCCAGCAACGTCCAAGCACAACCATTCAATCTCAGAATCTTTGTGAGACCGATTGGCTAGTGTCCAGGACGCTAGCTATCATGGACAAATGTGGCTAGACTATGCTTCCTGCTTGGGATTGACCCAGCTAGTGCAAAGTTTGGAATTACTAGCTTATCAACACAAGTGCAATGGATCTCCTGGAGGATGATGACAGGGGCCTTGGTCTTATGGGCCAGGTGCTCAACCATGCCGATCTTGCTGGCAGTAGTACCTTCAATGTTCAGCTGGAGCACCCCTGGTTGCAGGTACTTCGCTAAGCGCCCTGAAAAAGGCGTTTCCCTGCATTCCAGATAACTCCTGAACTCTAGCCCAGGTGGATGGATCTCTCTTTTTCTTCTTTTCTCCTCTCTCCTTTATTTTCATTCTTCGTCAACTTTAGTTTCCCCTCTTCATCAAAATGATTTTGAAGGTACTTATAAGCCACAGTGTGTGAAGGTAGTTGACATGTGGCCCATGATTTACTGCAAGGCACTACAAGAAATCTGTCACACAGCCACAGGACTGGTTGTGGTCCCACGAAGCCACAGGACTGGTTGTGGTCCTCCTTAGTTACAAGATATCAACAGTCTGAGGTTGTCAGCTATTTTTAAAAAAAGAAGAAAGAATAGAAATGTTTTAGTAGCAAGATAATTTTCGGTGATAAGAGTGTTGGAGTAACATGTGCTGTGCAGTTGGGAATACTATAGTGATATGATGATGATGTGTTTGCAGGATATGGTGGTTGAGTTTGCCCGAATGAACAAGCAAGAGCTTTTGCTGGAGACGGAGAAAACTGTAAGTTTGGAGGAAGGGATGTCCATGTATGGATTGGGGGGGGGGGGGGGGGGGGGGAGGTTGGGATATTCGGTACTCTATGGTGTCATGTTCTGTGTTGTTTTTTTTATGAGAGTTGTGGTAAGATCCATACCCAAAACATAGTCGAATTGACAAATATTTGAGTTCACATATGACAATGTTTGTCTACGCATTGAGTATAAGATATGTTGGTCTATCTATTCAAAAGTGGATGAATTTATGACAGCAGATCAGTGAGATAGTATCATGGCAATGGGTCAGCTTGCTCGAGTGTTGTGTCAGTCAACCCACTGGGGAGGGCAAAGCACTGCACTTTATTTGACACTGTAAACAGTTTGTTTGTTTATTTAATATTGCCAGACCTTTCATAGTAATGACTGACCACAACTCCCATGGCAACCACTTCCATTCAGAACTGTTGTAATCGTGTGATGTGGCTTCATTAATTTCCTCCTCTTTTCTATTAAAAAAAAAGAAGTGTAAGTGGGTAATGTATTGGTACTCTATTGGAATGGTCCAGGTTTCAGTGGGACCTCAAAATTATAAAATAGAAGCTTATCATAATGGCTAAATTTTACATCTCATCTATTTGGCTGCATATTTGCAGACTTCAGTTAATATTATTTCCAAAGGAGTTCACTTGCCTTCACTAAGTTGGTAAAAAAGAAATGTGAAGAACTGTAAATGTGAGGTAAGAGCTCTCTCCCAGTTCTGTCCTTCCACATACTTAACTAGCTAGGCTACATTTGATCCTCATAATAAACAACCGTGCAATGGATGATCTGCAAGGAGCATCAACAATGTTGCTGTGATATTCTGCAGGGAGCATCAACAATGTTGCTGTAATATTCTGCAGGGAGCATTAACAATGTTGCTATGATGTTCTGCAGGGAGCATCAGTGTAATGTTACTTGTTGCAACATTGGCTGATAGTAATGTATTCCTGTTTGACTAAATCATGACATAAGAATGTGATGCCATCCCCTTTTTCCTCAGGTTAGTCCCATGGAACTGTACCAGGACCACAAGGAGCTTAAAAACCAGAAATCTGAGCAATCCAAGTCACATGATCTCATCAAGAAGGATCAGAAAGATCTGGAGGAGCTGGAACGCAAAAACAAGCTTCTGGAGAGAGATGTGAAACGATACCAGAACCGGCAGGAACTCCTCCAGCATATCAAACACATCACCTACAAGAAATACTGGGCAGTGAGTGTGAGAGGGCGAGAGAGTGTGTGTATGTGTGTTTGCCACAGAGATGTTCTAAATCTTTGTAAGTTTTTGTCGTTCACAAAATATCATGAAATGTGTGTGTGAAGTTTTATCAATAGATGTAGTCATGCTCTTGCCATGCTCTAGCCATGCATGCATGCATGTGTGTGTGGCACACTAGGAACCAGTGGGGGGCAATCTCTATCTTTCCAGTTGTTGCTTTACCAAACTCCCCGAATTTCCAGATATTTTGTCTTGTTTTTCTGCTCTTTGTTGTTGGGTTTTTTTTTGGTTTTTTTTTCCTTTTCTTTTCTTTTTCAAATGCTTTGTGGTTCCTGGCTTAAAAAAACAAGGCAATTGATGACATGATGTACTTGAGTACATACTGAACGTCTTCAATGCAATTAAAGCCTACAATGCAATTATTCTATCTGCCTATTTATGTGTGTGTTTGCGAATGTGTGTGTTTGCGAATGTGTGTGTTTGCGAATGTGTGTGTTTGCGAATGTGTGTGTTTTCGAATGTGTGTTTATCCGGCTAAAGCTCGAGAACCAGAGGATTGAATGAAGCTCAAGGTTTCTGCGGTGACTCTTTTGTACCACATGAACATTTTGACAGAGTCCCACCTAGCCAAACCTCTTTCTGTGAGTGTCACTGGCAAAATGTAAGAACCAAAGATGGAGATTTGGAAGGGGGGGGGGGGGGGAGGTTGTGGCTTCAAGCCCCACTTCCAGGAGGGATTTGTGTGTGTGTGTTGTCACCAACCTAACTTCTTGATATAGAAAATGAGCAGTTGTACAATGAAGTGACTTTTACAAAACATACTGAGCTGGTGATGAGGATCTGCAGCATCAATGGATTCTATGCAATAGTCAGAGATAACTTGCATGCAGAGCATAACAGTGTAAGTGGAAGTGGTTGATAATTTTCAACTTGAGGTTTTTATCTCCAGACTCATGCGGAGGTTAAGATACTGTGTACATTAACCCTGCTGAGCTCACATGATGGAAGACTGAACTGGTGGATAGCTTAGGATGAAGAGATTCACAAGGGGCTCCTGCATACTGCTTCAAAAGTCTAGGACCAATGCCATCCCAACCTGGCTTTGCATGGGGTCCAGTGGTGAGACAGACAGCCCCATGCACTAGTCCACATAGCTCCAGCTGGCAGAGTTCTGTCTCTAGTAGGCAGATCACTGAGACAGGGCAAGGTAAATTGGGCTGTATGTAGACCCTGAGTGGAGATATTTGTTAAATGGAAGCTTAAGTTAAATCCACGGTTGATTTAGGGAAGAATTAGAACCCTATCCTTTAGGTAGCCAATGTATTTGTATAAACTAAAAAAATTTTGTTGTTGGAACTCTGACTGAAACATTCCTTAATATTACCATTTAGCTCCCCGTGTTTCATCTACCAACCATTCCTAATCCCTATTTAACTTTTCTTTGAGTCTTGGTTGAATTTTTTTGTTCCAGTTATATAATTAATACATAGTATAAGCTTGTTTGAATGTAGGCATAGCAACATGCTACAGTTGGTAAGCTTTTTGGATAACTTTAGCAGTGATTGCCTTGAGCACCTTATACTCAACACACTTGATGTTGATCACTTTACCATACAATCTTACCCCCACTCTTTTTTCTCTATTCCTCTCCCACCCTTCATCTTCCTTCCCCCCTCCCCCCACCTCTCCCTCCCCACCTTCTCTTTCATCTCTCTCCCTTCTTGCTTATGTCACTCTCTTCTCAGCCTTTTATTATTTAAAAAAAAAAAAATTTATTATTATTATTTTATATGCTAATCCTTCCTCTCTCTCTCTGTCCTTGCCCCAGAAATACCAACAAGCTTGGGCCATCTACGACCAGAAGAAGAAGGACTTCAAGGATGTAGAGTCAGAACTGAGTCGCATGACCCAAGGGTACCAGCCCATCAAGGCACAGCTCACAGCGCAGAATGCTGAAGTGGACCTCTGCAAGAACTCGGCAAAAGAGGCTGTGCAAAAGTGTCAGCGGATAGAGAAAACCCTGAGGGAGAAGAGCAATAAGATGAATGAGCTGAGGGACACACTGGAGCAGCCTAAGCAGGAACTGGAGAATGCCAAACAGGAGGAGGCTGCTCGCCAGAATAAAATCGATACATGGCGAAGAGAGATTGATGTAAAATATATTATTTGTATGTTGTGTTTTTTTTGTATGTGTGTTATGAGTGTTTGTTTTTTTTTGTTTGATTTGTTTTGGGGTGAGGGGATTCGTTGATATGGCCTTTAGGAGTAGATGAAGTGTTTATATTTCGTGAATTGTTGAAACAGTTGGACTAAGAAGCCTGACTATAGAGGTATCCAACCTTCCATGCATGAATTTCATTTTGGGTGACCTAGAAGTCAGACTGTTGAGCTAACAAGTAGGCATGCAGCCAGCATTCCTGTAGATATTTTTAGAAAAGTCAGAATGTTTTGGAGGCATGGTGTAAGTGATGAAAGGTAGATTGACAACTATCAGTGGATAGTCCTGCATTGTGTGCTTTAGAATGAAATGAACAAAGTTAGTTGTTCATTTGCCTAACAGAACTGTGAATGTACCTCTTTGATCTAATTGCCATAACGCAAATTTTCATTCTGGCTTTCTCTTTCAGACTTATTCTAGGTAGAGTTCACCTTTTTTATTATCCATTATTACATTGAAATTTCAATCAAAAAATGATTTTGTAACTCACCTGGTTCTCTTCTTAGTACCCAATAGTACTCCATTATCAGTGATGGATCTAGGGGGGGGGGGGGGGGGCAATTCAGCCAGTGTTCCCCCCACCTTAGTTACAAATTTCAACCATCACTACTAACCAAACAGGCAACTTTACATAATACCCCTTCATTTGGATCCCTGGGGGGGGGGGGTAATTCAACTTTGCCCACCCTTCTCCCAAGATAAAAAAATTAATGAGCAAATCCCAGAAAACACACACAAAAAAAAAGGCCAGAAAATCCACCCCAGCAGCAATTCCTACCACCATTACTAACCAAACAACCAACTTTTCTTGTGCAGCTGAATGGTCAGAAGTAACTGATGGGGGTGCAGTCTAAAACAGCATTTTCAAGGAAAGGATACCTCAGCAATCACTCTAAAGCAGAGAGAGAACTTACACAAAAGTTGCCTGCAGTGGATGATTTGGGAAAATATTTATAAATATAATTATATGTCAAACTTTCGAAAAACTTCATTGTTCAGCAGAATATATTGAGCTTGGTGCTATCTTACCTTGGCTCCCTGAAATTTGTTCAAAGCTACTTCTGTTACTTGTGGACCACCACTAATTATTCCACTGTAATTAATCCATGAACTTCGGAAAGACAGAAGGACAGATGTAGAAATGCAAATGTAAAAATATTAATAGGGTATTTTAAACCAGTCAATATAATATATGTATGTGTACGTAGAAAAGGTAGAGCCTTTTCTGTTTACTGTTGTCACCTTGTCCCCAGGGCTTCAAGCGAGAGTTGGAGGAGCTGGAGTCTGTGGACTCCGTCAATTCTAAAGTGACCCAGCTTAACTCAGAAATCAAGAAGATTAAGGAAGAAATCTCAAGCTTGTCAGATAGACAGGGGGAGCTGATGGCTGAGCGGCAAGATCTGGAAGATTCTGCAAGGTATTTGTGGGAGGGTTCATACAGGTAATAGGGGGTGGCTATTTCTTGATGTGGGGAGGGAGGGAGGGCCTTATTTTATTGCAATATTGGGTCTGGGGATATTCGTGTGCATTACTCTAACCAAGGCAAAAGCTCCTTCCCCCCCCTTTTTACTGCTTAATGATCTTGAAAGAAGACATTACTTCTTTGATTGATTTGCTTCACGGTGTACATCTCTATGCAATCAGAGATTACTAGGACTCTATGAGATTCAATACTCTGGTTTATGCAATTGGAATATCCGTGCTTCAGTAGTGACTGTGAGAATATGGTCACCCATGAACACATGTTACTTCTAGATTACACAGAACAGAGTGTGACTCGAGGGCCGCCAATATGTGCTCATTACAAAATTGGACAATTCTGCCACAATAAAGATTGTGTGACTTGTGGGTGCATCAGTTGATATAGGGTGTGGCTTCGTAACAGGTGTGTGGTTAGTGGGAAGTATTGGTGATGCAAGCGTCCCTCCGCCTCCCCCCCTCCTTGCTGTGCCTCTGTAACGTAATCCGTGTAATTACATTATTGCTCTGCCCAGGAGAGCTGAGGGAGAGTTGAGGGAGATCAACAGCATCAGGACACAAAGACTCCAGAAAATGGAGCAGAGGAAGGAGCACTCCACAGTGAAGGTCATCCACTGGCTCAAGGAGAACCAGCACAAGTTCAAGCAGTGTATTCTTGAGCCCATCTGCTTGACGCTCAACATCAAAGACCCTCACTACACCAAGCAAGCTGAGTCCTTCTTCACTGGCAAAGATTTCTACTCCTTTGTGGCGCAGAATGAGGAGGACAGGGAGCGGTTTCTGAGGGAGGTGAGGCCCACAGAGCTCATTAAATTACCCAGAGGTCGTGTAAGGCTGATGTGTTAGGCAGGTTTTTTTAATTTCACATTTAATGAGAAATGGAGATATCGTGTGTTAATTTTTAACAACCAAAAAGACAGCAACTTGTGTGGGTGTGATTTTCAGATTCACACAAACACCTGGATCCTCTGGCATTTGTCTGCCACACTTTGGTGGTCAGCCATTTCATTTAACCCTCTATAGCCAAAGATTATTATCTAATTAATGTAATTATTTAATCTAAATTATTTTTTAATTAAGCTAGCATACCAAACCATTTACGTATGAGATGAAGAGAAACTTGGATAAGGTGATGGATGAAATATATATTTTTTAAATAACGATTTGGTTCAATATTTATAAGTCCAATGTTTTATTTTTGTAATCCAAAAGGATTAACCAAATCCACATTGCTTTTTCATTGCAACCCCAACTTTAGTTCTTGTAAATTCTATAAACATTCCCTTTATTATCCATTCTTACCGGCCTTCCTCTCAGGTTTGTGACACCATGCATCTCAAGGTGAACATTGTGCGAGCCCCAGACAAGTCTCTGAGCTCCTTCACACCGGGGACCTCCTTTGAGGTCCTGCATGAGTACGGCTTTGAGGCAATGCTACTGGACAAACTGGATGCTCCCGAGCCTGTGCTCTGCTTCTTCTGCCAGCATCAGGGGCTGCACCATATTCCCATTGCAAGGGACCTCCGGCCAGACGAGCTGCATCGGATCACCACCGCCCTGCCTCATCTGCAGGGCTTTTTCACTGCAACCACACGGGTGAGTTGTGTCTAGCCATGATGACAACTGATGGCCTCTCTTTATCTCTCCAGTTGCTAACTTTTCTTTCGTAGTATTCTATCAAGAAGAGTAAGTACAGAAGTGGCACCAGCACTCGCTCCCATGAGATCTTGTGAGTTGTTTCTTCTTTTTTTTTCAAGTTAATATTTTGTTCTTTTGAATTAGTTTCATGTTGTCTTTTTTTAATTCTTACTTCAATTTTATATATTTATCTCATTTATTTGCTAACTCCTATATATTTTTTCAGTAGTGGACCTGTTTTTGTTATAATTTGGCTCTGCAATGGCTAAAGGGATTTTGATGAAATTTGTAGACATGATCTTTAGGTTCCTGGCTGTGATAAAAATAAAAACAATTTACCAAAAGTTGCCCCCCCCCCCCCCCTTCTCCTCAGTGGGGAAAAAGAGGTTCAAATTTTCCATATAAAAAAAGTATAAGGCATGGTGTTTGTAAGCAGAAGATCTGTGGTTCGAACCAAGCTGGGCATATCTTTTTTCCTGTTTTTTTTTTTTTTTTCTCTTACCTTTTTCTTTATTCTCTCTTTTCTTTCTTATTTCCCTTCCAACATTTCTTATGGTTGATCCTGACCAAACTTTCAGGGTTGATGAGGCTATACACTCTGGTGGGTGGTCTGTGATGAACCTAAATCAAATTTCTGTGTGCACACACACACACACACACACACACACACACACACACACACACACACACACACACACACACACACACACACACACACAGAGGGTAAAAATGCTACTAATAGTGACACATCAAGGTTGAGAAATGCTCAGCCATTATGTTCCTTGAGAAGAAAAGTAGTGTTATTAGCTTGATCAAATTTCACTGCCTGTATTCTTTCAACTAAATCTCCAGAATCAGAAGTGTTTTAAAAATGTAGGCTTTGTACGTGCTTTTGTTGGGGACTGGGTGAGCTGGAAAGCAAATATTTAAATTTAAAAAAAACAAAAAACAAAAAAAAAACCTAATTAAATAAAGTAGGGGGAAAATGGCAATTAAATTTTCATCGCCATTATTCTTTGACCTGTAATTTTCTTGTATTCAAGGAAGGTTTGGAAGTGTCCCACAGCTGTTGGATTTGGGAGTACAAAAATTCAGTACCCTTTACCCAGGCAAAGCTGGGTAACTCTGCTAATACTTGTATAATATATACTGATTGGTTATAAAACTTCTATGTCTGTGTAGTCAACCGTGGTTCCTCGTGGCCAGTATTAATGCTAAGAAAAAGGAAAGCATAGAACAATCTCTGCAGGTATTTTTTTTTTTAATATTGATGACTTTTCTTTCTTTTTTTTAATAATGATGACACTTTACCTAATAATGTGATCACTTGAAGAGAAACAAAACTGCTCTGGCTGGCTTGGACCAGGGATATCAGAAATTGGAGTATGAAGACCAGCAACTTCGAAGGGAAGATGCCAGTTTGCGAGACCAAAAGCAGAAGCTGAGGAGGGTAATGGACAACAGAAAGTCTCACCAGAGCAACATCAGATCCAGGGAGAAGAGGTAGGAGATCTCCGAAGGTGTTGTCTTCATATTGTCAATGTCAAAGATTGCTTTGTGTGTCTGCAGACAGGAGCAAGCTATGGCAGTGACCTTCAACATCAACGAAGCTGAGGAGAAGTGTATTAGAGCTGTGGATAAGGTCAGCGGCTACATCAGAGTGTGGGTGGATTTGTTAGTGGGTGGTGGGGGTGAGGTGTGCGTTATGTGAGGTGTGTGTTATGTGAGGTGTGTGTTGGAAGGATTTTTTCATTAATATTTTTTACACCAAAAGATAAATCCTGGTCCTGGTTGATATGGTCAGGAATATCCTCCGGAACAATGAAGCTGGTGAGATTGCTGGTTGCCATTGATTATAATATAGAAAATAGTGAACACAATTTGATCTCACATATTTTCAATAAAAATGTTGATCCAGGTGGTGGCCAAACTGGTTTCAACACGTATAACTGTTTCCATGTGAATAAATGTTCAATGTCCAAATCTATTCATAGATTTATTTACAGAATGACATTTAATTTAAATGAGGTAGATCCAGAGAGGAGAGAGAGACATAAATTGATGCAGTAGATAATGTTTTGTTTGTTTCGTGCTATGTCTACCATGTAGATCCAGAGGGATCGACTGCAGTGTTTGGAGAAACTGAAGGTGCTGGTACGTGAGAATATGGCGTGCATAGACGAGACTATCCGAACAGTCCTTGCTGTGCGCAGAGCTGATGCCAAGTCAAGCAACTTGAGTGAACAGTTTCGCCAGGCCAGGTCTGCCTATGATGACGCTCGGGTGAGCAACAGGAAACAAACACAAGGACAATTTTGCAACATTTCATAATAATAGAATGCACGAGTAAAATTATCCATCATCCCTAAATTGCGATGTTGCATGATATATGATCGTGGATTAAAGTAATATGCAAGTATCACGTGATGAATAAAGTGAAAGTCACTTGTTTTAATTTTTCAGCAAAAGGCGACAGACTCTAAATCTTCAATGATTGCAAGCAGAGACACAGCCAGCCAGTTGCTTGCTGTGGCCAGGGAAAAGACAGGTGCCAGGAAGCCCGAGGAACAGCCTGAGGTCTTCAGGAACTTTGACCGTTATCCTGACATTCTGAGTGAGATTGACGACCAGCTTCATGACCTGAATGCTCAAGCCCAGATATGTGAGGGCACTGACACTCATGTAGGTGGAGTGGGTGTGGCTTCATTAATGACAACTCTTCGTTGTATTCCACTGCTGTAGATAACAGCAAATTGATTTCACCCTAATTTATCTAGCCGGCCAGTTGGATATATGTAGCAATTTAATAGGCTAGTTTGTAGATACTGACCATTTTCAAGCCCAGTATACTAATGGGCTACTTCCAGTGTTACTTATCAAAGAGGCAATGTCCATTAGACAGGGAAATAGGGATATATTATGTTCTGTCTTGTTCCTGTGTTTTGTTGAAGTTGTTGATTTTCTCCCTTTTTTTAGTGCCATATTTTATTACTGCAGATGCTAGTTTTAATTTTGATGTTATGATTGTTGAGTTGTTTTAATGTGCCTTGCTGATGATGTTGCTGATGATATGTGTTAAGTTATATGAAGAGTTTAAGGAGAGAGAGGCAACTATCGAGGGGTTGAAACGTGAGGTGAGATGGCCGTATTGCATATAGGTGCAGGTTTATGTTGGATTCACACATGTATCATGTCTCAGCTTGCTGTGAAGATTGCCAACCTTGAAGACAGTAACAATTGTATCAAAAGTCTTAAAGAGAGGTATGGCCATTATGGACACCATCTCACTTCCTCCTCTCTCCCCTCAATTCAATTCCTCCACTCTCCTCCCCCTCCACTCTCCTCCCTTCCCCTCATTATTTCTCCCCATCACTTCATCTACCTCCCTCCCATCATCCATCCTATTTCCCACCATTTCCTCCACCCCTCATTTCCTACTCCTCCCACCCCCTTCATTTCCTCCCACCTTGACTTCCTCATTCCTGCTCCCTTAAATTTCTATTCCTCCTACACCCCTCCATTTCCTCCTTCCTCCACTTCCTCATTCCTCCTACTCCTACCCTAACTCCATTTCCACGTCCCTTCATTTCCTACTCCTTTCATTGCTTTATCATCTCTCCACCCCTTCACTTCCTACTCCCAACTCCTCCACTTTCTACTCCCTCTAACTCCCCCACTTCCTACTCCCTCTAACTCCCCCACTTCCTACTCCCTCCACCTCCCCCCACTTCCTACTCCCTCCACCTCCCCCCACTTCCTACTCCCTCCACCTCCCCCACTTCCTACTCCCTCCACCTCCCCCCCACTTCCTACTCCCTCCACCTCCCCCCCACTTCCTACTTCCTCCACCTATCTATCGACTACAGGTGGCTGAATCCTCTACTGGAACTAATAGAGCGAGTGAATGTTCGTTTCAGCAGCTATTTCTCCTCGCACACACAGATGGATTGTGCCGGGATAGTGAGGCTGGAGCCTAATCCGGCAGACAACCCAGACTGCTCCGACTTTGATAAGTACGGGGTTCAGATTAAGGTCAAGTTCAGGGACGAGGAGGAGCTACATGAGCTGAACGCACAGAGGCAGAGTGGAGGAGAGAGGAGTGTCTCCACAGTCCTCTACCTCATGGCCCTGCAGGTGCATAAGTGAGGGTGTGGTTGTGTGTGTCCGTGGTTGTGTGTGTCCGTGGTTGTGTGCATGTGCAGCATTGGCAGCAGATTATTACTCAAGTTGACTTAGAACTGGTAGCAGAGCTTGAATAGATTACACAAGAAACACTATTCATTGATAATTCTGCTACCACTCATCTCAGACTTGCTCCAGTTCTGTACCAAAACCACAACCATGTGGCATAATGTTTGGTTGAACCAGTTTGGGGATGGGGATGAGTGCTTCAATTGATGTAGCTGGTCGGGCAAGCTTTGGATAGTGAGAGGGGGGTGTGGTGTGGGGTATTGTGGTTGTGGAGTGGGGTCTGAACAGTTGGACAGAAGCAATAATGTCTGCAGCTAGAGATTAGGAAAAAAAGCGACTGTTTTCAGAGAAAATTGTGTGGCTATTATAAGCTTGAAAGGGGTGGAACCAATGATAGTTCTCAGTAAGTTTGCACTTTGGGAATACCATCGACTCTGGGTGCTTTGACAGAATACTGAAGTGCCTGAGCTGAGGATATTAGGAGCAGTGTACATTCCTTGTTTGGATGACTGCCACCCACTGGGAGGCATGAGATGGACTTGCAGTGAAGAGACGGTAAGAGGTGTGCGTGAGTGTCTGTGTGTGTCTGATTTCTATGCAACAAGCTGCAGGAATGATACCAGAGCCGCTGGGTGGGCAAGACGACTCTAGACTTCTTTAAGTATGTGAAGTGTGTGTTACGAAGGAGACTAAGATTGCTGGGCTAAGGAAAGTGACTGGGATCATTTACTAAATAGTGTTATTCAGTGTCACACAACATTCTCCAGTTAATCAGGAGAAGGGTAGGTCTAGCAGTCCAGTCTTTATCTTTCTCCCATTCATTTTATATATTAATGTGCTTGTCCGTCCATCTGTCACATTGCACATCAAATTTTAAAAAATTGTTTTTAAATTTTAGGTGTCTGCTACTGTTCTTGTGAGCAGTGAAACTTCACCCAAAAAAAAGTTCAGGAAATAGGTTATATAAGAATAAAGAAGGAACTGGGAAGCAGCGAGGTTTATGCTATCCAAGAGAAAGTTAGTCTTTTGTGGATAACCCTTACCATACATGTAATTTTATTGATTTTTATAAAAGACCATTTGTCTCCCTAGACAGCACTTTTACCTACTAGACTACCAAAATAGTTTACAAAAGGAATTTATTATATTTGAGACTGAGAGAGCAGCAGTGGAGTCTGAGGCAGAGAAGAAAAGCTGCACCATTTGAAATTATGAGGTGGCAAGGAAAAGGATAACCAGTTGCAGAGGGGAATGCTCATAACCCTAGAGAATTGGGTTGGTTTTTTTTTGTTTTTTTAAATTTTATCACAGTACTCTCCACAGCCAAGTTGGCTAAAACCACATTGATTAATATGTTCAGCCAATACCTATTGCTGTTTTTTTGCTCTTCATCTGTGTTTCCTGAAAAAAATTTTTGTCGCCTATAACTTTCCAAACAAACTATTTATCTATTGTTTTTATAGCTCTAGCTCATCCTGTATTGATAGGCTAATATTCCATTGTTGTGTATCAGTCTACACTCTGAACAATTTGGAATATTTTAAAGTAGCTCTATATCAAGAGAGCAGCAATTGGGGTACACATTTACTTCTCCTTTTCTCCATAAAGTTAAAAATTAAGTTTGCTTTCCATATTGAAGAACTTTGGGGAAGTGTCAGAGAGGCCCACCCCTCTCCAAAATCATTGTTAATGCTCGTTCATGACAGAAGCACAGAAAATTATATATCAAGCAGAAAAAATGAACTTATGAATGATCCTACACTGATAGTGTAGTATAAAAAATTATGTTGTGCAGTAAAACTGTAATGTGATTTTAACCGTGGTAGTTTTGGTGTATATAAGTTCGATCTATATTATTCCAGTAGAAGATTAATAGTTGGGCTAAGGAACCAACTTGAAACACTTTCAATGCTTATTTTACTGAACATATTTGTTACTACGGGAGGATAAAAGCTGATGGAAAAGTCGTCCATATGGCGGGTTCTCGCTAGTATACTAGAATTTGGCACACACTTTACTGATGGTTTTAAAAGCCCTGTAATATCTGGTACTTTTTTTCCAATCCTAACTAGTGATGGTGATGCAGTTTCTGTGTAGTGTGCAGTTTCTGTGTAGTGTGCAGTTTCTGTGTAGTGTGCAGTTTCTGTGTAGTGTGCAGTTTCTGTGTAGTGTGCAGTTTCTGTGTAGTGTGCATCACAGTGTATCCTCTATTTTTTCAGTGTTAGACTCTCACATGCTGCCTTGCAAGGAATACTGTCTTATGTGCCTTCCCTGAAATGCTAGAATAGGGATCATGTTTAGTTCAGAGTTTGTGATGTAGTGTCTCCCGATGGTCATATTGAGAATCGTCCAGTGTGGTGGTTATTTAAGCAAATGATTCTTCAGCTGTGCACGGATTTAGACTGTGCCACCAGGGTCATGGTGTCAGGCAACTGATGTGAGTCAATATTCGAGTGAGAGAGAGAGAACATGTTCACTGTTCACCTGCTGAAGTTTTGAGTGAGAAGTTCAACACGGAATGTGACTGTGCCTCCTTTATTCTCATTCCCCTCCACCCCCTCACCTCTTTCCCTTATTCAGGGAAACACAACATGTCCCTTTCGGGTGGTGGACGAGATAAACCAGGGCATGGACCCCGTCAATGAGCGACATATCTTTAACCTCATTGTCAAGTCTGCTGTTGAGGGGGCCCAGTATTTCCTGCTCACCCCCAAGGTTGGTGTGATGTAGGTGTGGTGGGCGTGGCAAGTTATGTTTAGAGGAAATTGTAAATTTGTTGTGTCTGCATATGAAAGTTGCCTCACCATTTCTGTCTGTATGTTATAAGTATCACATGTGAATATGAGCATGTATTTTAACCAAGAGTGCTGAACTGTGTGGGGTGGGGATGTCATCTGTGTGTGTGTGAGAGAGAGTGAATGATAAGACTGTTTGGAAACCAGTATTTATTTGATATTGCAGGTGCTTCCTAACTTGGATTATTCCAATGCGGTAGCCCTCCATCTTATCCACAATGGGCAATTGTCAGTGGACAGTGAGGAGTGGACCTTCAACCAGTTCTTGAGCCAAAGCAAGAACTGAACTCATAGATCAGCCACTATTACACAACATTTATTCTTACTTATTCTACACTTGTATGCATGCCTTTGCTACTTCCTGATTTTCATGTTTAAACACAACTCAGCTTCTTACTATAAAAAAATAAAATAAAAAAAATTTAGAAAAAAAAATATATATATATATTTAAAAAATATATATATATTTTTTTACTTTCAAAAATTATGGGGAAAAAGGGATAGAAAATTGGTGAATGTTTGTGTCAAGGAGCAGGGACTAAAATGATTTTCTAACAGTAGCAATGTGAATGATATGCTGCAGACTACATTGATAGTGAGACCTGGAAATGCATGCACATATAACAGCCTGGTGATTGGCTAAAATGTATGTGGGAGTTCTGTCAATAGCTTGTGATAGTGTGGCAGTCCAGGCTCCCATAAAGGAGTTTGGATTACCCAAGCTCCAGGATTGGTTCTGAGTTGTTCCATGAGAGAGAAACTGTTGCACTCAAGTTTAAATGAAAGTGGCTGTTCTATTAAAGGTTGCAGAAAACCAGTTGGTAAGTCAGTGTCTGCTGAGTTAAGGGACAGCAGTTGTGGCTATCAAGATCTTGAGGAGACAAATGATGTTTGGAGACAGACCTTAAGGTTAAGGAGAGTATCTGCAGTTGAGAAATGGTGACCAGAGGAGTGGCAGGTAGAAAGCACCTAGAGGCAATTCCACAGTCAGCATGTGGCAGAATTGACAGCAATCTGAACATAGCTATCATACCATCCTCAGCCGAATGAGATGATAGAGTGATTTAATGGAACCTGAAAATATATGTGAGGAAGTTCTCAGGTTTAACCATTACTACACTCACTATGATCAGGTCAGGTCAATTTTATTAAGGGGGGTAACAACCCACGAGATATTAATTATTCATGTATTTTATGAACATAACTTCCTTGTCCTATGTCGGTATACATGTAATTTTTCTACCAAAAGATTGCTTATATGATGAGCTTTCCAGTGGTATGTTCCATCATAGATTTTGATAGTAGAAATTGTAGTAGAAAGGAAAAACCAAATGGACCCAACCTCAGAGGTTTTGTCAAAGCCTACACAGCAATGGAATGTTTTTAACAGCCCTCTTTAGGACATCTTACTACAATTCAGTTGGTTTGCATATCTGTGCACCAGTCTGTATATGCAGACTCTTGACTTCTCCCAAACTGCTGAAGGGATCTTCACAAAACTTTTAACGATTGATTAAGGCATCTCACTGCATGTCTTGCAAAAGTTTTGTTCAGATTGGGTGGTTATGTGTGGTTTGTCAATGGGTGTGGTTTGGTGACAAGGAACACAACCTAACAGATCAAAACTTGTCACAGAAACTTGGCGTGTTTATTAATTGTATCATGTTTGTTTGATTAATGAGATTAGTGTCAATAATCCCTACATGTTACAAACTAACATGTTTGTTACTGATGGTTGCATTGAAACATACCAGTGGAGTTATGCCAAACATCTATATTATGAGCTTATTCTGTTGGTTTAGCCCTCAACTCCTCCCACAGCTCTCACCCAATCCAGACCAAATTTTGTGAGCAGACCAAGAATACGCTGGATTGAAACCTAAGAGGGGGGGGGGGGGGGTTGAAATTTCAATAAGGCAAGGGTGATGTAGGTCCATTAAACTTTCCTATTCATGAGAAACCACCAGTAATGTGAAGTTATAATCTGACCCCATTCCAAAGGACATTTTTAAAGAAAGTTATTTTTACCAACCGCATAAGTACTAAAGGTTCATCATAATATTTCTTTAGGAAATGGGGCACTGCTTCACACACACCCTCCCCCCTTCCCCTTTGTATAACAGCAAATAATTTAACTCAGGTAAGTTCAAAAGGACACTAATTACTAATATATTTACTTCAGAAATGCCCCACAAACCCCCCACCTCGTATATAAAACTACAGGCCAGAGGGCAACCGAAAAACCACCAGTAGGGCAGTCGAGTTTTTACATAATTAATACGTCATCACATTAGACTTGCCCTCAGGTGACAACCTAGCAAGCAATGCAGCCGAAAGCAGTTGTGTGCTAGTTTTATGAAAACAATAATTCTCAATTTGTTTGCTTGTTGGTTGGTTGGTCTGATAACTCCTCCCAGACAGACAATTAGGTCAAAAGGACTCGATTTTTTTAATGAATTTGATGAAAGTCACCCTGAGGTGATTATAATAAATACGCATATCAATAATATATATATATATATATATATATATAAGTAAAAATTAAATTTGAAAAACTTATTGCTTCTTTCTTTTTAATGCTCATCTTACTATAATTCTCAATCTATTTGATTGTTGGTTGGTCAGTGACTCCTCCCAGAAAATTGGTTCTAAAGGGTTCTAATTTCAGGGTGTGGATATAAGGAAGTTTGGTGAAGATTAGAGTAAACCCCTGCCTGTGGGGCTATTTTTACAAAACTTCGTGGTTGGGGTAGCAACTCTATGCCTGTGTAAACCACCCCACTTACTACAAATCCCAATTGTATAAACACACATAGGTCAGCAAAACTGTGCCCAAACCACTTCCAGCTCTTTTTCTTTACTTCTTCTTGGGCTTTGCAGGCCAAGAGTCTGGTATGTGACAGGGAACAAACAAACCAACAAAAATCTCCAATTATAGCAAGATATTTCTTGTCGTCTCCATCTGTAGGATGGGTACTTTTCTAGTTGAGGTAGATAAGTAAACCAGAGTTAATTTTGTTGTATTTTTTTTCATTCCAGCATTCTTTCCAATAACCTTTCTCACGCATGCGCACGCGCACACACACAACTTTTCCAAGTGAATATATATATAAACAAAAGCCAACATAATACTTTTGCGGTTACTATAGATACGTGCAATACAAAATTTAGTCTTCAATGTCCACCCAAGTTCATCTTCCTAACGTGTGTGTAGCTCATTCAAGATGGCTTCCTTGTTGAACCTAAAATCAACCAGACTTGTGACTGGCTGCAAAGAAACGGAGGCAGCAGTCTTGGTCCAGATGCCACGAGAATTCCAGGGAGGTTGTTGTGGTGGCAAGTCCACAGGAGAACCAGTCGGAAAGAGGGAGGGGTATGGGAGGAGGGGGCCTCTGGACAATCCAACAGCGGCTTGCGGAGGCAACAATAACGGCCGCTGGGCCACCTGCGGTGGTGGAGGCAGTGGCTGTATTTGTACCATGCTCACGGGTGCAGATACAGTCCTGTCTTCTGATATGACAGATGGGGAAAACAAGCTTTGAGGAAGAGTATGTGGTGCGGCAGATGAAGCTGGGTGTGTGTGGTGTGATGATGGAGGGGTAGGAAGGAGAGTACGATGGGGGAGATGCTGTCCACCCAGCGCCTGGGGACGAGGCTGGTGTGGGGAGTTGTGGAGGAGGGCAGCTGGCGGTAGGGAAAGCTGCTGTGTGCTCCGAATAGGTGAGGTCACTAGAGGACCGAGGAGTGACTGAGTGGGGAGGGTAATCGCAGGCCGGTGATGGGGAAGTTGCATGTTAGGTAGCTGGAGAGGTTGGGGGGTAAACCTTGGGAAGTTAAGTGGACCACCATTGTAGGACTGAAGAGGTTGGGGGGCAAACCTGGGCTGGTTGAACGGACCAGCATTGTAGGGCTGACGAGGTTGGGGGGCAAACCTGGTGTGTGGGAACTGGGCAGCAGGCGAAGTTTGAAGAGGTTGGGGTCTGTCCCCGAACTGGAGTGCAGTGGGGTGTGGCATGGAGGATGGGATGAGAGAGGGAGCCAGCCTGGTCTGGAAGAGTTGAGCTGGAGTCATGGAGAGAAGAGGCCTGGAGCTATCCTGAGAATGAGGATTAATGGGGTACGCCCTGGGGCCAGCAGAGGACAGGTAAGGTTGCATGGCTCCCGAACTTGGCTGATAGAATGGGGCAGGTGTGGATTGAAGAGGTTTGGGGTTATCTACAAACTGGTGGGTAGTAGGGTGAGTCCCTGCTCTAGTAGCTGACTGGGGGAGTTGGGTGACTGTACGCAGATGGTGGGAGTGAGCCATGAGCTGCTGCACACCTGCACTACCAGGTCGCTGCAGCCCTTGGCTCTGAGTGCTGAAAGAAGCTGAAATCCCACGTCCTTTGCTCTTCTTGTTCTGTGGCCACTGATTAAGCTGGTGACTGTAAGGACAATAGTATGGATGTACAATGACAAACTGAGGACAGAATGAAGCATAGGTAATGTTGCACTCTAGAGGAATGGACACATTTAAAAAAAATTTGAAATGATTAATGCAAATCACACTTTACCCTTCAGGTATAATGTAATTATTAGCTCACCAGTAGCAACGAAGTAGTAATGGCACAGCTGACAATGATAAATCAGGGAGGCAGCATTCTACAAAGACCTGCACTTGAAATATTTGAGCTTGGGTGAGGAAAGTGTTAGGAGTACTATCTCCTTCTTGGCCTGAAGGAAGTTTTTCAAAACAGGACAATTACTCATGGTGGAAGCACCGGATCTTACAGTTGGCACTCTGACCACTAACATACAGGACTATATATAGCCAGGAACACATAGAGATGGGTTGGCCCTCTAAACAAGAAATTGAACAGATTGGTCATGCTATCTACACCTATGATGTCATTATGCACCAGCAACGTTTTGATAAGCCTTCAGATTTTGAAATCCACACAGAATGTAGAGAACATGTGGATGATGGCAAAGGGAAGATTGAAATATATATTAGGAACGTCACAGGCACTTTACCCTTCCTACTTCCGAATTTGTGTGGAGCAATACTTTCAGTGAGTACAATATATATTTATTTCACTTTCATCATGCATTGCACAGCAACATCCTCTAGATATAATTTAAGTTTCACATCAGTATTATATTTTCAATTCATATTTATGCCATTTTTCCATCATACGTAATACTGAATGAACTAAATACTGTAGAGTTACCTATGCTATTATTAAAAAGCACTTGGAAAGAGAAGGGATTGTATACCTAATTAAATGAATACAGACACAAAGGATGTACTCTTTATTCCAAAGAATTATGTGTCCATTCCCCTCGAGTGTGATATTTACCCTTTGTTCTTCCTGTTCTGTATCCATTGACGAAGCTGTCTGTATTAACAATAGCAAGACATACAGTGACTGGCTGAGGACAGAACTAATCGCAATATCACTACTCACCCTATAAAGGGTATGACCATGAAGAATTTTGATGTCTTCCCCAACTGTCTGGAGATTTGGTCCTTCTTAGACGAGGGAAGATCCTTGATCTTGAACCACATAATACTCTACACAATACATATAACACACAATCATCCTTATCCCACACCCTCTCCCTTCCCCTGATGAAGCCTAAATCTGCTCTTAATACATAAGTTTCCCTTTCTTTATGAAAAACAACAACAAACAACAAAATTCACACACTTTTATTTCGTTTCTGGTTCTGGCCTCAAAGTGTGTGTCCTCCGGGATTCCAGGAATGATGTATAAACGAGCAACACTGTCATGAATAAAAGCTTCCAAGAAGTTATTTTCCTGGATGAGGATACGAATATCATATCCTGTCTCTTCAAACACTTCCCGTACGGCAGCATCCATATCTTCCTCTCCTTCCTCAAGTTTTCCCTTTGGGAAAGTCCATGCTGCACCGGATGGATAACCTTGCACGAGCAGACACTACCAAGGGGTGGGGGAAGGGAGAGAAGGAATAAGAAGGAAAGAAAATGCACAACAACTTTCAGTTTGGTAGTGTTGTTCTAAGCGGTTCCTCTACCTTGGTGGAGTCCATGTTGAGCAAGATGGCACCTCTAACTGGCCTACTATATTTGTGGGCTTTCCAGTTTGCAATCAACTTCTCCAAGTCCTTGCCACTGCTAGACACACCTTGGACCAGCCATGGACAATGCTGAAACACTGGCATATCAAATAGAAAAGAACATGTGTGAACAGACATATTTACACACATTTCTTGGAAATAGCCCTACTATAATGATTGCATCAGCACTCAAGTGGTACATTGAAATATTACATGAGTTGCCTCTCCTGTTCACCTGTAGCCATGAACTCCTTGAGGTTGCAGGCTGGGAGGGAGAGGTCTTCTGGTCGCAGCAGGTCCAGGTAATACCAGTAGGCCACCTCTATGTGGGAGCACAACTTGATAGGGTCCTCTCTCTCCTCGTGAGAGAGGTTGATAAGAAATCGACTGCACACACACGCACAAACACGATAATTTAAAAAAAGGCAATGTGAAAATGAGACTGCAACAATTGCTAACTGATTCGTAAAAAAAAAAATACAAACATTTGAAGTAGATTTGGTCAGCAAGATTATCTGGTGACAGGGAGCAGAAAATTTATTTTTACCAGCTGTGTAAAATATTTCTTTTTTTCCACCTTGTGTGTGTGTGTGTGTGTGTGTGTGTGTGTGTGTGTGTGTGTGTGTGTGTGTGTGTGTGTGTGTGTGTGTGTGTGTGTGTGTGTGTGAGCATTTCAATTTCTGTCTGGACACTTTTTAATTTCAATTACAATTACATATCGAAGTTAAGCACGGTTGGGTGCTTAGTACTTGGATTGGTTCCCGCCTGGGGACAGCAGGTGTTCTAGGCTTTTCCTTATTTTTTTACAAGCCATATATCATATTTCTTCTTTCTTCCCCCACAGCTTCAGTTAGTAAAAACACGCTTTGTTTCACCTTGAGTGTGTGTGTGTACATTTAGTGTCTGTCTGTCTGCTATAATATAACCACTAGGATTGAGAGAACCCGTCGGGACAATTAGAACAAAATTTGGTGTGAGCACTTGGGGAGGGTGGGAGGTGGCTTTCAAAGAACAAAATTTTTAATTTCTGTATATTATTTTGTCATCTCTAATTCGTTATTACAATTGTTTGAATGGTACAAACCATGCTAGGTAAATCACTGTCACTCTAAAATATCCCAAATGAGGTCAATAAAGCTGTGAAGCCCATAACCCTCTACAACAGAAATAAAAGGTAGGAATGTACATAGTAGCTTGTGGGATTCCATCCTTGGATGGCTTCTCGTATTGGAATACAATTTATTGGGTACATTATGATGCACAAGAACATGTCTTTACAATGGTCAGGAAGAACAATAACTCCTTTTGGCCGATTTTGGACCCAAAGGGAATGCCACCGGGCATATAACTACCAAACGTTGAGCTAGCACATTCTGCAAATTAAGCCATCAAAATAAGTTCTAACAAGGTAAAATGGACTATAAGGCAAATCAAAAAACAACAAATAAACCATATAAGCAACAACAAATTTAGAAAAAAAAATTTTTTTTAATATAATTATGTTCTGCACTTTTGGAAGATTGATCTTCACTGGAACTTTTTTTTTTTAAATATGTAATTAATAACTACATATATATAATGCATGTTGCATACTAAATATACATTGAGGAAATCTTGCTCTCCTTATAGCAATCTCACCCCTGGAGCTTTGCTCTGTCAGACCATCTTACTCCTGCAGATCCTACCCCCCTGGCAGCTATACAGCTTACTATTAAATTTCTTAACCACTTTCAAAATAAGTTCAGCATATTAACTTTTAGGGTGCTCCACAGAATTAACTAACCCGAAGTATTTTCTGATCTCCTCTTAACTTAGGCGGGGCTTAAAATAAAATCTTGCCCAGCTTTCCATCCCCATTTACTCACCTCGATACATCGTCTAGAACTTCAGCTTTAATTTTTAACCCCATCTTTAGGGGAGCAGCCATAACTGCCACGCAGGAAGATTAGTAGTGCCGATTCAATGGAATGAATTAGTACTGACGTCCATTAAACCTTTACCCACCGTGACTGAGGGTTGAGTTTCCTAATAATGCCCAGTTGAAAAAAATTTTTAAAAATAAAAGAATGATAATACCTGTACCTACCACTAACCAACTGGGTATTATTAGGAAACTCAACCCTCAGTCACGGTGGGTAAAGAGTCCGAGTGTGCGGACTGAGAAATAGTTCCGTTTTAAAAATAGTTACAGTAGTCCCTATTTTGAGAATCCCCTGGCACTAATGTTCTAGAAGACCACCTCTTTTGAGAGACCACTTTTTCAGGCAAAATTCATTTGCTGTATAAACTTACTACTATTGGAAAACCACCTCTTTTGTAAGACCTAAGACCGCCTAATGATAAAATTTTTAAGACTACTATAGAGAACCAATACACTTAATATGTACTCGTTTATTTGGTGGTTGCACCTAACTATGCAATAAATATTATGAGTTGACTCTTATGATTTGCAAATGTAAAAAATTTAGGCATGCATTAAGTGTGCAGTCTTCCAAGGATGTCAAAAAATGCAATTTACTTTGATCCTAGAAGAAGCAATTGCTGTTTTAATGGCAACAAACATCTCTATAAAATTTTGACATTTTACTCTTGTTCATGACAAGGTTGATTTGTTGGAGTTTATTAGAAATCAAGCCATTTTACTAGGAGGGGACTTTGCTAGATATGACCAATAAGGCCACACAAATTAAAATATTTGATTTCATGAAATTTTAAAACCTCCAAAACTATATATATATATATATATATATATATATATATATATATATATATATACACATTTTTATTGTCATGATATAATTTCCTTAAATTTGCACCATGTCCATTTCCCACTCCCTCTACTGGAAGACCACCTCTTTTGGGAGACTGATTCTTGCCAGATTTAAGGGTGGTCTCTCAAAAGGAGGGATACTGCAATAAAGTGCATGAGGTGTCACTAGGTGGTAGTGCAGTCCATAAGAGTACAATGCATTGAAGTAGAAATGTTTGATTCATTGATGTATGAGAGAAGTTGTATTAGGTTTGTGTGCCCATGGTTAAGTAGAAGTGGTAGTGAAGATATACTTAGCTAATTTGTAAACTGATTTTTAAATATTTAACAAGGAAAGTAATATCTTAATATTCAGACCCAATACATAAGTGGCAATGAATTTGGAGTGGAGAGTCTGCATTTATAATTAGAGGAGTAATAGGTTAAGACAAAGTTGGTGATGGAGGCTGAATTTTCTCAAATATTAATATGTCCAAACTCTTAAGTTTTTTTTTATATATAAGATTCAGAGCATGATAAGCATTTCTGCTTATTTTGGACCATGAGAGGTAAGATATGGTGACAATTCCTATATCTCTTTGAACAAATAGTGGTAGGACATCCATTGATACTATGTGGGAATTTCTTTTGTATAGCTAGTGATATTCTCATTGCAGAACGTTTAGAAGCATTTAAGTGTAGATTCCATTTCTCACACCAGCTGTCTAACTTGGTCAAGTCTTTTTGTAGTAGCATTTGATCCTCTGGAATGGAGAGTATTTGATAAATTTGGTGGCATCAATCTAAAAAACTGTAGGATAAGGAGAAGCTGATTAAGTCTGGAAAATCATTGACCTAAACCAGGAAGAGAAGGGCCCAGGGCAAAATATACTGCCTTGAGGGACCCCAGATATTAAAGACAGGTAATACTGATAAATGAGGCATCATCTGCTTGCACATCAATGTCTGTATACTTTTTTTTGGCTTTCAACTGCTTCATAGGATATAAGAATAGTTGGGCAGGACCTGTTTCGAATGTAACCAAATTGCTCTGTATTTATTTAAAAAATTTTTTTTTTCATTAATGCTATTTAAAAAAAAAATTTTTTTTAATTTTTTATTTTTATTAATAACCTTAGATATGACATTAAAAGACATGAAGTGTTGTGCACCTCAATTCATAACAATTGTTAGCATATAAAAAAGAGAAGATATCAATAACTATAATAGTAAACCATGCAACAAAATCTATCTATCTATCTATCTATCTATCTTTGTTCATTTGCTTTCTTTTCACTGTCTTGCTCATTTTAAGTGTCAATCAAGCTATTGTTTGTGGGAGTTCTGGTTTATATCCCCCCCCCCCCCCCCCTCTTTCCTCTGTGTATATCACTGATATAAGATTGTTGTGTGCTTTCATTTCGTTGTGTGCTTCAAATTGTTGATATTTCCATAGGCACATTTCCTTAGAAGGTGGAGCCAATCACTCCTAACCACACACACCATCATTGTGGATACTGTTGACCCCAAGTAAATTATCAACCCCAAGTAAATTATCAACCCAGAGCTTGTATTGGTTTGCTGCATCCTAAAGCTTAAGTTATACAATGAGCCATGCTTTGTGTTTACAGTATTTAACCAAACTTCAGAAAACTCAAGGGTCCCACACTTAGAATCACCACAACTATAAACACACCTCTATCAGAAAATCAGCCAAGTGGAATATAAAAAAGAAAAAAGAAAAAAAAAGTGGTGATAATTATATCTGGTAAAATAATTGATGGATATGTTAAATAAATAAGTCTGAAACCACTGCAGTTGTATCAATCCACTGCATCATCAGTGGTTTCTGTACAATCGTCCAACTCATTGGTTTCCTTTAAAAATCCTTCCAACTGAGCAAGGGTATTCAGTGGGATGTCACTACGAGGGAGTTCAACTTGTTCCATTCCCTCTTCTCCTTCCTCTTCTTCATGAATATCGAGGCTGGAAGGGACCACTGATAACTTTCCCATCTTCAGAACATTACCTGTGCTCAAGCTCCTGGAGAATAATGCATTAGTAGAAGTGTTGCTCTTTACCCGCTGTGCTAACGGGGGCTTGCTCAACGTTATTCTATCATTGCCTCCAGATTCAGTATCCACTTCATGTACCTCGTCATTCTCCTCATCGACCTCCTCCAAGTCTCTCATCCGGTCCAGCTTCATCTTGAGATTATCTCCAAACGACATGCTATGTCTATAGTGAGGATTCCAATGGGTTGAATGTCTGGAGGGTCTTGTTGGGCTCCTGTTGACAGAGTAACGACGAATCCGGTTGATTTCTTCCTCAATCTTCAGTCGGCGTTGGTTCCACTTCAAATTGGCTTGAATCCTTCGTTGTTCATCATTTGCTTCCTCCTCCATCATGGTAACAGTATTCATATCTTCGGGCTCAAACACATCTTCGCTCTCATCAGAAGGAATTCTGGATCTTTGAGAGATCTGAGATAGGTACATACCTCCCCCAGTGGTTCCAATACTGAGTGAGGGCTGTCTGGTGGAAGGCTTGCGATCCTTCACGTCGTGATCCTGATCTCTCAATGAATCCTTTTTCTTCCACGGGAAATCATTAAGAACACGGTGATAACCAACGTCTAGGAACTGTGAGGAAGGACGTGTTCGATACAGTAACTCCCTCCAATCACCATCGAACTGTTTTTCATCAACACTATCTGGTAATGCATGCCCACCATTAAGTCCATTCTGACCGCCAATCCTGGATGATTCATAGGTGGAGTTTATCTTCCTGTACCTGCCCCCTAGATGTTCACCAGACTTTTGCAGTAGATCCATGGAATTCTTTCTCTTTTTTCTACAGAGTGAACAGAAAAAAAGACAAAGAGTGTGTATCAAGTTTGAATAATTTTTGAACACATATTGTTGTATATTTTACATTAGCAAATGATAGCACATCTTTCATAAAAGACAAAAGAAACAACAAACGAACAAAAACAACTACTATCACATTCTTAATAATTGGGTCATTCTTTGTAATTATACAGTTTATCATTGGTCATTCCCTGTAATCATTTTAGCTTTAATTGATTACAGGGCTATTGCTACAAGGTAAGCTAGAACATGTTTAATGCAAACAGCATTAGCATCTATACAAGTATTGATGTGGATGCAGAAGTTCCAATACGTACTTTTTCTTCCTGGAAGACACCACACAGAAAATGTTGAACAGTTTCTCCTTGACGATTCCAAAATTGACCCTCACCTGCAAGATGATAATGCCCAGGATCACCAACAAAATTGCCATCCAAGTCATCACTAGGAGGCACTCAATGGGGTTCACATTAGACAGACCAAATAGCTCGAGAATAGCTGGTCCGGACTCTCTGAAGCACTCAAGCATGGAGTCACGCTCGCATGCAAGCCCTTGCCCCTCCAGGACAGTCACACTGGTGGCTGCATAGGCATAGAAGGAAGGGTTGATATAGAATATCCACCGGTAGTAGGGAGGCATGAGCTGTTTAGGGACAATGAAACCACAGCAGAATCCACCAATAGCAGCGAAGATAGGGCACAATCTGTGTGCTTGGGATGGTGCCAGGACGGTGAGGACTATGAATATGGCGATCCAGACTTGGTTCACCAGAAGGAAAGCGATGAGGAGAATAGCGTACGTCAAAAAGTCGTACCTCTGGTAGACCAAGACAAATGCAATGGTGGAGCAGATAGAGAGGGGAAGCGTGCACACAGCAGTCATGCGTATGAAGACTTGGAGGATGAGTTCATGGGAGAATGAGATGCCATCGGAGTGTTCAAGGTAGAAGAGTTTCAGAGGCTCCACCAAGAGGCTAGTGATGATGGAGCTCATGAAGAGAGAGCTGGAACAACTGAGCAAGCAGGTGACAGACATGATCTGGACCAGGTCTGTCGTATACAGATATGTTGTGCCTGGAGGGGTGGGAAGAGAGAAGAGGAAGTGAGGGAGGAAGTAAGGTGAGGGAGGAAGTGAGATGAGGGAGGAGTGAAGTGAGGGAGGAAGTGAGGTGAGGGAGGAGTGAGGTGACGGAGGAGTGAGGTGAGGGAGGAAGTGAGGTGAGGGAGGAAGTGAGGCGAGGAAGGAAGTGAGGTGAGGGAGGGGAGAAAGGGAGGTGGTGGAGGTGTTGGCTGTATGGAGGAGGATTATAGAGATGGGTAGGGATAGACTGGGTGTAGTTACCTAGGATAAGTCCAAAGACGGTGTAGACAATGGGTAAGTAGATAATAGTAAAAAATGTCTGCCTGAGAGAGGCCCGAGCCTCCAGTACCATAAGTCTGTGCCAGATGCCCGGATTACGGCTTTTGGATGAAAAAGAGAAAGAAAAGGTAAGCTGATATTCTTTGTACATCAACAACAACCATGAACACAATTAACAAGATAATGATAATGGCAACAACAACAAATTTTAATGGGGAGGGGGGCACTGAGCAATAAAATAATTTTATGGTGAAATGTATCTCAATCCCTTCCCTCTCTCTTCTCCCCCATGCTATCACTCCTCTCATATTCTTTCTTGTCTCCCTCCCGCCAACATCCTACCGTTGCCTGCTTCTCTCACCTCTGTGCGTAATGAGGGAAGGTCACATTGTCAGTCCAGCTCTCTAACACAGCTTGTTGCACGTACTCTGGCTCATTGCTCTCCCTGTACGCACACAGGACCTGCGTTTGTGAGTTCTTCTCCTTCAGCAGGTCCAGCACCACATCCTGCACTTGCACCTCCACTTCCTACAGCAGTAAGAAAGAGAACTCACTCCAGGAACAAAGTTCTGGATCATTGTTATGCTGGTGGTGTGCAAGAGATTTGAAAGGGCTATCAGAGGCCATTTATCAATGTTATGAACAACAAGAAAGTAATTTGGTGGTGGGGCAGTGGAAACTATTCCATATAATCTAGACTGGAAGCAGCTGCTAACTTGATATCAAAATTTTGAAGTGACAATCTCAAATGCCACACACCATTCAGGAGAGGCACTCCCTCCATTCCATGCACTCTCTTGTATCAATACTCACTGACAGACAAAGTGACATTCATGACATTCACTAAAGAGTGAGAACCGCAAAACTGTAAGACGGCTGCAGGGATTAAGGCGATTATTTTGCCTCATTCTGTGTTTGAACTCCATATAGTTATGGCTCAGGAGAGAGGTTAGTAAATTGATACCATGAGATATGTTAGAGCACCCTCTACACAGATGCTGAATATATTGCAATCAGAACTGTTTGGTCAATCTAGGTATTCAGTGGTACACAAGCATGCAGCATTTTGGGGTTCCTTTGTTGTTGGTTGTTTTTTTTTTTCCAATGTTATTTTAAGCTTTCTATAAAAATATTAAAAAAATAAACACAAAAAAAAAACAATAAAAAATAATACAACCATTTTACTTTTTTTTTGTCCATTTTATCCACCAAATTTTTATTCCCTTATGGGCCAATATAAACAAGACTGGAAATTTCCAACCAAAATCCTGCTCACTTATAATTTAATGTTTTGACTTAATCAGGGGGGGGGGGGGGGGGGGAGGGAAGGAAAAAAAAAAAGAAAAAAAAAACCCAGGGACTTTAGCACTGGTTAGTGGAAGTTTCAAAAGAACGAGATTCCCAAGAAAGTAACATTTAACATTCTTAACAGATAACTTTTTCTTGGCTTTTGAGGATTCATCAAATATGTATACACCCCCTCCCCCCCTACCTCCTTATATTCTTGAATACGGCACACCCATTTATATTATTTGGTGTACACTTTGCACACAATTGTGCAGGGAGCATATGTAAGGATCATAAAACCAGCTACTGAACTTGTTGAAGTTTGCTGGTAAAAAAGAAGGAACAAACTGAGAAAACAAACAACTACTTGATCAGCTATTCACAATCTGTCAGCTAAATCTGCATCTGTGGTTGTTGTAAGTGGTGGCTAAGTGGGAAGTGGTTAGCACTTACAATGCTATTACTGTGGAATTTGGCTGTGAAGACACTAATTGATCTTATCAAGCCACAAGTTATCCAACTAATGGTGGAGGAGCATTAAAAATTTTTTTTTTAAAAACAAACAATCAGATTTTTGGAAACCAGACCATTTCAGTTAGATTTCTAAAATAATGGAGTGATAACTTTTTTCTTGGCTTTTGAGGATTCATCAAATATGTATACACCCCCACCCCACCTCCTCCTTAAATTCTTGAATGTGGCACACCCATTTATTCCATTTGGTGTACACTTTGCACACAATTGTGCAGGGAGCAGTTATGTAAGGATCATGAAGCCAGCTACTGCATTGTTGGCTAAACAAATATCAAGATAGAAATGTGAAGAGGTCCCAATGGTAGTAATTGCATTTGACAACTTGAAAATTAATTAACCCACATGAAAAACAAAAACAAATAAACAGCTTAACAACAGCTGGATAAAAACTAGTTCCAGCTTCCAAACATGGCATAACTGTTGTCCAACTTGCTTTGAATGGAAACAAGTGAACAACTAATCACAGTTAATGCAGTATGTGCGTCTATTTACAATTAGCAAGCAATATTGAAGCAAACTTCCAGTACAAGAAGTTGAGTATTTAGCCCCACCAACACTTTCTATGCATTTAAAGGTACCGATATACGTATAAACATGGTATGTTATTGCCCCAAGGCCAAACTTACACCCAAATCCTTCTCACTGATAAGAGCTTTTCTAAAGAATTCCCACACTTTTATGGGAGAGCCATAAAAAGCAACCTGGCCTTTACAGAGTAAAAGGATCTTGTCAAAGGCGTGGAATATTTCACTGCGAGGTTGATGAATGGTTACTACGATAGCACGCCCTGTACCAGACATCACCTGAAGACTCTTCAGAATGTCCAGTGAAGAGGCAGAATCCAAACCTGTGTGGGTGTGGCTCAAATTACAGCTGCTTTTTTGGGTATATTATTCTCATTTACTCACCCGATGTAGGTTCGTCAAGAAAGATGATGTTGGGCATGCTCAGAAGCTGCACTGCGATAGTCAATCTCTTTCGCTAAAGAGCAAATAGAACATATATCTTGGTTAACTCTTAGTTATATGTGATAAGTGATATGGTTATTCTAAGCCATTTATGGGTAAGAATTGCCATGCTTATTTGGTTCCTTGCATGCCCTAGATATTGCAGATGAAATATATATATATATATAAATATTCTTAAAACTAAATGGCACACACTTCCTTCACTTCCACAACAGGGCATAATGCAGATACCTGGAATAGTTGGGTAATGTGACAACTGCATTTTCTCAGACACTAAGCATTCTAGAAGATTAACCAAGTGCACTAAGTTGCCAACTACACCTCAACAATGTTCTCACATTGTGTTCATATTAACATCAATCATGAGACATCACAACAAAGAAGTAATCAACATGCCTCAATTATGTTTTACAACCTTGTCAACTAAAGACATCATTAGGGGAACTACTTGTTTGGGATGATATTATGAAAAAGAAATTGGGAAGCCTTAATTATATTTACAACTATGTCAACTGAGGTATTAGAGAGCTGCTCTAGTTGTTGTGCAAGGTAGCCGTGGTCGTGCATGATGTAAGCTAGAACAGTGCTTAATATATTGACGGAGTATACGTCACATATACGTCACACATGCTTTTCCTATGACATAATTAGTAGCAATAATAGCTTGCAACTGTTGGACAATAAAAGATGTTAGTCTTTTTTTTTTTTTTTTCTTTTTTTTTAAAGAAAAAAGCTCAATATCAATATGCAGAAATAAAGAAATTTGAACAAATTTCTAGGCCTCATGGGGGAACTATTAGAATATCAGTAAATAAGAATATTCTTGTATCAGTGTTGACTCTAGCAAGTGCAGTTAATCATTTATGTCAAAATGGCCAAATTACAACAGCCTACTAACAGCTGTTGAATTCAGATTTCTCATTTGTTTCACTTCAGTGAATAAAATTCCACACTCATTAACTGACGGTCTCTGTATCTCTCTCGCATTTAAACAACAACACAGAAACTCGTCAATCTCACCTGTGCAATTAAACAAAAGCTAAATCCAACCATGAAGAATATTGTTTGTGAGTTGCACTACCCTCCCATGCTCCCTCTTCACATGCACTTGTCACAGACGTACCTGTCCTCCGCTGAGCCCCAGGCCAATGCCATCTCCGACCACAATGTCCGCCTCTTCCACCAATCCCATCTCACGTATGACTTGTTCCACCCGTTCCAGTTTTTGACTGAGCTTCATGTCGCTTGGAGCTTGCATGCACATGGAGAAGATGAGGTTTTCACGCACTGTCAGGTCGTTGTAGTAAGACTTGGCTAGTTGCCGGACATAACCAGTGTTTGCAACAAACCATTTTCGTATCTTATCCAGTGGTGTTCCATTGATCATTATTTCACCCTGTATTGTGTGTGTGTGTGCGTGTGTGCGTGCGTGTGTGATGGATTAGTACTGGTGTGTGAGTGGTGACAAGGGTATATACATAGGACCTACTTGTTCATGGGGGTGGGGAGGGAAGGGAAATGTTTCTGGGTTAGTGAAAGATGTGTATTGAAAGACATAACTAACTCAGCTACCACTTCAAAGAAAAATTAAGCCAATCAAATGTATAAAATTTGCATCTTTTCCACAAAACTTGAGTGGAAGTCAGCAAATTATGACAATTACAACTTAATCAATGGGCTGGAACTAATCTCTGTAGCTTATTACATAGGACGTACCGCATGCGCACACAGCTCCTGCAATAAAAGTGAAGCATATTTTACAGGTATGTTTACAGTTTCAATTTCAGCATTTGGAATCTATCTCAATTTCACATGAGAATGTGTAAGGATGCCTATAATAAGAATTCCTGTATTGAGAGAGATGTGTCTCTATTATGCTCCTTATGGGCTTACCTTAATACTGCCTGCACTTCTCCTGCCAAGCAACACATCAAGAAGACTTGTTTTCCCTGCTCCAGAGGGACCCATAATGGCCACCAGCTCTCCAGGATTTACATACATGTTGACATGATGCAAAATGGTCTTCTTCCTAACACTTCTCATCTCTCCACTCAACAAACTGTTTCTTTTGCCACGCCTAGGCATAACTGTGTGATGTCGATACGGGGACTCTTGACTTGAGTCCATCAGGCTGTCATCCCTGGAGTCTAACGAATCGCCGCTCATCGTCGTGTCAATGGATGCTTCCCTCAGGGTGTGATGGACAGGTAAGGGACGCCCTGGGTCATTCTCCACCAGTTGAACCATGGCTTGCTTGTGCTGGCACCTGTCTTCAATGGAGTGCTTGCACTGACGGCTCATGCGGCCATAGCAAAGGTTCTTGAGGCAAGGAGCAAATGTCTCCACACCTGCATGGAAGGTGCTGTGATGATCTGCACACTGGCTGGTGCAGTGCACGTTCTTCTTGTTCTTGTCACGCTTGCTAGAATCAACAGTGTTGATGCTGTAGCTAAGGTCAATGCAAGCTATGTTGATCGGGATAGTGGCTTTGGGGAATGACCTCGGAGAGTGCTTCATGATTTTGTTGGTGTATAATTTCAGACGGAAGAGGATGTACTTCATGTGCAGATAGAGGCCCAGCTTTAGCAGGACTGGAATGACAGTCATCAGGCCAGTCACGACTAGAATTACAATGTTGATGTACTGTGGCCACAGTAGGTTGTTTGAGGTGATTGAGATGGAACTAGGACAGGAGTCTCCACAGGCCGGGCCAGTGCAGTTGTCAATGTAAAACTTTTGCACTGACGGCCTCATGTGCCAGTCCGAGATAGCATCTTTCATGGAGAGCAAGTCACCACTCTTCTGCTGGACCATCACTCCTTCCCAAGTCTTGCTTTCAATGGGATTGGTGAGGAGAAAGTTCATCACGCTCACTGAGGAATTAACTGTCCTCTGGAGGAGTTGGTTCTCGTCCCAGAAGAACGATGTGGCAAAATAGACGTGCTGGGTGCAAGAAGGGGCAAAGATAGAGAGATTCGGGTAGGCATGGAAACTCTGTGTAAAAGTCTTGTCCATGATGGAGCCATAGCCATTGAAATACCGTAAGATGTCATAGTCATTACTGGTCCCTGTGAGTTCGATGGATGTTCTCAAGACATTGCCAAGGGTGTAGATGTCATACAGGCTGGAGATGATGAAGATGGGGACATCAAGTCTATCCAAGTGGTGGCTGGTCAGGAGACAAGCAGGCGAGGTGCAGCACGAGAACCCAAGGGCAAAGTCCAGGCAGGCTTCAGGAAAGCCAAATGCCCGAGACATGTTGTAACCAAAATCAAGAACATGGCTGCCCTCAAAAGGGATAAACCAAGATGAATCAATGATGGCAGATAGTTCTACTTCTTCCGATTGTGTTTGATTCATCAGTATATTTTTTGTCCATTGTAAATTATTGAGGACCCCCAGGCCCCCTGCACTGCTACCAGCCAAAACAATCTTGGAAGCATTTCCTAATCCTTTTTCTCTGATGAGCTGTTTGATGACAGACTGAAATATAACTTGGCCCTTATAGCTAAAATTGTCAGAGTCATCATCAAAAACTTCATCAACTTCTTTTCTGCTGGGATTTGAGCGGTTACCCAGAAAGGCATCCTGGGAGCAATATGGAACTAGGATGCGAATGTAGTCATGGAAGAGAGGGTTTCTCATCTTGTCACTTGACAGAAGGTCTCTTCCTTCCACTCTGTCATTGTAGCCCTTGGAAGACATGAGAGGAGTGTACTTCCATCTCAGCCATTGCTCATTGCATTCCTTGAAGGATGAGCAACCACCTCCTCCTTCAAAAAATATGATAAAGTGATTCTCTCTGTTGCTTTCTGTTGATTGGAAGTAAATAGCTCTGGAGAAATCATTGCAAACTGCTTCAGGATTCCTCAACTCCCTGCACAGATAAAACAACTTAATTATTGCAACTCTTCACACTGATCAATGTAGAGCTATAGGTGAGCAACACACTTTCTTCACCCAATCCGCTAGGTACTACAGACTAGCTGGATGAGTACTACTGCAGCACTGATAATACAATTTACAGTTAGAAATACTAGTTACACTTGTTAAAAGTACAACTTACACTTCCGTTAAAAATATAACTTACACTTTCGTTAGGTATGTCGGGCTGTCCGCCTGGAGTCCTTGCGTACCTAGCAAGATGACACTAATAGCAAAAGGTAATGCCCTCCAAAACATTACACTCCGCAAAGCCCTCCCAAACATTGCAACTGAACGTGCAGAATCTTCAAGTCTGCCTCTCCTTGGGTTCAGCTGGTTTAAAAATAAAAAAAATTGTATTCTAATTCCAAAATATCAGCCCCGCCTCCCAAGGAAGTCAGAACTTGTATTTCAGCAAAAATATTTGTGAAATCCTAGAATGAGGTATGAGCAATTTGTGATGAAATGTTTGTGGTATGTTGTTTGGAGATGATAATGTAGTGATAAATTGTGTAAGGTAATATAATCTGCTATCAGCTATCATTGTTGATAGTCTTCTATCAATTTATAATAGTAATATCTGACTATAATATTATGATTGTTGAGTTGTGAGTCATTCTTCTCTAGGGAAATAGTTGAGAATACTGAAGCTGCTCACATCTGAATGAGAGGGGCTTCTCTCTCTGCTGCAAGATCCCATGAGGAGGTTAGGTGTAATCACAGGTTCCAAGAGAGCCATAGGTGGTGAGTAAGAATGGTGGTGAGTTGCAGGACGAGCACAGCCAAGACTGGGCTATGTTGGGTGGGACAATCCAGTTAAGGAGAGACACATTTTTTCACATACTCAAAATTTTAATTTGGACCACGACAGGACTATCACAAACCACAGAATAATTAAATAAATTGAGCATATAAATTCATTATAAGTACTGTTATACACAATTCACGAACTGAAATACATCAAGTACAAACACTAAACACACATTCACTGTTTTAAATTATCACACATTTTAAAGAGATTGGACATCAACAGGGCAGATTATGGGAAGGGGGGGGGGGGGGTTTTGAAGGTAGAAAAACCTCAAACTTAATGTCCACCCTTTCATTATATAAGATAATGGTGGAGTCAAGTGATGGATCTGACCGAGGAAATAATTCATACGATATAGTGCAAATCTGACATTGAACATAAGAATACATTCACAACTATTACTGTAAGACCACAATGAGATGATTAGTTACTTGGGAAAAACCCGCCTACGGGAGGATTTTCCAATATAGCTATGAAATTGTCTAAATTGCTTGTTATATTATGTAGGAATTTATTATACTATAGATTATATTATTATATATTATATTATTATAGATTATATTATTATATATTTATTATTTTATGTATTAAAATAGTGGGATGGGATTTGAAAGAAGAAGGAAATGAAAAAAAGCAGGGTGAAATGGGAATATAAGGGGGACTAAAGCCCAGTCCAGGATAGAAACCTCTTACTTTAAGCTTGGCTACCTGGACATGGTTCTTAGGCTTTTGTTGTTGTTTTGGTACAGGGTAACATGAATTCTTTTGGTTTCTTTTCTCACAGAGCATTCCCCAAAATGGAACTCACCAGTGCTATCCTAAATAGACTGTAAAAATTTTATGGTGATTCAAATTTCAGTTTGAGAGTAGTACTGCTTATGGACAGACAGACGCTTGCAAATTATATATATAGTGGGAGATTATAAGGCACATGGTATTACTGCATCGCAGGCTCAGTGGCCAAACTCTTCCCCAGAAGATCAAACTGGTTGAACATTATCCAATTGAAGATATTCCTACAGCTTCTTATGTCTGCATAACATTCCCACAACAATTAGTTGGTTGTCCTGGTTTTCTGGGAGCAATATTATCGAAACATCACCATTGCTGGATAATTCTATGTCATGCAGTAACAAGAAACACACTCGAGACACTACACCAACATTTCATCATTTTAATGCTTGACATAACAGAGCATCAATTCTTTGGGTAGAGGATTCATTCCGAGAACAACTCAATGGACAAAAGATTTACTAGCAATACTTGAAGCTGTGATAACTGTTTCAACCAGACCACCCAACATCTACATCAAATATCTTTATAGAATTTTAGTGACCCAAAGCAAAATTAAAAATACGAAAAGTAAACTATTGGAGGGATACAACTTCAGCAAGCTGAGAGGATTTTTCAGATGGTCCAAGGCAACCTAGTGAGGGAACAGGCATGGCTAGACTGGTGTGGAATCCAGTGACAGTGCGCTCCCTCCTCATCAGCTGTGGAAGTGAGTATGAGGAATCATGTTGTCTATTTGCAGGCACTCTCCTCTCATGATCTTGATCAGAATCTAACAACATTTCATTTGCAGAAGATTGTGATGTCATCTGTCTGGTCTTGATTGGTTTGGAAGAAGTCGGATGCAGAGAGAAGAATTCACTAGCACTCTCCATCTGTGGTGAATGGGGAACTTCCTGGGTATCCCTAGAGACACACAGAACAATAATAAAAAAAAATTAAATTAAAAAAAAAAAATAAACTACCAGATACTGTATTGATCTGTGTGAAGAACAAACGAGTTGATTTTTTAGGCTTCTGTTATCATCAGAATAACATTTCTAGGATACACTTTAGTCTGGGTGCAAAAAATGGAAAAATTAGTATAACAAAATTTTACCCAAAACATGCATTTTTTTGGATTCAAAACTTCTGCATAACAATGAACAATTCTATTTTATGGATTCAAGCATAACTTCTGCCATAACAAAGTTATTAAGCTAGGTGAATCCCATAGGTTGGTTCCAGCTGGGCCATGGACTGTGTTAGTCAAAAGACAGACACTATACATTACAAAAATGTATTGCCATAAAAGTACACATGCATGCATGTTTCACACACGCACACTACCAGATCAAGTGAATTCCACAAATGTACAAGGAGCATATTTTGACAATATCCAGTTAACCAATATTTATGTATCTACTTACTTATAAATAGGAGCTCTGTGTGTGTGTGTGTGTGTGTGTGTGTGTGTGTGTGTGTGTGTGTGTGTGTGTGTGTGTGTGTGTGTGTGTGTGTGTGTGTGTGTGTGTGCTACTGCCAAACTGCTCGACCAATCAGGCTGAAATTTGGTATGTGGTCTCCAAGTACTCTTGTGAGCATTATTAACCAAAGTTATTTGGGCTGCCAAAAGCTAATTCAAGGACTAATCACACTGAAATTTAGCATGTGGTATCCAAGTAACTGGGTAGGCATTAATTATCAACCATCTGTGGGTGTGGCAATGGATGTGGATTTATCATAGCCACACCAAAAAAGTGATTTGGGCTGCCTAAAGCTAATTAAAGGACCAATGGCTCAGGCTGATATTTGGTATATGTTCTCCAAGTAACCGGGCACGCGTTATTAACATGTGGGTGTGACAGTGGGTGCAGCAATGAGTGTGGTTTGTCGTAGCCAAACCCATAGAAAGTTCTTTGGGCTGCCAAATGCTAATAAAAGGACCAACCAGGCTGAAATTTGGCATGTGGTCTCCAAGTACTCAGGTAAGCATTATTAACTACAGGTGGATGTGACAATGGGTGTGGTTTTTTCATGGCCACACTGACATGAGTAGTTTTCACTGACAAGAACCAATCACACTGAAACTTGGTATGAGGTCTCCATGTGACCACAAGAGTATTAAAACCTCTTGTGACTGCGAGTGTGTTTAGCTATACCCATAAAATATTAATTGAGACAGTTATATTGGCAAAAAAACAATCAAGTGGAACAAGATTTAATTGAACCCCCCAAAGTACACACTTAGCCACACCCACAGGAGAGTAACACACTTTCCGGTCACATGCTGGACCAATCAGGCTAAAATTTGGCATGTGGACTTCATGTGATCATGAATGTTATTACCCTCCCGTGTGTGTGTGTGGTTATGGGTGTGGTTTGGTAAAAAAAAACAACATGAGTGTAAAAGTATAAATGCCAATACCGACATATCTCATTCAAGCTGCTACCCGCAAATCTGGCTTTAATTACTTATACCACTTCCATACTTTGCAGCACCAATGCCATGCAATAAAGCTGCAACAGGCCTACTGGTTCTTAAAATTGCTAAGAAACTAAATGATCTAACTGCAACCATAAAAATTGTCTGTTTTTAGTGTTATTGGGCTAATATTGTTGTTTATAATCAATTCAATACCATATAAATTACTTCCAAATTTGATAGCATTTGGACAAGCCATTTTAAGGTTATTGTTATTATCCATGATAGCTATTAAAAAAAATTAAAAAAATGTAACCAAAGACACTGTTTTATTATACATTTCTCAAAACGAGTTTTCACTAACACTAAAAACTATTCTACTTTGTCATGGAACATTACAAGAGTATATTCTTAAATATCATTTTGAAAGTTATTTTATGCTGTCATCAGATCTTTTTGTTTTACTCTGCATATTCTATGGAAAAAATTCAAAATGTATTGACAACTAGTGATTTTTCTCAGCAAGTTTATGTGGTTTCAGCCACTCAAGAGTATCTTCAGATGAAAGCATACTACATGGCTTGTATCTTGTCCTAAATAAAGCAACTGTTGATATCGTCAATAAGAAGTGCAGGAGTATATTTCTATTTTGGTCATAAGGTGGAAAATGATATTGTGCCATAGATTTGTGAAATTCAGATTTGCATATACCATTGGAAATTGTATGGCTAGGAATCATACAGTACCGAAGTTGTTTTTGTTAGGGATGAAAAAGAAAAAAGAAAAGAAAATAGATACTGGTAATTTAATACATATCATGAATAATGAGGGGAAATTTTGCTCCCATAAATAGAAATATGTTAGTTGGGGTGGGAAAAGGAAATACAATAATCCCTCTCTTGAGAGACCACCTTAAATCTGACGAAAAAAATGGTCTCCCAAAAGAGGTGGTATTCCAGTAGAGGGGGTTGGGGAATTGGTGCAGTCAAAATTAAAAAAAACAAACAACAAAACATGACTATAAAAATGTATTGTTTTATAGTTAGGGAGGTTTTAAGATTTCATTAAAATCAGATCTTTTAGTCTGTGGTCTTCTTAGTCACAGCTAGCAGAGTTCCCTCTAAAATAGCTTGATTTTTTAATAAGCTCCAACAAATCTGCCTTACCATCATGAGCAAGAGTAAAATGTAAAAATTCATAGAGATGTTTGGTTGCCATTAAAACAACTACTCCTTCTAAAATCAAGGTATTTATATTCCTAGACATGTTTGGAAGACTGCACGCTTAAAATGTGCCTAAAAACATCTGCAAATCATAAGAGTCATAATATTTATTGTATAGTTAGCAGGTGCAACTACTTAGTAAACAAGTACATACATGTAAGTGTTTTGGGTTTCTCTAGTGGTCTTAAAATTATATATTAGGGCAGTCTTAGGTCCTTCATAAGAGTGGTCTTCCAATAGAGGTAAGTTTATACAGCAAAAATTAATGCATCTTGCATGAAGGAAGTGGTCTCTCAAAAGGGGTGGTCTTCCAATAGAGGGGAGGTCTTTCAGGACTACTGTAGTCACTTCTGGAACCAAAGCAAACACCTCATCATAGGGAACACAAAAAGAACAACAAAATAGTGACCTGAAATGTGTACACAAATGATCATAGCTTATTCACCTACTGATAGCTATGACTGCAGTGTGCAGTTGTTAACCAACTGCACGGTGATCCCAGTGTAGAGATCATACACACTCCTAAACAGCTGACAAGGTGTTAAGAGCAATACCTTATTTCACCATGAGAAACCATGCATGCTCGACATATTGTATGATATATCAATACGTTATCTATCCAGGGGTTTCATGACCACAGATTATTCCTGAGGAGTAACAACTATTCCCCACATTTTCTGATATAAGTGTTTGTGTTCCAATTCAACAGCCAACCTTGCTAAATACAACCCAACACTAAATACTATGCAAAAACACTTCAACAACTTCTTTCAACCTGCCACTACCGCACATAGCTTGACCTCCTTGGGTTTCCTCCATATCTTCACACTGCAAAACAACACTAAACTTGTTTTGGTTAAGGAAATGAAATTTGAGGCATTCACTATGCGATAACATTAGCCTTCATTAAAGCCACAGGCATCCAGCCACCCACCTTCCTGTGGTCACAATGTTTCATAACATGGCTGCTTCGTCATCCTGTTGTTCTTAAATGGCTCCACCCCAGTATTTAATTGTGAAGTTCTGCAGTACTTAAAAGATAATGGATACTTAAAGGTTGGTTCGGTGAATTATTTCAAGACTAACACCTGCATGTTCAAGCCAAATGGCACATGAAACTTCCCCACCCACCCCATACAGTATGAATGTTTAAAGAGAGATCTGACGCAAGGTGTTTTTTTTTTTTGTTTTTTTTTGCTTTTAAATTCCTCAATCCATCAAAGATAGGAGTTAAGTTACCCAGTTACAAATTTCTTTGAAGATTATGATCAGAGCATCAGTAGATTAAAAACAGAACTGCCCAACTACTTAGCTGAAGAAGAAGCCATTTCACTAAAGACAAAGGAGTGATGGAAGAGGCAATGAGCTTCCTCTTTGGGAAATGACATGCAAAATATCTGCTGGGTCAGCTATTATTACTTCAACGGTTTCTGGAAGTTCAATAAACAAGTGAATAAAAATGAAAGATAAAGAGAGAGATAAAAATGAGATTGATTGGATAGCAGTGGGTACTACAACTAAACAGGTGCATAGGTGCTGTGATGAGTGAAAAATGCAATGATATAATAGTGGAGGCACCTACTCAAAAGACAGTGCTAGCAAACAGATCAACTTTCACACATTAAAAAGAAACCTTTAACTGCATCTCCTGAGCATCTCCTGAGCAGCAAGATGGATTGAAGTAGTCAAGTTAATTAGGCATTCGTGGAAGCAGCTACAGATGTCCAATCGTCTGGACTACAACACCCCCATCACCAGTCACCACACATCTACCATTAGAGAGGTTCTACATTGTTGCACAGCCACATAAAGGCATTAGAGCCATTTAAATAATTAGTGTTGGCCAGTGTGAGAATATGAAAATCTAATAAGTCACTATCGCACCAACTATCCTGTCTCATTTTTAATGTATGTATGTATGTGTATGTATGTATGTGTGTATGTGTGTGTGTGTGTGTGTGTGTGTGTGTGTGTGTGTGTGTGTGTGTGTGTGTGCGTGTGTGTGCGTGTGTGTGTGTGTGTATGTATGCATCATGATAAGGATAAGATGGTGCATCTTTTGCCACTAAAGCTGTATAAGGGTAGAAATCACAAATGAAGATGTGTTTATGAATAGCAAAACGATATATTCACAAGAAAACTATTAAGATAAGGAAGTAAAGATGCCTGGCCTTTCGTGCCCGAGGAAATAGTAGACATATTTACCAAGACTTTTCTGAGACATTATCTATATAAAAAAGGAATGCATATATCCATCATTAACACTCAATGCATACACAATTTAAAAAGGTACTTCCTGAGGTCGCAGGCAGATAAAATTTAGCATGAGGATAGGTGTAGCAGCAAAGGTAATGCCCATTTTCTTAAAATTCTACTGAAGACAATTTCCATTTAGTGCAATTTTGATTAGTTTTTGAGTTGGGAATAAACTCACTACATCCATTTAATCTACAGTTTATTGGGTCCTGACTCCTGAGCTCCCCCCCCCCCCCCCCCCCCCCAAGCCAGAAATCTGCTCTGGGGTTCTAATATTGCCCGAGTTACTCCCCTGGTCAAGTTGTGTAGTTGTGTATGCAAGCCAAGTTTCAGGTCTCTAGCTCAAAGTGTTTGGCAGTGTGTTAATCACATTGCAGGTACATATATACAAACTTGTGAGTTCAGCATAGTGAGTTGCTCCTGAGCAAACCAAGTCCATTGGCTATATTAAAAAAAAGTGTTGAATAATATTAAATGTGTGTAATATATGACGAAATATTTGCCTTCGCTAAATTTTAGAACCTGTACCTGCCAATAAAAACAACCTTGAAGTAACTGCTGATGTTTCTGTTTCAGCAAGAAGCAGGCATACTAGATGTAATGTCTTCCTTGCTTTGAGTTCATAATAGGCACTGTTTAACTATATTTGTGCTAGGGGTGATTGATGAGAATACAACTCAAACACTTTAATTCTATGTGATTTCATGTTATGCATACCAATGTTTGGATGAGAACCTGAAACAAACATGTTCAACCCTAACAATCATTGTCTTTGAAACTGAAATAATTTGGCCTCAATTGTAACTTCCTCTTCCTCTCCCCAAATTGAATGTAGGGTTATCTCCTTGACCAATATAGGAGCAGGGCTACTATTTAAGTCTTGAAATTACTACTATATAGTAGCACCTTCAGTATGATGACCCCCATGTACTATTGGAGAGACTATTCTTTGAATTCCCAGGTCACCATTCAATAATGACATGGGAATTCTAATAATAACCTCTCTAATAGTATTGGAGATGTTATTAAATTCCCAGATTAGTATTGGAGAGGCTCTTACTTGAATTCCCTGGTCATTGTTGGAGAGGTTATTATTTGAATTTCCTGGTCAGTATTGGAGAAGTTATTATTTCAATTCCTAGGCCACTGTTGGAGAGAGATTATTATATGGATTCATAGAGAGGTTACTATTTGAATTCCAAAGTCACTGACTATTGGAAAGATTATCTATATATAAATAGTTCTTAAAGGGAGGGTGCCGTGTAAAATATAGAAGAAAAAAATTTTTTTTGGCTGAAATAAGTTCCTTGGGCACTCCAAAATCATATAAAAATTTTTGGAATATTTTTTAATACCATTTTTCATGAAAAAAAAAGGGCTTTGTTTCACTGCAATTTACATCCTGTAAAATTGACATACTTTTGTAGTCAAATTTTGGTTATGGCACTCATAAAGTCAGAGTAGGATCCTGTTACAGCAATGCCCAGCATGGATAGCGTATTTTCTGTTAGTTCTGGTACAAGTTTTGGTGATCTCAGCCTATCCTGCTCATTTTCATAGGCAAACTCAAGAAGGTGAGGAATCAGAAGAAATAGTTGAGACCAACCAGTTTGACCCTCAAACTAGCAAGTCATTGGTAGGGTCTCTTGTTCTAGCACTGAAGGTGATGGTGACTCACTAGGTGGAAAAAGACTGAGAAACACAGTTTAAATTAACGAATAAGCTGTGTAGCTGGCTACTTCTGTTTTGTATGTAGGTGTCAGTGTGGGCACTGCAAACAAATGAAAATCAGCAGGGAGTGTCTTTGCTATCATGAGGTAGGTGCCATCTCCCAGGAAATGAAGGACCTTCCAGTCTATGACAAGAATGCTAATGCATCATACTACGTAGTCAATTCAACAGATTTCTTTGCCAGTGCATCATGGTAAGTCTACAGCTGTAGAAAAGCAATCCTAGCCACCAAATATTAAGACACCTTTAGACACAGTCAATATTGTAAGGATGCGAATGCATCTACCATATAAAAGAGCCGGAAGGCTGCAGACTGTGGTGCCCACAAAGTAAGTTTAACCACATGAGGTGTCTAATTGGTTTGTACTGTGTTCACATCAAATGCATCAAGCCTAGTAACTGCATTTAGTCCACAGATCACTAAGAGCTACAGAAACCAATCAACTCTAAGAATGACTTTATAGGATGGTCTGTAGAAGTGAAAGTGGTGGAGAATGGCTCCCAAAAGTGTTAGTGGCTGACATGCAGGCACTTATTGATGTAGCAGTGACTAAGATGGCTGAAGCAGGTATTTCATCTTAGAAAGTCAACATATGAAAGGAAAACACAATCCTTGTGCAAATTTGAAGAAACAAACAAGCTATTACCTCAGAGGGTGAACTAAATGTGGCTACTAGGCTATTGAAATAAAAGCTTTTCAGGCAAAAAAGGGGAAAAAGAGGGAAATATTTCATATGTACTGCAAAGGTTTTACAGATGTTATAAGGAATCAAGAAATTATGATATTGCTTCATTTGACAAGCTATAGTCGAAATCAGTTATGTGTGTTCTCTGTCACAGAATTAACACACATAACTATAGCACTCCTAAACGATGGAATAGAAATCACCTCCATACCAGTGTAGCTATTGTGTTGTATTAATCATCCCAAACTAACGTAATTGGGTTAGTGGTACCTTTAACGAAAGGAGCTATTCATGAAATAACACTAACTGATAAATAAGTACAGAATAAGTCTATTCTTGCTTAGTGATCTGGATCAGTGTTACAGCCTCAGTTGTAGTCCTCACTTGTGGATACAGTGGCCACAAGGTAGCAGGCAGTGGGTGACTACAAGCCTGCACAAGAATTTTAGACAGTGTGTGTGTGTGTGTGTGTGTGTGTGTGTGTGTGTGTGTGTGTGTGTGTGTGTGTGTGTGTGTGTGTGTGTGTGTGTGTGTGTGTGACATCCATGGGGAGTGCTGGTTGGACAAGACGGAGGGGCACTGAAATACAGAGAATTATTACGCAATAATGGTGGATGATTCAAGGTGGATTAGTCAGGGTGAATCATTCATACTTGATCAAATAAGATAAATCATTCCAGGTGGATCAGTCAAGGTAGACAATTCATAATAAACCAGTCGAGGTGAATCATCCATACCAGATTAAATAAGATGAATCATTCAAGGTGGATCAGTGAAGGTACATAATTCAAAATGGATCATTAAAAGTGATGAGTCATGGTAATATCAAGTGGATCACTTGAAGTGGATCATTTGAAGTGGATCATTTGAAGTGGATCATTTGAAGTGGATTATTCATGGTGAAAGCCATTATGCATCTCGTTTACACATCCATAACCGTGCTATGTCAGCTACACACAAAACAATTACTTGCACAACCAACCTAGAAATCAGAGAACAAGCATTATCTGGGTTTCCTCCCCCCCCCCCCCCCCCCACCAATTGTGAATGAGAAATTCCAAGAAAGCAAGTCAGCAACTTGTGTTGATTTTATACATTGAGGCCCAGCTATTTAAGCAAGGAATATCAAACTATTATAAAAGCCTATCAATTGTATTGGAGTTGTGTGGATCATTTGGAGTGATGGGTTGAACAATAGACACAATGCTATCATGATAGGTTGTTTTTTCTGTATATTTGTGTGTCAGGATATGCTGACATTGGCTTTTGCTTACTGACAATCATTCCTCCTTTGGGAAGACTTATAACCTATCCATGTATATAAAACTCGCAGTTGTATGTACCTACCTGTGTGGCTAATGGTCCGCCAAACCGTTTGACCTACAGACCTGAAAATTGGCATGCATATCTGGGTTTCATACAGAGGGAGGGGGCCTTGGAATTTTTCCCCTCAGCAAAAGTTTTCATATCAACTAACTCATAGTCTGATCCTTTGCTAAAAAAATGCATTCATCAAATGAAGCGTATAATGGCAAAATAACTTTAATTTTTATAGTCAAGATGATGGAAGAGTTTTTGCTAACACCTAGAAGCACCTCCCCATGGCATTTACGTAACTTAGTTGTGGGCTCATAATTGCTTGACACAATCTCTATCAATGAAATTATGTGGTGTTGTCATTTAGGTCTTACAGTAAAGCTCTACTATCCCAACCTCAATTACCCCCAACCAGGCCTTGTTTCTACTGTACTAATGGTGGATTATCCAAGTGAAATATTTTATATATTAGAATAATAGTAAGCTATATATTAGCTATCCCCAGGCAATGCTAGCAGGTGTAAATTCTTATTTTAACCTCTGACATAGGGTCTAAATATGGCACAACAAGCTAGTACTGATACTTACCTGTCACTATGAGAAGTTATACTTATTGATGATCGAAACAGCACACTTAAAGCAGCAGGAATATACATGAATTGTTGCATGCATGTGTATTCACTTATCTGAATTTTGCACATATCCTATAGGACATAAAGGAGGTCAGATACTGTACACTGTAGAGCTGCGATGACAGATTGTTGATCCAGATGACAGATTGTTGATCCGGATGCATGCACAATTCCCCCCCTCCCCCCCAAGAAAAAATCCTGTATGAAACCCTGCATATAGAACTTGAACCAGGGAGTAATCTGGTCAATGTTAGAACCTGGGAGACTCCTGCTGAGGTGGCAGGATAAAAAAAAAAAAATGGATTTTTTTCAAGCTTAAGTAAACTTCCTTCCTACATGTGTAACCACAAAGTTGTAATATAAATCACACCTGTAATTTGATCCCACCCAAATTATTATAAACTGAGCAAATTCCATAGGACACTATACCACAGCTCTGTTCAGCATTGAACTGGTCATTGAAAAAATGCTAACTGTTTTCATTATTGCTATACAGTCCATTCATACAAAAAATAATAACCCAAGTGAAACCTGTGCTACAACTAAACCAAGTACATCCATAGTTCTAGTTAGGTAAGTGAACAGCTAATTTTGATCATTTTATTCCAAAGCACACCTTTGGTTCTGATTGTTCATTATTACACCATGCCTAAAAACATTCTGACCTTTCTATAAAATTAAAAAAAAGTCAACAGACAATGTTGAAAATCAACCATTCAGCATTACATAATGCTTCAAAACATTTTGGCCTTTCTAAAAAATCAACGGGCAACCTGGTCACATGCCTACTTCTTTATAAACTGCTGTTATTTGAATGAAGCCACAAGGTCTAGAAAAGTTATTTTGAGTGGCTTTATTATTTTTTCATGTTGACATTGGCACGGGCAACACTGGGCATACCCTCTAGATATTACACCCTCAGTGAAATTTATGTTATTAATTTAATCAAGATCCACAAATGGTGTAAATTAGTATGTACAGACAACAATAAACAACATTTGTTGCAATTATATAAAAGCCCCCAAATATCTGTTGGCACATTCAAGCACAGTCAATACAAACAAGAAACAAAAATGTTCTGCACTTCATCTGAGAATTCGTCAAAAAAATACTATTGTAGTGGATTCAATGGCCTACCTAAATTTTAAATTTCCTAATGAAGATTTTTTGCTCTTGCTGATAAGTTTCTACCTAATGTTTTGTCTTCAGCATCATGGGGAGGGGCTAGCACAGTCTTTCCAATATAATTTGTGAGCTCATGGCTGACATTTATTTATTGAAATCTAGTTCCCCCTCTTACATGATGACTGCTGTCTTCTGTTCACCCTGAACTCAAACTATTCATGAGGCCTAATTATGTGAGGGTGTTGTCACATGACCTATATCACTGCTGACCACACCCACTCTTCCTCTTATTTGAGTGGTCTCTCATCAAAAGCAATTACAATCAAAAATTGATTTTCCTTATCACAAATTAAGCAAAATGTTTTCTTCTTCATGAAAGGGTATTAAATATAAAGGAAAACAAGAAATAAAATATATTTTTAAAATCTTTTAACCCCACCCTCCCCTCTAAAATTTGGTGAAGCAAGGAAATGCTATGAAATAAGTTAACAGTTTATGGTTGGTTGGTTTTTCTCTAAGCAGCAAAAATAATACAGCATGCATATATGCATATATATATATAGCTCCACAATCCTCTACCAATGTAAAGGGATGCAAGCCTGGGTCAGAAGAAGCCTGGATTTTAAAGTGATGGAAATAACACAAAATAATACATTTCAAAACCATAGAAGCAATAAACTCCACATGCAACTTACTTGGCTTAAATTCTGAAAAAAACCCATCCTTCACGATATTTGTGGTGAGAATGAAATAGATCACTGCCTCAGGAAACTGTCAGTATATTAAACCTCTATATTACAGTATGCCATGCTCATCACCCCATTTAATTGAGGAATTCCTTGTTATATTATGGCTCAGATGTTTACAAGCAGCTTAGGCTTGCACTTATTCACTGTTGGTATTCTTCTTTGGTGGTACCAATATATCGGTAGTTTCCAAGAGATTTACAGTATATTCTGTGCCTTTTAGGGACATCCCCCCAGTAACAGCTACATGATGGGACAAATGATGAATCCTTATGACTGGCAATAAAAAAAAAATGTTTTAAAAAAATCGAGACAAGTGCTACAGTGAACTTATTGAAGTTCCTGCACTCAATAACCTAAAGCCTGCAAACTTCATTACTGCCTTATATGTGGTATAAAAAATATATACCTTTTTAAAACAATTTTTTATGTTAAAATTAAAGACCTTTTCTTAACCCAATTCCAGGTCTGTCTTATACATAGCCAATGTCTTATACCTCTCTTCTTGATACTTCTGTTGCTTCCTGTGCAGAATGGCAGAATGGTCAAATACACTCGGGGAGTCCTCAAATTTCCTCTTCCTCCTCTTCATAAGGTTTACTTCATTTCCTTCTCTTGCTACCTCTCTCTGGTTAGAATGGTTACTTCCAATTCTTGACATACCAGTATTTCTACACAATTATACCAGAATGGTAAGCAAGTAACAGTGATAACAAAAACAATAATGAACTTTGGTGATAACAAAAACAATAATGAACTTTGGTGACAACAAGAAGAGGCAGGTTACCTTCTCCCAAGTTCTGAAGGATGTGTAAGGTTCTTGAGAAGGGAGCAGCTGCTTTGTCCAGATGCTGACAAGGTAGGTTCACATGGTAGTGGAGGTAACTGGATGGTTCCATAATAATCCAAGATGTTCTCAGAGTTGTCATGGATTGCTCTGTGTTTCGAAATGTACCTGTGAGGTTCCTGGTTAGTACTACTAGTGCTTCTCACATTAGCATTTCCTGGAATTGGTAGAGAACAGGAGTTATCCAGTTTTGGCTTTGGCATTGGCATATTCTGTGGTATTGAAAAAAAAAATTATTTTCCCAAGTGTACCATCTCTATCACACTCATAACTATGCACACTCCCTTTCCACTGCCAATTCTCCACTGGAGTTGCATAGGTTCATTTCAATTGGAACGGGTCACAGCGCTTTAACCTTTGCACTTAAAAGTGCACAGCCTGCAATTTTGTCCAAGAGTAACGATGGCTTCAATAACTTTCACTAGAAGGATGACAGCAGTAACTTCAAGGTTGTATTTTCAGGTTAGTTTTTTTAATATAAATTTATAAACTGAAGGATGACTGGACTACGTGTTCCTTAACCAAATTATCAGAGAACGAGGTTCCAGGGAAGAAATGCAAGTTCCCTGGTCTTAGTTGACCATAATGGCGAGGCTGTGTCCCCTCTAACTTTCAACACCATCTCGGCAGCTAAGAAAATTGGAGGCAGTATTACAGCGCTGGTGTGTGGACCAGAGTGTAGCAGAGTGGCTGGTGAGCTCTCCCAGGTGGCTGGAGTCACCAAACTCCTGGTTGCTCAGGATGCAAGCTTCAATGGATTTCTTCCTGAGTCACTCACTCCTGTCATCCTCTCTGCCCAAGAACAGTTTGGATTCTCCCATATAGTTGGTGGTTCTAGTGCTGTAGGAAAGGTAAGGTGTAGTCCAGTACATAAACACATTTTATCACACCCATTTTAATTCTCTCCATCAAGTTGACACCAAATCCTCTATATCCTGTTTCCATGAAGATTTTCATCATTTACTTCATAATGTACCTAAATGTCAATTAATATTTCCATACTAGTCTTCAAAATGCATTGTGTAGCCATTCATTCCATAAAAGGTACCCAGACACCACACCCAAACACCTTACCCAGACACCCATTTTCCTCATTCCACACCAGTCTTGTTCCGTTTGTGCATAACCTTCCCCCTTCTTTCCTCCATTCTTGTCTCCATGCATCCTGTGCAGATGCTTTATTTATGTGTTGTTGTCAACCTTTTAATATCCTTGTATTGAGGATGTAGGTGTTGTAGTCACATGTAGATTGGTAGTTCTTGTTTGTACTGTTAGCATGTGTCAGAGTGTTACACACTTTTACACTACCTACTGCCATTAAGTCAATGACTTGTGTCTGCACTTAACATTCAATAGTTGTATTTATTCTTTTAAAAAAAATCTCCTTTCCTTCTGAGCCTGCCTTTTTTTCACACCTTTATCAGTTTTTTCAACCCAAGTCATTTCAGAAACTAGTGCAGGAATGCCAACAAACTTTATTGCTGTGCAGCTGTGCTACCACTGCTGTGGGCATGTTCAAAGCACTTGCACTATCCATCACCATTCATCACAGCATATTTTACAGAAACAAGTTATGATATCACTATCCAATATAATGGAATGTCGTATTTCACCCTTATCCCTTCCCCTGGATTGTGGTTCAACTGCATTGATATATCTGCAAAATTCTTGAAATGGAATTTTGAAATGGATGTTTCCTTTTAGAATGTACTGCCACGGGTAGCAGCCAAGTTGAACGTGGCTCCCATTTCGGATATCATTGGGATCTCATCTGAGGATGTCTTTATCCGGACAATTTATGCAGGCAACGCTATACAGACAGTCAAATCGAATGACTCTGTCAAGGTAGTCACTGTTAGAGGGACTGCCTTCCCTCCTGCTGAACCTACAGGGGGCTCAGCATCCAGCGAAGAAAGTAAGAAGTTCTCAACACCTTGGACAATCTCTCTTTGACAACTTGTGCATGATGATATCACCTCTATTCAATGATACCTTTCATCAATTTTAAACTATATCGTCACTATTTTCATATTTCATTGTCTGTTGTACAGGTTCACATTTTGTCTTTGCTTGTTGTATTCATTTGGTATTAATATTTGACAGCATTGTTTCTGTGATTTTGATAGTTTATTATGTCAACTTATGTTATTATGTATCTGATGTTTTGTGGGTTTCTTTGTTTTATAGTTAAAGTGACAGCAGATAACACTCTATCGGAATGGTTGGCTCAGGAGTTGAGCACAAGTGACAGGCCTGACCTCACCTCTGCCAGTGTAGTGGTGTCAGGAGGTGAGTGGGAGGAAGGAGGAGGAGGAGGGAGGAGTAGTGGTGTCAGGAGGTGAGTGGGAGGGGAGGAGGTGTGGACAAAGTGATGTAGGGAGAGAAGGGTGGGGAAGGAGAGAGCAGTGAGTAGGTGGGGAGGGAAGGGAATAATGTGAGTGAGGGTGGATGAGTGAGATGTTGTGTGGAGGTAGGATGACAAAGTCTGTGTTAAGAGTCTTCATATATAAGTATGTGTTGGTGGTTGACAGTACATTATTTGGGTGGGTGTGTGGGGGGGGGGGGGGGGACATGATTGTATTATGTTTTATGATTTATGAGACACATTGTGAGTAGTATAAAGTGTGATTACTCTCAACATACCATAATTTCAAGTTTACTCCTTTTTTTAGGTCGTGGGTTGAAAAATGGTGAAAATTTCCAGCTTCTTTACGACCTTGCTGGCAAACTGAATGCTGCTGGTATATTAATAATACTTTCCCTCCATGTGAGATTTTGCTATTAATTAGTTGACGCTATTGTGTGTTTGTAGTGGGTGCATCCAGAGCTGCGGTGGATGCAGGCTATGTGCCCAATGACATGCAGATAGGACAGACAGGAAAGATTGTAGCCCCGGTAGGTGCCTATCTGATGGTATAGGTGTAATTGTGTGTATGTACATGTGTTAGTTGATTAAAATGATAAGTATGTTCTTTTATGTAAATTAAAGAGTAATCTCTCATTGTAAGAAGCTGAAAATTCTTATCATTGTGTTCTTTGCTTGCTATGACATCGGATTAGGAAGCTCCACAAATATTTACACCATATTCACAATTTGTGCTGGTCTGGTAGCCTCAGTTTTCTATGCACTAAAGTTTAGACTTGATAACTGGTCGCCACGTTATTTGAGGGTGAATTTTCCCCTATCTAAGGATTCTCGAAGCAAAAGTTGAGCATATACAAGATTGATCTGCCGAATTCCAGCCTGAGCTCATATCCTTGAAGAAATCTTATTAGCTTTCTGTTGCCCTCCCACCCCATGTTGTTGTAGTAGCCGCTACAAATGTTCATCTTCGCCAACTTCCAGCCCAAGAAATAAGGCTGCACCAGCCAGGTATGTCCATAGGGACCCCACTTCCAGGCTTCTTGTCACAGCTGAAGAGGTGTGCTGTGTCATGGGGGGGGGGGGGGGGGTTTACCCGCAGTCCAGGCACTCATCCTTGACCGTATGGTCGATCCTACTCAGGTAGCTTGCCAGGGTTCTGCTGTATCCTGAATGTAGCTGGACAAGGGTCGTCCGCGTCTTCCTAGGCAATGACTGCTTCCATGGATCGACCATGCGAATTCCCAGGTACTTAGGGGCTGCTTGGAATTCTAGGTGCATATTGTTGACGAACATATCCAGCTCTCGTCTAGCTTCTCTATTGTTCAGATGGAATGCGGTTGTCACTTTCTCGCCTAGGCTTAGTTTAAAGTACCACTTCTGCATGTATGCTGCCAGAACACCCATGTCTCGGTTAAGGTCCTTCTCCATCACTTTTCACGTTGGTTGACACACCAGAATGGTTAAATCATCTGCATAGCAGTACTTGCTTGCAGCTGTTTCAGGAACGTCGTGGGTATAGATGTTAAAGAGCATGGGAGAAAGGAATGATCCCTGGGGCACTCCATTCTTCAGTCTTTTTAACCTGCTGCGCTGGTTGTCGCTGGTCTTGAGGATGACACTTCGGTTTGATAATAACTCCATAATGAAGCTTACCATATGTTTATCTGGTATTGTCCTCAGAAGCTTAAGATGGAGACCACAGTGCCATACGGTATCGTATGCAGCTGTCAATTCCAGAAACACTGCCCCAGCTTTCTTGTTGGCCTGGAAGCTATCCTCTATGTTCTGTGTGAGCAGTGTCACTTGATCTACCATTGACATAATACAACGAAAACTGGCTTGTTCTTTTGGGAGCTGCGGGTCCACCACTGGGTTGATTCTGGTATGGATCATCCTCTTCAAGATCTTGAAAGGCACACAGAGGAGCGAAATGGGTCGGTAGGACTTTGCATATTTAGCAGGCTTGTTGGGCTTCTGAAGAGCAACAACGGAGGCACGTCACCAGATCTTTGGGAGCTTACACCTATGAAAGCACAATGAGAAGAAGGAATACAGCCAGGTTGATGTTCCTCTACTCTGGTATATATCATAAATTTTGGGAGGATGTTGTTGCAGCTTTGTGACTTAGCAGCCTTCAGCTTATTGATGGCCATGGCTAGCTCACTTGCTGTGAGGTCCCCAGATAGGTTGGCATCGGCACTGTCTGCCCGAAAAAGCAAAGAAAGTTCACGTGATGTCATACGTGCAAAGCTCTTATCAGCATCTGGTAAGTGCCCATTCTTTAGGGCCTGCGAGGCAATAGCGTTGGCTGACACAGGGCACCTGGAGCGAGTTGTGGATCTACCTGTCAGCTGGTTGATGGTTTTTCAGGCCTTTCGACTGGAGTGAGTGAAGTCCACTGATTCCACAGTTTCAGACCACCTTCTCTCCTTCCCTCATCCAATTCTTCGAGTAGGGATGTAGCAATCATGCTTACTTCCTCTCTGGAGCTGGCCAGCTGGTGCTTTTTGAGAAGATTGCCACAGTCATTATCCCAGTCCGGGATATACATCTTGTTGTAGCCACGTGGGATGTACTCCTTTGCTGCATGTATGTGGCATCGACATTTTCTATATCTGGATTCGGCAGCTGTGATGATCTTCTTTCTGTCTCTACAGTGAACGACTCCCAGTGGCTTTACAAAAGTTCCATATCTTAACAGGTATTACTAGCTATCGGCTGCACCAGCGAAGGAACCTTGATGACGAATGGTCAGTGTTGTGAGTGGGGAAACCTATCAAGTATGTATCCTGGCAGTTTCAGGTGGTCAGCAACTGCTTTATGTGTCTCTTGTAGGAGAACAACAGTTACCTGATTTATGTCAGCAAGCTGTTGAATCACTTCTAATTTGGCAGTGGTGAGGCCTTCAACATTGAGTTGAAACGCCGGCAGACTTGGGTTTTCGGTGGCCGGAATGGTCGCCGTCCTGATAAGGACGCTTAATACTTTGGCCTGCTGGCTTTATGATTATGCAATGACATTTGCTTTTCAGATTTTAAGACTGCTACTGGTAGGGAAGACTGCGCAGAGGTTGTCATCTTCTCCCCCGCTCAAACTTATGAGGGTGCTGCACAGTTGGATTCTTTAGAGCACAACCAATTTTGCTATATCGCATGCAAACATGTGCATGGTGTGGTTGGCAAATGGCTCTGGAAGCACCAACCACTTCACCTGTGCTGTCTGAAGTTTCTCTGGTGATCAACAGACCTGTTAGGCTGATCAATGGATTCTTCTATGCCGTCCAGTGGGCAAAAAAAAAAAATCAAGCATAGTTTTTTTTATGCTATTCATCAAGATAATATACTCAGTCCAACATCACAAGTGAAATTAAGCACAAAAATAGGACAGTAAGTAGAAATCTATATAAAGATGTGGAGAAGAGAGCTTTGGACACCTTAGGGAATGTTCAAGAATCAATCGAGATCAACTCCATTGCTCCCTCACACAAGGCAGGATGTAGTTGGCAGGTAGGTCAGCCTTGACATGCGAGGGTAGCCATTTTTGCAGAGGCATTAATTGATAGTATGATTACATCAGTTGATCTCAATTGATTCTAGAATATGGGTTCAACCAACCCTTAAATGCTCTCTCTATTCCAACATTCTTGCATCCAAAAAGAAAGAGAAAAGCATCTGAATAGAGTTATCATCTATGTCAAGTGTACCCATGAACATGGCAGTTATCTAGCCCAAACTATCACCTTCTATTTCAAAGCTTGGCCAATATCAGATCAAATATGGTCAACTTCCTTGATTGAGTGTTGCGGTATGCTTTTTTACAAGCAACTATGTTGAACGGTAGTGGAGGTAATGATAGTGGCCATAAAATGAAAGGGTTTGGGAACAAAAGGAATTACTCTTCATGCCAAACCCCTGCTAATTTTAGCTTTTCTGTTGAGTTTGATTGCCTTCCTTTTCCACTATCTTCCATATGAGGCGTGTAAAAGCCTAATGGAACACACTATTATGATTGGTTGTATTAGAGGGCGAAGTAAAGCAGTGTGGTTTGGCTGCAGAAAAGGTCTCCATCAAGCAGAGTAGTGGCTTGGCTGAGGAAAGAACACTCCCATCACAAGAACAACTTGTTCTGTAGTATCACATGTAGAGATGCACTTGTAATGTTTCACCCACCCACTCAGAGGTGATGGTGAGTGTGTGTGTGTACTTGCGTCACCAGCTTACATGCAGTCATCCTGGATAATTGAATGATCACTGAATTTAACACTAGCTTTAGCAGACTTAATCTTGCTCTGCCAAAAAGAAATCCACTAATAAATGATGATGATGTTAGCATGTGCGAATAGAATGTAAGTGCAGTGGGTGTGGTCTAGTAGCTGAGTGTGGAAGTGTCTCTGTGGATGCATGACTTCCAGAAGTTCTGTGCAATCCATGGAGCTGGCTCTCTATCTTTGGAGATATGTTAAGCCCTGTCCACACTGCACAATAAAATCGGTTTCACCAGTGTCTGGAACGGGTTCCACGTGTCCACCCTACACCCAGTTTCATCTCACCCGGTTCCACCTGAAACCTTCAGAAGGGTAGGTTTCAAGCAGCTCAGATATATCGAACATACTTGTGACTTTATTGCTGATATTAACTATTAGGGGTTTAGCTACTAACAGCTTTCCCCCCACTATCTTCCCTTTGTGCGATAATATTGCAGAGAGAAAGAGACAGAACAACGGAGCACACTAGAAAATAAAATACCCCATTCTATACATGGTAGAGGAAAACCAATTAATCTGCCCAGCCAATTAGTCAGCCCACGCAGGTGATGTGGAGCGGGTTCAGCACTATGCTAGTATGGATGCAAGAAAACATTTGGAACCAGGTGTTGCTGGAGAGAGGTACAAACCCATTCATAGTGTGGACAGGGCTTTAGAGAGGCAAGTGTGGGAGTGTCAGGGCTGACACAGACAGACTGTTGTCACACTAACAGCACTAGGCAGGGAAATCAACACTGCTCTCTAAAGAAAAGAGATGTCTTATTACTAGCTAATGTGGGAGGTGTAAAAAAAAAAAAAAGGGCTAGGCATTGTGATACACATGGCATTGGATTACATTATCACCACCCCCCCCCCCCTCCAACCTCTACTATTATAACTATTGACAGTTTTGTTTCCTATTAAAATATTAACTTTGAATATCACAAACCACCCAACTTTTATGGTTGTATAGTCATGCTTAGGAAGCACCCTTTATGACTACATATGTACTGTGTGTGCTTGCAAGTGTACTCTGTGTATATGTGCACAGATGTGTGTGCATGGGTGTGTGTGCATGGGTGTGTGTGCACAAGTATGTGTAACTACATGTATACTCTGTGTGGTGTGTGTGTGTGTGCAGGATCTGTATATTGCAGTGGGTATATCTGGTGCCATCCAGCATCTAGCGGGAATGAAGGACAGCAAGGTGATTGTGGCCATCAATAAGGACCCGGATGCTCCTATCTTTGAGGTGGCAGACTATGGCCTGGTGGAGGACCTCTTCAAGGCAAGTCATGTAGCCATGCTGGTCAGGTGATCAGAGTAGGGATAAGATAGCTATGGAGTGGGGGGGGGGGGGGGAGAGAGAGAGAGAGAGAGAGGAGGGTGGCAATATGGGGTGCCATGTACAGTGAGTATTGGAGTAGGTTGGGATAAGAGCATTCTGTGGATGTATCACATGATATTCACATGCTCCATGTGTAGACCCCATGACTGAAATATTACTGCATCTGGAAACTGCATTTGCTCATCAGTCCGCATGTCAGCACCATAAGCTCCAACTTTCTGGCATGGAAATTAGGCACATGCCACACTTACCAATTAATAGGCATCCAGCCTGCTTTGGATATCATTAAAAATATTACATATAAATATCATTAAAATTGATTGTACATGTTATGTGTTGCTAAGGATTGTATGGTGTTAATATCAATAGCTTAGCTAAGCCACAGCTACATAGCAATGAGTCCCACCGAACTTTCAGGACAAGACAATATATCAGTAGTAAATGATGTGGGACAAATTGATGAGTGAAATTCTGGGACTGTCCCAACATTTTAGGACAGTTGGAAACTATGCAATATGGACTTAAAGTTGAACATGTATCAAAAAATGCTAAATGCTAATTGTTTTTTTTCTTCTCTTTTTTTTCTTCTTTTTTTTCCTTTACAATAACAGTCTTTGGTGTTTGCATGCGTAAATTGGCATTGTTTGTGAAAGAATGAGATTGAAGGTTGTAAAACATAACCACATACTTGCTGTTGACTATCTTGTTGTGCACATGTGCACTCGCTCCTACAGGCAGTTCCTGAATTGACTGAAAAGCTGAACTAGATGATTGCTCTTGGTCAAGGCACTATTCATGCACTGAAGTATTTAATAGTGTATTGACTATTGTATAGGAATGATTGAATGGCACACACACACACACACAGGCAGATTTTACTTTCATTTCCTTTCTGTCCAACTATATGCATAAGAGCATATTATTTGTATTAAGGTAAAGGTGACATGTATAGAATAGGTACACAACTTCATATCGCACACTAAAGCTGCTGTTTACCTCCTTGGAGTGGCTTCATAAGACACGCTCCGTGATCAAGCTATACACTCTCTCTGTCTTGCACATGGAAACATTGACATATTTGTATTAATGAAAAAAAAAACGTGAGCACCTGTTACTAGGCTACTTGGCATGATGTTTACTTTATAGAATGCACCTCCAAGCCCACCCACTGTCCAACACACCCGTGGGTACAGGAATAAATTGCTTCTCTTTTTCTTTTTTATTGTATATTAAAAAAGAAAAATCTGTTTAAAATAGGATACAGAAATGTTTTATTGTTACTATAGAAGTCGAATAGTCAGTGTGGCCTAGCCTTAGATTCACGCTTGAACAGGTTGAATTTGACCGTCGAACCCATACATCTCCTATATATACAAGTGAAAGTAAGAAATATTTCTTTGAAATAAAACTGGTAAGTAGGGATGACGTGTCTGCAAAAAGTGCAGAAACAAGAATTCTGTGAGTGTATGTTACAAAATTCCCTACTTCACTGATTCTTGTGAACTTAGAATTCTACGCAATAGTGTAATAGTCCTTGTTGCGAAGTTCCTGTGAACTTAAAGTAATTATTCTACATGAACTAACTATGAGCAAAATGAAGAGGTGGGGCATCACATCTTACACATTATGTGAGAATGTGGAATCGGTGAAGTAGGGAATTTTGTAACACTCTCACAGAATTCTTGTTTCTGCAATTTTTGCTGACATGTCACCTGTACTTACCAGTATTATTTCAAAGAAATATTTTTTACTTTTACTTGTTTCTGCAATTTTTGCACACTGTCAAAGATATATATTTTTTAATGTGGCTGTAATAGTAGCAGTGGCAGTAGTAGAAGCTTGCATTCAAGATTTGAAAGTGTAGTTCTGATGGTAGTAGTGGTAGAGAAGCTTGCTGTTAGTGGAAATTTGGAGTTTCTTTATCTGAAAGTTGGGACTCCACCCCCTTTAAAAAAAAAATATATATATATATAATGATATTCATAGCCTCATGCATGAACTGCTTTTAAATTGTGCGTGTAGGCGAATTGGTAGTGTCAAAATGACGGCTTCAACTTAACACTGCAGCTATTAGTCTGGGATATACTTCGGCAGTTTGTTAGCATTGCGAAGCAAATGAAGTGGTTGTGGACCTAGTTCAAAGAAATAGTAAGCGGTTAGTATGACTATTGCATGATTTGCTGTAGCCAGCTAGGCTCTAGCCCTGGAACTGAAGAAAAATAATAAGAAGAAAGATGGAGAACACTTGGTGATTTTGATGAATCTCCGCTCACTACTTTAGCGATTGATTTAGAGTACAGAAACTACCTTGGTAGTTGTGTTGCAGCTTATATGGACTGCAGGTGAGTGTTGTGGCCTAGATTTGAGCCATAGCAGAGAAAATGAAGCTTTCATGTTCTATTAATCAATGAGGCCGCCATTTTTTTGTGATCATCCCTACTTGAGATACTACCGTACTCTGATATAAAAGATGTTTGTCTGTATGTTTGTACCATCACTCTGGCCAAACCTGTGGGTGGATTTCTCTGACACTTGGCATGATAATAGATTTTGGCCCAACTTAAAAGCAGATCTAAAACATACTATGTATACACAACTTGACTCTGGGAGTAACATGGGCTGGGTTTCACCTGGCCACACCTCTTTCTTCCCCTGTGTAAGGCTAAAATCGCCAAAAATGGTATTTCAGCAAAAACACTTGAACTAAGGGAGTTAGACCCATGAACCCATATATATTTGGAAGTAATATAATCTGGGGGATGTTTTAAGTACATGAATATGACCACACTCATTTCAGTTTTCATGTCAAGCCAAAAATTTTACTTTGGCCATACAAACCCTTGAAGCAACAGACTTAAAACATGCACAAATTGACTTTTAAATTAACATAGTTGGGATCCCTCCTTGCTGCACCACTTTCCATTGATGTGTAAAGGGAAAAAGTGCCAAAAAAAAGACAAACTTCTGAATAAGGATTGAACCTAAGTAGTTCAATTCATTAACCCATTTTATTATATATTTTGATCATATGTTTGTATGTATGTGTCTAGGCATCACGACCAGTCACCAGAACTAAAACGGCTGAAATTTGGCATGAGCTCTCTAAGAATCTGAATGAGCATTACTAAACACATGAAGGCATGGTAATGGATGTGATTTTGCCATAGCCACACCCATAGAAAGTCATTTTGGCTAGAAAAAGCTAATTTAAGGACCAACCAGGCTGAAATTTGGCATGGATTTCCCAAGTAAAAGAGTGAGAGTATTAACTGAATGTAGGTGTACCAATGGGTGTGGTTAAGTTGTAGCCATACCCACAGGAAGTTATTTTGACTACCAAAAGCTAATTAGAGGAATAGCAAGGACAAAATTTGAGTAGCTTCTATTATATTTCATGTTGACATGGTTGGGCAACATAGGTTATATGCTGCTAGTATATATATATATATATATATATATATAGAATCAGTGTCGCTAGGGGAACGCTTCAATTGTGTATATGGTTGCACCCCTTCCTGTGTTCAAAAAAGCCAAAAATATTACTTTTGCCAGGCAAACTCTTGAGCTACAAACTGAGTGGATATTGAAGAAACTTTGCAAACACGATCTCTAAGTGCCTGCTAAGGTTTGAAAAAATGTCACTACTGGTTGGGGGAAAGGGAGTTTAAAATTTCCATTAAAAAAATCCTTTAAAAACAGTTATCCCAAATTGAAAGTAGGTGGTTTTAACTTGGACTAGGTTTTTTTTCCCTTTCTTTTCTTTCTTCATTCCTTTCTCTCTTTTTTTATATCAGGTATACACAAGAGTATACACAGGCATGCACACAATTTCTTTGTTACATGTTGATTAGAGACCCAGAGTAGATTGTTATTTGTAGATTGCAGCTGATTTTGATGTTATTTATCGAATGGATTTGTTATGTGTAGATTACTGGCCTGAGTAGGAGGAAGCATACTTGCACACACAATGCACCATGTAATTATAATTAGGTTATTGGTGATTGAATTATCTATTACAGTAGAAGTTTCATACTCATTTGTCCTTTGTAGTGAGGTTGTCTTCTATCGTAGTCAGACCAAGATCAACCACTAAATATCTATTAATGTAATAGTAATAATCTCTCATTTTACTATCAGTTAATTGGATCTACTTCAGTTACATGGGTAGCATATTCAAGGATTATTTCTTTTTATAACAATGAAATGAGAGGGGGGGGGGGGGGGAGAAGCAACAAAAGCAATGACTAGGAATGCAAATAAGGCACTTAATAATGAATGTTCATGCCCTTTGTCAAGACTCAATTGAGTATGCCCTTTCCCCTCCCCCCCCCCCCCCCCCTGGAACAACTATCTATTGCTGCTTCATTTTCGCACAGAGAGATCAACAAGGAATTCTACTGCAAAGACATGAACAAATATGCTGGTTTTTGCCTGGAAACACAATATACCTTAGCAGCTGAAGGGACCAAAATCCAACATTGAGAGGCTAAGAGAATTGTTTGTCCGCTGTATAGAGGTTGTCCTTATTTTGAGAGTCCTTTTATGGAGGTTCCACTATGTTGTGTTCCAAGCGAAAAATCCACCCTCCCCATCCCTTTCACATCTGCAGTAATGTAAATGGTCAATTAGCCAATGTGGTTTTCCAATGTAGTTACAAAATTGTTTAAATTACTTGTTATATTATGTAGGGATTTATTATATTACTATATATTTAATATTTTATATAGTGGGATGGGATAGTATTTATATATGTATCAATTTGAGGAAACAAAAGAAAATAAAAAAGGGTGTGTGAAAAGGGAAGAATTGAGGGGACTAAAACCCAGTCCAGGATACAAACCTCTGACTTTAAGCTTGGGAGACCTGTACTTTAATCGATTAGTCATGGTTTATTAGGATTTATTTTTACAGTGTAACATTTGAATTCCTTTTTTTTTTTTTTTTTTTTTTTTTCCTTTTCTCACAGACCATTCCCCAAGATGAAATTCAAACTCCATCTATGCACTCCCAGTGCTACCCTAAATAAGCTGTAAAAATTTTGTGGTGATTTGTATTTCCATTCGGGAGTAGTAGTATTACTTGTGGAAGATCATCATAAGATGCAACAGCTTAACAAATTAATTAAAAATACCACAAATATCATTCCAAGTAGAATTGGGTAAACCTTGTAGCTGCGACACTATGCTTTTATTTCCTTCTTTGTTTACATGCATGCTGTCATTTTCCAATAGTTGTCTTATTGTCTGCTAGCTGCCTGAAAACACCAAAATCTGGTCCCAACAGGTTAGGATAATATATATATATATTATCCTAACCTGTTGAGACCAGAGCAGTTCAGATAACTGAAATGTTTGGATAACTCAAGATGCCCCCATGTTGCTCAGGTTAACACAATAATACGATATATTACATGTTTAAGAAAAAATAAGCTTTTTATCAATTAAATTTATTCTGGAAGGACTAGAGTTCTCTTGATTGTTGATAGTATTGTGGACTGTTGGTTTCTCAGGTTGACTGGGTAACTACACAGCTAAAGTTCTTCCATTATTCACCAAATTATAATCTTGAACTCCTTGAACTCCTTAGAGGAAAACAGCTACAGTGGTCCTAGCGTGGTTAATTGGTTATGTTTGTTTCAGTTTAATAGATGCTGCACTTTTTTCCTTTTTTTTTTTTTTTTTTTTTTTTTTTTGTGTTTTTTTTCCTGACTTTCTATCGCTGTGGGATAACTGAAGCTCAGATAACTGAAGTTTGGATAATTGACTTCCTACTGTATGTATGTATGTATGTATGTATGTATGTATGTATGTATGTATGTATGTATGTATGTATGTATGTATGTATGTATGTTATGTATGTATGTATGTATGCATGCATGCATGCATGCATGTACGTATGTATGTACATATATCCTATATATATAAAAGGAGATGTCTGTTTGTCTGTCTGTTTGTCTGTATATTTGTACCACCATTCTGACCAAACCTATGGGTGGATTTCTCTGAAACTTGGCATAATGATAGGTTTTGACCCAACTTAAAACATGGGCAAAATTTTCGGAAAAAGGTTACCATGGTAAGGAGAAATAGCCAAATATGGTATTTGGCCAGAAAAACTCTTGGAGCTACAGATCTACAACTTCACTTGGTATACATGTACAACTTCACTTTAGGAGTAACATGGGCTGGGTCCAACTTGGCCACACCTCTTCCTTTCCCTGTGAAAGGCTAAAAATGCCAAAAATGGTATTTCACCAAAATCACTTGAACCAAAGGAGTTAGATACATGAACCCGTATATATTTGGAATCAATATAATCTGGGTGATGTTTTAAGTAATGTATATGACCACACCCATTTCTGTTTTCTATCAGGCCCAAAAAAAGGTCAAAAATGGTACTTTGGCCAGACAAGCCCTTGAATCAACAGACTTAAAACATGGTATGGATACACAACTTGACTTTGACAGTAAAATGGGCGGAATCCCTCCCAGTCACACCTCTTCCCATTGGTGTGTAAAGCAAAAAAGTGCCAATAAAAGAACTTCTGAATAACAATCGGACTAAAGGAGTTGGATCTATGAACAGCGGTATAAAATTCATGTGGGCATGGTAGTGGGTATAGTTTTTTCATGCCCATACCCACAGGAAGTTTTTTTGGCTAAAAAAAGTTATCAATGACCAATGAGGCAATATTTTGGTGTGTGGTCTCTAAGTACCAGGAAAAGCGTTATTAGTCAGGTATGGGTGTGGTTTGGTCTTAGCCACACTCACTGGAAGTTGTTTTGGCTATTAAAAGCTAATCAAATGACCAACCAAACTGAAATTCAAAATGAGAATTCCAAGCAACTGGGTGAACATTACTAATTACGTGTGTGTGTCAATGGGTGTGGTTTGATCATTACCACACCTATAGGACATCATTATGCTGGCCAAAAATTCATTTATGGAATAATCAGGCTGAAATTGGACACATGGAGTCCAAGTAACCGGTGAGCATTATTAACTTCATGTGGGTGTGGCAATGTGTGTGGTTTGGTATTAGCCACACACACTAAGTATATTTGGCTGCCAAAAGCTAATTAAAGGGCCAACCAGGCAGAAATTTGAGTGGTTTCTATAATGTTTCATGTTGACATTGGCTGGGTAACGCCAGGTATATGCTGCTAGTATGTATATATATATATATATACTTTTTTTTTCTTTTTTTTCTTTTTTTTTCTCTCCAAGGACAGCATAACCCAGGCCATCACAGTAAAGTATGATGATGTAGCAATTATATATTTTCTAGAGGACCATTTGCAGCTTCACCTGCAAGGTTGGAATGTTTATCTAATTTGTTTTGATCCTCAATTTTCCATAGCTCAATCATAATTCAATAAGTATTAAGAATTTCAAGGTGCACAAGATTTGTGCCTTTTAATCAGAGGATGTATTGATGGTTGTGTCAAGATGAAGTGGGGTAGCAACTCTTGGTACAACCACAAAGAATTGTCAAATGAAAATTGGTTCCTCCAATTAAGACAGAATTTCCCCTTCCCTCTTTTCTGTGCCAAATAATTCCTCATTTGGCTTGCAAAACCAAGGTCCCTCCTATCAATTTTTACCTGTGATCTCCAGGAGCTCACAGGTCTTAAGTTACTTTGATGTTGCTGTTGTTCTTGTTGCTTCCTCAGATTTTTCAGTGCTGTGGTCCCTGTTTAATCCCTGGTTTCCAGTTGTTTTTTTTTGTTCTCCCCCCCTCCCTCCCTCCCTCCCCCCCTTTTCTTTTGACACTTCCTCAGATATGAAAAATATGGGAAATTAGAAATTATTTGAGGGGCTATGCTTGATACATTTCAAGCTTGTTCATTATATATTCTGTAACAATTATTCTCAGAGAATGAACTTGTGTGTGCCACCAATACATAACCACCTATTCATCCATGAAAACCTGATTACATGTATTTTGAAACCAAATACCAAAATATTTTTTATTTCTTAACATTTTAATTTCCTTCCAAACAAATTCTGTGGCAAGGGCAGCAGCACAACCTATTTTTCTCTTGGGCTTTGCAATACAGCTGCTCATTAGTCAGGCCTGAACTAGCTATTCTTACTGTTTCCTAGCTATATCCAGAAGTCTTATCAAAGTTTACCGACCACACTACTGCCTTTGAGTTTGATTTCTGTTTATCGTTTTGATTATCTTTCTCTGACTGACTCTCTTGCTTCACATACACATACTGATTATATATATATATATATAATTTTAATGGGAGTTTATGTAGTGGGGTTGTTTTTGTGTGTCCTTTTAGTGTTTATTTATTTAAAAAAATGTATATTTAAATGGATTTTTTGTTTTTGTTTTTTAATTTACCTTTTGGTACTTCTCTGGTGTACTTTCTCTGGTAATTCACTGGTCCTCCCAACTGCACTGGCCTTGCCAACAGGAATGCTCAGTTCAAAAAATAAACAAATTCGATAAATTAAAATAGTTGTCTTCAAATTAGAGAATACTATTTTATTTGCCTTTGCAAATTGCGGCTTTTATTTTTAATCATAGCATTACTCATGGCGAATTCAAAGCTTTGTCTTTGAAACCAAGCTATGAACACTCACTGGACATTTTCTCAGCCATTTGTACCAAAGATAACCGATTTTAGTGAAAACTTTAGGAGTCCATAATAAATAAACACACAAAAGGGAAATTTATAATAAGATTAATTATGGGTGTGGTTTGGCCTTGCCACTGAAAATTTGCTTGCTTCTTGCCAGTGATTGGTTTAGTGAAGTTAAAATAAATCGTTAATAAATACTTCCCATATCCAATACACAAAGAAGTTTCGTGTAATATAAACTTTGGAATGGTGAAATTAGTGATGGGGGAAAATCCGGCATAAAATAGCCCCTCCCTATATAATACATACTGAACAAGTTGGTAACTGCAGAAGGCCAAGACAAAATATGAGGCATTTCTTGTTCTGTTGTTGTTTGTTGTTGTTGTTTTATTGCTGCAACATATACACTGAAGAAAAAAAATTGAACCCAAGGATTGATTTGAATGATGAATACCTTAGCTAAATATTTTTTGAAAGCCAGTTATTCATAACACACTTGAGGATTATGGGCAGCTGGTGCAGCTGGCAGTGATGAACATATATTTTGTGTTTAATTAATGTTCTCTCCTTGGATACTTGTAAAAATGTTTCAAAAGATTCCCTAAATGGATGTAATAAAAAAAATAATAAATAAATAAATAAGAAGAAAAAAAAGAAGAAAAAAAAGGGTTCATATCATCACAATACCAACATACTAGACTGGCAGTGTGAATATACTATCTACCAACATGTGATGTTACACACCACAGCCAGCTATTATATCCACTCAGAGCCTTTTGTAAAGCTGGTGTCCAGATATTTCACTCCAGGAAGGACGCAGAGCATCTCAAAGAGGAGGTTTGCACCTGTCAAGGCTGTGACCCCACCACTGTCATACTGGGGGTTCACCTGAAATCACAGAGGAATGTTATTGGAAAAAACATTCATTAATGTAATGTTGTCAACATTTGATAGTACCTACTGAAGCTATCTTGATAACTAATCATGCAACTTGTCCTCACCTCCACCAAATCTCCTCCGACAATATTGAGCCCTCTGAGACCACGTACTATCTCAAGGGCCTGCACTGGAGTCAGACCTGCCACCTCTGGAGTTCCTAGACATCAGCAAATATTGGACTGTAAAACACTATGATTACCAATAATTTTTTAACGATCAACTTCAGTGGGTTGAACTTAATTGACTAAATGGATGGAGCCAATGGACCACTAAGTGTCATATGGTTGCTCATTGGGGACAAATTTACACCCTTACACCCTTACATCAAGAGGGAAGCAACACAGCAAAATCGACTGAAATTTCAATTTAGAAACAAACAAAACTTTGAAGTAGAGACTGCCACATCAGATAGCTGATAAGCTCAGTCCAGGTTGGAAAGGAAGTGTGAAAGTTAGAAAAAGTTTAAGTAACAATGAATGTGTATATCAGTGCTGGATAGCCTTATTAGCATGGCAGGGGGAGGATGTGCATTTTATGATGAACTCAACATAAAATGTTGTGACAGTTCTGGATTTTTTAGTGGAGATCACATGAGGCAGCTGGGGTCATTTTCACGTCATAAAAATCACATTTCTGTTTCCTGGCAAAGTAAAGAAAATGGAGACATGGAGATTGAATGTTTACTCGAGCAATTAAAAAAAACCTAATTATATTAACATTTGTTTTGGTTAAGGACATTCCTCATTTCCTGTGTGATCACAAGTTAAGCTAAAATGTAAAACATACATGTAAAGGTAAGTCCATAGAGATAACCACTTCACTACCACCATTATGGTCATTATAACTCGAGGGCTAATGTTAGTGTTGAGCCATAAAAATAGAAGTTGCAGCTGCCTGACCAAGCTGCCTGACCAAGCTGCCTGACCAAAGAACAAAGGGAGTCCTAATAACCAGAAATGTCATCCACTGAAGAACAGAATTGAAAAATACTCTATTCATTGGTAGTTTGATTTGGGGGCTGTAAATCATTCCCATGTGGGAAATAACCTCTACAATCTACATATCATAGACAACCATGATATTAAAAAAAATAATAATAACATGCAAGTCCAAATTAGTGTTACATGAGAATATTTGTAATATAGCTTAGAGGAGGAGAAGGATATCAGAACTTCTTTCTCTTTTTTTTTCCTGCACATAGTTCCAAGGCAAAGAGTTTTGGAAAGATTCTTCACAGACAGCACCATGTACCTTATGTTAATGCATTATTATATACATACACATACACACCAGTGCCTGGACAGTGAGCAGGGTCAATGGCATCAATGTCAAATGTGCAGTATGTGGGCACATCTTTCAGCCAACTTCTGATCTTGTTCATGAGTGGGGTCATTGATTTGTGCCAGCACTGAGTGGCAAACACCTGCATCACACCCTGTAACACAGAAAAAAGGTAATCTACATCACTACAACACAAGTGGGGTTGGATGCACTGGGAAGCATACATGCTAAGCATTAATGGGTTTTTTCTTTCAAGACATGAATTAAAACATTTATCTCAGATAAAATTCATACACAGTAGATCTTTAGCTGCATATATTGGGACTAGTATATTCTTCCAAAACCATTTCAAAGTGCCCTGAATCCTTCACCAGGCTACATAGTAAAACATACGTATGAAAACCCACACATCCTCAAATACACCCTCCCACCCATTCAATTAAAATTTTAGGTTCCACACACGTCTAATTTTTTTCTTTCCACACAATAAAATCTTTTTTGTTGTTATATACATTAGGTTTGCCCTGCATTATAGTTTCAGCACAAAAAAGAGCATAAGTGCTGCAATGGGCATCCATAATTAATTGGTTTTTTGATTCAACCTCCTCCCCCCCCCCCCCCCCCCCCCCAAGATTAACATGCAAAAGTTGGTAAAGGTCATAAAAAACAAGGACACTAATAAAAAAAACAAAACAATAATAAATCATAGTGGAGAAGTGAAGGGATGAGAGGTAATGTTGGGAAATCTCTCTCAGAGCTTTCAAGGAAGAGGGGCTATGAAGTACAGGAAGGGACTCAAAATATTCTGAAGTAGTGGAGAAAGATATTTAATGTTTGGTACATAATCCCCCACCCCCACCCCACCCCCACCCCACCCCCACTTCTTCTCTTCAATTTCCAGTCCAAAAATTTTTTTCTATATCTTATCATATTACAATATCAGTATTTATTCATGTATGGGATTTATCTGCTAATTAAAATCACCAACATCACTTTACAAGACAAAAAACATCAACAAACAAATATGCTGAGGCAGGCAACAAAATATGCCTGTTTCCATTCTCCCCCAAAGGTTCATTTTGTTTAATTTTGCTGCTATCAATGATCCTTTACCATATCACCCCCCCCCCCCCCCCCCCCCCCCCACAAATGGAGGGGAAAAAATAAACAGAACAAAAAAAAAAACAACCAAAAAAACCAAAAAAAACAACCAAGAACAAGAACAAAAAATCAAGAACAAAAAAAACAACAAACAAAACAACCTGTGGAGCCGATTTTGCTGTTGCAGGTGAGTTTTGGGGTTTTCTTTTAAAATGGACCCTTGGTTTAGCCCTTCACCCACCAACCCACTGGACATATTCCTTTTAAAATTCAAGTTTAAAATAAATTTTTGATGAAAACTATAACAATCAACCAATAATTTGTGTACAGTAATAAATTTTGGAATGACATTGCAGACTCTAACAAGTTTGAAACTGCAGGATGCTGACTAAAAAACTTTACAAATGGTAGGTTTTTCAATATATATATATATATATATATATATATATATATATATATATATATATATATATATATATATATATATTGCTACCCAGCCACTGTCAACATGAAACATTATGGAAGCTCCCCCCCCCCCCCCCCAATAATGTATAAAGCAAACTGGACCAGTTTGTAATTGCAGGAGGCCACAAACGCTGACTAAAAACTCTGGTTATGGGCTCATTTTTTTTCTTATTATTAAAAAAAAAAAAAAAAAAAAAAAAAAAGGAAAGGGAATAAAAAAAGTCAATATTGGTGAACCTGTAGTCTGTAAGAAACCTTAAACCCTATGTACAGAGTACATTGTACTACCTTCTCTTTTGCCCAATGGTAGATTGCTTTGATGTCATCCTCGTACATGGTACCTCTTAACCCAATCTGAACCATATGTCTGGGATCCACTAATCCTTCCTCAATGGCTCGTCTAAATGGTGTTCCATGAGCCACTTTCTCCCCCATCATGTTCTCTGCCAGATCATTGTGGGCGTCTATCTGGACCAATCCCACTGCGCCATGCTTCCTTTTAATGGCTCTGAGGATAGGATAGGTCAGCGTGTGATCACCACCCATGGTGAGGGGGATGCAGTTAGCATCCATTACTTCTGAAAAATACTGTGTAATAATGTCCACTGTTCTCTGCATATTGTAAGGGACGATAGGGACATCTCCTATGTCAGCTACTTGCAAGGAATCAAATGGAGTAGCTCCTGTAATATTGGTGTGCCTTATCATACAGGACTCATTACGAATGGCTCTAGGCCCCAGTCTGGTGCCAGACCTATTGCTGCAACCGTTATCCATGGGAACACCCACGAAGCATACATCAAGATTTCTTGGGTTGCCTTCTTGTATGGGGAGCCTGAAGAGGGAACTGATGCCTCCAGATCTCACCAGTTCATTACCATCCTTAGGTTTGTTCAGGGAATAGAAACGCTGATTAACTGGGGCTACAGCCAGACTTCCACGGTGAGGCAAGTTGATCAATCTTTTCATTTTTGGAGAATACAGGCAGCAGTAAAATAGATAACTGATCTCGGAAGAAGTCCAACTCGCATTAATTTCGAAAAAATGAAATAGTTGTGCGAAAGTTCAATAGTACAGTAGGGCGTAGAAAGCGTTCCTCAACTGTGGGAGGGACGGGATATTCTAGAAGTATTCTACCGAACTCAACTGAGGACATGTTAGTTTTTCTGATTGGGGTGCTACTACTGCAAGATGCTTCAGCCGCTGTGCTTAGTACCTCTCTACTATGGCCTATTCCCAAGCAGGTCATCCCAACCAGCAGCAACGTGAGAATGCTGGATCCTGACAACTTCAGTTTCTATTCTGTAATCGGTAGTGATCTGGTCAACCAAGCCTTTCAGCGCTACGAAGAGCTCATTTTCAAGAGACCCACACCTTTCTACCCTGATGGAGCCAGCGTAAATGTGCAGGAACAGATGAAAAAACTGACAGTGAAAGTTGGCAGTACAGATGAAAGTTTGAATGAGGACACTGATGAATCTTGTGAGTTTTTATCTATTGCAGCTATTTCCTCACATAAAACTAATTTACTGAAAGTAGAGGTGAAAACAAGAGTATGGAGGAGCTATATAACTAACCTAAGCAGGAGCTTATGATGTGGAGTAGTCACAGGGGCCAGGACACCCCTTGAATCATTTCTGTTAGTGTGCACCACACTGCAGCATGGAGAACCTGAATAGCTGCCAAGTGGGTAGGATCTTCAAGGATGAGATGGTTAAACAGAGCAAAGCTCTAGGAATGAGGTTGCTAGAAGGAGTGAGATTGCCTGAAGGAGTGAGATTGCCTGAAGGAGTGATACTTGATTAAATATTAATTACATAACATGCATAAAGCAGGTGTGCATACATATAGCTAATTTTTAGTGCTAAAAGTTAGAGGTGTTAAAAATGGTAAACAATTTTTTCGAATGCAATAAAGAAAAAAATATGTTGTTTTCTGACCAAAAAAATTGTCCACAAAAACACAAAGAGTACATGTATTTCTTTTCACTGAGCTTAGACAACTAATGAATTGAAAATGCAGTGTCCACATTATCTTACAGAGATTATCCTTGAACAAGATGTGCCTCTTATGGAAAGTACACTTTTGGTGTGAGTTTGCATGGATATTTGCATAGGAAAATTATAGAAAAATATTTGTGTTATATAGTGCAGATGTAAATGCTGACAAATTGTATTAAATGTTTTGTGAATACATGCAAAAGTTCAAAGATGAAGTTTGTTTTTCTTTTTTTTTTCCCTTCCAAGATTATAAATTAATGCACTCAGGAAAAAATGACTAAAATAAATATTTATATTAGTATACACAACAAACCATACAGCTTTGTGGAATGTTTAGGTTATTAACCTATATATTGTAAGCCTGAATTTTATTGGTATATTAATTGTTGGGCATTTTGATGGCACTATATCCTGTTGAAAAGGGAAGGAGTTAACTTTTATGTTTATTTAAACAGCAGGTATGTCAAAAACATGCATTTTATGTCAAAATCACTGAAAACACATGAAAAGTTTTGCTGGGATCTAGAAAAATGTTGGATTTTTTTCTAAGAAAATGAGAAAATAATTTTAAAAAATAATTTTTTTTAATAAATTCAAAATTTCTAGCCCTACTAATTGCACCAGGTATGATTATTTTAGAATGCTATATAGTTGACATTAGGTAGTAATTGAGAAATTGTTGTTTTTAAGTGAATGATTGGCTATAAACTAGTGTGGTTTGTAAGGAAAGTGCCCCACACATTGCAAAGCTTAGCACTGTCTTGCTTCTGGAATTAATGGAATTGCTGATTGATTATCAATTTCGTGGAGGCTATTTATTTATTTTTTTTAAAGCAACTGCTAACTATTAATATGACAACAAAAAAAAGAAGAAGAAATATATGAATTTCATATCATGGGGGGGGGGGGAGTGACACTTTGTAGGTCTGCCATTGAGCTGCTGTTAATAGTTATGGTAGCCACAACATTTACCAAAGCTCCACAATTAATCAAATTATTTGGTAAAGGGTCTGGCTAGGTGAGGCTAGAACCCCCCCTTCCCCCCCAAAGCCCTAATCATCTCCCTATGCCTATGCTAAGTGGTGCAGTGAGAGTAATGGAGTAACTTGGTAGAATTTCAAGGAAACATGAACCAATAGAGGGCATGCATAGTAAACCACTAGGTGTGACCACAAGGAGATTAGTAGAATGAGGAAGCTAGTGAGATATAAGGCACCAAAAGATTTTTTTTTAATGATCGTTTGTAAGCTTTGAATATATTGGCTTGGCTTTTTCCCAAGTTACTTTGTAATTATGGCAAAGTTCTATACATTGTATTTGATTCAGGACAAGCTTTCAAAATTTAGCTTATTATAATTATTTATTGGTTTAACATTTGATTAATATTTAGTGTGTTACAGAGATTGGGCTGTGCCATCTGATGGAGTAGTCCTTTCTGCTGGCAAGTGTCAGCCAGTCAGTCACTAATGGGTTGCTGTGGTGGTGCCATTCTCTAAGCACATCTATTCAGCTTTAATTCCTCCACAGAGTTATTGTTGCTGCTTGCTCACATCCTATAGGGATAGTTGATCAACTGTTGTGCCTTATACAGACACTAAACATCAGCTATTCAAATTTGATACATTTTTTGTATCCAATACTGAAAAATACCAAAATTATACTTCCTTGTTTGTTTGGCAGTGTATGTGTGACATCACATGATGCTGGCATGATTTTATTTTAGTTTAAGACACAACACCTGCTGGGTTGGAATAGATTTGGTTCATTCTTCTTCATATTATAATAATCCGGGCATTGGTTCATGATGGAATGATCACTGTTGTGTAGATCAGCATTGTAAACGAGGAAGGGTCAGAGAGTAATGACTAAGCTTATTGAATATCTAGGATTCTGGCCAGGGAGTATTGCGGACTCTGTCCTGATACGAAGAAAATCATGTGTATATTATAATTGGCAAATTCTAGTCTAGGATTGACACATTCTCACTCCCTCTCCGTGCAGATTCTCTCGACACTCAAGAAGGACTTCTTACTGCAATCACTGTGTATGGTGTGCTCAGAGGTGGGCAGCATTAAACATGATCATGTTATTTCATCATGTGACATGTAGCAGAATTGAGTACTCTCCTCCCTTCCCCTTCTATTACTACCAAGCACAACCTTCATTCTTAGCTGATGGAGTACTTTAAGTGTGCACTATTCCACTTAAATGAAATACTATGTTTATAACATTGAATTAGACCATCACGTAAAGTCTTCACATACCCTCAATGTAGTGCCTCTTTTAAACAAACCCTAAAATCAATCCAATATTAATCAGAATGTTGACCCTTTATAAGTCAACTCCCAACTATTTCAGATGTTTATTCCAACTTTACATTAATATCAAATTTGGTTGAAGATGAATAATAATGAAGCAACATAATGAGCAGAAATCAGCCAAGGAAAAGTCTGGTTGGTTGCTGTATATAGCAAGATAGCTTTGTCATCTAATTTGGTACCAGTTTCCAGGGCATTTGCCAGGAGCACTTTTTCTTCATAGAAACAATTAATTAGATTTTCTCCAGGGACATATGCTGACTGGCATCCTAATAGAGTAATTTGTTCCACACACACACACACACACACACACACACACACACACACACACACACACACACACACACACACACACACACACACACACACACACACACACAACTATTACTACTATTACTATTGTTGCTATTTTTCTGTGGTTATTGTTAAACTATTTATTTCTATTGTTACTAATAATTTTTTAGGATTAGAGACCTTCAGCCAACTTGTCTACCAAAACATTGACAATCAGGTAATTTGTGAACACTGCGCATACACACACACACACACACACACACACACACACACACACACACACACACACACACACACACACACACACACACACACACACACACACACACACACACACACACACACACACACACAACTATAGCTGTGCACTGTATTACATTTAGTTTATTTCACCATTATATATTTAGCTACACCTTTATTTTATTAAAGATGTGTTACTAGAAAACCCACCCTACATTGCTGCACATAGAGAGCTGTGGCTCTATGGTTCCACATAGCTGCACATTGAGAGCTGTGGCTCTATGGTTCCACATAGCTGCACATAGAGAGTTGTGGCTCTATGGTTCCACATAGCTGCACATAGGGAGCTGTGGCTCTATGGTTCCACATAGCTGCACATTGAGAGCTGTGGCTCTATGGTTCCACATAGCTGCACATAGAGAGCTGTGGCTCCATGGTTCCACATAGCTGCGTATAGAGAGCTGTGGCTCTATGGTTCCACATAGCTGCACATTGAGAGCTGTGGCTCTATGGTTCCACATAGAGAGATGTCATGTGTTGTTTTTTTTTCCAGTGAAGACTTGTGGTGACACTTGCACTTCAATGCTTGTGGTTGCACAAAGGGACCAAGTTTGTCAGTGCGGGTGCACATTATAATTCTGCATGGAGTAATTGCATTTATGACATGTAATGAGATCTTTTTGGATCACACTGCCCCACCCATTGCCTGCAAAGGTTTATTTTAAGTGTTACTTTTCTTTAACCCCAGCATGAAGTAAGACACTATCATCTCATCATCTGGTCCCCCCACCACCTTTCTGCCGGGTTTTTTTTTTTTTTTTTTTTTTTTTTTTTTTTTTTTTTTTTTGCGGATAAAGAATCTTCTCTTGAACAACCATTACATCTCTTGCAAGTCTTTCATGCCAGACCCTTTAACTTACCACATCATTCATTTCTGATCAACGGTTCTTTTGGTTCTTTTGTGCAAAACTTCAGTTTTTAATTGGCCATTCCATTTTCATTTGATTCTGTTTAATGTAATGTTATTAAATTTCAAAATGTTTAAGAGTTTCATTTTTGCATAGTAGATTATACAATTTCCTGAATGGAGGTTAGTTTTTGTTAGAAATTATTATACTTCAACTTTTGTACGTTTATATATGTATAAGTTTTCATTTAATATATTTTGTTGGCTTTTCTTACAGTTTTCAAAATAATAATTTACGGTAGCTAGTTTTATTTCAGGATAATGATTCGCTTCGGCTTGGAAGATAATTTTTCTTGGATAAAAAGTCGCAAAAAAATGTGATGGTATAGCAAGTATTTCTTCGTCTCAGGTTTTTATGAGTATAGTAGCAGCATGGGTACAGACATTGTTACTTTACACCTGAATGTGGTTGTTCCCATAAGTTTTAATGGTTCATCTGCAACAAACAAACCAACAGTAATGCCACACGGCACACAGAAGCCTCCCACTCTGTCTCCAGTGTATTGAATTCATTAAAACATTAATGTGTTCTCCCTGTAGTTTCTGATCAACAGTGTGGTCATAAAGGATGCTCCTCGCTTCAAGTTCAGGGCATCCATGATTGATACTTCTCGTCACTTTCTATCTGTGCCGGTCATTCTGGACCACTTGGTATGTTGGGCAAGTAAGGGGGAGGAGTAGGAATGTGGGGGGGGGGGGGAGGAGGAGGAGAATGGGTGGGTGGGAGGGGGTGGATGTGTGCATGTGGAGGGGAGTGGATATGTGTGGGTGGGGGTGGATATGTGTGGGTGGGAAGGATGTGTGTGGGAGGGAGTATGGGTGGGAGGGATGTGTGTGGGGAGGGGGTGGATGTGTGGGTGGGAGGGATGTATGTGGGGGTGGATATATGTGGGTGGGAGGGATGTGTGTGTGGGGGGTGGATGTGTGTGTGGGTGGGAGGGATGTGTGTGGGGGGTTGACATGTGTGGGTGGGAGGGATGTGTGTGGGGGAGGTGGATGTGTGTGTGGGTGGGAGGGATGTGTGTGGGGGTGGACATGTGTGGGTGGGAGGGATGTGTGTGGGGGTGGATGTGTGCGTGTGGGTGGGAGGGATGTGTGTGGAGGGGTGGATATGTGTGGGTGGGAGGGATGTGTGTGTGTGTGGAGGTGGTGAATGTGTGCGTGTGGGTGGGAGGGATGTGTGTGGGGGTGGTGAATGTGTGCGCGTGGGTGGGAGGGATGTGTGTGTGGGGGGTGGATATGTGTGGGGTGGGAGGGATGTGTGTGGGGGGTGGATGTGTGGGTGGGAGGGATGTGTGTGGGAGTGGATATGTGTGGGTGGGAGGGATGTGTGCGTGTGGGTGGGAGGGATGTGTGTGGGGTTGGATATGTGTGTATGGGGGGGGGGGGGGGGGGAAACAATGGAAGAGAAGATGTGGCAAAGTGGGGAGGATGTAGAGGAGAGTAAGGAGTGATAGAGAATGCTGAGGTGGGAAAGAGATGAAAGGATAGGGCAATTAGGAGAAAGGAAGACTGAATATTTATTTGTTGTCTTTTCCCGCACTTATTTGCAGTTGTATATGTTTTACTTCCTCTTGTCTCTTGTGTCTGCAGGATGCCATGAGCTATAACAAGTTCAACATCCTCCATTGGCATATCGTGGATGACCAGTCCTTCCCCTACCAGAGTATAAAGTATCCCAAACTTACTGCCGGGGTATGTTCACAGTACAGAGGATGCATTTATTCCCGTAGCTCTCGAGTGTTATAGCAATCACATGAATATTGCCAAGGAGTAATACTTGCATGCCACATGGCTGTGAAGGTCAGGTTACAATTGGTAGTGCCCTGTTGTGTATTCTTTATATAAGTTCATGTAATAGGAGGTAAGAGGTCACTTCGGCTGAACTGAATTCAAACCTATTCCAGCATCCACATTGTAGTGGTCAATGTTCTCCTTCAGCAATGAGCCAACATATTATTTGAACAGTTTCAAGGGGCAACCATTTCAGTGTCCCTGTCATGGTTGGCACAGGGACATCAGATTATACATTATCATTCTACAACCAGCCAACATTCTCAAAATACAATACAACCTCCTAATACTGCGCACTTTTCACAACAATAATTACTCAAATAAATTCTTACATGTCTAATTTTGTTGTCCTTTTGATAAATGCACTTTATGTGCACACACAAACACGTACACACACGCATGCATCATCTTCCTCCTCCATGGGTTGCCACATACCAGGCGTTTGACCAGCACTATGTGTACAGCCAAGATGATGTCCGTATGGTGATCAAGTATGCCAAATACAGAGGGATCAGGGTCATCGTGGAGTTCGATACCCCAGTAAGAGAAACAAGTACCAGTTCTGTTTGATTTTCCTTCTTCTCTGATATTGTAGCAACTTCACTAGTGATTTGTACCACAATCACAGGGTCACACTCAGTCTTGGGGAATCGGGCAGTCAGACCTGCTCACTGAATGTTATAACTCTGATGGCACGCCAACCGGGTATGCTTTGGCATTGCTTGCAACACAAATAAGGTTGATTTAATAATGTAATATAATCTATTTAAAATGACACGCAGTTCTTATGGTCCCATCAACCCTATCCTGGAAACCACTTGGAGTTTTCTCGACGGATTATTTGATGAGATATCTATTGTATTTCCTGATGATTACCTCCACCTTGGAGGAGATGAGGTTAACTTCGATTGTTGGTGAGACTCCACTCACACCTGCACATATACTTGAGATTTTATTTCTCACTTCAAGTATCTCAATGTCCTACTTTCCCCTCATCCTTCACAGGGCTAGCAATCCTGGGATCAAGCAATGGATGCTGACCAACAACTTCACTGACTACAGCAAGCTGGAGCAATACTACGAGACTAGGTGATGGAGGAGGTGCAGTCCATTTTTTCCTTTTCCCTTTCTTGTTGATGTTGCCATCCCTCCAGGTTGCTTAAGCTAGCTGCCTCCAAAGGGAAGAAGTATATTGTGTGGCAGGAGATATTTGACAACAAAGTGGAGGTATGTACACACACACACACGCAAACATTGCTTCACTCTCAGTTGAGTCTGAAATACTTTCTAACATTCTTGGTAACTTTTATGTTGTCATGTGACAATGTGAATGGTCTTGCATACTTGTCATGTGACATTATGAATGACCTGGTATACTTGTCATGTGACATTATGAATAACCTGGTATATTTGAACATCCAAGCTTCTTTTCAAACTATTTTATTTTTGTTGTTGTTGAAATTTTAGTAACTTCCCATTCTGTTTGCTTACATACATCTTAACTGTGTGGTCCGTGTTCACTGTTGCCGTGCCTGGTGTGTGGTGTGTTGGTTGCTCAGGTTGTGGCCAACACTGTCATGAATGTGTGGAAGGACAATTGGCAGAAGGAGATGTTCAATATTACCAGTGCAGGGCTGAAGGTGATCATGTCCACCTGCTGGTACCTCAACTACATCAGCTATGGAGAGGACTGGATGAAAGTGAGCTCACAAGAGAATACCAATGTGATATCAGGCTCGGTATGAGGTCAAGCTCAGGCACGACCAGCACCTTGACTAATGTGGCCACAGCAGTTTTATGAATGCTTTAGAAAGTGAGGCTTATTTGATGATGTGTGCAGCCAAGTGAAGCTGACGATCATCTTCCCTTTAATACCCAAACAAACATTGTTACAATATTCTCATGCTTCTCCCCCCCCCCCCCCCCCCCCCCTCCTTCCTCCCTTGAACATGTTCACTAGTTTCTATTCTATGTCTGAATTGACTCTATTATATTATCTTTGCTTGGCAGTACTACATGTGTGACCCCCAGGACTTTTCAGGTAAGAAGACTTTATGGGGGTAAGGGTTTGTGGGATGTAAAAGGTTATGTGGATGCTATACACACAATACACCAATGTGGCCATTATTCACTCGCTGGGAGACACTTGTCCATCTCCTTTATTGATTTGTTTAGTTCTTCTTACAACAACCATTAGCACACATGTTTGTTACCAGTAAAATGTTTTCCCTTGGAGCTGTAGGAGTCCTACAATGTACTGGGACAGATATGCATAGGTAAAACTACCCACTGAGAGCACTCTGACCCTAACTATTTACCCCATCCCAATGTGTAGCATGGGATCACCATAATCCTGCTGATCAACCCTTACCAGTCCATCTAGTGTTACAATGAGATGGGGTGGGCTGACCTGAGATATTGTAAGTTATTAACCCCAACCTATCCCATGATGCAATGAGATCAGAATGGATTATTGGAATTAATGATCTGAATGGGATGATGCAGTGATCCCAGTCTGTTCCATGTATATGTGATACATCGGAGATTTCAATGGGATTTATGTGACTGATTACGGTCCAATCACCCTTTAGTGCACTGGGTTAGATCAGAAATGTTCTCTCAGTGGAATGACAGGATAGTTTGATAGGTGGTATGTTTGGAGTGTGTTTCTCAGAGTGATTATTAATGGCACTTGCAATCCATTTCATGAGTGTTGGCCTTTTTATACACATCCTCATAGTAATTTAGAATTCTAGTGTATATTAAATCACTCCTCTTTTTCTCCCTCTCTCTCTCTCTCTCTCTCTCTGCCACTGACCAGGGACCAATGCTCAAAATGAGCTGGTGGTCGGTGGGGAGACTTGCATGTGGGGTGAGTATGTTGACACCACCAACTTCCTCTCCCAGTTTTGGCCGCGGGCAAGCCCAGTGGCAGAGAGACTGTGGAGTCCACAGTCTTACAACAGCACTGACGAAGCTTTCCCCCGACTCAACAACATGCGGTGCCGACTGCTGAGGTGGGCGTGACTCTAATGTAACCTTAACAATCTGGTTTGTTATTTTAAGTTACTGTATTTTTTATAGCCACACCCACTTTGTGGTGAAATATAGTGAAGTGTAGCCAAGATCACACAGTGCGATGTAATTATTTTCTGCTTTTATTGTTGCAGAATTCAAGATGTCACCAAACTTCCCCTATATTTTATTAGCCTTCTTCCTTATATCCCATGCTTAACAAGCTCCGCCTTTGAGTTGCCAATGTTACAACGTAAAGCAATCCTCTTTGATTCCATCTTAGCAATGAGCCAACCTGGTCATGTGTTGGTGCCCCAACTCACTTGATGTACATATTTTATTGAGTGTGCATGCACCTCTCCCTATAACTACTTGTGGCTACACCAGATTGTAAATGTGTGTGATGTGAGCCAAGAGTTTATATAACAATAAATGTCCACATTCCTTTAATAGTATGACTGCTCCTGTGCTGTGTGCAAGTTCCTTGCAGTCTCACCAGCTGTTGATAATTGTAGAACTAAATAAAGCTATATCATATGTACACAAAAAATATATACAACAGAAAAGAAAAATTTGTGCACAAAATATGTCAACGTTAAACATTTTATGAAATAATATTTTATTAATTTTTTTATCACTTTCTTTGCAACAGCCGAGGAATACCAGCGGAGCCATTGCGTCCCGGCTACTGTGCATACGAATGGCCTTGAGTGGCCAAACTATAACAGTTTCCTTTTGACATGTTATATGTTTACAGGAGTTTAAAGTAATGCAATTGTGTTGTTTAATAACTGTATTTCTTAATGACAACAGTAAATACATATTGTAGTCGGATGCTAATTTCTTGTATATAAAATGAAGCAATGCATGTTTGTAGAGTGTGCTTCGCTGTTGAAGTGCAACATATTTCTGAACCAAATCCAATGACATTTTGAAAAGTGACCAGTGAGCCATAACCTGCTGTGTACGCATTTGTGGAAGTTATGTGAAAAAAGAACGTTTGTTGTGTATACAGGAAGTAGAGAACTCAACTAATTGTGTTCTGGAAAATTCCCTATGATCGAGTTATTGGACTTCTATGAGATCCCATGGGTATATAAAGGAGTGCGGTTATGCCAGCTCTGGGTCTTACAGGAAAAAAAGCAATGACTTTCTCAACCAGAAATTGTTATGATATATTAAATAAGATATCAAGTGTACAAATCAGACTGACACAAGGTCAGGAATAGAAAAAGGAAAAAAAAAAAGTGGACTTCCACTCAGCACAGTCCCTATCAGTGTCAAAATTATGAACTGGCTATACTCTAAACTCCTTCCCCTGATAGTTAAGGAAATGTAGAGATTTGTTGAACGTGTATCAAACAAAATAAAACAGGAGCCTTTAAGAATGCAATGTTAATAAAAATTTTAAAAAAATCCCAATGCTCCCAAGGTATTTTTAATTAAATACTCTATAGGAGTTGATTTTATTGGCAGAGATTACATCATCAGGAGAAAGCATCAACACAGTGAGGTGCACTGTTTTGAGCTCAGGACCAAGTCCACTCTTGGATGAGATGGCATAACAAGACATTTTGATGTTGGGTTAGTAATTTCATTTCTCCTTTACTCTAGAAAGAGAAAGACACAATTAGTGTGTGGCTTAGCTTACAGTGGTATATAATGAACACAGTGACACAAAAATGTACGTATAACAAACAGCAATTCTGCATAAATGAAGGAAAAAATAACATAAACAGATTGAACGAACTCAAGTGCTATGACGACATGATATGGTAACACTGCAGTGTTGAAATACAAACTCATAGAGTGGCACTATAATTTATAACAATCATCTTAGCCTATGGGGAAAGTGTAGCTATAAAAAAAAGAAAAGAAAAAGTAACTTTGCTCCTAAACACTGCTCACTAATGTGGAGCCCATCGTGATCAGTCCTACACACAGAGATGGGTACATATCGTGTACGTGGTAGAACATGATTATAACCATGTGGCAATGCATATCCATGCAAGTAGTTTTACAGAATATACACTGAACGTGTGTGTGCGTGTGCATGACGAAATGAATGGTTAAAACTGTGTACAGAGGAACAGTGCTCAGATGTACACAAGGGTGTTATAACAAAGACGCCAGGAGAAGAATCAATGTCAGGAGAAGCACAGTGACGATGGCACTGGGATCATGTGATGTCCTGTAGCCTCCACCCCCAGCAGTTGTTGCCATTGGTAGAGGAGTACCTGTACACAAAGTGCAAGATACTATCATATACAACTTTTACTGCTGCATACTCCAACATGAACCTTCCTAACATGCCCATCCTCATGTCTTATTCCTAGCAGGAGAACACCATAAAACACTCATGCACACAGCAAACATGATGAAGTAATGCTATTTAAATCCTCCTATAATGATCTCTAATTCTTAATACCAGTCACCCATTCTGATGGACAAATAAAACATTCTGTTCACACTCTCTCGGTTCCAAGTTGGGGTTTTAAATTTTGTAATTAAAATGTGTCAAACGAAGTCACGCAATGTCAATACATAGCAAAAACTCCATTTAGTGTACACCTAATTCCTTTCAATTGTCGACCATCAAATTATTGTAAACAGTACTTCACTACACACTCCAAATTCTTCCATTTAATTACAATCACTATACCAGACCAGTGCCTGCACAATTAACATTGTGGGTGTGTCTATTTCACCTCAATCAGGATATCATTGCATTACTGAGTGTACTGTTGTAATAGCTTGTGGACATATTCATCAGCTTTACACACATTCCTGCTTTACATCAGCTCTTGCCTGTGATATTGAAGGGTTCAGAGAACCTACGTTGCATTCCATTGAAGCTCAAAGTAATGCGGCACGAATGCTCACCCACCAAAGTCTCGGTCACCGTTGGGTTGAGTTGGGGTGTCAAATCTGTGTTGTTAATGTGGACAGTGTCCACGATTGTCCCCCCCTGCACCAGTTCTAGCTTAACATTCATCTGACACGTGGACACCTTGCAGATGATGGGGAGCATCTCTCCGATGCTGAAATCTGAGACATCGTATTCTGAGGAAGCCACAGAGACAGCTGCCACATCTACAGAAATACAAGTGCCATGTTTGGTCATGTGATGCAATTATCACAACAATGCAAGTATAGATGGAATTTGCACCACCAGAGAGAGAGAGAGAGAGAGAGAGAAGGGTATGACACAATTGTCAGTTGAACGAGGTCATTTGTCAGTTGAACGAGGTCATCTTTATTTCACCAAATGCACAGTACTTTGTTTACCAATGATGTGATCAAGTTTAGTTGCCTAGAGATTAATGTTCTCATTACTTCAAAGGGATTTTAGTTCTCTTTCACAGCAATGGAAGTTTTAAGCTATTTCTCAGTGTCTAAGGAAAGTAAATAACACCAGCAAAAGTGATTAGCATGAAGACAATTACTAAAGATGTTATTTTGCAGCTTCTAATATACTGAAGCCCTAATACGTATGCTCAGAACTATCCCTTCCCCAAAGTGCACACCCAGTGAGTCTTGCCAACAGGTAGCTAACTGGATGTGTATTCTATTTCCACTGCTATTGCCTACAGAGAGCTCCAGGCAGTCTACAGGCATCTCTAAAGCAAGTGTGAGCTCCCAGCTCTCTAGGCATGCTATGATGAAATCATCATGTGAGCATAGTGAAAAAAAATGAAAAAAAAAAAGGTAAGAAAAAAAGCTGATTCGTTACCATTGTGATGTATATATCACTTCCACTCCCCAGACAGTCAGCAACCTCATTGTTTCAGAATTTATACCGTTTATTTAGCATTAATTTTTTTTGTGTGAATTGGTTCCAAAATTCCTGAAAATTGATTTATAGTACTGGTTTGGAGCTTCCTAGTTGGTACATACTTCTCTTCCCTTCCCCCCCCCCCCCCCCCCCCTCCACTTTTAAATGCACATTGAAAACCAAGAAAGGTTATCTTGTCAACTATTGCAGAAACTATGGTAACCCCAGAAAAGCTTGTCGGTATATTGGACATGTGCTGATTATTGTATCGTGTGGCAAGTGTTAGTTCTGCCCTAAGTCTACAGGGTGCCTGCATGGGGTGGTGGGGTAGAGCACATTAGTAGTTTCATAAAACAAGCACATGAACCAACACCTTCCTACTGGAGGCATCAACACTTGGGCAAGAACAAGACCTGTGTAGTGTGGGAACAACTGCAAGGCACCATCACACCACTAAAATCAGCTGTTCCACATGTACCTTTTACAGCATTTGATACTTGCTTGGCTTACAATCCTAATCATCACGAGGATGCAGCCATGAACCAAAGAGGAGTATATACTCATACAAGAACTTCTTTTTTTTTGTTACTGATTTTGGTACCACACTTTCTGAGACAGAGTGGGCACACTACGATTTCACAATAAGTCTTACATTCTTACCTTTGACATTTAGCCTGGCTGTCAGTGTTCTGAACGCAATGGTACAAGTGAAGGCCCCAGAATCCTGCAGCTGGACAGGGCTAAAGATTAGCTGACTTGTGACCATCCCATCCATTGCAACAGTCTGCAATAAGATGAGAGCGGGAAGGGAGGAGGGGAGGGAGGAGGGGAGGGAGAAGGGGAGGGAGGAGGGGGAGAGATCACAGGACAGAATGGTGGGAATGGACCGGGAGAGGGAATAGGAGTGTGAGAATACAGTGGCAATCATTAGGAGAAACCAATGTTCACAAATTGCCACAACACACTATATCGTACAACAACAACAAAAACAAAACAACCAAGCAACAAAAAAACAAGCAATATATACAACAGTGTGCAATGCATTAAAATTGTTGAGAAGGTTGCGAGTGTTATGATGTGGAACTGTGGGGTAACACTACTTAGGGCATTGAAGGTTGCTGAGGGTGGATCATCAGGAACTGCTGAGGAATTATGAGAATGCTTTGAACATTGCTGAGGTGGATGGCAGAAGTATTTTGGTATGAAGAAAGTTACTTGGTGTGGAGGCATTTAAAGGTTGAACGCATTCAAGGAAGTTGGGGTCCATGTTCTCAATAAAGTTGGGGTCCATGTTCTCAATAAAGTTGGGGTCCATGTTCTCAATAAAGTTGGGGTCCATGTCTGTCAAGTTGTGTTGAGAGTTTGTAGTTGTAGTTGATTCTGTTGTGTTAGCTTCACTTTGTTGTGATAATTAAAGTGCCATATTGTCTGTCATCATCATCGAACAAATCATCCTCATCTTCATCCTCCATCTCATCACCGCCATATTCAATAATTATTTCACATCTACCATATCATCAACCAGGTCCGTCTTCGTCAAAATAGTCATTTTCAATGTCCACCATGTGTCTACAAGACTTTCTCCACATATTAACCATTGTATGTTGGAAACTTTCCGGAGCTAGTCGTTGTACTTCTGTCAAGTTGAACTTTATGTTATGTTTAGCCACATAGCCCTTGACTGATGCTCATGCTAACTCAACGGGATTGAGGTCGCAATGGGCCACCGGCAAGCGTAGCACTGTTGTCCATGTTGTTTTGCTGCTTCGTTTGTCAGGTTGGGCCGATGTTGTTGTACTTTTTCCATTAGCATCTTTTTTATGTCTGTGTCAGCATATTGTATATTTTGTCTGTTCAACCATTGCTTGATGTCATCTTTTTGTTTGCTGTTGTTGGGGCTTTGTCCTTTTGTTTGTTGTGGTATGTGGCGTTGTCTACAATTATACAGAGTTAGGTGGTAAGTTTGGCAGTAATTGTTGTGCAAACCATTCCATGTTGTGTTCAGTATTCATCTGGTCGTTGCAGTCAGCTCTGTTAGTCTTTAGATTTAAAACCAAATCCGCACCATCCACCAAGTCTTCGACTCCTCCAGCATGAACCATAATCAATCTTTGACCTTTCCCACTTGGTACTTTCCATCCACCTTTGCCATCGTAGTCCCCCCATATGTATTTGTTAGTGTGATATGCATTGACCCAAGTTTCGTCTGTGTATACAATATTTTGTTTTGTTGTAGTTTGCGTATAGCTTGTAAATACACGTTGTTGTTCAATAATGTCATGTTGTTCGTAGAGAATCGTTTACTGCCTGCTTTTCTGTAAGAGAACCCCATGCTTCGAAAAAGTTTCCACAGACAGAACTGGCCTCCATTAAAGACTCCATAACTAAATCAGCTGATAATGTCGGATATTTCTTTTTAATGCAAAAGTCATGTACCACCCTTCGTATTGCTTCCCTATTGAAAGAGTCCATATTTATTCTAACTCTTGAAGTGGTGTAACGATTTATTGGTGATAGAAACTTTGCATCATTGGCCAAGAACTCTGTGTGAATGTTTTCTAGACACCTTTGAGATATGCCTGTTGCCTCAGACAACATATCAATTACATTCATCCTTTTGTGTATACATCTTCTTTTTTTTTTTTGTGTTCATATATCTTTTAAGTTTTAACACTCTCCACAATATACTTCATTCGTGCTACAAATTTCACTCTCTTCCAGACATCTTTCCAATTTTATTTTTAAGAATGAGGTTGGAATCTTTGGAGCTGCTTGACTCTTGGAGTTGTTGTTATTTATTCGATCCATTGCTAAATTAATAATAACTCAGTTATTATTTTATCATAAGAGGTTTTACATTGTTGGATCATGTTGCAAGATAAAGCCACCAGATAAATAATATCAGTCTATTATGAGCTATGGTGGCAAGGAGCTGCATAGACCATTACAAAACTCCAGTTGCTTGTGTAACTTATTGTATTTGTGTGAAATAGAACACTACATTACATAGAACTCACACAAGGACTGAGCAACAATGATAAAAAGGACAGAGAGAACTTCAGAAACTTTGTTTTAAGTAAAGTGCAGCTATCTGGCTTCACATGAATCAGGTTGGTTGGCGGGAAAACTTCAAATACCCAATCCCCCAAAATTTAAGTGGTCACTTTTAACTGGTACTGGTCGCGCTGTTTACAAACCCCTCACTTCCAGTGGCAAAGTGAATTCGAATAGAGTTTAGTAACTTCTTGAATGATGAATTTGTAGTAATCTCAAAAGCATGATTGTAATATTTTCTCTAATATTTTTATATATAATTTTTTCAACTGAAAATACATAGTGTAAGAAAACAGAGATGGATAGAAAGATAGATCCTTCACAATAAATTTCATGCTGTTTTATTTCTTATTGCAGAGTGGTTTTTCATACAATTTTGACAAACTAATCGAAGGATTCAAGGCACAGTTAGGGTCATTTTGGAAGAAATGTCAGCTGAAGCAAACATATGCAGCTAAAAGCTACTGATGCTAGCAATAGCTGAGATAACATTTAAACTTTTAGGATTTAACAATACATATTCCTAAATATATATATATATATATATATATATATATATATACACACACACACACACACACATATATATATATATATATATTCACAAAGGAACATAAAAATGGCTACAGTGTTGCAGGAATAGTTTCTATGCACTTACTTTGATGAACTTATTATCAGTGCCATTCTGGATCTCTTGGCGCTGACCAAACACCCTCCAAAGGACTTCTTCCCCATCCCCAGAGCACTCCAGTACCACCATGCAGCCATCCCTCACTTCCACCAAACTTCCCCCTGTGGGGTTCACAACCAGCACCCCTGGGCCAGAGACTGCAATGACAAGTCACACACATGTAAAGTGGGTTTGGATGCATGAAAATGACATGTATGCAATTGTTTGACCATGAGCATACATAAAGAGACCATAAAACAACACAGAATACATACATAAGTGAAAACACAAACAGTTAGGAAAATGCAATTATATATATATATATACACACACACACGTATACTGCTAGGCAACTCTCAAAACTGTGTATCCCATTTAAATTGGTAAAGGGTCATCTAAAGAGCTGTTACATCTCAGTATAGTCTTGCTTCCTTTCTATTTTCCATGTGTCAATTCAATATAATGATGTGTCATAAAATAAAAGTAGATTCATGGTGGCTAAAAAAAATTACAGCAGAAAGTCGGTTATATGAAAAGTTGGGACCAAGAATGTTTGCAATACTGAAATATTCTGTTATGAAGTGTTTGATGTGAGTTCTAGCTGAGTTATAAGTTCTTATTTTCAGCTTTTCCTCATCAACATCTTAAAACTTGGATAATTCTTCTGAAGGGAGTAGTCACTACTTCCTGATCAGTAAGAACCACTGAATCATGGTCACAACATCGCATACACACGCACACACACAGTATTGGTTTATGTGACAATGGAGTCTAAAATTCCATCTAGTGGTGATAGTAACATCAAGAGTGTATATTGTGCTTTAGTTTCGCAAAATATCATAGAGGTTGGTGGATGGCACTGAGTCAAGAATCCATTTTGGCTCCAAGACACATCATGTAGCTAATTGTTGACACAGTTGGACACAGACAACTCACAATATACTTAGTGCTACATAGCATTCAATACAACAAACTTGATGCATGAATTGTCATTACCATGGCTACTCAGTCTCAGTAATTAGCTCATTTCAATTAAATTAAACACAATGACACATGTACATGAAACATAAGAGAATTCTATTGACTTTAGCTCACACCAGACAGCCATTATCTTTTAAAACTCAAACCTGGAGTTTAAGAGAGAAATGAAGTTTGGATTCCAGCTTGAGGCTTTAATTTCTGATCATTATGAAAAGGTAACCATTTCCCAACAGTTAAAGAACTTCTTGTCCTGTGGTACTTTAATGGAGCACAATAGTGCATCTCTCTTTTTTCTTTTTTCCTTTGCACTTTTGTTTCAGTGTTTTTGCACGTACAACTGCCGTATATTTTATTGGTCTGTGATCCTTTGGTTTGCTTAAGGCAAAAGGAGGTTCTATGAAGCCACTGAATCTATACTAACCTATTAACTACTATGGAAACTACTAGCGATGTAATTAATCTGACAGTGCAATGGAATGCATGCATACATGTCCCCCACCCCACATAAGTAAACACAACCATTAAGGCACCTGGTTTCATGATGTAGTTGTGCATGACTAGATTGAAACCAACAGCATTTCTATTGGGATATTTACAGAAACAGCAAACAATCCTGATGTTCCATTGAAGTATAACTCAAGTACTGATCCATGCATGCAACACAAATTTATCACCAAATTATTACTGTATTAGCAATTGAAATGATGTTTCTTGAGATTAGTAATACTATGACTAATTTTGTGACACCATAAAATTTACTTGGTTCAGTTAAACTGGTTATGTATAGAATGAATTAGAAATGGAGTGGATGGTAGATTACACATTTGGAAAGATAAGCTTCGATACGTGATGTACAAATTAGGATTGTGGATCATCATCACAAGCACACACACCACACACAGCCTTTGTGATAGTTACCTTATTAGATGCTAGCATTCTTCTGGATATGAACCATTACCAGGTGTTTTTTTTTGGTCTGAATACACACTTGTAACCTCAAGATTGTCCACAAAATGAGGCTTCTTCATTGGGCAATTGTTAACAAGGTCTAGAATGTGTTAGACTGCTATACACAGCTATATGATAATGTAAAATCTGAAGAAAAGATGGATGATCCAGCATCAGGAGAGGCACATACATATTCCCACTTCAGTTATATTAACAAAAGAGAACATTTTGTAAACTTCAATACTGCCATTTCAAGTACAAAATCTCAGAAAGATATGTTTGCCTTTTTCAGAAACCCAAACTAAACAGGTTTCTGCTTTTACACCACAATACCACAGCATTGTGAAATACAAGTTTAAAAGGAATTGAAGTCAAGTTCACAGGCATCCACAAAAGAAGTGTGAAAATAAAAGACAGTGTACCTTATCTTTACAACTCCTTTTCTGCTGTGTCACTAATGGTAGGTGACCATATTGGATGATGACCGGTACTTGTTAAATGACCTTTACCTGTGCAGGATTACTACAGGATCAATCCATCCTATACAACAAAAACTTATCACAGAAAGTTACAGAGGCAACATTTAAAATGTGCTGCTGATTCGGCTAAATTAACGATAAAATATATTTCTGAGTAAAACTTAAAGTATGGATAAGTCAACAGTCAAACAGTATCAGTGTAGCTATTGACTGACAAAACATATGAACAATTTTATGCCATAATGTACAATGCTTGTACATGTGCCTTCATAGGGTTCCCTTGTGCACCATTGACATCTTGAGATTGGCCCCCTTCACTTCTTAAACTCAGAATATTCAAGAGTTATGACATCAAGTCTCCTGCTAGTCTCTGAGGGTGTGGCTTCTATGTGACCATCTAATCATAATGATCATTGCAAAATGGCTGCAGCTTACAATGTCAACCACATTTGATGTGTCCAGCACACCGGGTTGATGTTTACTTTCACCCAATTCACAGCTTGAGTTTGTGTGTTTGTTTAGAAGGATGTGTTTACTAGCCGTGGCACAACAGTAGCCCCAGAGGGAGAAGAGTTAAGTAGCCATACCTGGCCTCATATGCAAGTTCAGCCCTGTCTTGAAGGTAGTTCCCTTACTCAAAGATGTCTTGGCAAAGCTGGGCATCTATTAGAGTTTGCCCATTCAATTCATGTTTGTCCAGGCTAAACATGGTGTTGTTACATTCTTTACTGGAGCCTAACATTTGCTGCTAGTGACACCTGAGAAACTATCTTAATGTGCTAGGGCTATGGCTTTGGTAACAGTACATGCAACATCATGGAGTAAGCCTAATCCTGACGACCAGATATCGGACATCACAAATTTGAGCTCATTATGGCTAATTAGATCTTTGCCCACTTCAAAGAATATTTGTTTTGTGCAGCTGCTGACCTAACTGTGTCTGAGACACAGATTAATGTCCACTTGTTAGGACCATTGTAAAGCATCTGTACCTTTGCTACTCCTTCCAGTTCAGCCATTACTGAATGGCTTGCACTTCATTACAGATTGTGGCTGTGGCTGTCTGAGAAATACAATTGTCCTATTGAAATCCATCAAGCTTGTGCTCTGTCAATATATTAACTATCTCTATTTTGGGTAAGAGGACAGTGGATGGCATCAAAGGTTGGTGACTCCACAAGGCAGGAGGTGACGTCACCTGCCATGTCACATGTGGTATACATCCAGCAAGCTAAGCTCTGCGTCTCATTCACTCACAAACTCTCTCTCGCTCTCTCACCGGCTGGTGCTACACTGCTCCCACAAGGTCAACCACCTAGATGTCCTAATGGACTTGCTATGTTCACACACAATCACCTCATTCTCTGGCTAGTTTGCTGGGCACTCTTGTTGGTTTGGTCAACAATCACATTTCAAAAATTCTCTCTAAATATACACTTCTTGCGTGTTCATAAAACACTGCAATGTAGCTGTTGAAGCTACTGGGAATGATTGCACCTGATCGGCTCTTTCCAGTGGCTTCTTGCAATACCTATTTGAAAGCCTTTCTCTCCCTCAGTTTTTCAGAGCTGACTGGTACTGCCCACAGTTCAGTGTTTTAGTAAGCACTGTATCCTTAAACACCCACTCCCTGTGTGTGTGTGTGTGTGTGTGTGTGTGTGTGTGTGTGTGTGTGTGTGTGTGTGTGTGTGTGTGTGTGCGCGCGCGTTCACGCGTGCAACCAAGCATGCTATTTATAAAGATTAATCCAATAAAAACAGGGGAAAAACAACTTTATATCACACTATTACTAGTCTTGAGTAGCTGATGCTTTCTAGTTTGCACAGAAGTTTGATAAGGGCACTGCTGACTAACACAGTATTATGTCAAGAGTGTCACTGGAAGAGAAACAGGCGAAGAAGGTGTAGATCATGGACTCTTTCCCATAACTCCTGGTGTGCTAACTACACCTTTATGATAAATCGTAACTATGGCACAACCATAGCTGGCAAGGCAAGACTGTGTGTTCTGTGGCTGAATATAATAGGAGTTAGAAGAACGTTTGATCTCGCTGGCAAGCTTGGAGTTGATGAAGCCAAGATTTAGTACTCACACACACACCACTGCTTCCCTCACTCACCTAATTGGCCAGACACTTACCACGCAAAATACAACATGGAAGAGTCCCACTTTGCTTAGCAAGGCAAGTCTAATTTCTACCACATTGAACTGACGCAAGCTAACACATTGCAGCCCTTGAGCTGGTCTCACAGGATCACATTCACATGACAAACCCAATGGAAAAAAAGATTAAGTGTCTATTCAGATTCTGCATTAATGTTGGGTTCTTCACGATATTTCACAACATTAGACAGAATTGCCTCAAGGCTTCATAGAAATCATAATTACTACTTGCTGATGTGAAATTCAACTCACGCAGGTCTGCGTTGGCTGTCAGCCATGCCCAGCTGCACAGCATGACCACAAAGAGGTTGACAAACCCACCAGGCAAGTGCATAGCAAGGAATGTCATAGTCTTCCTTTTCTATGGCTGAGTAGTTATGAAATAGAGGAAAGAAGAAATATAAATTCAGCCAAAAAGGTTAACAATGGAACAGAATATACACATACACACATCCGCATTTTATTAATCATACCCTTTTGCTTCAGGAATGCTATAGTTAAAGGTTCAACCTTGCAACAAAAGCATAACCCCAACCCAAAAAAATAACAACAGGAAAAAAGACAATAAAAAAAAACAACAAACCATACACACAAACAAAACAAATTCTGAATAAATGAACCGCTAGGTAATTCCCTGTGCTAATCTTAACCCCCTCTCCTTTCCCCACCCCAAAACTACCTCTAAAAACTAACAACACATTTCTGTTCTGCTTTTCAGCAAAGTAACTTATTGGCTGAATAAATTTAAAAAAATTGTAGTAATTCTGCCATGTCATTGTAGAATTTTTCGAACTAAATTTGATTTGCATTAACATAAAATAAGAAATATCATTTGTGGCTAATACTATTATCTATCAGTATCACAATTGTATATATGTATATTAATTAATATCTCCTCTGGGTATAAGATTGTCTAAGGAGAACAGCAACATAAGATTGAAGAATGTTGATAAGGAAATTTTTTTTAAAAAGGCCTTGTCGACACAGCACAAGCCCACATCACTACCTTTTCAATAGGAGCAGTATAGTCAGTGATCAATGTCATATTTCAACAGAGACACTGCACAGCTATTTCAAATTCAATCAATGGATAGCTATAACCTTCACAGGGTCATACCACCCTACAAATGTCATAGGAATGATTTCAAAGGGCATTTATTCATTCTGATTCCTTAGTAGATTCAATAATTCATTTAGGTATCCAAGATAAATACACTACATTGTCCAATACTAGTTGTGAGGCAGTGGCAGGGATTTCAGTTGAATTATGGAAGAGTTTACAATAGAAACAGTCATCCCCCCCCCCCCCCCATGATATTTTTACAAGCAAATAAATAATCACATTCTACAGGTAATTGAGAGACACACTAATAAATCAACACCAAACTAAAAGTTCAGACTAAGATAGCGTTTATTACATCTTAATCATACCCGTTAGTCTGGGTCCTGATATCACTCCAGTCAAGTCGTACGGTCTGCACAGCTCAGATAAACAACAGCCACAATATTGCCAAGTCAGCTAAATATAATTGTCTAATTGGAACAACACCAGGGTGCGGTCTCCGCTAACTAAAGTGAGATGCTGCGCCCATCACACCTGCGACCATAATAAGAATTTATTCAATGCCTCCGAGTTACTGATACTGTTCAGTAGTACAGTATATGAATTCACACTTACTATGTGAATAGTTTGTTGCTATTTTGAAAATATGGGATAATAATACTCCTTTCCAGAAAAATATATCTGGAAGTGCATGATCAATATATTAGGTTTTTTAATTTTAGTATTATATAAGGTGACTATAAAATGGTGCTTCATAAAGCAAATATGCAACACCCCTCCCCCCAATATACAGATTGGGTCACTTTAGTTACTTTTGTTTTTATGTGCTTATTATTTATTTATTTTTATTTATTAATTATTATTATTATTATTTATTTTTTTTTCCAGTTTGCCACTTGCCACAACTATTTTCCAGTTTGACTAACTGTGGTGCCACCAGATTTATAAGCAATGATTTCGATTTTTTTTTATTTTTAAGTCTGTGTGCCAACTCTCAGAATGAATAAATGAAATACAATATTTTGTTTCAATTCCGAAATAATTTAGGAAGAAATGTCTTAAAAGCAAAAATAAACAAAAAATAAAATAAAAATTAAGTAGATGCGTAATATAATATTTCATACAGGTAAATTGAGTACACAGACTGAGCTGAGTTTGTTAACAGGCATAGGATATAAAGTTCATCAGCAGGAAACAAAAAACAACATGATTCTCCCCAGCTGCTCCCACCCCAATTATTGAGGGATAGTCCCACCCCTTTCACCCCCCCACGACTATTTGTAATGGCCAGCCTGGTCCCAAATGAGAGCCTACCCCAAATGAGAGCCTACCCCAAATGAGAGCCTACCCCAAATGAGAGCCTACCAAGTTTGAAGCCCCTCCTAAAACTGTGGGAGTTGGAGTTCTTATAGGCCATGGGAGCACCCAATTGAAGTGTGTTCTGTTTATTGTTGTGGTTTAAAAAAAAAATGTAGATGTTTACATATCCTGAATGGAATTAAGATCCCCTTAACGAAATGAGCTTTTGGGAAATTTTTGGCCCCCAGCAGGGATATCAACCACCCTCAGTATGGATGGGATCGGGACTTGTGACCATGAAATTCCCTCCAAGAGGGTTCTTGCCGCTATGCCTGTATTGCTGCTGCTTTTGTTTTTCACAATTAAAGTGTATTACTAGAAGTGGCACCAACCCCACCCCCCACCCCCAAAAAGAACCCAAACAACAACAAAAAAATACCAGACCAAAAAAGTTTAGAGGAATAGCCCCCAGCCCCATCCCCTCCCCCCCCCCCCCCCCCCAAAAAAACCCAGAAATTGGGAAGGGGGGGGATAGCCCCCAAAGAACCTTGAGGTCCATGGAAGGGGAAGTGGCTAGGGATCTAATATAATATGCCATGTGTGACAATTGTATTTTTTGGTGATGGATGTCCTGATCCCAAATGAGACAAGTTTGGTGAGACTCATAGCAAAACTATAAACATTATTGTTACAATTTAACAGAGAGAATGGCCTAGTATTCTAAGATTCAAAATATCTCAACAGCTAAAATTATTTCTAGCTAGTTGTGACTCTGGCAAAGTATATCACAATTTTAATGAGAGAGAGAGAGAGAGAGAGAAAGAGAGAGAGAGAGAGAGAAAGAGAGAGAGAGAGAGAGAGAGAGATGTGAATAAGATGTTACTCTGATTCACTCAGTGATGCTAATTTTTAAAATAAAAGCTCATTTACTTTTCCCCCCTGAAGATCTACTTTTCATTCCTGAAAGTTACCCATTTTCACTGATTATTCTCACTTCTTAGAATCATCTACTATCCCCAAAATTATGCCAGCCAGACTACTAGAACTAAGTAGTCTGTGTGCCAGCATAATCTGTCAAGGCCTATGATCCCCAAAAAGTTTCAAGCCAATAGAACCAAAGTGGTAGGAGTAGCAGCATATGAATATAAGCCATCAACAATAAGTCAACAAGCAAAACGTTAAACTTCATAAAGGTTGTGAAATCTGGCCTCCTTTACTCCGAAATGAGTTTTGGCAGTCAATGACAAAGCAGCTGAAAAGAATTGATGAAACTTTGCAGATATGAACCCTGAGTGTGGAAGGTGGTATAGTGCTGGGTCACACTTGGCCACACCTCTCTGTGTGGGCATTAAGACTAAGAAAAAGACAAAAAAAAGGTCCTTTTGGAACCCCCCAGGTGATAAGACCTACTTAACGTTGTGTTCTGGGGCCATCCTAGTCATCATGCAAAGTTTGACAAAGTTGCTAGAAGTGGTTTCCGAGACAACAAAATCTTACAATTTTGCCTTGTTTCTTGAAACCTTGTGATAAAATGAACATTAAAAAAATAAAAAAAAATAGAATAAACTAACACGGAAACATATAAAAAATTTTTTTTTTACTGTCAAGCAGAAACCATTTATGGATTACTGTATTAAGGAAAATGAAATAAGAGATGAGTGTACAATAACCACATAAACCTTTGAAAGAACAACTCCATAAAGAGAGAGCATATTAATATACAAGCCAAACATAAGCAGTGCACGAAGAAAAACCACCTTCTAGCTACACATACTAATAACTGATTCTCCCCTCCACCCCTTTTTAATTTAAAATGGCATGCATGCTATAGAAATTAATATAAGATGTATAGGAAAGAAAATGAAATAATTTTCTTTCCCATTTTTTTTGTGGACTTACTGAAAGAAAAAACCTACTGCATTTTGTGATTATTATGGCATAAAATGAACTCATCAGATCTTTGAAAAAGCAATGAAAAATCACTATGGAGCAGCCCATGATATAAAAAGTTTAAATACTATCACTTTTATTACCCCCACCAACTTATATATATTCAACAATAAGTTTTTTGTTATACCTGCTATAGGTTTTGAACAAGAACTGACATGGAGACTTCACACACATGCGTGCGTGCGCGCACGCACACACAGCTTCTTCAGAGTATAAATAGTGTATAACACTATAGAAGAGCTGTTATCACTAGAGTGAAGTGGCAACTGAACAAGTTGTCATTTTATGACGGAACATGGTCATATTTATTCACATATCATTAACAAAGTAAACAACAGAGCAATCAGTAATAGTTACACTATTTGTCCGCATGGTACTGTGTTTATGAGTTGTATAAAAAGCTTGACCCATTGTGTTGCACTTAGGAAGATAAGCCTGCAAATGATCAACAGGAATGAATACATGATATCCTAGAAGAACACATACTTCCACATAATAAAAACAACAGCAACAAAGCACTTTAATTCACAAGAAGTCAAGGAGCATTAATAATACTGTGTAACACATGTTATGGAAATCACACACACACATTGGTGTGTGTGTGTGTGTGTGTGTGTGTGTGTGTGTGTGTGTGTGTGTGTGTGTGTGTGTGTGTGTGTGTGTGTGTGTTATGATATAGAAGTTGTGTAGTATGCATGCATGTTGATTATATCCTTGTCAATAGTGTATTTACCAGTCACACTGAAGAATTTTCTCTCAAGAATATTGTAGTAATCATTCATAGCTTGGCAGGCATATTTCTCATCACTACCATTAGACACTGTGATCAGCACAACACCCTCCCAGCCGGAGTCCACCATGGATGTAGAGCTATCCATTAGCTCACTTCCTCTGAAGAACTGGACCTCCATATCTGGGAGACATGTCTTTACGGAACACTTGACTGTAACCATAGCAGTCCCATTTACAACAGATTCGACTATATCGGCTATAGACTCCATTACTGCTAAACCTGCATGGAAATAATAATATCATGTATATGTGTAAAAATGATTGTATTAATTTTGCCTAAGTCTGTCTTAATCAGAGGTAATAATTTTCTCACATCAGATTTAGAAAAAAAACACAAATAAACTGTCGTTCAAATTTCAGAGTGAGAATTATGGAATTGCCATGTTAGTCAAGGCCCATTCCAGGCCTATTGGGATATATATGGAGGCATTGTGTGTTCCAATGAGAGGGCAGCTAGAGATGCCCAGCTTCATTCCTTCCTAAAGTGGCCAGCCATGACACAGTCAATCACTCAGAAGGATTTGTAAACCCAAGGAGTCCACAGCACCACATTTTGAATCACACTGGAATGAGGGACACACTTTCATCACTGCTCACATAATTGGCTATGATTGGTCATCTATTCATTCTTAGTAATATTAAAGGTGAAAAGGATGAGAGGTATCCACAGAGAACAGATTATTTCCTACTTGGGATGAATACTTGCAGAGGATGAGGCAGAGGGGCAATTAGGCGACACTCTTACATGGATAATTAAAGAAATAAAAATACAACATCCAGTCTGACATTGCTCTGTTTAGTCTAGTACATTTTATTTCATATTATTCCACAGCATTTAAACGAACAGTCCACACACTACTCTACATTAACTCAATCTTCACTCATCCATGTCATCACTCTACCCCACAATATATTATGAATGTATTATTTAAGGTCATGCATTGTTATTGTCGAATGAAACTATCTTTACTATTATTCTCGATTTGTTTGTTTGTTTGTTTGTTTGTTTGTTTGTTAATTATTCCCTGACGACTGGACCTAAAGGGCTCAAATTCTCAGGATTTGATGGGGGTCATTATGGGGTAAGTTTAGTGAAGATCAGAGTAAAACTTTGCCAGTGGGGCTAATTTTTTCTTCTTGAAAATTTTCTGGTTGTGGTCACAACTCTATGCCTGAATAAACCACCCCACTTATTACTAAACACAATTGTTTAAGCACATAGGTCAGCCCAGCTCTTTCTTTTTCTTTACTTCTTTTTTGAGTCCTGTAGGCCCAAGCATCTGGGATGAGATAGCAAACAACAGATCTACAATTACACTAAGAGGTCTTTGTTGTGTATCCATAGGATGGGTGATATGCTAAATATATTCTTCAGGAAGGGGGGGGGGGGGGGGGGGGGGGGGGGTTGTTCGTTTGTTTGTTCATTCGGTAACTCCTCCCAGACGATTGGGCCTAAAGGGCTCGAGTTTTCATCATTTGATGTGGGTCACCCTTGGTGAAGATTGGAGTAAAATCTTGCCTGTGGGTCTATTTTATCCCAAATATTTTCCTGGTTCTGGTCAAAACTCTATGCCTGAGTAAGCAATCCCACTTAATACAAACCGCAATTATGTAAACATTGTCAGTAAAACTGTGCCCAAACCACTTCCAGCCTTTCTTTACTTATTTTTTTAGCCCTGTAGGCCAAAGCATCTGGGATGAGATAGGAAACAACAGATCCACAAATATATTAAAAGGTCGTTGTTGTTTCTGTCCACAGGATGGGTGCTATGCTAAAATATCCTTCAGGAGGGGTGGGACTGCTGTCTCCATCTGTAAGATGGGTACTTTCTTAGTAAATAAAATTATTGAATGAACAGCGGGAAAAAAAATTTTTTTTAAACACAACAAGCAAACAAAAAAGACAGAAGCATTTGTGTGTGTGTGTGTGTGTGTGTGTGTGTGTGTGTGTGTGTGTGTGTGTGTGTGTGTGTGTGTGTGTGTGTGTGTGTGTGAAAGAGGGGGATGGGGGAGTTTGACGTAACAGGACCAAATGGACACAAAGACATTTCACATTTAAAATACAATCTATATTCCGTGTCCAATTTCTTCATGAGATTATAACTTATTTTCTGTTTTTTTTCTTTTTTTTTTGGGCATTCTTTTTTTCCTAATATTTTATTTTTTTTCAAACTAATTTCATGTTTTGAAAAGAATTTGCCAACACTCACATTGTATTTAAAAAAGCTTTAAAAAAATAAACAAAAAAAGAACAGATAAACTAACAAATCAAACAAAAAAACAACAAACCCTCACTAACCATTCTTACATCTATGAACTGTGGATTGTTCTAAATTTGGGATCCCTAAGATAGCCCATTATAAATGTTATGATCATTTTACACTCCCTTTTGAAAAATTAAATTGACAAACTTCCATTAATATAGATTTTACCAAAAAGTTGTAAATCATACCGCAACTTTGATGTCAACTTCCTTTTGTCTTCCCCCTTTCCTTGGGGACAAAAATCACCCATCCTTATATTTCTAACTTCTTATACCATATGAAGTGTTTTTGGTTTGGATGAATCCAATCAACAAAAAAAACAATGCTTAGATGTGGAGTGGTCAACAAAAATAATTGGTCATCTACAAAAAAACCAACAAAAAAAACAACAAAAAACCAACAACAACAAAAACAACAAACCCCCTCCCCCCCTGAAGTTACTAATTGGATGTAGCACTTACACTTCCTAGGCATGAACACAAGCTACATACAACTGCTGCTTGAAGTTGTGTCAAGGGTATTTGGACAATAAACACTTGCTCAAGTGTTTATTGTCCAAATACCCTTGACGGAGCTTTTAGGTTTCTCTACTGTTCCACGTGTCATTTCCCAGTTGCAAACCACTCCCTCATAAATAAATTATCTCCTGGTACTAACTTAAATTGACCCTAAAGAGCATCCACATCCCAACTTTTAGCCAGGGAAGATAAAAATAATGAAGATGATATTGGCTCAAACATTAAGAAAAGATGGCTGCAGTGGTTGCACAGGCTCTGTAAAGGCATATCTGCCAGCTATAACTGTTGGAGGGCAAAAATTTGGGCCCAAACTTAATTTATCGTTAAAAAGGGAATATTCACTATGTTAACCTTGTAGTAATCAGCACTGTGTGTGTGTGTGTGTGTGTGTGTGTGTGTGTGTGTGTGTGTGTGTGTGTGTGTTCCGTCTCTGCTTGGTTAATGGTACAGTTACAAAACTATATTCATCGTGGCGGTGATAATGGATAAATGGCATCGTCCCACTGTTAGATCTGACAAGATTGTTTATCAATGACACAAGATTCCACTTTTTTTCTCCTCTTGGTGGCAACCTTAAACACCGAGGTACCAATGGAGGAGCCTGAACCACACACAGTATGGGCTATTCCTTGCTACTACACTAGAAACAAGAAATAAAAGCAAGCGTCCAGGCAGCCAGCTCTCTGGATGCCTGAGGGATTCACTCCAATATTCGTGAGTAATGATATGGGAAGGAATGAAAAAAGGAGAATCCTCAAACGAATCCTCTGAATCAACAACTAAACATGGGGACGGTTCACCCCCCCCCCCCCCCCCACCCCCAGACTTCCTAGGAGGAAGTTCAGGAGCCATCAGATATGATGATATACCAGAACCAGCACATCCTTCACTCCCAGGGTCATGGATTCCCAAAATACAGCCTTAGGGATGGAAACCCCCCCCCCCCCCCAAGAATGTAGCCACTGCATGTTTAAACCCTCCAAGTTCCAAAAAATGGTTTGTAAACAGCTAGTGGGTGGTAAATGAAATCCACTTGTTCAGGGAGAGCTTGCTGAGGGCGATCAATAAATAATCAAGGTGGTGGTAAGCTAGATTTACTTCTCTTTTTTTTGGGTAGCAATAAACAAATGTAGATACAGTTGTGGTAAGTAGGAAATTAACACTAAATAATTGAGGATCAGTAGTGCTTGAGGAAATTTACTCATTTATTAAGTGGAAATATACTGGCCAGACAATTCTAAAACTTCTTTACCATTAATGCATATAGTATGGATACAACAACATACTCCAATTCACCACTTCTATCATTCATTTACAAGTTGTATAGTACCTTTCAACACCTTAAGGTAAATCTCTCCTACTTGTTCAGATCCAAATAAACATGTATAATATCCGGAGTCAGAGCCTTGCACTTTATCAAATACAAGGTCCCTATTCCAAAGTACTTCTTCTGAGCCCTCAATTGATCTCTGTATAATAGGAATATATGTAAACATTGTGTGTGCATGCGTGCGTGCATGCGTGCGTGCATGTGTGTGTGTGTGTTTGTGGAATCTCGTCATGAAACTCTCTGTGGTATTCCCTGGTTACTGGGTTATGGCCTTGCTAATTGCACGACGTGGGATGGATGGACTGGTGTCCCGTACTGTTCCGTGTGTATCTTTAAAAGATTCGCAAAAAAAAGAAAGCTTTTAAAACCAAAAAGTTGAACTCTTTACATGCTACGACTCCCTAAAGTTGAAATATCACCATCTCTGTAAGCTATCCAAGACTGCAGCTGAAAAGGCTCAAGATGCTCGGTGGAGTGCACGTGCAGCTGAAGCAGAGAAGTGTGCCTGGGCTGCAGAGCAGTGTGGCCATGGTGCATCACTTAGTAGGGAGCTCCAGCTACTGAGGAAGAATGCATCTAAGCCATCCACGTCAACTTTATTAGCACGAGATGGGAGTAGTATGACCGGAGATGATGACAAGCTACAATGTTGGGTGGAACACTTCTCTGATATCGTCTACTGTGAGTCAGAGGTCAGTGTGGCGACTTTGGATGCCTTGCCTGTTCTTGAGTCTCCTTTTGCACTGAGTGATGATGTGTGTGTGAATGAGTTGAGTGACAACCTGATAGAGGAGGAAATCGCTGCAGCGATCTCTCAGATGCGGAAGGGAAGGGCTCCAGGCTTGGAAGGAATATCGACTGAGGTGTTGAAGTTGGGTGGTGCAGAGTCTGTCAGCTAACTGAAGACTATTGCAAATGGAATATGGAGAACAGAGATGGTGCCAAGTGACTGGACAAAGCAGCTGCTCATACCCATCCACAAGAAGGGATGTCGTACTACCTGTGACAACTATCGTGGCATTGCCCTCTTGAGCATCCCAAGTAAGATCTTCTCTAGGGCTATCTTAAATCAGCTCAAGCCTTATGCAGAACTCTTCCTCCGTGAGATCCAGTGTGGCTTCCATCAAGGTAGAGGTTGTGCGGATCATTTGTTCTCTCTGCAGGTCCTGATGGAGAAAGCAAGGGAGTTTCATAAGCCAATTAACATCTGTTTCATCGACCTCAGAAAGGCTTACTGTGTTACAGCATTCTTACGGTATCCCCACTAAATTTATTTCCATTATTCGTGCTTTACATGAGCATTCAGTGGTTACTATCAGGTGCTATGGGAAGACTTCAGAAAAATTTGCTGTCACAAGTGGTGTCCGTCAGGGCTGTGTACTGGCTCCCACACTCTTTAATCTCTACTTTGATGTGGCAATACGTATGGCACTGGAAAATGGCTAGCTGAAGGGCAGAGGTGTGAGAGTGGCTTACTTTCATGGTGCTAAAGTTGGTGGGCAACTGCAGGAAGCTACAGCATGAGGCCATAATCTCTGATCTGGAGTATGCTGATGATATGGCCTTGGTGGCTGAGTCATGGGATGATCTCAAGTCCATGCTGGATGACGTGTCATTACACTGTAGAGATTTAGGACTCACCATCAGCTGTAGCAAGACTAAGACTCTGGCAGTGCTGCCATCAGATCTCTATCCAGAGCTCTATCCAGAGCCTGTGCCGATCAATCTATTCCATGATGATGACCCTGTAGAGGTGGTGTCCAATTTTCAGTACCTTGGCAGCATTGTGCAAGACAAATGTGGCACAGCAATTGAGGTGGACTCCAGAATCTGCAAGGCTTCTAAGGTCTTTCGTTCCCTGTGCTGTATTCTCTGGTACCAACACAAGAGAAAGACTCGCACCAAGCTCTGCATTTTCAATGCTGTTGTATTGCCAACCCTTCTCTATGGCCTGGATAGTTTGGTCCTCCATGAACCTCAATTACATCGCCTGCAGGGTTTTGTGATGCTTTGCTTCAGGATCATCCTTAAGGTGTCCATAAGGGAGAAGAAACGACACACCACCATCAGGAGAATAGCTAAGCAACAGAAAATGTCCTCAGTGCTCAGTGCTCTCCCAGCGCAGACTCCAGGGAAATGGGCAAGTGCTACCACCACCTTTACAGACTAGAAAATCCCAGAAAGCACAGAAATAATCAAGAAATTCCACACCTGCAGAATTTCCTATCACCACTATTAACCAAACAGCCAACTTTCCTTGTGTAGCTGAAGGCTCAGAAATAACTGCTGGATTGAGGTTATAAAACAGCATTTTCAAGGGGAGGAAACCTTAGCAATCACTCTAAAGCTGTGGGAGAACTGGTTACACAAGAGCTGCTTGCAGTGGAAGATTTGGAAAAATATTTATATATATAATTCTATGCTAAACTTTCCAAACTTCAATGTTCAGTAGAATATATAAAGCTAGGTGCTAGCTCATCCAAAAAATCCCTCAAATTTTTTTCAAAGCTACCCCTACTACTACTTAGTGGATCCACCACTGTAATTATTCCACAGTAATTATACACAATTACTATTTTAGGATAATTATTCTAAGGTAATTATTCCATTGTAATTATTTTTGGATGGTGAAATAAATAGTTGTCTTCATACTTCCTCCATTACTCTTCTTGGTGTTAAATCACAAAACTTTTTTTGTAGAGGCCTGTCCACACTACAAATGGGTTTGTTCCTCTCTTCAGCAACACCAGGTTTCAAATGTTTTCTTTCTTCCATGCTGGCATAGTGCTGAACCCTCTCCATATTACCGGCCTGGGCTGAATAATTGGCTGGGCTGATTAATTGGCTTGCATGCACCACATATAAAAAACGGAATATTCTATTTGCTCTTGTACTATTTTGTTCTGTCTTTTTCCCTCTGCAACATCATTGCTCAAATGGAGGAGAGAGATTTTAGTAGCTAAATAGCGAACATTTACAATAAAGCCACAAAAATGTTAAATAAATCTGAGCCAATAGAAACCTACCTTTCTGATGGTTTCAGGTGGAACCTGTTGGGATGAAACTGGGTATAGTGTGAGCTCGTGGAACCTGTTCTAGACACAGGCGAAACCAATTTTAGTGTGCAGTGTGGACAGGCCTTAAGTTTACAAGAGGTTTGTTGGACAGTTTGGTACATATTAGTATTGTGGCAAACATTGGACTGCAGATACCGAAAAGTGAAATTTTCTTATAAAGTTGCTTTTTTGGAACTCTATGGGTTCATAAAGAGCAGAAAGTTGACACTGTAAAGGTACATATGCAAGAGCAGCAACCATTTTGTAGGAGGAAAATAAGTCTAACCCTGTAATTCCAATAACAGATAAACAAATTGACCAGACCAAAAAAGAGTAAAGAAATGTTGGGTAGAATTGTTCCAGTGATGTTCAACAAGGTTGACGTTGAAGCTGCCATATGACGACACACGACATGATGACCCTTGGCCCATGTCACAGCTAATACAATGTATTTATTCAGATTTGTGTATGTGAAGGACGTAGTAACGAATATAATATTTAAAGCTGTTAAAATTGTGACTAATAATATTTTAGTGCTTTATCTAATTATATACATACACACATGCTATATATATATATATATATATATGAGAATTAATTATCCTAGGGAAAAAAAATTGAAAGAACCATCACTTACATTGGTTAGCAGAGGTTTCACCCTCAAAGGTAAGGTACTACCTCGTCTATTCCAAACTGGATAAACAGAAACAGATGACTTTCCAGAACATGATAAGATTGCTGTGCATCCTTCCCGGATTCTCATTGTAGACTCTACTGTTTTCAAATCAAGCCTTCCAATATCTAATAATCACAAGTAGGGAAGAAAATATTTTATACATGAACTGGTGAACACACAAAAGAATGACTTTTAAAATATAATCCACCCTGACTAGTCTGGCAAGGTGGATATTTATTCAGCCTTTTGTTTGGTATGCTACAGGTACTGACTTGGGTAAGAACAAGGTTCTGGTGTCTCCAGCATACACAGATTGTGTGAACTGAAAAAAAGCACACCATTTTTACCCATCAATACATAAATAGCTCTTCCTCTGGTGTGCATGTGTGCCTGCTATGCATACTTCAATTTTGAAGCTACAGAGTCAAGACAGGTATCAAATGAACAGAAATCAGGTATGAGAGCTGTGGTATGAACAATAACTTTTGATGACATGTTCTGGGTGTGTGGCAAGCAAAATTGCCAGAAACAGCTATTCTAGGCAATAGGTGCAGTTGCATTGGAACAATTGATTTTGTTCAAACAGTGTTATTGAAAAAATGCAAAGGGTGAAGGGTGAAGGTTTGAATTGCATGCATGGCAGTTCATGGCCCAGTCTACTACATGGAAAACAAAAATTAACTACAGAAAAGAAGAGAGAGAAAAGTGAAGTAGTAAATAGTATCTTTGTATTATTTTGACAAGTAAATATTTCAATATATATAATATTCCACTTCAAACTGCAAAATTATAAGGGAGCAAGGTAAATTAACTTTGAAGAAATAATAAAAAAAAAGAAGAAAAATTAAATACTTAAGTTTGGTTAGTGAAATATACATATTTCCATGTTTTCTTGAGTGCTGGTGGCACAACTGAATGAACCAGAGGAATAGGGGCCCACCAAATGAGGAATTATTGAACACAGAGAAGGAAAGAAGGAAAGAGGGAGAAAGTGGACAGTCAGAATCTGAGGAAGGTAGGAGCTCAGTTGGATGGACTAGTTTCACCCATGGGCAGCTCTTATGTGGTTGCATCTAGAGTTGATAATTCTTCTCTACTCCACTGTTACACAGTGAGCTGCTCTGTTGTGCTACTGCCTTCTTCATAGCTCGGGTACATAACAATTGGGCTACTCCTCACCCGACCAATTTCATAACTGGCAGATATGCTGGTTTTCTTCCATTTTCATTTTGGCTCCTTTCAACTTTCAATCCATGGATACTTTCTCTTTATAATTCAGCCAATACTATTATTTGCTTTTAAAAATTTTAATTAAGTGAGATAAACAGCTACTTATGAAATGGTTATATCATTATTTTCCTTTCATTATCCTTAATATTAACACTCCTAACTTTAGCAGCACTCTTCTTTTTGGTATCTTCATTAGCTGAATTTATTTCCTTCTTTCCACTGTTCAACAGAGCATCCACAAAATTACTACCACCCTCTCCGCCATTGTTTGATTAACTTCCCCCCCCCCCCCCCCCCCCCAAAGGAAAGGAAAAAAAAAAATCATTTTTTTTAAAAACTGGGTCCTGGCTCTATTATCTATGGATTGGACAATAAAAGAATCAGGTAGTTCTTTTTAAAAATTTAATGTTATAAATTTTTTTTGCATTATCAGTTATATAAGTTATCAGATTTATTGTCTGACACTTTTAAGGAACAAGCCAGCGAGATATGGAATCAGCCAACTGGTTGCAAGTTGGGTCAGTATGTTAACCTGAAGGGGTATGTAAAGCAATAGTATCTATGGATCTAAAACATTATACCTATACTAGGAAAAACCTGCCCTACAGGCGGTTTTTCCAATAGTGTTAAGAAATTGCTTTAATTACTTGTTATTTATATGGGATTTATTATATTATATATTTACTATTTTATATATTATTATAGTGGGTTGGAATAATATTAATATATATCGATTTGAAAGAACATAAGGAATTTTAAAAAAGGAGGGTAAAATGAGAAAAATAAAGGGGACTAAAGCCCAGTCCAGGATATAAACCTCCGATTTTAAGCTTGGGAGACCTGTGTCTTAATCAATTAGCCATGGTTTCTTTGTACAGGGTAGCATTTAAATTCATTTCATTTTTTCTCACAAAGCATTCCCCAAGACGAAACTCAATCTATGCATTCCCAGAGCTACCCCCAATGAACTGTAAAAATTGGTGGTGATAGGAATTTCTGTTTAGGAGGACTAGTATAACGTACGGACAGACAGATGCTTGCAAACTATATATAGAGGGAGATAAAAAAAATTTTCTTTGTGCATGTATATGTATTTATGTCTTCTAGTTTCTCAGGATCCCACAAGGACGAGCAGCTATTTCAGTTAATCATAGGCCATAATAAATTATTCAACATTCCCCAAGTTCTTGATTTGCCAATATGTAAAAAAATAGTTTTCCAGTTATAAGAAGCAAACCAAAATTAAAACTCAGATCAATGATGCAACAACATTACCTTCTGATAATGATTCAAATCAGATCAAGTAACTTATAAGCCTCCCAGCTAGCTAAAGTCACGCACAAAACTTAAATTGGCAACAGGAATATATAAATAAATAAAATAATTAAAAATCTTTAAAAAATGATAAATTCAAAAAAAAATAAACAAAAAAATGACTGGAAATTTCTAGCCAAAACCCTGCTCACTTATGATTTAACACTTCAACTAATCGTTGGGTAAAAAAGGAGAAAAATTAAGAAGAATTAAAAATTTAAAAAAAACAAAAAAAAACTCAATCTGTCCAGGAGCTGAACTGGGGACCTTAGCACTGGTTGGAGGAAGTTTCATAACGGTAAGATTCCCAAGAAAGTACCATTTAGACTCCTCGAACTTATCAAGTTCAAGGGTAAAAAAAAAGAGGAAAAAATAACAGAGGAAAAAATAACAGAGGAAAAAATAACAGAGGAAAAATAACAAAGGAAAAAATAGCAAAGGAAAAAATAACGAAGGAAAAAATTAGTGATTGCTAGTCCAACCAGCAGTCAGTATTCACTATCCCTAGGGTACCCACTCCACTCTAGGGCTGATTAAAATTGAAAAATTTTTAAAAAGAAAATAAATTAATAAAAAAAAAACACATACAGGTCATCTAGGACTATATTTAAAGCAAAATTTCTTCAAATATATCCTAGCATGCCCTGGTAACCTGGGGTTGTGTTAATAGTCCCATGTCTTTTTGATCATTTTTATATAACCCTAGAATGCCCTGGGAACCCTTGGGGTTCCTGAATACTGATGATTGGACTGGGTTGGTTAACTTTTACCCCCTGTGGCTAATTTCAGTTTTGCACCTGGGGTGGAGGGGTGACTTATTTAGTTGATCACTCCAAATTCCTTTTTAAAAGCAGGTATACCACAGCTACCAGATAAGATTAATGAAACAAGGTTGTCAAACTCACATCCATCCCCCCCCCCCCCCCCCCAATCAGCTGGAAATCTTACTATCTAGGACAATAAATCTCTCTCTCAGGTAGTTCTTGTCCACAATTTGAACGTCTACTGCCAGAGCAATTACTTGGGCTCCCACCTACATTCACCATATTTTGTACAAAATGAACTAAACAAGACTTTATTTTCTTGGCTAAGCACTTGCTGGTGTTTATTCCGGTTAAATAGCTACACTTGTAATGGTCGCTCCTACCTGATTGAGAAGCAGTTGCTCCGAGGAGGATCAGCAGCAAAAGTAACGATGCCATGGCAGTGAAACAGCTGATACAGCAGTAACGTGGACCAGACCGGGTGATAAACATATTTTATCTGGACCCCACCCCCACATATGTATGAGCATTCCCCCAACCCCCACGTCTCAGTCTCACAAATCGAAATATTTTGCAACCTTTTCAAGATGCAGCAGATGGTGATGAATCTAGATTTCCACGGTGGAGGAATCTAGATTTCCACGGTGGAGGTCTAAGAGACCCAGCGGTAAGACCCAGCTGGGTGTATTTTTATTTGATCACCTCAGGAAACTTAGATTCTTCCTACTCTCTCATAACTAGAGACAAGGCTCAGCTGGTACGCTCCCCTGCTGGTTGAAGAAAGGGAAAGGAACCCGCTGTGCGTTATGAACCCAGGACTGCAGAAGCCTCAAATATAATTCAATCAACTTATAATTGAAAGGCTAGCTTGAAAATCAGTAAATTTACTGCATTCAAACAGTGATTACTTGGTTCACTCAAAAAGTCAGTTGTTTTCTTTGCTGGGTGCAACGGAAGAAGAAAAGTGTTCTGAATGTAATAGTTAAAACCATAAAGGCTTGAGAGGATCTGCTTAATTTTTCAAAATAACTGGACAATATAATATATGTGACACATGATGCTATCTTGCAGTGGAGCAGAGATATAGTTGCTTTTTCCAAGATAAGTTATGCATTACATAGTTCCTTTCTTGGATTTAAATTCCTGGGAAGAATGAGCACCATTTCCTCTTGAAATTTTTTATATGTCATATAAAGTGGTGTGCTGTATATTTCATCAAGTACTACAAATGTAATGGTATACAACCTTCAGGAACAGCTGGTGGGGGGGGGGGGGGGGGGGGTGTGACCATCCTGAGGGTGTGACCATCCTGAGGGTGTGACCATCCTGAGGGTGTGACCATCCTGAGGGTGTGACCATCCTGAGGGTGTGACCATCCTGAGGGTGTGACCATCCTGAGGGTGTGACCATCCTGAGGGTGTGACCATCCTGAGGGTGTGACCATCCTGAGGGTGTGACCATCCTGAGGGTGTGACCATCCTGAGGGTGTGAGAACATCAAGGTAATCTACAGGAAATTTTGTTGTGTCCTCCACATTCACAGTGACATCTGCACTTCAAAGAATCACTGTCTCATCATGCAATTTTCTAGAGAACCATTGATTGCATCTGTAATTGTATTTTTTTTTGTAACAGGATGAACCTCTGTAATCCAGGATATCTGTTGATCATCTTCATTACACTGTAGAGCATGTTGATGGACAAGATGTTGTCTTTAGCTGTCTTTAATGGCGCCTTGAAGCAGGAATGAAAAATTCTTCCAAGATAAAGAAGGATGGCAGCTAATCCACTGGAAGAAGCAACTGCAAAGACAATGTTCCTGGTGTTGTCCATGGTGTGATGGAAAACCATCAAAGATGAATCACTGTGACTGAGTCAGCATTGATTTGATGTGTCTCTTATAGGTCAGAGTTTGGTTCCTCCTGAATGACTACTAAAATGTTTCTAGAACAACTTGATTGGTCATTTGGTGTACAATAGCTTGATACTCAACAGAGATTTCAGGAAATCGAAGTGATCGAGTCCTTTTTCTCTCTTGGAGCTTCAGTTCCCAATCAGGAGCACCATACATTTGAGGATGGAATCAACTACAGGAAATGTTCTATTGAGGTCATCCCACCATTTTGAGGTGCTCAAAGAAACTAAGAGGATGGGATTCGGATGGTTTACAGATGAATAGTGTTGATGTAGAAGGTACACACACTCTTCGTTGGTCTTGTAAGCCACACCTGAAAAGTGCATGATTTTGTACATGATATTATGACATAATAAAATGAGAATGGAAAAGAATTACAGTCCCATTTAAAAGCTTGAGATGATGTGGAGAAGGATCCAGAGATAGAACCCGTCCTCAATTGAGAACATGAATTGTGTGGATCAGGCCTATTGTTCCTGGTCTTCCTCTTCATTGAAGTTGATGGTGTTTTCCTAGATGAATCCTCAAGGACATGACAGCTGGGTATCTGTCAATCATTGGAAAACCAAACAATCTCAAGCAAGTTTCACTGGCTCTAGTGGACTGCATTTTCTGGAAGTCCTTTACTTCATCATAATCATTCCATTAAAGAGACCATGACAAGGTTTGAGCTCTTGGTCACACATATGAAGAGATACTTGGCAGCTGTAGGGAATACACAGGCCTCCACATTGATATGACACTGATATTTCAGGGCCAAGTAAGGGCTGAAGGATATAAAATAGCTGTTGTCTACTGGTCGGCCATTGTCAGGATGGTTCTACCACTATGTTCTGGAGATCTGTGCTAATATTGGGAGTAGAATGCTCCTTCATCCCATGCTGTTGCATCAGCAGATGGCTTTGGAAACCCATTGTTATCTTTGCCCTGGGAGCTGCATGAATAGACCATATTCTTCACAACAACGTCTTCCTGTCTTTGAATCTCCTTTATGTTGGAACCTTGTGGCAATGTTTCAAGATCTACAGGAACTTCTGCACAAACTACCCTGTCCACATCATGGGCTGTGTGGAAGCAGTCTTCTTTCAGAATGAACAGAAAATGGGCATGAGGAAGGCCACACTTTTGGAAGTCAATCCATGCATGTCAGCAGCCTTTCCCCTCAAGCTATTCATCTTGAGAAAGCTGTCCATTACTTCCTTTAGCTTCTCATTGAAGACTCTGGCAACAATATCTGGTCAATCCTATGGTTCTTGCCCAGGAAGAAAGGAATTTTTGAATTTCAGGCAATTTGGGATTACGTGTGATTGTGACTCTGCTGATCTATGAGTACCAGAATTTCTGCTGATCCATGAGTACCAGAATTTCTTGCATTTGTCTTCTTAGACCTCTGAGGTAGGTGACAAAGGCTCAATTTCAAGGGTTTTCACTGTTAGCCAGAACAAATATTTCCTTGAATGCTGGGTTAAATCGTCTTGCATGTTATCTCTTTGGATTTTCTTTTCATCCAAAACGAACTGAAATTGAGGTGAATCCTTTGCTTCTATCACCTCATGTGCTAGTTTGATGCTGAACACATAGGGATTGCACTCAAATAACAGCTTGTTTCCTTTCCCTATTCAATACTTGACATTGTTCCCTTTGCTCCCCTGCTTCCCTAGCTTGAGCATCCTTGTTCCTTTCCCTATTCTCTGTATAATGTTACTGTGTTTCCTACTCTGCTTCTGCAGCTCTTCCTTATGCTCTCCATTTAATATCGTGTTATTTTTCCAATACAAAGTCTCTTCATGGGAAGTACGATTAGTGAAGAATAATTCCTCATAGATTCCTGGACCATTGCTCTAGCTTTATTCTGCTCCCAGCTTCGTCCTGTCCCTGCAGAAGGGATTGGAATTTCCCAAAATGGTCCAGTGGAAAAAAAATCAGGGTTTTTAAGGAGTGCTTCATACACGCTTTACAGGTGCTCTAAGGATACAAAATGTTAGCAAGTCCAATGGAAGGAAGGAGTTGACCATAAACAGTTCCAGGAGGAGTTGCACCCTCTGGGTGAAGGACAGTTCACAGTACAAAACTTGAAGCATTAGGAGACTCCTCCAACATGAGGTGAAACTTCCTGGATACCTGAGGGGATTAATGCAGAATTTTTTGGCAGTGGGGGGGGGGGGGGTGGGGAGTTCTGTGTATCTCAAAAAAACTACAACAAAAATAAAGGTCCTTAGTTCAGTGCTGGGTCAGGCCTTTTTGCAAACTTTTGTTACATAGTTCGACCAGGATAGGTTTCTATGAATTAAAACACCAAGATACTTATACTCTTCCACTTTCTCTAACAAAACTTCATTAAGGTAAAGTGTTGATGCATATATAATTGGTGATCTTTTTTCAGATAGTGCCATGAATTTGCATTTGCCTGATTCAGTTGCAGGAAGTGATCTGTTGACCACTCCTCTAAGGTAGTAATAGCAGATTGAACAGCAATAAAATCTTCAGACTGCAGAATGGGCCAGATAGAGTAGAACGTCAGCATATAGGACACAGTGGGTCAAGAGTGACAATGAGCACTGTTTAGCAGTGGTTTGATCCTTAACAACGCTTTGCTTATTCTTTGAAGAAAGGAGTGAGGATCCTCATCTAGTCTCGGTTTCTCTAGCCAAATTGATCTTCTGGCTTGCTGTGGTGTTGACCCAAGTTGTTCAAGTAAGCTGTTTTTAACTTCCAAGTAACGGGTCTTCTCCATAGCATTCAACTCCATGAAGACCGACAATGCCTTACCCACTTTGCAACTGCTTCTCTTCCAGCAATAGCTTGTCTTCTTCAAGCTTAAGGAGGGTCCTCCTATCCCCTCTTGTCTCCTAAACTCCCTGTCATGCTGTTGGTCCTGTTGTTCCTTCAACAAATGCAAGACAGTGTCTAGATCAACAGCAGTTGCTGATGCTGTAGCAGAACGTAATTCTCTGCCTTCCTTAGACATCAGTAGCATTGATGGCTTCCTGGGTACTGCTATCTCTAATTCCAGAGACCTTAACAGCTGCACCACTGCCACCAGATGTGAAGAGCTTCAATGGCTTCCTGGGTACTGCTATCTCTAATTCTAGAGATCTCAACAGCTGCACAGCTGCCAAATACCGCTGCCACCAAGTGTGAAGGGCTGCCTTTGCTGAATAGCTTAAGTTAATCTAAACTATTCTCCCTTCTGCTAATGGTAAATGCTGCCACCAGAGTAATGCCTCTATAACTATTCCCTCACTACAATCCACCAGAGAAATTTAGGTATTTGAATCTTAGCTCACAGAGGATAAAATCAATGATCAAGACAAGACTAAAACAAAATTGACAAGGAGGACTTTCATATCCTCCCAGACAGAAAGAATGACATCATATTTCTATAATACACACACATGAGTCCAAATATACATATACACCTGCATATGACTATATAAATTATAGCTATTCCATCAACATAATTAACAGGTGCGTTCTGATTAATCAGATCATGTTGACAGACCAACAACATTGATATCAACATATAATTAACAATCAATGGGAGGTGTGTTCTAGTTATGATACATGTTGAGGAATTCTCTACATCATGTTGAGCGGCCCTCAACAGTCTACTTAATGTATTATATTATCGACTTGGCATGCTCAGTATTTTTTTGGACTAAAAGAACTAGTGTTTATAACTATTTCTCTAGAAAATCAGTCTGATTATCCTTTAGATCACTAACTTTACAGTGTGTACATTTCTGATGAAGAAAAATGATTGGTTCATGTAGGGAAATGCATAGCCCAAAAAATTGTAAATTTTTTGACCATTGGTGTCAATGCCTATCTTTTTATATACTAAGTATGGCAAATTATAATGAATGGATATTGATAAGTAGTCTGAATAAAAATTCTCTATATTTAAGTTCTTTCAAGTTAATTTTTAAATTTATATCTTGAAGAAGTCTGGTTATAATTAACTGAGTCCCAACCTCTGACTAGAAGACATTTCAAGTGTGCATACATTCAAAATGGAGATACAACCATAGGTTCTTAATTAAGGTGTCTTCCCCCACCCCCCTTTTTAGGATTCTTTGTCAAATTTACGAAGTTCTTGCCAAAATAACTTTCTTACACTACTATTTTACTATTGTCTATTCAGAATCCATGAAAGTGGACATGGTATGATATATATCCTAAATTCAATACAAATATTTAGTTTTCATTGAGCAGTATTTATGTGGAGGTGGACAGTGCTTTTTATCATCCCTGAAAAATGAAATAAAATTTTTCTTATTACATTCATTTTTTTGTTGTTGACTTTTTGGTATCTGCTAATAGCTATTTTAAAATTTGCCCTGCACTGCAGCTGGACAGACCACCAAACTATTCAATTATAAAATGTGGTTGACATAATATTTTTAACAAGTTATATTCACTAAATAATTTCATTTCAAAAACACAATAAATCATTTTTAAAATGTCAGACTATGTAAATGTATCTGTATATTTATATACTCAATAAAAGTCATACTATTGTCCTGTGTGTAGTAATATTTGATGAGCTGCATAAATAGCTTCACCAAATGTTGCACCTAGGAAATACTTCCTGCAAGAGATAAACAAAAATCAATATCCAATATTAAGAAAAACAACCAAAAAAAACAACAAAATCCAATGTGTACTTGAGCATGTGATTAAAAAAAAAGAGAAAGTTTAGTTGATAATGAGTCAAAGAATGTTTATAACAGAGGGTTAATGACTTTTTCTTATTTATGAATATTTGGGAGTAACCATAAATCCATACTTTTCATTTATTCTAATTTTTTTTTATCACCATATAGTTTTTTAAAAATTTTTTTAAAATTTATTTATTTATTTATTTTAATTTTTTTATTTTTTATTTATTAATTTTTTCAATTAGCTCCCAACTTTCCAAAACAATTTCCAGAATCAAAAGTCACAACATTCTTGCTTCTGTAGTTTGTGGTGCAAACCCTAAATCCTTAACTTTTACTATTTAATTTCTTTCTTATTTTTTGTAAGTACTATAGCCTTTAAAGGGTAACTGAACTGGAAAAAAAAAATTTTTTATTGTCTTATTTTGTTGTCCTTGATGCATAACCTGGTATAAAAAAAATTTGGAAATTTTAGTCCAATATTCATGAAGAAAACTTAGCTTAAAAATTTTACTTCCTGTGGGGGTGTAACTAGTCATGACATCACATGGGGGACTGCTGCAGCCAGAACTGAATGGCAGTGATACCTATTTCAACAAACTTCAACAATTTCTGGGGTCAGAAGGCTCAATTTCACCAGTAAGTCCAGGATTGGTAGCAGCACATTGACATCTAGCGCAATAGCAACTGAGAAAGAGTTGTAGAGTTTGAAATCTGAAGGAATTAGTGAAGAGATCTGTCCCTTAGGAGAGTACAATAACTATTCATACCTTCAGATCCTATTGATACCGCTCCTCAGTTTCATCTATCTCTGATTCAGGTAGAGAAAATGAGGATCAAAGACTTTCTGATTTGTCATGATAAAATATAGCTATTTGCAAAATATTTTTTAGCTTTGGCTACTTTTGGTGTGGAGCTGGGTATTTACTAGTTAACTATATAGCTACAGAAAATAAATATCTTGCTATGGTAATACTTGCTAGCTAGCTTGCCATTTTTGGTGTGGAGCAAGGTATTTCATAGCTAGCTAGCTATATAGCAAACTGTGTAATTGTTCCTTTTATGCTAGGTTATAATATTTATAGCTAGTAACTACACTGGGCTACTAGCTATAAATGTTACAACCTGGTATAAAAAGAACAATTACACAGTTTTCTATATAGCTAGCTAGCTATGAATTATCTAACTCCACACCAAAAATGGCAGCTAGCTAGCAAGTACTACCATATTCATCTCTAATATATATGCTATCTTTAGACTATAATTGGCTTAAATTTTGGCTACTGGCTCCTTGTTAGTAGACCATCAGGTCATGATGTAAAATATCATCTTCTCCATCACCGATCATATATACATGTACTTTCATTCCCTGTAAAGCATTGATAAAAGAATGAATGAATGAATGATACTCATTTTTTTGAAGCTATATAGCTAGCTATTAAATACCCAGCTCCACACCAAAAGTAGCCAAAGCTAAAACGTATTTTGCAAATAGCTATTTTTATCATGACAAATCAGAAAATCTTTGATCCTCATTTTCTCTACCTGAATCAGAGATAGATGAAACTGAGGAGAGGTATCAATAGGATCTGAAGATATGAATAATTATTGTACTCTTCCAAGGGACAGATCTCTTCACTAATTCCTTCAGAATTCCAACTCCACAACTCTTTCTCAGTTATTTCACTAGATGTCAATGTGCTGCTACCAATCCTGGACTTACCAGTGAAATTGGGGCCTCCTGACCCCAGAAATTGTTGAAGTTTGTTGAAATAGTGTATCACTGCTGTAGTATCTTATGTGATATCTTAATACTGGCTTTATTGATAGCCAGTTAATAAATGCACACGCTTAATACTCACTTATAAAAGTTAACAGAACCTTTCATTGCAAGACGACAACAACAAGTATTGCAGACGGATGAAGTGCAAGAACACGTGGAAGAACCAAGACAAAGACAATTGCAATGTTTTATATACATACAATATACTGGTAATGAATGCATAATCAATGACGTCATTAAGCATCATCCTTGAGTGGTATAATCATTATACTGGAGTGGTATAGTTTACCACAACTGCCATTCAGTTCTGGCTGCAGCAGTCCCCCATGTGATGTCATGACTAGTTACACCCACACAGGAAGTAAAGTTTTTAAGCTAATTTTTTTTTCATGAATATTGGACTAAAAATTTCCAATTTAAAAAAAAAATTTTTATATCAGGTTGTGCATCAAGGACAACAAAATAAGACAATAAAAAAAATTTTTTTTTTTCCAGTTCAGTTACCCTTTAAGCAATAAATCTGATAAATTGTACTTATCAGCTCTGTCAACAGTCTGCAATGGGTTCTTTCAATTGTATTCAAAGTTAATAGGGGACATAGTCAACAATTTGTTGGTACTCAGACGTGTACGATAAAATTAAACATAGCATCATAGCAGAGGATGTCATTTCTCATTGTTGTATACATTTATAATAGAGTACACTAATGAAATGAAGAAAACAGTTTGGTCATGGAGGTAGACCCTACAAGGTCATGATATTAACACAGGTATCAATGTTGCTAAATTGTAGGTATCCTGGTTTATAAGGAAGAGATACATTAGGAAGAGGGAGAATTTTGATGGGTTTTTTTCTCTCTCTCCTTTTTGAGGAGCTTTGTGGCTTAAAAATTTGACATAGACCTTCATTAAAGACTCCAGAGCACAGCATAGGAAAGTTTTGGATTGCTGTTATATAGGAATTAGTTTTGTATTAAGCCAATGCTAAAGGTTTGGTAAACCCTAAATAAGTGTGTTATCATACTCTCTACTATATAGAGTTATATTTAGCACACTTCCATGGAAGATAAATCAAGTGATTTGATATTATTTATAGATGTGAACTAGCACAAGTCTCCAAGAAAATTGTACAGGATATTATTTTCCCCCATGGCAAGTGAGGATAAGGGGGAGGGGTGGATGGGAGGGAGGATTGATGGAGGAACATAAAAAAATGTCAAAATTTTAGTTTATCTGTTCAATTGCTATAACAATACAATCTGCTTGCCAAAACGAGTCTCTTAAAAAAATATATTTGTTTTTATATAACAGTTCAGCCAATGATTAAAGTAAACATTAGTGTAATAATCAGCACATTGCAGATCTGTGAAATAACTATGATTCTAGTAAGACTAGGTTTTGCAGACAGAATGGTGTAATTTATTTATAGAAAGGATTAAATTTAAACTGATATTTCTGATATACATAAAAACAACAACAAATTTCAACATAATATAGCTATTTTGAATTAAATTAACACAAACTTGTTAATTAATAGATAGGTATAATTTAGGTGTGGCTAAAATTATCCCCATTCTATATTCTTCTGGTGATGGTCCTGCAGCCATGGGTTAAACTACCTGGAGAAAAGAAAAAAGAAGAAGATTTGTAGTGACAAAGAAGAATTTCTGATTCTGCTGAGCAAGCTTGGACTGTGGCACTACTTTGTTCCAAGCTTGTTGTGCAGCTTCAAGGAGAATTAGTATAATTTTAGCAATGGATGAGATTCACTTCCATTTCTTAATTTATCACAATCTTTTGCACATATGACAGACACAGTTTAGGAAATATGCTCCCCAAGTGATGTCAATAACCATTTGTTAACTGTTATAAAATACAAAAAATTCATTGATATCAATTTTTTTTTTTAATTCCCACTGCAAGAACATTGGAGATGATAAAACCAAGTAAACTAAATATATATATTTTTTCTCTCTCTCTCCCTTTCCATGTTATTTAACTAACTTGTTTTACCCTGCTTCATGATTGTTCATGTTTTTACATATTACATTGGACCTTAACATTCCAGTTGAAACTGCTCTTTAGATAGCTAAAGAACAATGAAAAATTTCCAAGAATTCATGTAGCACATCTTATGTGATCAAAGAAACATCATTATTTTTAATAAGAGTGAACCATTAATTTGTCTGTATAGCTCAATTTAGAAGGTGTTTTAATTTCACAATCAAAATAAGTTCCAAGGCATTGTTAGCAACACCAACTAAATGGATATACAATTGCCACAAAGCTTGGCAAAATATTTATATAAGATAAACCTAAGTAACATTTTCACATGTGAGTTATGTTGTATATTTAAAAATGGGTCAAATTAAATTTGATTTGGATAATGACCCTCAGTCAATTGCACAAAAAAGTGTCCAGTGTATATATAATTACATTAAAAAAATTAAAACAGATAATGTTTTATTGATATACTCACACATTAACTTTACAATTTTCTATGTAATATTTACCAGTTACTTTGAAGGATGTTCTTAGGACCATATTGTAATCTTCATTCATGGCTTGGCAGACATATTCCCCATCCAAGTCAACCCCTACTTCTATCAGTAAAATGCCCTCCCAGCCAGAGTCCACTTTGGATGTAGAGCTGTTCATTAGCTCACTTTCTGCAAAGAACTGAACATCAATATCTGGGAGACATGTCTTCACCAAACACTCAACTTTAACAACAGTCCCAACATCAACAGATGATAGATATAGATTCGCTATGGGGTCTAACGTTGCCACACCTGCAAGAAAATAAGTAGAAGATAAACTATGCACAGAGAAATGGACAGATAGAGAGTGCCCATAATTGATTCTTTCAAAAAAAGCAACAAACAACAACTATATTCCTTCTTGTAGCTTTCCTGTTCTGGAGCAGTTAAAATGAAATGGTATGTGAGAAATATGACACTAAATGGTGACTAAGTATAAAAGGGGTAGAATTTACATATTCATAAAAGGATGTTGCAATGCACAAGATTCCTTTTGCAGGGTCTCATTTTAAGCAAAATACCACGCTTATACTTCCCTTGTTAACTTAATCAAGCTTGGAGAAAAATAATTACAGTCACTTTATTGAGACCACTTCAAAATACTTTTTTTTGGTGCATAGATGGTTCTACTACCAAAAAAGAGAGTGTGCATTACATGCCTAAGTTATAATTTTCTATGTTCCTCTTATGTAATGTATAGCAGTGACACTTTGTTTATGTAACACAGATATTAATAATATTTAACTCTTCAACTGGGGTTAATTATCACAATTGCAGTGCTGAAAATAGCATTAGGTAGTTACATAATGCACCAAATTCCCTGTTACCAATCTCTCCTAGATCTCTACCAGCTAAAGGGTAGAAAGTCTGGATCTACCTTCTAACAATCGTTCATATCACTAATTTTCTGTGAAGGGCATCACACTGTGCTTTGCTGTGATCAATTCTGGGCTAGTTTATGGACTAACCCTGTAATAAAAAATATGATGTGATGATGATAAGTAGTAGGGAGGATTAATAAGGAGGTTTCTTTAATATTGCGTCATTTACTTCAAGAGAGTCTCTTCCACAGTGTTTTATGACATATGCCAACCCTTGGTGATGACAAGAAATATTCTGTCCATAAGGTATGCAGTAAAATTATAAACATTATCTGGTACTAAACAAACTGGATATGATTCCTTCCACTCAAGCTTAGATTTAACTTTAATTGTTGCGGCTCCACAACATTTCTTTGATAATAAAAATATTGAAGTTGATAGATTATTACTTTCAGGTTGGGATTATTACTTTCAGGTTGGGATTCTTCCTCACTAAAGGGTTGGGAATTTGATTTTTTTTTTTTTTATAATTTTTTTTTCCTTTTCTTTTTCTTTTTGTAATATTTCTATGTTTTGGACCAAATTAAATATTCTAGCTTTTTCACCACAATGTAAGTAAATTGCTACTTTTAAAAGGAAAAAAAAAGTAACTATTTTCATTAAATAAATTTCAATTTTTTTCCATTCATCCTTGGACTACATCTGCACTTTTAGTAAAAACTATTTGGCACCAACTGGCATGCTTGAAGTACTTTTGAAAATGGTGCATACCTGAGTGTAGTGAGCATTGATGGTGAGAGGAAAGGAAAAAAACAACAACAGAAAACAAAACAACTGATTGATATTTCCACGTTGTATTTCCATTCCGCCCAGCTGGGTACTGACCTACATTTTGACAGCAAAAAAATTTGGAAGCCCAAAGAAGAAAATGGTTCCAAAAATTGGACCCAATGGAAAATATATTCAAATAGGGAGACAAAATGCTTCTGCAAAACGTGAAACAGCATTTGCAACTAGTCAGAATAGTCAAATCATTCAGTATTTTCAATAGAGTATATAAATATTCTGGCTGATAATCGACAGTGCTTGATTACAGAAAATACAAGGGAAAAAATTGTAATGATTTGTTTCTATTAAAAGAAAGCTGTGAGACATCACAAAATTAATGTGCTTGTCTTCCTAAAAAGACATGTTTCCAAATTTAATGCATTTCTTCTTCAATTTCACACTCAGACATGTCAACAAGAATATATATATACATATATATATATATTTTTTAATATTCAAATATTCAAAAAAATTTCATTAAATATTTTGGATATTTTTGGTAAATAAATATATAAATATTCACCGTTTTTATTAAATAAAATTTTCAACCCTATTTAATAATGTGATTAACAGTATCAGGGAATGGCCATTTAGTTGCCATTTTGATTCTGAATTGACCAAATCTTTCCTAACTTCAACAAAAAGTTAGTCATGACAACAGTTCACTTTCTCCCAAATTTAAAAATGACATCATGGCATAAATCAGAATCCTAAGATATAAGAAAGCACAACCTGGCAAAGACCTGTCGTTTGGTGTGAGATTTTTGTCATAAAAGCATGAAAAATATGGTGAAATCGTGAGTCTGACACCAAAACCTTGGCAAATATGGAGTATGTGTACTATCAATGATCCTTTACCATGATCTCATAAAAATACCTGAGAAAAGCCCCAAAAAAAATACCTGTAGCAGCCACAATAGGTAGCCAATAGAAACAATTTTTTTAACAGCCATGCTGGGGCCATAGGGCACATTCACTATAAGAATTGGTCTGAACAGACAGAGAGCAGACAGAGAGACCGACAGACAGACTGACTGACAATGGTGATTTCTTCCCAACGGCAGTTGGAGGTTATAATACTAGAGTGAATTTCAGGCATTTTGGTGTGCTAATTTCAGTGAAATTTTATAGACATGTTCATCTAAACCCTACTGACATAATAGGTGCTTTTTTTCTTTGTAAGTGGCAATCCTGGTGGGAAAACACGAATTCAATTTTTCCATACAAAAAACATCTAAACATTGATCATTGGTTCAAGTCAAAAACCATACAAACACCACGACCCAATGGTTAAGGCACTAGTCTACCTAATGAGAAATCCTGGGCTTAAATCCATGTCTGAGCTCTTCCTTGGTTTCTTTCTTTCCCCCCCCCCTCCCATTTTGTCCTTTCCCTTTTCTCTAAGGTGTATGGGTATGCAGCTTTCTATCCTTGGTAGTTCAATTGTTGATAATGGAATAACGATGCACATCTACTTAATTATTAGGATATTAAAATAAAAGTAAGAAACTAAATGTTATTTGGCTGATAAAGGAATGAGCTTACTTTGTAAAAGGTTCAATGAAATTGAATTTTCTAACTATCAAGTGTATGCACAAATATGATAACATACATTACCAATTCCACACTCTATTCACTCATTTATTACTTGTATAGTACCTTCCAACACTATAAGGCTTATCTCCTTAAGTGTATTAGATCCAAAAGAACAAATATAGCTTCCTTTGTCAAATATGTCCACATTATCAAACACAATGGTGCTTCTCCAAAATTGCTCTTCTGTGCCCTCAATCGGTATCTGTATGATGGGATTGTTGTGTGTGTGTGTGTGTGTGTGTGTGTGTGTGTGTGTGTGTGTGTGTGTGTGTGTGTGCGTGTGTGTGTGCGCGCGCGCGCATGTATATATATATATTAGAAAAGTACCCAGTATACATAAAGGGGGAGGGGGGATGCATGGGAGGCAATGCCCCTTTTCTAAAGTAAATATTATGATGCACCTCTAATAATTAGTATTCTCGTGAACCTCCTCTGTTATCAAATGAATGTGATTTGTCCTTTTGAAAGGATCAGATTACACAATACAACCAACTTGGTGGCTATCCATGAATAGTAAAGTTTATTTAATGGATCTATGCCCTAGCCACAGTCTCCCCAAACAGGGCCAGTGGTCCTGTGAGTTGTGGTGACACTCATTTCCGGTTGTGATAAAACTGTTATTGATTATATTGTTCATGTCACCATTGATTCTGTTCACTTTCACATGTATGCTTTGATGCATGAATAATTTAAGAATATGCCATTTGAGTATCTATTGAATTAGCCTTACTCAGTAAGTGCTGACTGTTACATGAGCAACCCATGAGAATTTCAGGATTGGTATGGGCTTCTGAGAGAAGAAAAATGATACTTGGCCAAACAAACCATTGGAACTACAGACCTAAAACTTGGCATGCATACACAACTTGACTCAGGAGTAACATGGGCTGAGTCCCACCTGGACACACCTCTTGCCCTGCTATGTGCTGTCCAACTTTACCTGTTCTAGCGTATATCTCAAACACAGGAGAGACTATTTGATCTTTGTAGTATAGATATGTGTTATGTGATCCACCTCAGTATCCTAGAACTTTCCATTGGCACAAACTGTGTCCTTCTTAGGAATGGTCAATTATTTGGCAAGTGTTTCCCTAAATTTTCAATGATGTAGTATTTAAGATACTTCTTCTATAACTTAAGAACTTATCTAACTCGAGAACAATAAACCATTCAACAACTGACATGAGTCAGTGGGGTGAGCAAGTTATATTGAAATCAATGATGTAATGCATGGTGTCATACAGGAAATAGTAATAATTAAATCAAGGTTCAATTCACTACATCACATCCCAGGGTTTCATACAGGATTTTTTTCTTGGGGGGGGGGGGGGGGGGGGGGAAGACCAGACACTGTCGTAGCAGCTCTGTAGCATTAAACCCAAATAAATATAGTGTATCCCTCAGTTACAGTATCTGACCTCCTTTATGTCCTATAGGATATGTGCAAAATTCAGATATGTGAATACACATGCATGCAACAATGCATGTATATTCCTGACTGCTTTAAGTGTGCCATTTCGGTCATCAATAAGTATATCTTCTCATAGTGGCATATAACTACCAGCACTAGTTGAAGCTCTCAAAGAAGTTCACACTCAATTACCAGAGCTAAAAATGGTAAGTCCAGTGATACCAGGTGGCTATCTCATGAGCGCTGCTTGCAAGCTATTTGGCTATTGCTGGCTTTGATTACCACTTTGCACCATCTCTATGACACAACTGGAGATGCAGAAGCCTTTGGCCTTGCATTAGTCCTTAGCTCCTTTTGTGGTGTTGCAAGCATAGTTTCTATTGTCAAAGGCACTTGACCTACTAACAAAGCTGAACTCCTTCATGCAGAGGCAAGCAGCTGACTTGAGCAGGCTACCTCTGATACTAGACAGCATAGAGAAAGAGCTGAAATTTCTCAAGGATGATGGAGCCAATTAGTGCTCAAAGTAACATCTACAGTTTAGAAACTTGCAGATGACCAGATTATTGTCAGAAGTGGAGAGTCCCATATGGTGCAGTTAATCTCTCCAATGTGTATCTCAGTTTCAATCTCTGTTGCAGTACCTTATATTGATAGTTTACTCACCGACATGAAGAAGCTTTTTGATATGGCTGTAAAGTTCCTTGTTACCTTCTTCCATTTTCAACCCAGCGGAACAGTTTCAATTGAAAGATCTTTCAGCTCTATGAATTGATGATCAAAATTTAGGTCGCCCTATGAGAATTTCCATTGAGGGACCTGAACTGGCAGCAGTTGACTTTCATGAAGTCCTGAACATTTTTAAAGAGAAGAATCACAAGATTCAATTCTGAATATTGACTTATACGCTATTAGTGATGTAAAACATTTCCAGAATTCTTGGGGAGTGGGGTCATTTTTTGGGGGGCATTAAAAAGAAGTATGTTAAATAATGCAACTATTGGAAAATTAAATGAAATAAGAGATGGGGGAAATACTAAATAGAAGACAGATCATTTTGAAGATTTTGATTACTGGTAGGACTAGCTATCATGAAGCCAGGGCAGGCTAGGGTGCATATTTGAAGCACTACTATTTTAAATATAGCCCTAGCATACCCTCATACTCTAGGGGTATCTTGACTATCCCAACTGGCAGACTACTAATCTTATGCAAACAGTCTCAAAGCTAAGTTAACAACTTGTGAAATCTGGAGTCCTCCTAGCACCTCTGTTGTCCTTAACCAGTAAAAACTCTTCCATCATCTTGACTAAAAAAATTTAAATTATTTTTCTATTATGGTCAAGACTATGAGTTAGTTGATATGTGAACTTTTGCTTGGGGGAGGGGGGGAATTTTTGCTGGGGGGGGGGGGGGGGAATTCCAGGGCACCCTTCCCTCTATATGAAATCCAGCACCCCCCCCCTCCAGTCTGTTCCTATATGAATAATGAGAGGTACTTTGGGAAGTGAACATGTTGACCAGATCTGGTTGTTCGAGGAGGTGTAGTAGTTGAAGTTGCAATCAGTGGTGTGACATGTGGAAGATTGTGATCGAGGTGTGCAGGCTTGAAGTGATCAACTGAGACAGTAACATGAGGACCTTTAATGGAGAGTATGAAATGTTTGTCTGTGCATTTGAGCACTTGGAAAGGTCCATCATAAGGAGACTGGAGTGGTTTACGTACAGCGTCATGTCAGAGGAAGACATGTGTGGCAGTTGACAAGCCATCAACCACTTTACTGTGGCTGAGCAAGACACGGAGAGACAGGACAAATGTGTTCCACAGAAGCTCTGAGTCGGGACACGTAGTCAGAAAGATCAGCCACAGAAGTTACTGGTGAGGGGTTGAAAATTCTTCAGGGAGTCGAAGAGTTGTGACATATACTATCCCTGCTGCAGTCGCAGATATGTTTTCCTTGAGTGATATTCAAATACCGAGGAGAACCAAAGGTAAAGCATCCATCCATGAATGAGGATTAGGTTGAGCTTTCAGAGCGGCTTTCAATTGATGATGAAATTTCTCAACCATACCATTGGTTTGGGGGAGATGCACCATAGTGTGTGCTCTCTTTTATCCCAGTCATGTCATCAGTGTGTGTTGTGATGACGTCTGCTGGTTTTGTCTGGCCCATCAAATTCACTCCTTAAACAAGTTCTGAGAGTCAATGAGTCAATTCTTATTCAATCAGTAAACACAACACAACAAATCAAGTTCAAAATAGACTCAGCCAAAGAATAGTCTTTTTTCACAAAACCAATTCCCAAAAGACCAGCACCAACTATCTTTAGAACAAAACTAATAATAGCCATAGATAACCATTTATATATTCAAACCACAATTATAATAACAAGTTGCTACAAGTTTTTTAAGGAGGCTGTTAGGAGAATCCTAACAGTGTGCCAGAGTTCAGATTCAAATTGGTGACCATGGTCAGTGACGATAGTAGAAGAGGCGCCAAAGCGAGAAATCCAGCCACTGAGGAAAGCTTGAGCAACCGCTTCTGCAGTGATATGCGAGAGTGGGAAAGCTTCTGGCCACCTGGTGCAACTTTCTACACAGGTCAGCAGGTATGTGAAACCTCTTGGCTGTTGGAAGTGGTCCAACCAAATCAATATGAATGACATTGAAATGAGCATCAGGGACTGGAAATGATGAGAGAGGGGTGTGTGAATGTCTCTGGATCTTAGCATGCTGGAATTTTATACATGAACAAGTCCAGCTGCAAACATCAGTGTTTATGCCAGGCCATATAAACCTAGCAGTGATGAGTTTCTGCGTTGCTTGGATGCCAGGGTGGGAAAGATCATGGAGAGAATAGAACACAGTGCATCACCAATCGAGTGATACCAGCGGTCATTGTGTGCCAGTGGAAGTATCACAATAAAGTGAGTCACTAGAGTTAACCAGTGGGACAGCTTCCACTACAACTGTAGAGGATAGAGAGGACTAAAGAGCATGGATTTGAGAGTCAGTGAGTTGAGTTTTGGCCATAGAAGCAAAGTCTACAATGGGTGGTTGACCAGAGAGGACATCATTGGTTTCAATGCGTGAGAGAGCATCAGCAACTACATTGTGCAATTCATGTATGAAATGGACAGTGGATGTGAACTGAGAGATGTAATCCAGATAGTGAGCTTGACGAGGTGAATGGTGATCAGATCGAGTATTCAGAGCAAATGTCAGTGGTTTGTGGTCGGTTAGAACATGAAATGGTTGACCTTCAAGGAAATGCCAAAAGTGTTTAATGGCAAGGTACACAGATAGTATTTCCCTGTCGAAGGTACTTTACCGAGTCTCGGCAGGTGTCATCTTCCTGGAGAAAAATGAGATTGGATGCCAGGTATAATTGACGTACTGTTGTAAAACTACTACTACAGCTGTGTCAGATGCAACAGTCATAAGACAAGTAGGCACTTCAGAGTCTGGATATGACAGGAGAGAAGCTTTAGTGAGGGCTTCCTTTGTAGCAATGAAAGCAGCAAGAGCTGAGTCACTCCAGGTAATGGTCTGAGACTTCAGCTTTGTTGAGGACAGGAGAACATTTAGAAGTTGCGTCAGGGTAGCACATTGAGGAAGAAAATGGTGATAAAAGTTCACAAGTCCTATAAACTGATGCAACTGTCACTGAAACTGGGGTTGAGGGAAATCTTGAACAGCTTCAACTTTCTCAGGGAGAGGAGTGATACCCTGTCAATCAATATGATGACCAAGAAAATTGAGTTCTGTGACACTGAGAAAGCACTTATTGGGTTGATGACAATGCCATGCACGGTAAGACGATCAAAAACAGTTTACAAATCCTGGAGATGTTGCTCTGGGTTGGAACTAGCAATGAGGACATCATCAATGTAGGTGTAGGCTGAGGGTACCATGGAGGACTTGGTCCATGAAAAGTTGAAATGTGTGTGCAGCATTCCTGAGTCCAAAAGGCATCTTCACATATTCAAACAAACCAAATGGAGTTGTGACAGCTGTTTTAGTGATATCGGAAGGAGAAACTGTGATTGGTGGTATGCACACACTTGATCAATTTTTGAAAAAAGATGGTGGCACCTTGTAGCGACGAAGAAAAATCATGAATATGAGGGACCGGATAGCGATCTGGTGCAGTCACATGGTTGAGGGCATGGTAGTCACCACAGGGATGCAAATCACCAGGCATCTTCTTTGGAATCATGTGTAAGGATGAAGACCAGGCACTGGAGGAAGGATGGATAATACCGAGCTGGAGCATGTGCTCAAATTTCTGCTTGGTTGCACCGAGTCAGTCAGGTGCCAGGCGTCTGGGACAAGCTGAAACTGGTACATCTGTGGTCTCAATATGATGGACAATATTATGCTTAACAGGTGTGTCAGGTGTGGAAACTTGCATGAGTGCTGGAAAATCTGATAGAAGAGTGTGGTAGGGATGACTGGCATCCTTAGGACAGATAGACTGGGTCTGTGAGGGGTTGGTAGAAAGGATACCCTGGATGTGCAAATGTGTGGTCTCATCAATCACTGGTGTTGCTTTATGTCAACAAGTAGGCTAAAATGTCTCAAAATGTCAGCACCAATGATGGGCTTTTGAACATCAGCAATGATAAAAATCCATGGTAGTGGTCATCTGAGGCCAAAGTTGAGAGTAAGGGACCGCTTCCCGTAGGTACATATAGGAGTGTTATTCATTGCTGAAAGGGTGAAAGCATCTGGGGAGCATCAACGGTCGGAAACAGAGGGTAGGATTGCACTCACTTTTGATCCTCTATCAATTAAAAATGATGTGTGTATATTTACATCACTTACATAAAAGAGGCGACTGAGAACTGAGTCGGTACCACCTGTTGCCGCTAGTGACCGGCCTGGGAATTTCCCCAGGTGCAAGGGTCTTTGCACTTGCATGCTGCTTCTCCAAATTTAGCATCATACCAGCAGAGTGAATCACTTGAAGTGAGATTGGTTGGGGCTTGGCTGTGGCATTGTCAGCTTCTAGATGAGCTTCGACAACTAGATTGAGAGGACAAGGAAGATGCGAGGTCAGCAAGGTGTGCGACTACTTCAAGGAGTTGCTTAACTCCAAGAGCATCAGTGGAAGTGTTAGAGATTGCTGAAACCATGGGCGTAGTTACTTCCATTACCTTGCCTGCCATGTCAGTTAGCTTGCAGAGATTCATGGTGGCATCAGCAGAGGCCAGCATCATCCTTACATTGGGAAGTAAGCATTGCAAGAAAAGTTCACGAAGAAAAGACATAGTATCACCTGACATACCAAGTTTGTCACCAAGGAGTTGTTGCATTGCCTTAGCAATTGTGTAGGTTTTCTGTCACCTAGTTGCTCCCCACTGATTAATTGCTGAAGTTTGAGTTGCTCTGATGCAGCTGTGCACTTTATGAGTTGTGCTTTGAGAGCGTCATAGGGGTTCTCAGCAGGAGGCCTGAGTAAAAGGTCTCAAATTTCTATTGCAAACTCTGGACTCAAGAAGCTTATGATATAGTCAAAATGAGTCTTTTGAACTGTCATGCCCCTAGTGGTGAACTGGGCCTCTATCTGGGCAAACCAAACTTCAGGGTCAGCAGGCCAGAAAGGCAGTAGCTTCACCCTAGCAGCAAGAGTTGGTGGAGGAGCAGGAGCGTTGTCATCTGCCATAGCAAAGTAAATAGCAGAGAAGATAGCGTTCAGAAAGGGTCACCAGTGTACTTCTTCTATAACTTAAGAACTTATCTAACTCAAGGACAATGAACCATTCAACAACTGACGTGACTCACATAGGATGAGCAGGTTATATAGAAATCAATGATGTAATGCATGATGTCATACAGGAAATAATAATGATAATTAAATTAAAGTTCAGTTCACTACAATAATTTAGCCCACTTTACATGATGCTTTGGAAGCAAGTCAAGTGGTCTTGGGATACAGCTCAACAATTAGCTTTTGAGAAGACTGAAGACTGGGATCCAAATAAAGTACTAGTACTGGTATGTGATACATCACCATACAGAGTGGGGGTTGTCTTATGGAACAAGATGGGAAATAGCCTCAAGAAACTATTGCCTTGTTTTGTTCCCTTGATCCTGAAGAAAGAAAATACTCTCATAGAGATAAAGTATTGGCCATCTACTTTAGTGTTAAATGTTCTTATCAATATTTTTTGGTCACTTTTCACAATCCTCTCCAATCACAAGCCATTGCAGCATCTATTCAATGAGTCAGGTGTCAATCCTATATCATTCTTTGCACGGATCCAGAGGTGGGCTTTGATATTGGGACCTTACCATTATACAATACAATACAAATTTGGCCCAAAACATGCTAATCCCAATATCATGAATTGGTTACAATTGTCAGATGCAACTATCAATACATCAGTAACAGAAGAGAAAAATATATTATAGTCACACTGAATTCATTACCAATGTCAGCTGATCAGATCAAGAGCTTAACTAATCATTATCCAGTGTTTTCTAAGGTGTAAGTGTTAATGGTGAACAGCTAGCTAGACTCAAATGTTACTAATTTAAAACCATATCAGCCACATCAATTATAACTCAATGTTCAAAATAGATATACTCCCTAGGGATCCTGTGCAGTAGTGCCACAAGCAGGTCGAAACAATATAATGGATAAACTACACAAAGATGTCCCAGTGTGTTAAAGAACCTCACAAGAGGATTTTTTTGATGGCCATGAATGGATTAAAACCTGAAGGAAAGAGAGGGGGAAAAAATTCATACCAACATTCTTGGCATTTGCCTGCTGTAGCTCCACTAGAACTCTAGAATGGCCCCAATGCCTTTGGGGACGAATACATGCCATTTATGGGTCCAAATTAATTGGTTATGATCAACGCTCATTTAAAGTGTATGGAAAAGACTGTAACCACAGAAACAGCAATTATGACGGATCAGCTTGACTCAATCTTTGTCACTCATGGATCACCACAAATGCTGGTTATAGATAAATGATCAGTGTTTACAAGTGGCACATTCAAGAATTTCACTAAATGGAAATGGGATTTGGCATGTAACATCAGTTCTATATCAACCAGCTTGTAATAGACTGACTGAAAGGTCTGTTCAAATATTGTGAAGGAGAAATCTACAGTTATATTTTAGAAACACACATCACATGTTTTCTTTTTTGATTCAGAATTATTTCTCAAATCACCACTGATACTTCACCAGCCGAATTATTGTTAGGCCAGCATCCACATTCAAATTTGGATTTGGTATTGCCAGACAAGCAAAGCATGTACAACAAAAACAAACACACAAAACAGATGATGACAAAACAAAAAAAAAATGAAGAAGAGGAGATTTCAAGTGGATGAGGCTGTCTATATTCATAATTTTTCATCTGGAAAAGTTGCTTTCTTGGGTCCATTTGGAACAAGATGATCCACTTTCATTTCAGGTAATGTTTGAAGATAGTCACTTGGTTTGTTGGTACATATCATAATCATATCATATTTCAATCCACAAATCCACCCTCTGATTTAGCAAGTGTCTGGTCAAATCTTCCTGATATAGATATGCCAGTTGTGCAGTCACCCTGTGATGCTATCCCTATGAGTGGATACCAGCATCAATTTGCCACCATTCATCCTGAGTGCTAGTACCACCTGATTGTTATTTTCCAGTCGTTTAAACTTTAGAGAGTGTTTTTCTCTTGTCTATTCCAGGAGGGAGAAATATAGTATATTTGAATCAGTCACCTGACTATGTTCAGTACTCTAGAATAGCAAAATAGAGTACTTGTTATGACTGTGTGTTTAGGTATAGTCATTCATTTGTTATGGTTTAATATTGTGTTATCCACCTCTAAATTTTAGATATTACTGTTGATTTATGCCAGTCATATAAAAGTAGCTCTTTGAAACATTCATTGTATTGTATTTAATTATTTTTTATGCTTGTTGCTTGGTTGAATTGAATAAAGTTATTTAATTGTCTGTTGAGAACTTGGGAATTAGCTATGTTACTACAATCTTATTGTAGAAAATGTTATTAAAGACTTAAAAATTAATAACAATATGGATACAAGATAGAAACAGAGTTCATTGATATGATGTGCATAACTTGATACATTCCAAGCTGGTTGTTATAAATGTGAGGGACATAGTAATAAATACAATATATGTAAGAACATTAATTAGTTTAGCTGACCAAATTGGGTGAATCATTACTTACATTGGTAACCACAGGTTGGACTCTTAAAAAGTTATTGGTGCTACCTCTTTTCTTCCATGTAGGACTAATAATTGATCTGCCAGAACATGAAAAGATTGCCAAGCATCCTTCTTTGACATCCATCTCATTACGTACACTCCTAACATCCAGTTTCCCAATATCTAATAACAAAACAAAAGCAAATGATAAAGTGATTTAGATTGGATAAATAGCCAAACTAATAAATAAAATATTGATTTGAAATTTAAAAAAAAATCAAATAATAACAAAGATCAGTTTAGCAGGTTAAACACGGGAGAATCCAGACAATCTTCCATAATCTTCTCCCAGAGAGGGGGTAGGGGGGTGTTAGAGCTATAATATGCTATCGAGGGACAATTTTTAAAACCAAGAGTACCTTTATGGAAGACCTGGTCCCAAATGTGAGCCACAAAATTTAGTGGGGCTCCTCCAAAAACTTTTTGAGGAGTAGTCTGGGAAAATATTTTACATATACATATTTATATTTTTAGCTCCACCATATATAGTTATCAAGTAACTAATTGTAGCAATCTTTAAGTCAAACAAGCCCCCAGGGGGATTCAAAGAGTTATCAACCAATCTCTTTGCTGTGAATCCCCTTCAAGATCTTGGAGCATCTTATCTATGCCCATGGGGCAAGCTGAATTCCGACATGGAAGATCAAATGTAAATCAAGTCACTTTATGACTCAGGACATCGAGGAGATCTCTTTGGCAAAAAAAGAAAGAAAAAAAGCTGTTGCCACATTTGTTGATCTCACAACAGCCTATGATACTGTATGGCACTGCGGCCTCACCTGCATGCTTCTGTATCTGCTGCCAGACAGTCACATGGTCAAAATGAACATGGAGCTTGTCACAAACCCCAGTTTCACCCTCATCACTGAGAGCATAACATGCAGCAGGTTACGATGCCTTAAAAATGGCATTCCATAGGATCAATCTTGTCCCCGTTCTATATAACATGTATACCTATGACCTGTGGACATCAGTTTTGCAGAAATATGCATACGCAGACGATCTTGCATGTATACATTTTGCTGGAGATTTTCAGGCCATTAAAGGGGCTTTTAGTCAAGACCTAGTGGCACTAGCAACATATTTTCAGACTTGGAGGCTGAAGCTCAATGGTCAAAAATGGTGTCGGCTGCCTTCCATCTGAACTACAGGGAGGCAGGTTGTAAGATCAATGTCACATTTGACAGAAAATTCCTGTCCTTCATCCAGATACCAGCATACCTGAATATGAAACTGGACAGGTCATTTACATACCACTGACACCTTGAGTCACTGCAAGGAAAATTAATTTCATGCGTAGCACTTATGAGGCAGCCCGCCGGATTGGGGTGGGGTGCCAGTGCAATTGTTATTTGAACAACTGCCTTGGCCCTTGTGTACTCTACAGCAGAGTACTGCCCACCTGTCTGGTGTCACAGTGTACACATCCGCATCATTGATACAGCAACTAATGACACACTCCGTGCAATGACTGGATGCCTGTGACACACACCATTGGAAAAATTTCCCATCCTTGCAGGCATCTAACCTGCTGAGCTTCTCCAAAGGCAGGCAATGCTATATCTCAGTTGCCGGGCTATGGTACCAGGTCATCTGCTTTACAACAATCTAGCAGATCCTGCCAAGCAGCCTCGGTGAGTTATGGCATCCATTGCGCCAGCTGCAAAAAATTTCCTCAGGACCATCGAGAAACAAAACATCAGTGTGTCATGTTGGGTAGATCATGCTTGGAGTGGAGAATTGTGCAACAGTTACTTCAGACTGTGCTCCTTCATCCTTTATGCAGGACCTTGCCCACTGGGATTGGCTCTGCCAAGACCAGCATGGATGAGGCTAAATCACCTCCAAACCGGTGTTGGGTGCTTCAGCTCATCCATGGACAAATGAAGAATGGCCCCTTCAGCGATCTGTGAGTGTGGCATGGAGGATTAAACTGCAGAACATATTATACAAAGATGCCAATACTCGCCACCAAATGGTATCCGTGGCCTGCAGGTTTTGGTGGTATCTGTGGCCTGCAGGTTGTGGATGGCGACACCATCAAATGGCTCTCGATCTCATGTCCCAACATCTAGCATGGATGGTTTTGGACTCCAGCCGGAGGAAACTTTCTTTCTTATTTATAAATGATTGAGTGAATCAAAGTACTGGGCCTAATGAAACATATTCTTCATGGTAGACACATGCTACATGCTCCACTTAGAATTTTTTTAAAGCCAATGAAAGTTGGGTCACCTAGCCACACAAATTCATGTGTGTGTCAAGCTAAAAATGATACAAGACAAACCCTTAAACCACAAAAAAGAATTCCTGAAGTATCACCCCTGGCAGTGAAAAAAGAAAGTATTCAATTTTCTATACCAAAAAAGCTTAAAAACTGGTCATTCAATAGAATTTTCAAGATGAATAAAAAAAATTTTTTAAAGTTTTTTAAGCATACCAAAAAAATGGTCAAATGGTTAAGGCAGAGGTCTAGTGACCAGGAACTCCTTGGTTTGAATCCAGATTTGGATTATTCTTCTTCCCCCCCCCCCCCCCCCCCCACTTTTCCCTTCTCTTTCCCTTCTTCCTTTCTTTTCCATTCCTTTTCTTCTTTCCCTATTTTTCTTTCATTCTTTTCTTCTTTCCCCTACCCCCTTTTACTTTCTTTCTTCCTTTTGGAAGTTTTACCTGTGGCACACAGGTCTAGGAATACTTGGAATGGTGGTGGTGGGTAGGGGTGGATGCATTCACAAGTTTTGCTCAAGAAGGGGATTTTAAACTAATTGTTGTTACAACTAATTTGTTACAACTAAGTGCTTTTAATGTTTAGAAACCAAAAAGTTGTAAATGTTACCACAACTTTAACCTCATCTTAAGTGTTCTACACAATTATTTTTTCTCATCTAAGACTACTTTTTAATAAATATTGTAATAATTATTTGCCACAGGTCTTAGTGCAGGACCACTCTTGTTTCCTTCTTTCTTTTCTTCATTCCACCCCTTTTACTCATTCCTTTCTTCGTTCAAATCTCTCTTCTTTTTTTTAACTCACTGTTGATATATCTATGTACCTGTGCCACTTATGTCCTGCCAAACCCTTGGATTTAATGTCTGAAACTTGGCATCCACACAGCTTGACACCATGGGTAATATGGGTATGTACTGAATCCCCTGGAAACAATCCTTGGGCTTCATGAACCGAAAAAATGGATTTTTACATGTGTAGGTGCATTTCTTTCATTCATGCATGTTTACCCACAAACTATTTTACTAATAAACTATGTAATTTAAACACCAAAAAGCTATAATCCAGTTAAAATGAGCTTAATTTATGATGAAAGTTAGGTACATCCATAGCTCTGTTAGCTCTGTTTAGTTAAGAGAACAGGTCACCTTTTGTATGCTACCTTTGTTCTTTGCTACTATACATATTAATTTTACCAATAAAAAAAAAATAGCCCAAGTGATTTCCAGACTTACAAATCTGATTGTTGGCAATCTCCCTTTCAGCTTTACACCATTTGGCCATTCAAAAAAAAATTAATAGAAATGCTTGTTCTATACCTACTTATGAGCTGCTATTATATAAGAAGTACAAGTTCTAGAAATTGAGTTTTGAGTAATTTTCATAATGTTTCACATAGGTTAAAAGAGAGGGTCTGTGGTTCGAACCCAACTGAGCAAATGTTTTCTTTATTTTTTCCCCTCACCCTTTTTTTCTCTTTATCTTTCTTCTTTTCCAAATATCTGATTATTCATGTGTAATTTTTTCCCCTTCCCCCATTACCCCCTCCCTGTTTTTCTTTGCATTTTTTCTTCCTTTTCTAATATTTTATATAGAGAACTAAATATAATTGATACTGACCAAACTTACAAGGTTGGTGAGGTAATATAGGAGGGGGGGGGGGGGGTTATTATTATAAACTACCTCTGAATGAAAGGCAGCTGAAGGAGCTGATTAAAGGTGGGACTACACCTAACTATTAATAGAGATCTTGCAGGATTATGTTATGTACAATCTACCCTGCCTACTTAAGGTATTAGTGAACCACCAGCACCATAGAAAAAGTATTAGCATTCATGATAGCCATGCTATAATGGAAAATTTCTGCTGAAAAATATTTCTTGCTTTTACCATACAATAGAAATACAAATTTTATAAAATTTCTTTTGTCCTGATAGTAAATACCAAAATATTCACAGCAAGGTTTTTGTTTTTGGCATCACAGGAGTTGGCGAGGGCTTTTGGCCCACAGAAAACACAGGCACTATCTATGTTTCATGCATTCACAGACTTTGACAATGTCTCCTGCCTTTTCAGACATAGCAAGATGTCAGCTTGGCCAGTTTGGAAAGCACTCAGCTAACCCAGACCCTGGTTGGTCTCTCCACTGCCTACATGTGACTAGGGACCATTACACTTGATACAAATCAGCACTGATCATCACCTTTCATGTATTGCACCAACATACTATTATTGTGGTTAACAACAGCAACTATAGTGATAGCTGTGACTTCATAACAGACACACACACACACACACACACACACACACACACACACACACACACACACAGCTTTGTGTGTGTGTGTGTGTGTGTGTGTGTGTGTGTGTGTGTGTGCACGTGTGTGTGCACGTGTGTGTGCACGTGTGTGTGTGTGTGTGTGTGTGTGTGTGTGTGTGTGTGTGTGTGATTCACAAATTTTATATTGCTCCTTACAATGAGAAATTTCTATTGATACCTAACATGATACGCTTCAATTCAATCAAAAACGAACATGTTTTGTTCATAAATTAGCATCTAGAGGTCACCAGAGTTCAAATATAAGATGACATCAGATTTAATTGTAATATAATCCTTACATGTTTCCCCAGCATAGTGCTTCCATAAAAAAAAAACAAAAAAAAACAACCCAACAACAAACAATAGGTTTGAATATCCTGGCTTAACCAACCTACTATAAGGACTTATTAGGGATAAAGGCTATAATAAGGATGGCTTTAGGACTGGAACACATTTCCTCCTCCAAGCTTAGAAGTGTCCAATCTTCTGCTAGAATTTTGGGGATAAAGGCCATCATAGAATTTTGGGTTGGATTCAATTCTACTAAACATAAAGTTAATAATCTAAAATATATTATTTGAAATAGTTAGGGAGAGGGAAGGGTCAGATATTTAGTGGATTTCAAGATTACTTGCTTTATTTTCCAAAAAGATTTTAAAAAGAACGGTTGGGGGTTTTTTTCTTCAGCTGAACCATTGTTATTGTGTTGCCATAGTCTCCATTTCAGACCCCTTCATTCACAGCACTGGATGTACTGCATCACCAGCATGGAAGTTAAGTGGTCTGGTGACCTGCCCACATTTTGTGTCCCCTGGGCATACTTGGAATGCAATCTTAAAAGTCGCATCCACTCATTTGGTTAACCAAAAGTACATATTTATGAAGTCTTATGTTTTGCCCATAAATATATATACCAGGAAACAAAAATTTACAACCTTGGTAGGTGTGGTTGTTTTAAAATCTTATCATAAAATTATTTTGTTCCATAATTAGCTGCTGAGAGGAACATGGAATGCACAGACAAGTCACCAAACCCACTTTATTTGGGTGCTGGGGATGCAATACATCCAGTGCTGCCAATAAAGAGAGTCTAGTGTTGCCATTGGTTGTATTAGCTATTGTAATACAGCAATAATTTATTGCCTTGATAACCTATTTACTTCAAAAATGAAACTTCCATTCTGTTACCATGCGATGGTACCTCTAGTCATGTATATCCTACATATTTTATCTAAACTGGATTTTGCACGTTATTTATTTATTTAATAAGTTGGTCGTCACCGTTGTGTTACGCAGCAGCCAAGTTTACGAACTATTTGAGTAATCATTCTACATACCTCGCTGAGGAGAAGTAGTACCAAGAGAGGTAAGAAGAAAAAATAATAATATCATGGTGGCAATTGTTGTAGCACTGCTTAATTCACTGCTAGATTCACTGAGCCAGGAGCAAGGCGGAGAACCAGATCAACTTGACCTCAGAACTGTTTATATTCCGCTCAGGAGCACAAAGCGCGCACTTTTCGGTTCCAAGCTTAAAAAAAAAATAATAATAATAAAATAAAATAAAATAAAGAATCGGCAAATTCCACCCTTACCTTATTACTACGCAGGCGCAACCTCACTAAATAATGAAACCCCCAGCGGGAACAACATCTGCCTGTCCTGTATATATATTTTTATTTATTATATGTGGAGCTCCAGGGAGGGGGGGTGGGGTGGCGGCGAGGAGTGGTAGAGGATGGCAAAGAGTTGTAGGAGATGACTGGGATGGGGGCGGTGAGGACTAGGGTGTTTCCACTGGAATGTTTATAAAGTCCAGTGTTGGAATGTAAAGTCCAGTGTTGAAACATGGGAGGAGGCAGATGAAGCACCAGGGGTAAGGGACCTTGTGAAAGCTTCGATATCATTGGTAGGTTAAAACCAACTCATTATATACTGTAATGAATGGGGGGAAAGGACGGTGAAATGGGAAAAGGACAGTAAATGGGAAAAGGACGGTGAAATGGGAAAAGGACGGTGAAATAGGAAAAGGACGGTGAAATGGGAAAAAGGAAAAAGGACGGTGTAATGGGAAAAAGGAAAAAGGACGGTGAAATGGGAAAAAGGACGGTGAAATGGGAAAAATAGAGGGGACTAAAGCCCCATCTAGGATACAAACCTCCTTGGGAGACCTGTACCTTAATTGATGGTCATGGATTCTTAGGCTTTCTTTAAATGCAACATTTAAATTACTTCTTTTCTTTCTCATACAGCATTCCTCAAGATGAAACTCAATCAATACACTCCCAGTGCTACCCTAAATAGACTAAAAAAATGTTGTTGTGATTCAAATTTCCATTTGGGAATAGTATTACTTTTGGACCGGCACCTTTAAACTATGGGAGACATCTAAACTATGCACAATCATTTAATAACAGTGCACAAACAATTAATAATTAAGATTTTAACAATCACTGCACCAAACAGATTCAATAAATCATATCTATCTCAATTTATATCACACTAATTAACTTTCTCTAAACTCAGCAGTTTTCATTACTATTTATAGTGCTAATTTTTTTTTACCATTCATTTCAACTAGAAAGTAACCTTCCCTAGGACAGAGACAAGAGATAATCTTTCTATAATTCAGAGGGGGTTTTTTTTAATTTTCTTTGTTCCTTATCACATACTAGATGTTTGGGCCTACAGAGCTAAAAGAGAAGATAATGGAAAGAAATGGAAAAGGATTAGGGCATGGTTTTGCTGACCTCACTTAGAGTGTGTTACATAATTATGATACATACTTTGTAACGTTTCTAATGCGCATAGATGCTTAAGCCTATGGAGCTAAAAAAAGAAGAAAATAAAACTAAAAGTCATCCAAGGATGGAATCCCACAAGCCACTGTACATTCATCCTTCTGTTGTTGCACAGGATTTATGTGGCTCACAGTTTTACTGACCTCATTTAGGGTATTTTACAGGGACCGAGTGTTTAGATAGGGTGGTCAAAAGAAATTAAAGCAATTAAAAATTCTATTATTTAAGAACATCTCCCACTCACTCCAAATTTTATCTGAATTGGCCCAGCAGTTATCACAATCCCAATGGATATGTTGGAGAGTGGACAGACAGGCATTAATTTACACACACAAAGTTTAAAAAATACTACCCAACATGCTTTCACTAAGTCCACTTGTAAAAGAAAGGAAAGTGGGTGGGGAAGGAAAGAGGGAAGAAAAGAGGAGAAACCAATTTGTCACCCATCCAAGTATGAGCAGGCCCAACCTTGCTAATTTCAATTAAAACTGGAGTGTCCAGACAGAAATTGACACACACACACACACACACACACACACACACACACATATGCACACACACACATGCACACACACACTCACACACACACACACACACACACAACACACACACACACACACACACACACACACACACACACACACACACACACACACACACACACACACACACACACACACACACACACACACACACACACACACACACACACACACACACACACACACACACACACACACACACACACACACACCTTGAAGCTGCCCATGGCAGTGTCCTGGATTCATCCAGGACCAATGGCAATAAACTTTGCTTATGACCGTATCACACAGAAATGTTGATGTCTGGTCAGATCTCCTTGTCTTCAAAATTTCCTACCACAGGCACAACTTAGTGTTCTTAATTCGGATTGCTTGTTAGCTGAGCAGGTGTTCCATTGCCTGGATATTGAAATCTTCTCTACACCATCTAAACCCAGATGAAACCACCCCTTCCTGTCCTGGCACAACTCATACCATCTATCATACACACAATTGCCTGCAAATCCACTTTCAGAACATCCCTCCACCTCTTCTTTGCCCTGTGGCATGGTTTCTTCATGTTAAGCTCCCCAAACAACAATCTATTTGGAAGCCTTTCTTCATCCATGCGACCCACATGACCCAGCCATCTTAAACGCTGCTCCAGAATGATATCAGAGATGGAGTGCTGCAAGCCAAACCTATGTGATAGGCTATGAGATGTTAATCTTTCATTCCATTGTTGGTACCTCGTCACACCCAGGATTGTCCGAATACAACGGTTATGAAAAGAATTCATATGTCTTGTATGCATAGCCTTCATCGTCCAAATTTCAGCTCCATACAGTAATACAGCTAAAACGACTGCCCTACACACTGCTCTCTTTGTGGCCAATGAGAGGTCTTTGTTCTTAAATACTGGCACCCTCAAACATCCAAATGCTCTAGCTGCTCTAGCAATTCTTCTAGTTACCTCACTAGTGATCTCCCCATCTCTTGAGATGTTAACACCCAAGTATGTGAAGTCCTGGACTACATCCACAGAGCCACCCTCCACCTGCACTGGTCTGACATCACTCTCATTCAATCCCTCACCAACAACCATCCCTTTTGTCTTCTCAGTACTCACAGTCAGCCCCCATTCACTTGCCACTTTCACAAACTCTGCTGCTACTGACTCAAAACTATCCCAAGAGGTTGCATACAATGCCACATCATCAGCAAACTGGGACTCAGTTACTCTCATCTCACTCAATCCAGACTTAGCTGTGCGGTCCCCAACCAACTTCCTACCATGCTTATATAACACTCACTCCTGCACCACTACTCATATTGTGCCAATCAGCCATCATAGCACTAAAGTAGATATTAAATAATGTGGGTGCCAGGGTATATCCCTGCCGTAAGCCATTCCTGACCTCAAACCTATCAGTTACAGTCGAACCCACTCAAACCTCAGCATGCATTCCCTCGTGGAAAGACTTCACAACATTCAACATTTTTTCTGGCACACCATACTTCTCTAGGACTTTCCATAGGGCTTGCCTGGGCACTGAATCATAAGCCTTCCTCAAGTCTACAAACAACACATACAATGACTCGCCATGTTCCCTCGCTTTCTCCACAAGCTGTCTAGCAACAAAAATCATGTTTGCACAATCATATCCTTTCCTGAACCCACTCTTTGACTCTGGCAGAATTTTTTCAGCAATCGCTTACCATCTTCCCTGTACAATTCTGTCTAGTACCTTCCCTACCACATTCAACAAACTTATTCCATGCCAATGGTTACACTGCTTCAGGTCACCTTTCTTTGGGTTTGGAACAACCATTGCATCCTGCCAGTCTCTCACCACTTTACCTTCTTCCCACACCTTCTGCATCACCTCCAGAATTCTATCCCACAGATCTACACCACCATGAAGGATTAACTCAGGAAGAACACCAGACTTTCCTCCTGCCTTTCTTATCTTCAATTTGGTTAGAGCCTGCATCAATTCCTCTTCAGTTGGTGGCAATCCAAGTCAAAGTGTGGTGGGAGTAGTGGCAGAGTGTCAATCACTTCATCATTAAATGCACAGGGTATGTTAAGTATCTTTATAAAATGCTGATGCCATCTGGCTCTTACCTCCTCGGGACCCTGAGTCAAACTTCCATTTTCTTTCATGACAGCAGTGGGTTTAGTTGGTCTTCTTCCAGCATGAGCCAGCTGCAACTTCCTGATACTCTTCCACCTTGTGCAACCATCCTTTTTTGCAGCTTCCCCCTCCTTGGCAACCCTGCATATCCATTCTTCCTTAGCATTGTCCACTGTAACCTTTACCTTTCTCTGATGTCTCCTAAACTCCTTCCGGTTGGCTGAAGTATTGCACTGTATCATCCTCAGGTGAGCATCATCCTTGGCTTTGATCAGAGGTGACAACAACTCCTCACTATCCTCAAACCAGTCTGGTTGTTTCATCTTCCCTCTACCAACTACTTCCTCTGCAGCTGACATAATACAAGACTTTAGAGCATCCCAATTGCATTTGGTGGAATCTCCAACTCTGAGTGGTCTAGCCAGCAAATACTGTTCCAACTCTTCATTGTATTCATCCCTCTTGGCAGGGATTTTCAGTTTATGGATGGCAAAAGGCAAAAAAAAATCTTCTCTTTTTTTTGGCAGAATGAGGAACAGTAACCTTTAGCTTAGCTCTTACAAGCTTATGGTCAGTCCAGCAGTTTGCTCCCCTCATCACCTGCATATCTCTGCAAACAACTCTCTGTTCAGTCCTCATCACTACAAAGTCTATCATGTGACATTTCTTTGTTGCTGGGTGCATCCAAGTCCCTTGATAGATTTTCTTTTTTTGGAACCAGGTGTTCATGATTGAGAACTGATTTAATGCACAGAATTCCAAAAACTCCTCGCCCACCAAATTATGCTCACTCAAGCCATGTTTCCCTATAACACCTTGCCATATATTATTCCCTGTGTCCAACATGCCCACCCTAGTATTGAATCACCCAGCATAACAAAGATATCATTGTGTCCCGCAAATCATCATAAAACTTTAGCTTAATGCTTGGAGGTGCCTTAGCTGTGGGTTCGTAAGCACACACTACTGATACATAAGTGCCTGATGCCCTTCCAGACCAACCTCCCTTTTTCTTTCCTGTGTGTACCCACTTCAATCTAGCTGATATTATTCTTGAGCCAACTGCTTCCCACACCTCCCCTGCATTTTTCCATGCCACTGTAGCCTTTTTGTCCAATACTATTCCAACACCCTCATTCCTACTAGCTCTTTCCTGATCCCCTGGCAGAGGCCGACCAGAGTGCAGAAAGGTATATCTACCCACTGGCCACACATCCTTTCCAAACCACTTTGTCTCTTGGATCCCTGCAACAGACACACTATATTTCCTCAATTCTCCCACTAACAAATCTATCTTCCTATCAATCTTCCCAGGCTTGTCACTATGGTTACTATGCTTAGTTACATCCATTAGTTGATTCCTACAGATCCGCTCATCACCTGAACACTCTACTAAAGTACTGACATTCCAGGTAGCTACTACTAAACTATTTCTATTTCCCTTTGATTTCTGCTTCATGTTCTGATCTTTTGTCACAAAGCTGTTCTTTATTACCATTCTCTTGTGCTGAACTTTCTTAACTTTGTTTCCCAACACCAAAGAAAGTGAACTGCTATCAAAATCTGGACTACTCCACATGATTATACAAACCTAGTGTTAAATGAAATAAACTTATATTTATAGAATAAAATGACAAGGTTTCAATTCTTTGTTTGCCCAATAACTCCTCCCAGACAATTGGGCCTAAAAGTATCAACTTTTCATGACTTGATGGAGATCCAGCCTGTTCGACTTTTTTTTTCTCCTAAAATTTCCTGGTTGGGCTCACAACTCTATACCTGAGTAAACCACCCCACTTACTACAAACTGCAATGGTGTAAACACATAGTTTGCAAAACTGTGCCCAACCATAGCCTGCTTTTTTTCCTTTTTTCCTTTCTTCTTTTTGAGCCTTGTAGGCCCAAGTATCTGGGATGAGGTAGCAAACAACAGACTCAGAATTATATTAAGAGGTCTTTGTTGTCTCTGTCCATGGACTGGTGCTATGCTAAAATATCCTTCAGGAGGGGGTGGGGAGGGAGGGGAAGTGTAATGTTCATGATTAAAGTACATATTAATAATGTCATAGTATGACGTCACATTATGAATTATTATCCACACTGATTACATTATTGTATCACATTATATTATTATGAAATGTAATGAGTTTGATTTCAGAAAGAAACTGTTCTGTTATTCCTTGTAAAATCGGGTAGCATCCTCCATGGGCATTCTAAAACAGAAACCAAAGAACATTACAACTGGCAGCAATGGTATATTGATAGTATACGATGGCAGTTGCTGAAATATTTTATTTAGCACCTGTAGCAACTTTTGACCCTATCACTGAGCCACACTCTCTTAGCCAAAGGTGGAAAGTTGGAAAAAGTGCTTTGAGACCTATATAGCAGCACTGAATTTTACCTAAGATAAACAAAAGAGAGCTGTGTTGTTGTATCAAGTATAACAGGCTACACAAGAGATTTTTGACACAATTCCAAAACGGGAGATGACTTTACCACAGCTATGGAAAAGCTAGACAGCTATTTTAACCCAAAGAAAAATGTGGCCTATGAGATCTTCCAATTTAGGAAAGCTGTTTAAAATCTGGTGAGACTGTAGATCAATTTGCTACCAGAATGAGGAAGTTAGCTTCTACATGTGAGCTTACAGATATAGAGAAAGAGCTGAAGTCTACTATTATCCACAATTGACAGTCAAGGCAATTGAGAAGAGTGGCAGTTTGTGAAGATTTATCTTGAGATGTTCTACTAATTAAAGCAAGATTACAAGAGGCAAGTGAGGAGCAAGCTGAAGGAATTGAATTAGTATAGTCAGCAGACACAGTGAACTTACATATTATTATTTCATATAAATCAGCAACAGCAACATATACTGCAACAGTAACACAGGTGATAACAGAGAATAAGGTGAGTCAGTGACTAAAAATTGCACAATGTCAGGTAGTTAATGAGCCGAGGATCCTCAACATTTTGAAGTGGACAAGGAGGTCCAATGGTGTGGCATTTCAGAATGTCTCTCCAGTTTGAATTTCACCACATAAACAAGCACTTGATATTCCAATTCCCCATTTTGCCATGTTTGCCCCAAATCTTCCAACTCCAGATCTTAGCGGGTTGAGTTGCACCCATGCATTCCTTGGAAGAGTGCACCCTGATGGTTTAGTTATCCATTGGGTGATGTATGGTGCAAGTTGATCAGGAACGAGCAGTGGGCTTTGCTCCCTCAATGCGAGGTTTTCAACAAACAAATGGTGTGAGGGGCCTTCGAGATGGAAGACAGCCGGTGCATTCTTGACATGAAGGATTTCATGAAGGAGATGGTCAATGTTCCGACCCTCTCATGGGTTTTTTTACAGATTTGGTCCCTGCATTCTTTTGGAGGTGGAATTCCAGAGAGGAATGGAAGCTGCGACACCGGAGTACTGCGAAGGCATCCCGAAAGAAGCCTCATTGCCTCATTTAAAGGGATATCAATCTTGTGGGCATGGGTACTCTGCATCCTGGCTGGGGTACAATACTCTGCAGGAGAATAGGCCAGTGCCAGGACAGATGTCCTTAGCACTCCAAATGAAGCCCCCCCATTTGGTTCCAGCCAAGCGTCTGATGAGAGCAACACGAGAGGATACCTTATTCTTCAATTTAGTCAGATGGACCTTGAACATTAGGCTCTGATCTAAGGTGACTCCAAGGTAAGTTGGTTTGGTTTCAAATTTTAGGTGATTTTCATCAATGCAAACTTGAAGTTGATAGTCTGCCATGTACTTCCTCAGATGGAAGATGGAACACACTGTTTTTGAAGCAGATAGTTCGAGTCTCCATTTTTTCAGATATTCTGATACTGTTTGCATATCAACGAGAGGTTTCTCTCGATTTCAGAGGTCGTATGGGGTGAGGCCTTGAGGGCTACATCATTTGCATACATATATCTCATAGCTAATGTGACAGGAAAGTCAAAAATTTAGATGTTGTATAAGATAGGGGCCAAGACTGAACCCTGAGCCACTCCATTCTTAAGTCAATGGGGCTTACTTGTTCGTTCATCACTCATGTGGAGAACAAAGGATCTTGATTACAGTAGTTCCATGATAAAATCTGTCACATGGGTCAAGCTGATCATTCTTTGTAGCTTCAGTCCCAATCCCTGGTGCCATACTGTATCATAAGCGGCTGTCAGATCTAAGAAGATTACACCTGTTATTTCTTTGTCATGGAAGCTTTGTTTGATGGATTGTGTGAGTCTTACGACTTGGTCAACAGTGGATCTTCCTTACCTAAAGCTGGCTTGGTCATTGGGGAGGAGAGGATCGATGATGGGATTTATTCTACACAGCAGGAGGCATTCCATCAGTTTGTAGGTGGAACAAAGAAGAGAGATCAGTCAATAGCTCTGTGGGGATGTCTCATGTTTCCCAGGTTTAAGAAGGCCGATGACATTGGCATGACACCACATCCTTGGTATTCTATTATTCTGGTAACATGCATTCAAGAAGAATGTCAGCCATGAGATCATTGCATTTCCTGATTGCATAAGGAACTCATTGTGAATTCTGTCAGGCCCTGGGGCCTTGCCCAACTTAAGCTGCCTAATAGCTGAGTGTACTTCCTGGACGGAGAAGTCCATGTTGAGATATCCATGTTCTGGTAGGGTGTTGCGAGATCTGAGGTTGGAACTTTCCCGTAGAACTTTCCTCTTAAATTTCTTATCTGATCAAGGATATTTTCAATTTTCCACTAGTTGTTTAGCTATGATATTTGGGGAGATCGGGCAGTTCCTCTTTGTAGATGATTTGCCAGTGTGTCTGTTGATGGAGTTCCAGGCTCTCCTGGATGAGTGTGTCAAATTGATGTTAATCACTGTTTCTATCCAGTGTTCACGCCGATTCTTATTCAGGTCATCAAACAGAGCTGCTGCAGCTTTCTGTCTGCAATCTTAGTCAGTAGCTTCTTGATGTTCATTCAGGAAACCTACGCACTCATCATCCAAGTGGGAATATATGATTTTCTTAAACCTTTTGTTATAGATGCTTTGGCCACTGTTTTTAATGCTGATGTAAACCTCTTATAAACTTCATTCAGGTTTTACGGACTTGGTGTTGGTAACTCAATTGCCAATCTATTGGTGATTTCTCCAAAATCCTTCCAAATGGCTTTCCTGAAGTTCCATGAGGAATGGGGGATGATTTTGTATATGTCACCTGTGATGGTATAGTAATCAGTGACTACCGATGTTGGGAGCAAGGAAAATGATCAAGGATTTCCCTGGCTGGGGTTTCATCAAATATTTTCGTGCAGAATGTCAGATCTGGGTTAGTACCTCTGTTTCACCTGCCAGAATGGAATGATGGAGGTTCTTTTGGATCAAACAGTGTGTACAGATCATTATTTGAACACTAGTCTGCAAGTTGATCCCTGTTTGGGTTCGAGTCTGGATATCCCCAATTTTCATGACAACAATTGAGGTCACCATAGATAATAAAATGAGGAATGACTGATGGAAATTGGGAGGTGTCAAATGCAGAAGGGGGTGGATGGTAGATATCAATAATCTTTATGTCATTCATAGTGACAGTAATCCACTCTGTTCGGTCATTCTCTGATGATTTAGCTTCCATGACAAAGATTATTAATATCCCCCCCTTCAAAAAATTCTAGATGAAACCCTGATTAAGTATGAAATACAGACTGCCATGTACATTAAAAGTGCTACTGTCACCACAATCAACTCTGCATTTCTCATTCAACCATGTTTTATTTACATATTGAGAGTAGCTCGTTCAAAAAATCTTACACTAATTCATGTAGTGTGGGTCTGTTAGTCTGTGTGCAACACATCACCTCCCATGACTGCATGGACCAATCATCCTGAAATTTTCAGGGGTTGCTCACAGGCCCTCCTGCTGGTTTGGGGAAAATTTAATTAGTGCTAGGGCAAATTTAGTGCCTTTACTAAAATGTCTGTCTGTCCGTCCAGCTGTCTATTCCTCTACACAGATACTGAAATTATTTTTAAACCTGTGCACTCCCAAGATATAGATATGTACCATATAAAAGTCCAGGATTTCATCATAAAAGCAGCTAATTGCCATTGTAAGCACTTTTTCATTCAAAAAAAAAAAAAAAAAAAAAAAAAAAAAAAAAAAAAAAAATTATCCATGGCTCAATAGATAAGCCAAAGCTTGCTGTTCAAGTGCATTGGGGGGGGGGGGGAAATAACTAAACACTAATGAACTTGGACGATCGTAAATATATTCCTATTCACACTCATTTGCTGATACTTCCATGTTTGCCATTAAATAATATATATTATGACTTATGGTTAACCAAGGTAAATATCCCTGTTCCAAAGCTAACTTCAAGACAGGGTACATGTAAATAAGTAGTTTGGTTGCCCCTGATACTTCAGGACAGTAGCAATATCAACTCAATAATAATATATAGTTCAATTAAACAAAATAATTCATGCAATTTTTTTATTGGATATTGAACATATAAACATAAGGATGAATTTAGAAAGACAGTCACAACTCCCAAAATGATATTGAATAGATTATAGATCATGTTTATAGTAATATTTGATGAGCTGTTTTATTCACTCAGGAAAGATTGCCTGCAATAAGTAATAATAAAAAAATTAATATATTAAATATCCATGATGAATAATTATACATTAAATTTCAGCACAGACAAGTATATAGGTACCAACTTTTTTTAAAGATGCTTCAGGGATACAAGAGATACCCCTAAAAATTGACCACACCCAATTGTCATGTCCAGTTATGCAATATCAAGGTATGATTAAAAAAACTTTCTGAACAAATGTACATGTATGATCAACATTGAAACTGTCCTGTGATCACTTTTCTCACATTGCTTACAAGTTAATGGACCTCACAAATGATAATTAACTCTGGGCAATAATGTTATGATATGATGCACTCCAGTAATAATGCTTGCTGTATAATTACGAAATGTTAACAATCCTCAAGTCTTAGTTTTTGCAAGGATTATGAAACCACTTACTAATTTAAAGAAGTGAAACAAGGTTAAAAATAGTAACAAAATATTATCATTTATCATTGTTCAACTTATTCCTCTTCTCAATGCCAGCTCCTGTTTTTCCTTTTTCTTCTTTTCTTTAATAGATAAAAATAGGTGCTCTCTTACTATTTTAAAGAGGCTCTTCAGAGAAGGTTGAGTCCAGGGTTGGCAGGTTCACCAAGAGATAAAAGGTTTTAAATTTTTTTTTTTTTTTTTTTTTTTTTTTTTTAGTCAGAAAAAAGCCAATTATCAAGTAATTAATATTTTTCCATGATATGCTTTAATAATTTTACCGTGTTATCATGTCAATTTTAGTCTAAAAAGTTGTTTTAGCACCTAAACCATACTATACCCACAAAAGTATTCATAGCCCATGGCTTTGACATTTATATTCAAAACAGAGAAAATGTTCAGGATAGTTTCAATGTATAATATGACATACACATTTAGATGGCAGAACCTATAATCTATCCTAGAAATTTACTAATCTTAGTTTCATTTTTGTTTTAACTGACCTAAGATCCTTGACAAACTTTTTTAATGTTTAACTGGTGTGGGGTTGTGAGAGTATGTGCAGATGGCCTGAAAGTTGTCGTATTATCAATTGTTAATGTGGTCAAAGTTCTCTTGCTAAATAATTAGAAATGAATAGAGAATGCCTTCTGTCAGATTATGGACCAGGTGAAAATTTGTGCATCCCAATCCAATTAGAGATGATCATTTCTTTTAATCTCTCAGTTACAAGACAGTTGCAATAACCAGAAAACGAGTTTGATCCCTTGTGACACCACAATCCTTTTGTTTTAGTTTATTATTGCATCTCTCACATTTTTCTGATTTGTATTGTAGGTCAATGAAGCATTCTGTGAAAGATACAGCATCAAATGCTCAGTCACGAGCAGCTACCATCCGCAATGCAATGGGCTAGATGAACGTATAAACCAGACAGTAAAAATAAGACTGTCTAAACTAATTAATAACAGTCAAACGGATTGGGACCAATACCTTGAAGAAGTTGCATTCTCAACAAGATACCAGCCACAAAAATCTATCAAGTTTTCACCTTTCTACCTTTTGTTCAATAGATATCCTAGAACACCTTTAGAGGTAAGGTCAGGCATGATGTTTAGCATAGTTGATAGTACATACTGCCACCTCCAACTCCCCCCCCTTCCTTCCAGGTAAATATTTTTTGAACTGCAACTATACATTAAAATGCACTTATGTGAAATAAATATTAAATATAATATTTTTTTTAAAAATCTGAGGTATAAATATTTCATTTAATGTGTATATAGAATGACAATCTTGTATGATATAGATGAGTACAGGTGAAGACGATTTTAAGATCCCACCCACATTTGATGAAAGTAACCTTGATGAAGCTGTAGAGAAATGCACAAGCTTTTCATCAAAAGTTAAGGAGTTGGTGAATGCCAATTCATACATTTTTTAAAAGTTATAAATAAAATTTGAGTGTTTCTATTTATGACTATGGCACATTAGAATGAAAGCACAATGTAAAATATTAAAGGTTTGTTTGTTGTTGTTTTTTGTAGGTGAAAGACAACACCACACAGTCACAAAAAAAGCAGAGAGAGGAGTTTGCAAAGCAGAAGACAAAAGGGTGAAGTGTTACCATTTAAAAGTTGGAAACAGGGTGTACCGGAGGATTATGAAAAATGTGGAAAGAAAAGGAATTATGGAGCACAAGTGGTGTGGCCCATACAGGTATAGCTATCTTGATATAAATCATGCCTTGTATGTATGTGTATTCACCCTCTAAAAAAACCCCACAAAGGAAGAAATAGTTTAAATGAGAGAAATTCCATTTCATTAAGGAACTGAGTTAGAATTTACCCCAATGATCAGAGCTACCCAAAATGTACTATTAATTACCAATTATGTGCAAATATATTAACGTTTGCATTAATCCAAATTACACTAAGGTATTATCCTATATTATGCATTTCAGAATTCTAGGGATTGACGATTGTCAAAGAATTCAGTTCGCACAAATTAAATCTAGTGGGAAGAAGAGAAGTTTGCTGCACTTATTCCATATGATCAGATCAAACCTGTACGTACAAGTGAAATACAATATTTTTCAAATTCTGTGCACTCACTTAAAGCAAGCATTCATGATAATATCTGTGACATGCAAGTGGTAAAATCTCCTGTGGTTAAGGAAGCAACTTCTTCCACACAGCAAGCTCCCAGAACCACTAAGGCTGTTCCACCTGAATCAGCTCCTGTGATCATGGTACCAATACCAACAAAGCCAGCTTCCAGGATTACTGATACTTCTGCAACAGATGTACATGTTTTCACCCCCACAGTTGCAGTTAACCCCAAATCAGGCCCGAAGTCAAGTTTGATAATAAAACGAAAATTTTCAAAGGACGACATTACTATCTCAGAAGTAGAGCCGCCAAGAAGAAACCAAACAAAAAATTACCTATTCAAACGCAAGCAACAATGGTTCCAGCAGATTCTTCAGAAGTGAACAATATCATCATGAAAGGGTCATGGTTAAATGACCAGCACATCGATAGTGCCCAATCAATACTTAAGAAACAATTTCCTAGCATATCAGGCTTCCAAGCATGTTGCGCTTTTGAGGCAGTGAATTACTCAACAATTGGAGTGGCAGAGGGAAAGTGGGTGCAGATATTCAATGTTGGTAGTGATCACTGGATCTGTATCAGTGTCGGAGCCACGGGAGCTTGAAGAAGAGCTCCTCCCAGTGACTCTGCCTCAGGATGAAATTAAGAACAAAGAAGTACGATGGAACAAAGACTCACCTGATGGATGAGTAGCAGCCCAAGTTAATTATGAGAACGTGATTTGTGGTGAAGGAACCACAGGAAGTCTAGGAAGTAAATATGGAATTAAGAACAAAGAAGTACGATGGAACAAAGACTCACCTGATGGACGAGTAGTGGCCCGGTGGCGCCACAGACGCCAGAGCAGCGCCGGAAGGCCAGAGGCTATAAAAGGCCCAGCTAACTATTGTTAATGAGTCTCTATTAGTCCAACAGTTATCATCTAGAATTATTGAAGTATATCATAGCGCATACTTTATTGTGCAAGTATTGTAAGAACTTTGATTGCCTAGTACAGACAGTTCATCTGGCCAGTTTATTATATTTCTACTAGTTGAAAGAGACTTAGAGTGTAGACCTACTACTGGTTAATAATAACAGTAGCTAGGTAGCCTTGGCTAATACAATAAGATCGTGATTAACTAGGGAGCGGGGCAGCTATCCTAGCTTGCAGGATAATATGAACTGAAGTAGGATAGCCACTCACATTGGTGGCAGCAGTGGGATAGTTAGTTAGAGCATATATTAGAACTAGAAATTATCTACTATCTACTATTTGAAAAAACTATGACAACGCCTGGTGAGGATCGAAGAACTTGAAGCCAGACAGCAGCTACAAATGACTTCACCATGCCATCAGGGATGACAAGCCCTCCAGTCTTCTCTACCCCCGCTAGAATTGTCCCAGGACATTACAGTACACCTGGAGGTGGTGGCACTCTAGAGTGGATGGCCTTCATTGAGGCAGAGAGCAGAAGGACGGTAAGAGAAGAGAGAAGAGCAGAAGTACAAGCAGAACTACGACAAGAAGAATGAGAACAACGTGAGGAAGAAAGGCAAGCTAACCGAGAACAACAGCAACTAATGATGGAGGCAATTTGAGGACTCCTACCAGACCGAGGAGCTCCAGCAGTAGCCACACCGACTAACTGTCCAGAAGTTTAATGAAGCTAGCGACGACATTGAAGCATACCTGGACACTTTTGAGGCTATTGCTAGAGCAAGTGCCTGGCCCCCAGCCCAATGGCCATTATTTCTATGAGGTTCACTGTCGGGAGCTGGCCTGATGGCCATCTCTTTACTTCCAGCACACTAGCAGAATAGCTACAGGACCATCAGAACAACTCTTTTAGCAACTTACTAAGTTTTGGCCGAGTCTCAAAGGCAGAACATATTTGAAAGTAGCTTCAATTCTGCTAGCCCAGACCTATGGCTGAGGGATCTTCACCCGAATTTTCATCGGTGGCTTGACACCAGCGGAAGATTTGATAGGGAATGATGCTTATGGAATTAGCAACTTCTAAGCTGCACTACTGGTTACAGCCCCAGATTCGAAACCTTAATTGCCAATCATATACAGAACTGACAGAGGCAATCATGTGGCACCTGGGAAATTTGAAGCTATCCAAGTAGAAGGAGCTATATCAAAAGGACCAGCCTGGAGAGAGAACAAGCGGGAATTCAAGAAGGAGGACTCCCGGGGGGAAAAGGAACAGACCCCACTACCCGGGAGGAGGGATGGGCCTCCCCGTTACACACCACCGACAACAATACAATGTTTTCATTGTGGAAAGAAAGGGCACATGCATAGAGAGTGCCGAGTGAAGTTGGAAGAGGCCTTGTGTGGTCTACAATACCACCAGGGAAGAGAGTCACCTGAGTGGGTCAAGACAGTCTGGATTAATGGGGAAGTGGTCAATGCTCTCCTGGACACCAGCTACACAAAAACTTTAGTACACCCCCAGTGCATCAGAAAGGACAATTACCTGGGATGGAACATCTCATATAATATGGCATCCAAGAGTCAAGTCAGCTTCCCAGCAGTTAATGTAAAGCTGGAAGTGGATGGAGGAGTAGTGGTCCTGCCAGTCAGAGTTTTGGAACATATCGGTCAGGATATGTTGATGGGGAGGGACGTTCCCCACTTCCAACAGCTGATAAAGAAGGAACTCAAGAGGGAGCCAAAGAAAAAGGAACCAACCCCACCAGGTTCTGTTGCAACTGAGATGAGCATGGTGGTGACCCGTGCCCAGCTACTAAAACAAACTGCCCTCGAGGAGGAAGAGCACCTGAGGCAGGAGTGGGACAAAGCCATCACCACGAAGCTGCACTTGGTTGGGGATAGAATGCAGGTGGAGGGGAAGGAGCTCAAAATCAAGGAGGACCCGGCTGAGGTGTCTGGTGAGAACCAGACGGAGGAGCAGGGTACTGAGAGGCTCGAGGGAGGAGACCAGCTCGAGGAGTATCCAGCTGAGGCACTTGGGGAGGACCCAGTGGAGGAGCAGGATACTGAAGAGGATGGGACTCTGGAGAACTTGTCGGGAGTGTTGACCGAAGTCCTCACCAAGAAGGAGTTGGGCGAGGCCCAAAGGTATGATCCAAGTTTAAACATTATAAGAATGAAAGCTGAGAGAGAGGGTGAGCCTTATTTTTGGAGAGAGGAGTTACTAATGAGAGAACCATGCCAGCCCCTGGGGAAAAGTTTACTAATCATCCCCACACTAGCAAGAAGGAAATTGTTAGCTATGGCCCATAACTCCCCCATTGGAGGACATTTTGGTAGGGGGCAGACTTTACAATCTATCAGGGCCAAGATGGATTACCAGCTATTATTTGGGAAGGAAATGAGAATGCCTCTGGACAAGCTAGTGTGGTATTGGAAGGGAAAGGAGAAGGAAGATAATAGTAGTGTATCCGAGTATATATACTCACTAAGGGCTAGTATGAAATTAGTCTGGGAAATGGCCTACGAGAGAGAGAAGGGAGAGAAAACAAAACAGAAACTTATTATGACCAGAAGGCCAAGGTATGAGCCTTCGAAGTGGGTAGCTTTGTTCTGGTATTCAGGCCTACCCTCAAAGACAAACTAGCGAATCAATGGCAAGCCCATTCCCAGTAGCTAAAGTACTTTCCCCCGTCACATACTGGGTAGACTTGGGAGGAAAGAGTAAGCAATACAGGACCTTTCATGTCAATTGTATGAAAGAGTGAAAGTCCCCATCTGCAGCTGTGTTTATGGCCAAGGTAGATGGGTGGGAAAGCATAAGTGAGGAGAGAGAAAGAAGGAACCGAGATACCAGCATGCCTGAACTCCAGTTGAAGGAGCTAGAAAGGTTTAAAGGGAGGTATAGGGATATATTGAGTGATAACCCAGGGAGAACTAGCCTGGTGTGCCACAACATCCCCACTGGAGATGCTCATCCAGTAGGGTTGCCCCCTTACAGATTAGCCCACAAAGCCCAAGAAATATTAAGGGAGGAGATTCAGACCTTATTGAACCAGGGCATAATTAAGCCATCAACCAGCCCTTGAGCAGCCCATATTGTATTTGTACCAAAGAAAGATGGAACCAGAAGGATGTGCGTGGATTACAGAAAGTTAAACGCAGTCACCGTGAATGACCCTTACCCGTTACCTAACATTGAACAATTAATTGCCAACTTGGGAAGTTCCCGGTATATTACCACTTTAGATCTTACAAAGGGCTACCACCAGGTGCCAGTGGGAAGGGAGCATATTGAGAAAACAGCTTTTATCATGCCCTATGGGAATATGAGTACCTGACCATGCCCTTTGGGTTGGTCACAGCCCCGTCAACCTTTCAGAGGCTCATGGATGAGATCTTGCATAGGCTACATAACTTTTCAGTAGCATACTTGGACAACATACTCATACATAGCCTTACTTGGGAAGACCATCTGGTTCACTTAACGACAGTGTTTGAGAAACTAAGGGCAGCTGGGTTAACAGTGAAAGAGAAAGTGTACATTTGGGAAAGCCAGTTGTGAGTACCTAAGGTATATTGTGGGTAGTGGAACTGTGCAGCCTATGGAGGGAAAGGTGGCTGCCATTGCTGACTTCGAAAGGCCAAAAATCAAAAAGGAAGCAAGATCATTTCTGGGCATGTGTGGCTACTATAGAAAGTTTTTTGATAACTTTTCTACAATAGCCACACCGCTGTCCAACCTAACATGGAAACAAGCATCAAATAAAGTGGTTTGGAAGAGAGATTGCCAGGAGGCATTCGATCATTTGAAAAAGGCTCTAACAGAAGCCCCTGTACTAGTGACGCCTAACTGGTCAGCACCTTTTATCTTGCAGACCGATGCTTCAGCCTATGGCCTAGGCTATGTATTGAGCCATTTAGACAGTCAAGGAGAGGAACACCCCATAGCTTACACATCTAAAAAGTTGCTACCCAGTGAGAGGAATTATTCAGCCATAGAGCGAGAAGCTCTGGCCATGGTAAAGGGAGTAAAACATTTCAGAATATACTTGGAAGGAAACCCCTTTACCATACAAATGGACCATAACCCCCTTACCCACTTGGGTAATCTGACAGACAGTCATGGGAGGTTGGCTAGGTGGGCATTATCCCTACAGCCATATAATTTTACCATCAGACATAAAAGTGGAAAGGCTAACTCTAATGCTGACGGTTTATCCAGGGATCCATCAGCAGCTGAGGTTGGGGGAATGTTGGAGCCATGGGAAGCTCCTCCCAGTGACTCCACCTCAGGATGAAATTAAGAACAAAGAAGTACGATGGAACAAAGACTCACCTGATGGACGAGTAGTGGCCCGGTGGCGCCACAGACGCCAGAGCAGCGCCGGAAGGCCAGAGGCCATAAAAGGCCCAGCTAACTATTGTTAATGAGTCTCTGATAGTCCAACAGTTATCATCTAGAATTATTGAAGTATTATATCATAGTGCATATTTTATTGTGCAAGTCTTATAGGAACTTTGATTGCCTGGTACCGACAGTTCATCTGGCCAGTTTACTATATTTCTACTAATTGAAAGAGATTCAGAGTGTAGACCTACTACTGGTTAATAATAATAACAGTAGCTAGATAGCCTTGGTTAAGGCAATAAGATCGTGATTACTAGGGAGCGGGGCAGCTTTCCTTGCTTGCAGGATAATATGAACTGAAGTAGGATAGCCGCTCACAATCAGCAACATCCATTGTGAAGAAGAGGGTCACGTCTGATGTGTATTATTCTGTGTATACAACTATTCTGAATTGTGCACCAAAAAAAAATTCAGCAACTGGGGTGGCTACTGTTCACATCAAAGAGAAATATAAAAATCGAATATGTAAACTGTGGTGTAATTTCCATTGCCACTGCAACAGCACTCTGTCAAGGAGAAAGACCAGAGCAGATGTTGTGGGATCAGGTTAAGCTTTGTGGTCACCTAGTGTCATGCTTTAACAACAAATACATGGCTGGGTTTCCCTTAACCACAATGGACAAGAGGACTGTGAAGACCTCCATTGTCCAGTTCGTACCAGTGTACTGCAACTGCCGGCAACCATCGGTGAACAAAGTATTTATGTGACCTAACATACATAAATACGATGTATGTTACATTGCTGTCTAACAATATCATTATGTTTACCTGTCACTCTGAAAGGTCTTCTCCAGACAATATTGCTAATATCATTCGTTGCTTGACACATATATTGGTCCTCTTGATACTGGGCCACTGTGATCAACAAAGTACCCACCCAGCCAGTATCCACTATGGATGTCGAGCTGTCCATTAGGTCACTATCTCTAAAAAACTGAATATCAAACTCTGAGAGACATGTCCTAACAATACACTTAACTTCAACTTTCACCCCATCTTCCAAAGAAGAGAGGTCCAAATCTCTAATGGGATATACAAAGGCCAAACCTGTAATTAAATATTAGCACATACTGTTAAAGTAATACCCAAGCATACCAACCAAATATATGGCTAAATAGAAATTTAATGAATTTTCCACACTTATTTAAAAAAAAGGTATTTATTGATTCATGGCTTGATTAGATATATTATTATTTGTAGATAGATGACCTATTGTTCATAGATATTTTTTTTTACATTTTGTCATTTCCATTGGAGGGAGGCTGATCTATTTAAAGGAGGCCATTCTCTAGGCAGTAGTGTCAAACTCAAATGTGATGGATAGGAGGTCCACAGAAAGATCTCTTATTTTAAGTTAATTAGAATTAAATATTCTACAAATGTTGACCTGTTAATATAAAGCCATATATTTGTTTTAAAATATAGCTATTTACTCACAATCATTAATACCAGTTTTATTACTTAATCTTAATCTAATTCACAATTTGTTTGTCTGTATGAATAGGATTAAAATACTTCCAAACCGCTGGAGAGATTTTGTCTCCACATGACTGGGAAAATGATATTATTTACCCATGGGTGTGGTTTGTTAATTCACCACAACTACTTGGAATTGTTTTCAACGCCAAAAATGAATATTACTTATACAAAAGTGTTGATTAATTGGTGTGCGTGAATTTGATTAATGAGATCAGCAATAAATAATCCCTATATGCTACATTAATTAAGTAAACTTAAAAAGTATGGTACTGCAGGAGTTTGTTGGAGGCCAACCCAAAAAACTGCCTGTAAGCAGGGGGGTTTTTTTGGCTAGTTAAAAATCCTATTATTATTGAGCTGAAGTTGTCTGTCTGTAATCCCTACTTCTCCCTCATTTTTGGAGTATCATCCCCAAACTTTCAGACGACATTCAAAGGCCGAGGGAGGATGTCAAGGGAGGTTTCATTTTTGGCCATTTTTGGTATGATTTGAACAATGGCAGATGCAAGGGGGTTTTGTGTGGAGCCATCCCCACCATTGGTGAGGAAAGTGTCCCCTGCCATGTTGGAGAAAAGGCCTATCAGAGATTCCAAAGCAAGGAAAGTGTTTGAAGAGTGCCAAAATAGGGTGCCATAAAACTTACTGTTGAAGGAGCAACACACACTAAGTTTCAGTTTAATTAAACTCACTCCAGACAACTGTGAATGTGAAAAAAATTGTGCAGTTGCTTTGGAGGAGCAGCTGGAGATATAATATTCTCTACCCCCCCCCCCCCCCCCCCCCTTTCCCCCATCTCCAATCTGAACATCAAAATTAAAGGTCATAACGAAAGAGAAAAAAGAGAGAAAGGGAAAATTCTCTGGAATAATCTCCCAAAAATTAGTTGTTTTTTTTTGGTGAGTGTGTGAAAGTGAGTGAGAGAGTTTGTATGTGTGTAGGCATGTTAATGGGTATGTGTCTGTGATTATATATTTACCTAATCATATATTTTATTCTTATTATATGGACACTTAGACAAATAGATAGGTAAATAAATAATTTATGAATGAATAATTTAAGGGGGAAATCCTCCAATAAGACATGTCCTCCAGTAAGATATTTGATCCAGCAAGATATGTCCTCCAGTAAAACATGTACTTCCATAAAACATGTCATTCTGTAAGACACATCCTTCAGTAAGACATGTTTTTTGTAAAATATGTCCTAAAATAATACATGTCCTCCAGTAAGTCATATCCTCCCTGTAATATAATGCCTCCAGAAAAACATCATCCTTAACACATGTCCTCTGCTAATACATGCCTCCAGTAAGACATATCCTTCCATAAGACATATCCTCCTGTAGGGCATGTCCTCCATTAAGACATGTCCTACAATGAGAAAGGTACTTCTGTAAGACTTATCCTCCCACAAGACATGCCCTCCCATAAGACATGCCCTCCATTAGACATGTTCTCCCATAAGACAATTGCATGCTAGTGATAATGCAGACTTGCCAACCTTGTGAAAACCTTTAGCAGAACGTCCAGTCAATTTAGCAGGATTTATCTAGCTTTAGCAGAACAACCACACCCCTCCCAAATATTTATTTAATGAAAATATAATCGATAAATTGAAAAATTATTATTAAACTAGATGGTAATAATTTTTATGATAATGTTGAAGTGAAGCCAGTTAATAGTTCAAGCTCTTCATAGTCACCAATTTCACATTTTATAGCAAGTTGTGTTGCATGAGATGCATAGATGATCTACTTTATTAATTTTAATAGAAACAAGTCACAGACTCTAGAGGCTCAAGATCAGTATTTAAATATGAAAATACCAGCAAAACTTGTGGATACAAGCTGAGATCTCCTTAAATTCTATCTTGGTCTTCTTAGAAGCTGGGCTCTCAAAGACTCTCAGAAATATGCTTATGATGATGATAGTCTAGAAGATAAGCTGTTTTAACTGCTCAACACTTGGCCATTGTATCATGTGTTTTTTGTCATGTTTTTAGCATGCCATTTGGGGTACAGTTTTGGGTATTGTCTTTATTCAGAAAATTAATTTTGAAAAGGTGGCACATACGCACTCTCAAGTTCAATATTTCTCCAGGAATTTCCTAGGGTAACTTAGTATAAAGTCTCGCATTCACATAAAATTATTTCAAGAAAAAGTACTTATTACTCCAAATGTCTATTGAAATAGATTTCATTATCAAAGTTGAAACTGTAAGCTATTTGAACAACTCATTCTAGCTGTTAAAGTGCCAAGCTAACAAGATACACACATGATAAATTTAAGAATATAACTTGACAACAAGTTGTTGTGTTGTTGAGGGTTTTTCAGCTATGAGTATGTCATTATTGAAAATTTCATTATATATAGCTATATTCATTTTTTTTAATGATTCTTCAAAAAAAAATTAGTATTTAGGGTTAAGAGTTGCATTGTATCTTAGATACCTGAAATTTGAGAGTTGTTTTTAACTGAGCTCAATTTTTTTAAAGCTCAGATAGCAGCATTTTTAGAGCTCTATTTTAGTAGCTGTCCTTTGCAGAGCTGTATTTGGTAGAGCTCAATTTGGCAGGACAACACTGGGATTGTTCCGGGACAGTTGGCAAATCTGATAATGAATGTGACCAGATGCAAAACTACACCACCCTGTTATAAAAACCATGTGTATTGGCATGCAAAATTATGAAAACGAATTTGATTATAATTTAAGAATAACCTCTGAATACTTGAAGGGTTAGTGATAGAAGTGAAGAATCACCAAGCACACAGTGATAGCGTCCCTGATCAGAATATTCCACTTCTTCAAACACAATGGAGGTCCTCCAAAATTTTAATTTTGGGTCAGAAGTTGACCTCTGTGGAAATAGAAAATAAAATATTATACTAGCCTTGAAAATATTGCTTAATATGCACTATATACATATATATATATATTATGATTTATGTACTGTAATTTCAATAAATGTATTTCACATTGTGTATCAATGATCCAACAGAAAATGCACAGATTATTTAATAAATTTTTGTGGTCAAAGCAATTATAGTATTAGGTGCATTTTTCTTGCTTTTACTCAAAGATAATCTCATCCTCATCTTGTATTCAAACCAGCAATGAAAACATTTTTTTTTTTTCCACTTTATACCACATAGTTGCATATGTTGGAATTTACAGTTATTTTGTAAATGATGCAGTCTCTCATTATTGAAGTAGCATGTGTATTATAGAGTTACATATGCTTAAAAAACAAAGTATGAATCTACAACTAAGTTAAAAAAGAGAGACCATTTCTAATGAAGTGATGATGGGCATGCCTGATGGGTAAAGTCTACCAAGCAGTAAAAATTTCTGTTTCTTCAGCTTCGTTAACATAAATTATTCAATAAATTGAAACCCCCCCCCCCCAAAAAAGGATAAAAATTTAATTTCTATTATAAATTAAAGACCTGAAAATAAGAAAATAACAAGAAAAGAGGTCAAGAATAAACTCAGAAAATGTAAGAATAGTTTAGCTTCCAATCTTGGAATTTGGAATCTTTGTGCCACCATATGTCCCAAATTGTAATATATAAACTAGACACCTGAGCAAAGTTATTTCAAGAATAAAAGAGCTTGAAGAAGAGTTGTACATTCAATGTTTTCATCCATTGGTCATCCGGACTATTTTTTCCCCATATACCACCATACATGCCACATAACATACTGTTGAGAATGACCAGAAATATTATTTTAGTAGCTACTCTATATTCACAAAATTATATTGATAGGATAATCTCAGGCATAAATATAAGGGGCAAAAAATTTTTGTGTGGGATAAATTTAGTCAGCCTTATTAGTTTTTTTTTTTTTTTTTTTTTTATTTTTTTAGGTAAATTTATAATCTTACCAATGATATATGTGTAAATAAAATAGTAGAGGAAGGCCAAAAATTAATGAAATATATTCTATGTGGACTCATTCTCACCAAAAACTATGCTGCTTTGGTACAACACATTGGCATTTAAATTAGTTATCATAGGATAGTATTGGAGGCTAAAAATTAATTGTTAGCAGCAGGGATGAAAAAAAAATTTTTTGAAGAAAGTATTATATCAGTAGTGTGCCCTTGACAAGCAAAGTAGATATGGACAATAAAAATCGTTCTATGTCAAAACGCTCTACATAAATGTTGACAAAAAAGATTAAATTAGTTTGGCAAAACAAAAACAAACAAAGGTTTCCATACATTATAAAGAACAGGATCCACTCTTATGGAGCCAGTAACTCTGTACCAGAGTGGAGAAGTCTTTGCTACACCAGCACAGGTCAAGATCTCTTTACATCCTTCCTGGGTATCATAAACACTGGAAATACTCTGAAGTTGCAGTGTCCCAATATCTAGAAATATATAGATATCAATAGTTGGGCAATTGGATTAGATAAATTCAATGGCCTTCCTTAGAAAAGACAAATTCACTTTCAAAGAGAAACTGCTTTTTTTCTTTTTAGTTTATCAGATTAGACAAACATCAAAGGTTCTTTTAGGGCTAACTGGAACAGGTCAGAATAAAGGAAAAATTAATATTCTGGTGGCTCTAGCACAATTAAAAAAAATGTTAAAAAACATTTGATGAGTAAAAAGTTAAACCATAATGGCGATGGGGGGTGGTGGTGGTGCTGATAGTGCTGATGATGATTGATTGATTAATAAGGATGATGATGGTGATGGTGGTGAAGAAGAAGATGATGATATCAATGATGTTGATGCTTATTATATGATGCAGCTGATGATGATGATGATTAGGGATATCTAATATGCGCTTATTAGCTGATTTATTCCAACCTTTAGATATTACTGCTCTGAACGTTATGGTACCTTGGTTGAAAAATAATTTTAAACGGTTTTATACGCTATCAATGTTATTTACTGGTCATTTCAAAAAATTGTTTATATGGCAAGTTTTAAAATCAAAAGTAATTATTTTTCTTACCGAATTCTGAAGTTGTCCTAAGAGATACTAACAGTGAGAATAGTATTATCCACATGAGTAACATCACCAATATATTTAGAGTTGCAGCGAATTTGTCTGCATTTGTCCTGCATTACTCGTTTCTTAGCATTGGAGTTTTTGTGTGTGCGCGTGTGTTCCGAGTGAGAATATATGTGCGCATGTGAACGTGAGTGTTCCTGCGTCGTGCCAAATTTATTTCCAAATTTTTTTCTTATTCGTGGTATCGGCTAATTTCAGGTGTGGGCATGCGCAGTAAGGTAAACCGGGACAAATTTAGCCAGGGAAGGATTTGGTACTATTTGGGGGTGGGGGGAGGATGAATGTGTACATGGGATTTATTAATTTCCTTTCTTTTTCTTTTTCTTTTATTGTGGGGGTTTGGTTCCAATCCAACCAACGAACTGGCCTCTATTTTTTCAGTTTGTTTATAAGAAATCTGCAGTGAAAAGGATGGATTGTTTGCAAACTAAAATGGAAAATTAGTGGCCTATCATGCACACATTTTTTTTAAACCTTTAATAGGAGTTGAGTGAAGATTTCTCACTGCAATTACTTTGGAGGGAAACAATTCAAGGCCCTATTTACCAAAAGTAACTTGATTTACATGTACATAGTTTCCAAGTGAAGTTGGAGTTGACTATCATACCGTGTGATATATGAAGTAGCTGATCACTGCTACTAGTAACTACTCTCTTGAGATATCTTGCACATAATGATGTTTTTAGTCCATTTGGGTACTTATCACTCCATAATCTGTTAAAATGTGTTTGTTTTTAAAGTACAATTGATGTAATGAAGTATCCTTCCATCTATCATGTGATACTGAGGAATTGACACTTGTGGAAGTCAAATTCTTCATGGTTGCACTTTTGTATTAGACAATAACTTCAGTTCTGTATCCCTCAACTATATGCATAGGAATGCATAAATTGAGATTTGTATGTAATATGATAAAATATAAGACACAAAAGCATGGAATCATGAAACCTAATGTCAACTGGTTTTATGTAGACTTTCTTTGTAATATATACAGAGGTGAAGGAAGGTGTTTTGGAGTATGGCATACATTCATACCCTCCTAATCCAATCCAGCTCAGCAACAAAAAAAAATCTATATAAAGTAGGTAACTAATTCTTATGAACCACTTATTGAGGGTGTACTAGATAACTCATTGTAGTATGTGGTTAACACCAAAAGAGCATTTTCAATTTGAAGAATGTATTCACACATCTCCAATCAATAATGACAGAGAAAAGGCTGAACAATTGTTTATAATTACACATGATACATAAGGAGTAGACTGATCAGTTTGACATTAGCATGATTGCTAAAGACTTCATCTCCATAAATCTTGAGTATAAAAAGTATTTTGGTAATTTTTTATTTATCAATACCAGTTAATGAGTTGTTTGTTGCTGTTGTTGTTTTTTTTGTTGTTTTTTTGTTGTTTTTTTTCAAAGTTTGCTAATGACCATCAGAATTTAATTGTTGACTGAAGCGGAAGTTGTAGTAAGCTAAAGAGTTTAGTTTAGAGTGTAACACATGATCCCAAGACATCCTTGAAAGAAACAGAGGTTATGCACAACAATAGTTTGATACCTAATGTCCACATCCTTTTATTTGCCCCCACCCCCACTTTTTTTAAGCTTCCTTCACCTCTATAATATTATATTTTAAAAAAAATAAAGCTATATGATTACATACTAATAAAGGGGGAAGAAACACGCAATGATTAAGTAGCTATGCGTGTGCAGTATCAGAATAATACGTGCATCACAAATGGCAAAGGGTCTGCTCTAAAAAAATATGTAATAGTCATTTTTATCATTTTTTCAAAATGGGTATATCCGGGGTGGATCCGAAATGATTGTTCCCAGTTGGTTTCACGTGACCGATTAGCGGGAGCTTTTATGCACTCGGATTCAGAAGAATATTACCTACTGTTGTTTACCTTAGAGGTCACCTCCTACAACATCAGTCGCAGTGGGAACGAGTTAGCCTTCCCATTTCTCCCGTGGTATGTTCACTTTATATGTTCACTTGAGCACCTATTCTGTAGTTCGTCAGAAAAGTATTGTGGGGTTCTTTTCTTTTTTTTTACCTCAGCTTGCAGCTGAACTCACAAGTGTACTTGCTAGCTATATGTAGCTGAGCTTGATTAACATTTGTTCATGATGTACAGCATTAGCTACCCCATCTGTTTAGACAGCTGTGTTCCCATATAAATTTGAAATAAGGTGAACTGAAACTCTGGCTTAACTGCTCAGCTTCTGCTTCTCTGATTTTTGGGAGTTTGTTTTGGGTATTCAGTTTGTGCAACTAGCTTTTCACCCTATAAGGGCAAGAATTTCTCTCCTGTCTATTAATGGGCAATACTCATTGGTGTACCATACACAAAGGTCTCCTCCACTCAGCTGGTATGGGATTAGGTTAACTTAACCCCCCCCCCCCCCCCCCCCCCCAAAGGACTGGGTAACCCCCTCCCCCAGACTATTTTGGTGGAGAAGGATTTGTCCTGTCTTTGACTAGAGTTGCTCCACTACCTGTGAACAAAGCCACCTTGTCTGCCATTACCCTTCTACACCAAGGAGGTTTCAAACTCTGTGGGTAGGAGTTGAAACATGAGATGGGTTGAGATGGGTAGGAAAGATAATGACATCCTTGGTTTATGTAAATTCTTGGCTTTTTTTCTGCCAGCACCAAAAGGTTCAAGTACTCAGAATAAGTAGCTGAACACCACTCTTCAACTTTTATCTCATGTATTAGTACCCATGTGAAATTTCAGGTACTTCACTTTTAAGTTGGCTTCAAAAATGAAAATGGCCCTTTTTTGGCTCATCTTGATGAAAACTGAAAAAAAAAATTTTATGTCCTGATATCTTGTTCAGACTAAAGTTATGCATATTTTATTTTTAACATCCACTCAGCCTGAATCCTCTATAATCTGTCATCATTCTGACTGGACATATTCTAATTTGGCATAGTGGCCACGCCCTTTTCCTTCCAACATGTAGTACACCAAAATGTTAAATTGTAAGCCTAGTGGATCCAGAAGAACCGAGGGCCAAGCTGCTACCATAGTAGATTCACAGGATCCAAGAGGCAATCTGCTGGCTAAGATGGTTATGAGATCGCAGGACTGAACTGCTAGCCTGATGAAGTAGATAATTCAGTGTTTGTTCAATTTCCTTTTCCTGTTCTGTGTATCATGTTTGGTCTCTCAGGGATCGTACAGCAACAATTTCATTATGTCCTTTTAAAGAAAGAATTTGGGTGTGTAATTTGATTGTGAGAGAGATACAGTATAAATGTCACATCTCTATAGAAACAGCTCATAGATTAGTATGACTGATAACACCTAGATTGTTCCAGCAACTTCAACTGTACTTCCCCCCCCCCCCCCCAAAAATTGCATTTTTAATAGTATAACTTATGATCTACAATAACCTTTTTCCAAAGGTGCTGGGAACAGCCCTTTATCAAAAGTCAACCATTACAGATTCAAACCCTCCAAGAAATGATAGCCTCCCAACCATGAACCATTTTGCTGGCTCATTTGTTCTAAGATTTCGTAGCTTATTTAGCACTCAATGCTAAATGGAGGTATCTAGATTTACAAGTATACATGTGTAATTTTTGATAGAAAAAGAATTTTAAAGTTTAGATGTTATATAAGGTTTTATTTGTTGAAGGCAAAGAAAAGTTTGCTTATGATTTAATTTCCCTGATTACCATTAACTCTGCATCACAACTTTTAACAATATCATCTTGTATCCTGTTGCTAAGATCATTTTATTAAAACACTGTCTTCTTACAATGGAATCTTGTGTTACATACATGCCATTTTTGTGTCGATTAACATTTACGTACAGATCTGTGCTAAAGTGAATTGTAAACCTAAAGAGTATTTATGTATTATTACTGTTGTTTTAACTGCATTAGAAAATTTCTGTTTTCTCTGGATTCTGTCAGTCATGATTGCTGTCACTGTGGTGGTTTTCTCCGTCCTTGCCTTTTCAAGATCCAGGGCTGCTACTCATGTTGAGCGTAAGTATAACTATTCTGTTTGTACTTCCATTTCTGGTTGGAATATTATATTCCGTGTGGTTGTTCTATATGGAAATTAATCAAAGCTAAGTTGTGACACATCCTCATTAATTTACTCTTATATTGTGTACCCTCATTCTTCATTTAGTGTCCTCATCCTCCCTCATTTAGTAACTTCCCTCATTTAGTATCCATCCCTCATTTAGTATCCTCCCTCATTTAGTATCCTCCCTCATTTAATTTCCTTCCTCATTGAGTATCCTCCCTCATTTAGTATCCTTCCTCACTGAGTATCCTCCCTCATTGAGTTTCCTTCCTCATTGAGTATCCTCCCTCATTGAATATCCTCCCTCATTTAGTTTCCTTCCTCATTAGTATCCTTCCTCATTGAGTATTCTTCCTCATTAGTATCCTTCCTCATTGAATATCCTTCCTCATTGAGTATCCTTCCTCATTGAGTATCCTTCCTCACTGAGTATCCTTCCTCATTAGTATCCTTCCTCATTGAATATCCTTCCTCATTGAGTATCCTTCCTCATTGAGTATCCTTCCTCATTGAGTATCCTTCCTCATTGAGTATCCTTCCTCATTGAGTATCCTCCCTCATTAGTATCCTTCCTCATTGAGTATCCTTCCTCATCAGTATCCTTCCTCATTGAGTATCCTTCCTCATTGAGTATCCTTCCTCATTGAGTATCCTTCCTCATTAGTATCCTTCCTCATTGAGTATCCTCTCTCATTTACTCATTGACTATCCTCCCTCAATCACTTGGTTGCTACTAAACCATGAACCGGAATGTTCTAAATTAGAAACAATCTCAAACTTTAATTATTTTCAACTGAGTGGGTGCTGTGTACTGTTATGGTCCAACATTATTGTCATATGAATGCTAAATGTTGAACAACCGAGACTAGATGGTTATCTATTTCTTTCTGCCATTAACATGCGCACTGACAATAGCTGTACCACATCTTTTTGGCTAAATTTCTAAATACAGACTTCTTTGAATGTGAAAATCTAATTTTGAAATTGAATCAAGCTGTGGAAATTGATCAAAAACCAAGAATTACAGATTTACAGTTCTTTAATTTCATTTGAATGAAGTGATTGTATTTACATATTAAAATATCCAGATAATTATGCCATTGGTACTCTCGGTCTCTCTCCTTATAATTGGTCTTTGGTAACACTCTCCGAAAGGAAGTGATCTTCACAACTGCATACTTTTTCCCAATAAATGCTGTGTACTGTATATCAGGCCAGATAATCAGATAAGCTACTTGGTGCAGCCTTTGCACTTGAGTTTGTGTGTGGCTCTGAAGATGACCTCAAAGGCTGTGGCATAGTCTCTTTCCCCGTGACACAAAAGTTATTTGCCAGATCTATTAGAAAGTGGCACTATTCTCAGGTTATGTGTGGCGATTGAATGTATTAATTTTATTATTGCAATTTAAAATTCAAGAATGTTTCTTTCTCTCTCCCTCAGTAGAATGGCTCTGGACAATCATGTGTTGCATATTTCATACTGATTCTTAAAATATGTAGGATCTTGGTTAAATCAGGAAAAAATTAGGCACTAAACTGAATCGGTGCAGAGCAGCAGCTGAAATAGTAACAGCATATTTTCACTCGGGGAAAATATTGAGGGAGAGTGAGATGGATAGATGTACAACTGATATGATATTGAGGAGAGAAATGTCACATAATTCTGACACCCTGTTGCATTTCCTGCAAGATATGACATGATTATTAAGGGTCTGCTTAGCAGCATAGCAACACTTGGTTGGACATGAGAAGCGGTGGGCTCTTCATGAGTTCTGTAGCAGCCTGAAAGGAGCTTTTGCTTCTTTTCTTATTCTTTTGGTGGCAAAAAAAAACAAATTTTGTTTATTTCTTTGAAAGGTTATCTATGTACTGGTCTTCTGTGTAGTCTTCAAGCAGGCCTCCCATAGCAACATCTTTCTCTCTATCAGTCAACAAACTAGCCAAATCTAATAAATTTGGTGCACAATGTTATATCCTTTGCAACCCTAAGCCCCCTGCTCACTGGACCCTCCTAGTGGTTAACTTCCTGAAAACAGGATTTTCGCAAATATGAATGTTGAACACCTAATGGCTACAGACCTTGGCAACCTTTTTTCTTTTCTATTTTCTTTCTCTTTTTTAATACGATCACAATAAGCACTAAGCATGATGACTCAACAAAAAAGAGAGAATACATTGCTCTCATGAATTAGAAGCAGGCCACAAATTATAAGTCAGTGGATTGGTAATTGATTCCTATGTATTTTCTTTTAGAAAGAGCTGACAAAGGACATTCCAAAAATTACCTACAAATAGGAACACTCTAATTACTTCCTGTTGGTGGTCTCCGTCAAACCAGCAATGAAGCCATATGGGATCATCAACAAAATAGCGTTGCAGATATGCGAGTCCCTTTATTTCTGGCATTATTCAATAGTGCACATAAGTTCTTGGGTTAGAGCAAGTGCTTGAGTACAGAGGTCCTTATTTAAAGATCCTCAACAATGAAGTTATCACAGGATGTATGTAAGTGTGCCAGTTTAAGTTACAGCAGCTAATTAATGCTATAAAGTGCAACCACTATAAAAAAACAGTTGCCAAAGTTCACTGCACAAGAATATTAACATGTTTTTCCTCTCAAATACAAACACCACATTGGGGGTTGTTCAGTTCAGCTAGATTTTGGGATGCTCAGTCGAAGGAAGGACTGGTATTGAAAACTGTGGAGTCCAAATGTATTTGCAGCAAGTGGCTTCCCCTTAAGAACACCAAAGACATCAGTACTTTTTATGTAATTCATCATTATCAATTTTGACGATCACATTATTCTTGAGGGAGAGGGTTTGTTTATGAACTCCAATAAATGCAATTGTGACCTGATCATGGATTTCAATACTCTACCCATTCAAAGTTCTCATGCACACACCCTATATATTCACAGAGTCAGTTCAGTCATTTTTCATTTGCCTGAGAACTATTCTGAGTTGGCAGGCTCACTTAGAACAGTAGCACTTCCCCATGTAAACCATGAATCATTGCCCACTTATATCTTTCCCCTGCAGTTGGCAACAACAATAGAAGCTTTGCAATTATCCCTGATGAGGCTACCTTCCTTGAAGTAATCTCAATATATGATAATATCAATGTCACCAGGTTTAATTTTGGTGAAGAGACTTTAAGAAGATCCTTTTCCATCGAACAGGATGTAGAAGTGAGTTCCCCAAATATACCAGAGCCACCAATACTGGATGTCACTCCTTCTGAATTCTGTGTTTTGCCTTATCATATTAGTGTGGGCCTATGAACTGTTCCATCAACTTGACTGACCTGTTTTCTGGTGATGAAGTTGAGATTGAGTTTGAGTTTTCCACAAATGATAACGATCAGATTTCTTCTCTGCAAAACCTGTCCCTGACCATCAGGAGGAGCTGTAAGGAACACTTACCAGATAGAATAAGAAGATTTGCAATGAAAAAAAAATTTTATTTATCCTGAGTTTTCTTTGTTGTTTCTGGTGTTGTGTGTGCCTACTGTGTTGCAGTGAATGCTTCATGCATGACCTACAACACTCCACAGAGGTTTTCTCACAATAGGACGACTTATGATTTTATTTGTGAACCTCTTCCTCAGATTAGTCCGATAAATATTACCAGTGTTAGGTGGCGGAAATTTCGTGATTTTAACCAGCTCTCTGACTTCCAGAGTGGAGGGACCGGATTTGAGAGTGCCATAATCCAAACTGATGATGCTTTTACTGTGGAGGGAAGCATGAACGAGACTCTAGTGGTGACAAATTCAGGTTCTGCTAGAGCTGTGGCGTATTACTTTGTGCCTAGCTTTGTGGAGGAAGGAAGTGACATTGAACTTGTCACAGCTGAAACCATCATTTATGGTATGCAATTGTGTTCAAAAGTTTTGCTTTGTGCATTTTTGTTGTTTTGTTTGTTGCTTAGTAGTTTTGTTTGTTGTCATGGTTATCACTAATACTGTGAAGTATGCAGGATGTGCATTCCAAGTAGAAGCTCCCAGTATTTTATATAGTCCACACAAAGTGGTATGCACGTGTTTGATTGCTTAGTGTCCTGCAGCTAGTGCAGCATCGATGCTCCCAGGGTCATGGTACGAGCTACTGTACTGTTACTATGAGCACAGGTGGCAGGAGGGGAATGTCTGGATGACAGGGACTAGGGCTCATCATTTGCTGATAGAAAAGCTGAACTTCACCACTTAACATAGCCAATTTGAATAAAAAATGTTGCCTTAGAATGACAACATTCTCCTATAACAAAAATTCTATGAATGAGCTTTCTGACTTGGTTAATGAATAGGTCTTTGGTGAGCTGATCTTGTTTGCTAATGCACTTGCAACTAATCGGATATTAGCTAAGTTAATGCAACAAGCTTCCACTACACCAAGTGAGTGGCCACACCCCTTTGTTTGCCTTAAGTGATCTGTTGCACCATCACGACTTTTAGTCATTTCTAAACCTGCATTATCTCTTCCTTTTCATTGCAGTGGAACCAATGATCACCACTGTAGTACCTGATTTTTCTTTTGAAGTCATCTTCAATCAAGGCTCTGCTCGCCAATTTGACAGGATCCGTTGTGAGGCCATATCCTTTCCTGCTGCAAGGGTAGAGTGGATCCTTACAAGTGAGGACTACATAGATGGCCGAAGTGTATCTAACATCACTACTGGTCAGTTTAACCTGATGAACTCTGGCAGTTCTGAGGCTCTCACCTTAACCATCAATGGGATCATCAACATGACAAACTTGCAGTATGAGGACGATGGCGAATTCACTTGCACAGTCATGAATATGTTTGGATCAGAGGATCAGTCGACGAGACTACGTGTAAAAAGTGTGTTTGGTACTTTTGTTCCTGCTGTTTGATTTAATTTAACAAATCTGTCGTGAACGTTTGTGGTAGTGGTGATAGTGTGGTGATTGTTTCCTATAAGGTCCACTTCGACCCCTGTGGCCAGCCCTTGGAATCTTAGGCGTGCTCCTGATCGTCACTATCTTCATGTCATCCAGCTTCTTGGTGGAGAAAGTGGTGGAGAGACAAAAAAGAAGAAAAATCAGCAAAAGCCAGCATAACTTATCTAGTGAGTAAATAATCACAGAAATGCATGACTGTGTGCATCCCCCTCCCCACCCTGTGTGTGTAATGAGCTGATGTATTTACCTGCTTTTACTAATTGGTTGTTAGATGACAACTCTGAAGATGGACAAAAGATGTCTTCTGTGTAAGTGTTTTCTTGTACCTGTTACTGTGGCATGGCCATAATATTAGTGTGTACTGTTGTCTTCATGTCATTATGAATTAGCTTTGGGACTTCATGGCTTTCTAAGTACAGTGCACACTAGAAATCCTTATTAGCAATTTGGGAAGCTCTTGTAAGGGCAGCCTCACAAGTGATAGAATGCAGTGTGTGTGTGTGTGTGTATGCATGCATGTGTGTGGTCAGTGGCTAGAGGTGAGCTCATTTCCCAAGTGCAGGTAATTTCTATTCATTTCTGACCATCGGACATCAGATGTTGCATGTGGGGAGTTGCTGATCTGCAACTAGCAAGCAGTAATTGTCCCCATGGTGATGTGTTCCAGTTTATGAGGTGTTTTGAGGTTGCTGTGTATGTGGTGGAATTGTGGTCTGTACTCAATATAGCCAGCTGATCTGATTCTGATAACCCTTGAGGTTTGGTTATTTAATAAAGGCAGGAGATGATTTGGTGTGAGGGCGTGCTGGAGCAGTCACAATAATACTTTTCCAGTTTTAGACTATAAATAGAATGTGTGCCTCAATCCAGAGATGGCTCATTCTACCCAGCCAAAGGAAATGTGCATTGGTTGCTAATGAGAATGGTATGCAAAATTGTTTTTACAGATCATCTATGCTGTACTGATGTAAGGGATTTAATTAGCGCTTGAACGATGAAACCACACACACACACACACACACACACACACACACACACACACACACACACACACACACAACACCTGTCCTGTTCGTAAACTGCAGTTGTACAGTTACGTTTCCCCCATCAGGGGGAACAAAGCTCAAACTCCTATCCCAGAGTTTCCAGTTTTTGGCTTGCATGTCTGGACTGCCAGTCCTCCTCTGCTTCCATCTGCTGCAGACTGTGCACTGTGTATCTCCATGCTACTCACATACAGGCTTCTCCCTCTCACTCGTATACTTGTGTCTCTTCTTATCACTCTCCCTCCTGAACTTCCTGGAGCACACCTCACACACAACCTCACATGCTACCACTAGAAGATGTTCTGTAACTATTCTATTATCACTGTTCTCCAATCCCAACCTGTATGCAGCCTTCCATCCTGCCCTAGATGTAGTAGCGTCCTCATACCACTTGCTCTCGTCCATCTCAATATCCTTCAGACCTCTCCTAATCACATCCTTCCACCTTCTTCTGGGACCACATCTTGGATGTACCTGAGGCAACCACCCAAACAGAGCTGACTTAGGGATTCTATGATCTAGCATGCATGCAAGGTGACCTAGCCATTCAAGCCTGTGTTTGATGACCTTCACTGCTGCTGTCTCTTCATCCCCCCACCGCCACCTCACTTCTGCCATGGTAATGTGCTCAGCCCACTGCTGTCTGTTAGTGATACCTACGATGGTCCTAATGCACCTGTGGTGAAAGGTGTTCAGCTTTTTAATGTGTTTCCTGAGGGGGATCCAACACTCAGAGCCATACAGTAGGACAGAGAGGACACAGGCATTGTAGATCATTCTCTTAGTGTACAATGTGAGGTTCTTGTCCATGAAGACAACCTTGTGGAGTGCACCAAGAGTTCTAGAAGCCTGTGCTATTCTCATCTCCACATCTCCATCCATTCTTCCAGAAGCTGCAATCCTGGAGCCCAGGTACTGGAACTCATCCACACAGTTGATCTCACCACCACTGACCTTGATTGGGCTCTGGTCACTACCTACTATCTCTCTTCCTGTCACCAAGTGCATGGTCTTGGGAATACTCACTGTGAGGCCAATCTCTGTGCACACTATCTGATATTCTCTAACAGCTCTCTCAACATCAGATCTTGTTGATGCAAGGAGAGCACCATCATCAGCAAAGAAGCATCCAGTGAAGTTTCCTCTCAACAGCATTCCTGGTGTACCGCCTGAAGAGCTTGTGGTCATATTATACCTCAAGTTGACACCCACCCCTCCTACATCCTCAATCCTGGTCTGCCAACACTCCATGACTAAGCATGTGTAAAGGTTGACTAGTACCGGTGCCATGCATCAGCCTTGTCTCAGCCCATTCTCCACACTGAACTCCTCAAGGAGTGCTTCATCCAAGCGGATTCTCGCCTCCATACCCTGGTGAAATGAACGGATGAGTTTGATGGTATTCTCTGGTACACCCAATTTCCCCAATGCTAGCCACATCGCATTTCTGGGTGCAGAGTCATAAGCTTTCTTCAAGTCAATGAAGGTGATAAAAGACTTTGCTCTATGCTCCCATGACTTCTCAACAAGTTGGAGAATAGTGAAGATCATGTCAGTACATCCTCTGGTCTTCCTAAACCCACATTGTGACTCAGGCAACACATCTTCAGCCAGCTCCTGCAACCGTTCCTGGAGGATTCTTGTGACAACTTTCCCCACAACATCCAACAAAGATATTCCTTTCCAGTTATCACACTTACCAAGGTCGCCTTTATTCAGTATTAGGACCAGTACTGAATCTGACCACTCCTTGGTAACTCTGCACTTACACCATGCTGCATGCACTAGATCCATCAGCAAATGGAAGATCCCTTCCTCACAACTAGCTGCCTTAACCATCTCAGGAAGAATGCCAGAGTCATCCCCAGCCTTGCCACTCTTCAACTTTCCAATTGCTCCCCATATCTCCTCCTCCAATGGCAATGCAGACATGTTGGGTCTCAATGGTCTCTGCCTAGCCTTTTGCAACTTCTCCTCTGTGCCTCTGGTACCTTCATATGGAACCACCTGTTCTTAGCTTCCCTTATCTCACGCCTTGCTTGGGTGTGTGACAGTGCTAGCTTCTTCTGATCTCTTTCCTGCCCAGTGCTCTGCCATAGAGGGTACAGCTTATTCCTCTCCTCAATCAAGGGTTTGATTGCAGCCTCACTCTCACGGAACCAATCTGGTTGAGGTCGCTTCCTTGCTTCAAAACCAAGCACTGCCTCAGCAGTCTCGCATAGTGCTGCCTTCACTGCTCCCCACTTCTTTTCCACTGTCCCTTTCTCTCTCCACAGCTCTCTGGCTCTATCACTAACCTTTCTCTGGAACACACCCCTGGTTGTCTCCCTTCCTTTATCATCCTCACTTCTGCCCTGCAACATCTTCACATCAAATCTCTTGGCATTCTTTCCAGCTTTCACTCTTCTACAAATCATCCTCCTGTGCCCAACCAGTAGCTTCATCCTCAACATCTGGTGGTCAGTGTTGCACTCTGCTCCACGCATCACTGTGACTGGCATAGTCTATGCAATGCCACTGCTTGGATTTTGAATGCTGCCAGGTCTGCTTACAGTTGGCCTTCTTCTGAAACCAAGTGTTGCACACTGTGGCCTCATTGCTTGAAAGGAAGTCAAGTAGCTCCTTCCCTGCCTCGTTGGTCTCTCCATACCCATGTGGGCCCCTCACATGCCACCACTCATCTTCATCCAACCTTGACCCAACTCAAATATTGGAGTCCCCAAGCATCACACAGCTCTCACCTGGTGGAACAACAGATATATCTTGCTGTAGGCTATCAAAGAAAGCCTCTTTCTCTTCCCTGCTGGATGCATATTTTGGAGCATAGCAAGTAAGCACATGAATACGGTCCCGGCTACGACTTCCGGAAACCAGTATAGCCAATATTATTCTTGAGTTCCAAGCCTTTCAGCACTTACCACCTGCCTTCCATGCACCAATAGCTAGGCCAGTGAGTACAATTGCAATATCCTCTCCTCTTGGTTTCACATGCCCTATCCCAGGAACATCCCTACCAGCTGTCAACACTACGCTCTCTCCTACCATGTACACTTCACTCCCAAACCACTTCGTATCTTGCATAGCTCCCACAACTACTTCATACTTCTCTATTGCACTAACTACTTGATTAATCCTTCTATCTTCTGAATTCCCTACTTCAGTACCCTGTCTAGCAGTCTCTATGGAACCTTCTACATCCAATAAGGATCTCACATTCCAAGAGGCCAAATGCCACAGAGATAATTGCTTTTGCTTCTTTTTTTTCTATGTGAACAAGATTTTGATGTTCTTCCTTCAGAGGTGTGCAAATCCTCTGTAGAAGATACAACTCGGCAAGAATTGAGTGGTGCCATCAAACGACACCCTGTTCTCATATTCCCATTGATCCAAATTGCATTGATATTAGCGTTGTTGATTTTAGCCAGCAAGTCACAATCAATTGTGAAATGCTGCCCAGAGTCACCACGTGGAGGCACCAGCAACTTACATAACGTTTAGAAACACACACACACACACACACACACACACACACACACACACACACACACACACACACACACACACACACACACACAGAGAGAGTTTGTGGTGATAGTGATGAGTTGTGAATATGTTGTTTAAAACCAGTGCAGTTGTATCTTACAGTATATTTCCCTTCGTCTGCATGTACCTATATTAGATTGCTGTGTGAAAACGCTATTATGAATCCCCCTCAAACTTCCAGGGAAGGTCAAGGGGGTGGCAAGGAAGGTTTTAGGCCCAGTGGCTACTCCGGTTTAAATCAGGAAAAATTTTAAAAGCCGAATTTGTCCGAAAAGTCAAAAAGTGCCAGTTTCGGGCAGAAGGAGACCCCACTTAAAATGACCATAAATGGGGATCGGATCAGGTCAAATCCAAAATCGGAAGTCATTTAGAGGTTGAAACAGAGATTGTGACTTTTCAGATATGCCAAACGAAGTGAGGCGGCAGAGAGCATTGCGTTGAGAGAAAGAAGCCAATTTGGACTATATATATACTTTGAACATAACAATAAAGTACACAATAAGCTTGAACTATGTACTCTTGATGACTTAACCCGGGCATCGCCGGGTAGCTTTGCTGGTTGGACATATATTATGGCAGTGTATGCACTGCACTGTCGGTCCTCTGGTTAGCAAAACCCAAGTCAGCAAATACATTATCAATCCTTTCACTTTTCTTCTCCATCTTTTTTCTCCCAGGGAATGTGTAGTTCTTAGATACTGCATGTGCTAGTGTGACGTTGCACTATTCTATGGGTAGAGGTGCTTTAGATCATCAAAACTAATCCAGTGGTGGAAAATTAAATAGTAAAGCTACTACTACTATCACGTTAACTACTTCTACTACTCTAATAATGCTATTGTCATTATTATACTGTTAATACAAATCTTACAGTGGATATTGTGTGATGAATGTCATTTAGACGAACCAAAAGAGAAGTCGACACACAAAACAACACCCAAGAGCCCACCCACAACAGTGTCGGAAAAAGACTATCAACGTCTGCAAAACCTTTGTTAGAAGAAACAACTACTTTTTAATTATGAATAACATTTTTATTAGACAAAATTAAAGTTAATGCACCTTGATTGTTTTCGTAGTGTGTGGTTGAGCTTTGTGTGTTGTGTATCACGTCCTTGTAATATTGTTTCAATTTTTCAATGTTTACTTTATCTTTTTTAAATTATAGTTGCATTACAACAATGATGGGAAATGATTAATAGTATCCACCGTTTTGTTTTGGCAGCTTTTGTTATGCATTTCGTTCTGGTGCTTCTCATGTCAAACATTTGTTTTCATCTTTTTTTGTTGTTAATAATTTTGGTTTGAATAAGCCCTAACTTTTTACAATGACTGCATTGTTGTATATTTCCATGTTTGACAATTTGTTTGTACCAATTGCCTTCCTTTGGTGGTTGTACCAGCTACTCAACCACTGCATGCACACCTACTGGCTAATTACACTCCAGGAGATTAATGTACGAAAGAAAAGGCCTAAGAAAAGGCCTAAAACATACAGGCCATTTCACTTTCATATTCACCAGTAAATATCCCATAGTATGTGTTAAGTCATGTTGAAGAAATCTCTGAAAAAATTTAGGGTGGCTCCAGCATTTCATGGGGGGGGGGGGGGGGGGGGGTGGAGGGACTAAAGGTAAAAAATATTTTAAAGACCCACACCTTTTTTTTCCACACCCTGTGCTTGTACTTTCAATATCTAAGGTGGCTCATTCTGTGTACTAGCAATGATACAAACAATATGGAGGAGTTTATTCATTACAGGTGGGACAGTGAAGGTATCAATCTAAGCCAGCTCCAGTAAAGAATATCTGAACAATCAACACATCAACCTAGAACAGCTGCTGTGGGTAGCTGGTGTTCTTGCCTTGATGATTAGCAACATTTATGCTTGAAGTGGGATGCCAATTATCTTTTTGGACCACTCCAATTATAAGCAATGTAATTTTTGTTTATTAAATTCATCTATATCTAAGAACTCATTTCCTAGAGCAAGGAATGGGCCTTCTTATGATGTTAGAAGTTTGAAATATAAAGGGAATGTGAGGGGGGGGGGGAAGTAAGATGTGGGTAAAGCTTCGTTATAATTCACCAACTTTTTAATATAATTTATACCAATTGAAGTACATATTTGACCAGCTTTTTTATTCTAATGATGAATTTAAAAATAATAACTGAATATCAAATATCTCAGGTCTCCCAAATTTGAAACCTAAGATGTTCGTGGCTGTACAAGTAGTTCGGGTGGGGAAGAAAAAAGTGTAACCTTAGTTCCCCATTCAAAGGGTATGGAATATAACCCACAATAATTAATTATTGATGATGCATGGTTTTTGTCCCTTCTGAGGTCCATTTTCAATGGATTTATTGGAAGCTGCCCCAGCTTTTGTCCATTGTTCGTAATTAGGAGGATCCACTTTCAGAGGTACTGATATATTTGTTCTTGTAGGGAAACAATCAGGTTGTCCCAATTTCAGAGAGTCCATTTAGGGAGGTTCCACTTTAAAAGTTTTTTAAAATTTTAAATTTCACCAAGATACAAGTAAGTTTCGGGCTGAAAATCCATATTATTGGAATAATCACTATTTAGTTGGTGTGTCGTTAAACCAACATGTGTGGAGCATGAATAATATCCACATGACAATGGATTGTTCAAATATTTTCATATTTGAAAGATAGCTTACACAGATACTATGATAGGATAAATGAAAAAATAATAAATAAATAAAAACGAAAACAAAACTAGAATAAGAAAAATTTGGGTCACATCCCCCTTAGAAGAAGATAGATTCCCACAATAGACTGACTGGCTGATTAATAATCCTAAACTAATACTGTAGAACCTCAGAGTTCACATACAGTGTTCATAACTCGGAAACATTCCGTAACTCTGAAATTATGACATCAAATTGGTGTCATTTGTAATAATACATATTTATTACAGTAATATAACCTAGGACTATTTTTGAAATGCAAATTTCCTAAATACTGTAACTGAATACAAACATACTAGTCTGCAGGTATTCAGCTACTACTTAGCTGTTTCAGGACTTCTCCTGCCATGAAGTTCAAAATAAATTTTAAGTTCTCCCAACTTTATTATTTTCCTTACTTTGAGCATGCCCACAACCCACAATAGTAGTTACTGCAACTGTTCTCTCTCCCCATTATCCTTCTTGAGGTTATTTTCCTTTTTGAAAGTAATGAAAGCAGATATAACATCCTTAAGATAATTTAAACAATTTTTCTTTCATTTTGGTGTTGGTTAATTGGTCAGTTCGTAACTCTGTTTCTTTCCTTCTGCAATGTCATCGAACAAACCGAGGCACAAGCAGAGGGAGAGAGAGCTGTTAGTAGTTAAACTCCTAATAATGTGCATTAACAAAAAAAACAAAAACAGTAATGTTAAATTAAATCTGAGCCGCTTGAAGCCTACTTTTCTGAAAGTTTCAGGTGGAACCCATTGGGATGAAACCAGGGGTAGTGTGAATGCATGGAACCCATTCCAGACAAGGGTGAAACCGGTTTTAGTGTGCAGTGTGGACAGGTCTTTAAAGTTTATTTTGTTGTTGAGCTGGTCAAACTTCTTTGTTTGAATAGAGGTTGTGGTTGTTGTTTCCCCCCCCTCCCCCCTTCCCACTTCATTTATTTATTTTATTTCACTCATTTTTTTTCCAATTGAAAATTACTGGATTTGTTGAGCCATTTTGAAGTCAATATTAGGTCATTATTGAGACATTAAGTCATAAGCGAGCGAGTTTTAGGCTGGAAATATCCCGTCTTGTTTCCCATATTTTAATCTAATTTTTTTTTTTAATGATCTATTCGATTTTCTTCTTATATGAAATCATAACCCTTTAAGTTAACATCACAATTTAAGACACATGTAGGCAACAATCATCCAACCCAACCCTAAGGATGTTAGTCCACTCCTATGATAAAACAATTAGCTTGAACAATCCAAATATATGGCATAGGATATTGTTAAATATATAACAGTTGGTCTGTCATAATGGCATTCACTTTGGAGTTTTATTATTAAGATTTTTGTGGGAGGGGATTTCTTGCACCTGAACAGACAGGGAACTTGGAGGTCTGACTGAAAGGGAATCAAAGATTCGATCTTGAGGAGTAGTAGCAGCAGCAGCAGAATACTGGTTGATGTCACTGGGATAGGGGTTTGAAAAAGACTTAGATTCACCTGATTGAAGCTCATTACTCTTGCTCTTGCTCATTAATGTTTCTGTCTCTGTTAATCTCTCACTGAAGACTGATAAGATATGGCTCGGAGATCTTTCCTCACTCCTGTACAGTTCCAGTAGTCTCTCACGCGCTCTGACCTCTAGGGTTGCCCGCAAGTTGGGGAATCTATTGAGGACACTGTTAAGGTCATCCCTCTCAAGGCAGAAGACAAAACATACTGTCGTAGCCATTATGCTACCTTGCCTTTTTTCGTTTAGTAAGAGGCTGATTTCTGTTACAGATAGAGTTCAAAATTGTTGAAGTGAAGGAGAAAAAATTAAAGGAGAGAAAAAAAGAAAAGAATAATTTGATGGATAAACAATTATAGGCTTTAAGTATACTCTCCATGCATAAATATAGATATAGTGTCCCAATTATTAATTAAGAACATAAACCATTTAAATTGATTGGGTTACAGGTAAATACAGGTCTTATTTACTGGCTGTGCAAAAGTGTTAATCAGAAATTAGCCATGAACTATATATTGAATTCTCTGTGGATACTATCCTCTCCTAATGATGTCATACATAATCCATACACAATGGTTTTTGGACTAAAGTTTATATTTACTATGGGGGTGGAACATTAATTAATTTTTTATTTGAGTAGCAATATAATGTTGGGAGGGGGTGGGGAAGGGGGAGAGAGAGAGAAATAGTGTCAGTCACCAGCCATCTCATATAAATTTCTTATATAAATGGAAACTGCAACGTTTTAGCTCGCTAAATGGTTGAATGAATTTTGACTTTGCAGAAATCACCCTTGGCCAATTTATTAACACAAAAATGTTTTCCAAAAGTGGCATACCTGGTGGGCAGGAGTGGATCCAATATTATTAAAGGTGGGGGGGGTGGGGGGGGGGGCAACAAAAACATTGATACTCTATGCAATGACAACTACATTGCTAATTGAGCATCTTCAAAATCGTTTTTTTTTTAAAACAACATTCTGTGTAGTTGTCACCTAGACAGTTCTTCTACTACTGTTTCTAAGGGTGACAATTCACCAAGTCAATTTAAACAGTGCATTAATTTGCCATACAAAAAAAATTTTTTTAAAGAGGAGGGGTGTAGCCCTTGGCCTCCCCCTAGATCCACCCCTGGTAGGAATAAAAAGAATTAAATTTTCCCCACAAAGTTTGTTTTTTTTTAAACATGGTCGAGTAGTTAAGGACAGGTCTCCCAAGTGGTTAAGGACAGGTCTCCCATGTGGTTAAGGACAGGTCTCCCAAGTGGTTAAGGACAGGTCTCCCAAGTGGTTAAGGACAGGTCTCCCAAGTGGTTAAGGACAGGTCTCCCAAGCTTAAAAAGGGGGTTCAATCCTACTGGGCTTTGGTTTTCCTCTTTTCTTTCTTCTTTTTTTCCCTTCCCTTCCTATTTTGTTCTTTAAGTCCTGATTAAAAAAAGGCATATTGGGTCAATCCTGGCCATTCCTCTTTCTGGTTCATATGTATGTTGGCTTGATGAAGTCAGGGACATAACAAAGAAACTGTATGAACCTAATGGTTGAGTTGTGTATTAACGGAGTTGTTATGTGATTTGTTATTAATACTTTTTAAATTTTTATGTATGTTGGGTGTGTGTGTGTCTGTGTGTCTGTTCAGGCTAAAATTGTAGAGCCAATATACCGAATAAGCTCAAACTTTCAGAGTGGACTCTTATGGACCAGGACCACATGAATATTTTGGCTGTATCTCACCAGGCCAAATCTCATCCTGTGGGCCTGTAAGGCACACAGAAAAGAAGCTAAATATGATATTTGGAGCCGGGGGTTGTGGGATCAAACCCCACTAGGGCCTTTCTTTTTTTTTTCTTCCCTTCCTTCCTTCGTTTCCCCTCTTCCTTTCCCCCTCCCCCCACCCACCTTCCTTTTCACTCTTCTTTATTCCCTAGTTGCCCTGCAGCACTGCACCAGTAGCCATTTCTTAGCTGGGATTTAAACTTATACTTTTAAATTGTTTGTTCATTTTGCTCAATAAGATCACAGAGAGGAAAAGAAAACTATTTTTTTAAAAATGATAACATGAGGTTTCATTCATTTCACTGATAGTTGCTAATCCTCAAAAAAAATCCATCCATGCACTCAATTTCTATGCATGAGTATGTTACAACAGACAGCTCTGAAACCAAAGCATCGTAGCATAAATATACTCATTATCCCCATCAGTCGGGGTTCTCCCATTATTGCCAATCTACTCTTACTGCTAATTGATGGGTGGTACAAATTTATACCCACAAAGAAGGTAGAAACAAATGAAGAGAAAGAGAGGACGAAAGAGTGGGGGGGGGGGGGGTAAGTGAAAGAAGAAAGATAAAGACGAGGAAAAAAGAAAAAAAATGATAAAAGTGTTGTTCAGAGAAGGAAAGTCCATCATTAACGACATAGACAAGGTAATGGGAAGGGTTTGTAAAAAGGGAAGCATCCACTCCGTGATCCTGATGGACCTGTGAGTGAAGAAGGTATTCCACCTTCAACTCCTCGCATCGCAATCTACACATTCCATCTACACATTCCATCTACACATTCCATCTACACATTCCATCTACATCTTCCAAATTTGGGTGAACTGGAAAATTCTATCTCCATCAGAGAAAAATATCTTCACACTTTTATCAAGGCAGCAATGATGACAGTGATAAGAATGCAGGCGCTATCTCTGAGCTATGCCAATACAATGAACCTAACTGACTGGCTGCTGCTGTAGCGTTTTAGATTGTCTGTGACAAGTGTGGGAGCTGGGTCCACAAATATTGTGTCTTTTATATACATAAAATCGTAAGTATTTCTATATACATGAGTTGGTGACCCTTTACCAATGGTAGCATAAAATGCATTATTCCTAGAAAATTGTATTTTTTTTTCCGCACAGTTTATCGACTATTATTGCCAAACCGCTCAACTAATTACAATGAAACTCCACAGGTATGATCCTTTCATGTGGTGAATGTTTGCCTCAATATTTTTATTGGAAAATTTTATTATACCTGTTGTAGGAGGGTTTTTTTTCTTTTTTTCTTTTCTATTGTGATTGTAAAGGATCATGAGTGGTAAAGAACAATAGGAGACACAATTACATTCAAGGCTACTGCTGGTAAAGGTGAGTATGTCAGAGACTGAAATTTCACTATGCCATCCAAGAGAAAGACAGAGATTGGCAGAAGGACATGGTCTGCTAAAAGGGTGAGGCAGTCCAGTTCAGCGGTAACTACTATGGGGGAGAGAGACCAAAACAACAAAGAAAACAAATTCTCTCCTGAAACCAGGTATACATCTAATGGTCTGCCTTTTCATTCCTGTTCATATTATTTATTAGAAAGCTAATGAGGAATGTTACAGCTACCAAATTCAATAATTCAAGAGCATAGATTTGATGGAAAATTGACACCTGTTTGGGATCATTTTTGACTTTTTTGATGATAAGTACTATAGAAATTTGCAAATGAGGAATGTTTCAGCTTATTTATAAATTGGTTCAGTTACAGTTAACATTTTCTGCCACTTAACAGGAGACAGGGGAAGCCAGGGACAGAGTAATGGAGCTACAAGCAAGAGGGAGAAATAGCGGATCAACAGTTTCAACAAATTGAATTGTGCAATCAGGTGTGGATAGGATGTCCTGTAATTTCGTTCCTCTGTGTGTGTGTGTGTGTGTGTGTGTGTGTGTGTGTGTGTGTGTGTGTGTGTGTGTGTGTGTGTGTGTGTGTGTGTGTGTGTGTGTGTGTGTGTGTGTGTGCGCGTGTGTGTGTGTGTATGTGTGAGTGTGTGTGTCAATTTTGTAGCAACAGAGTCAAGACTACTATCAAAAGAAACCAAACCTTATGCTGTGATGTGGTTTGTGGGAGAGGGAAGGGCAGTAGATGTTCATACTCTGAAATGGGAGCTTGCACAACTTTCTAATATTTAGTTTTGTTTTGATACATTATTCTTTAAATTCTCCACATATGTAGTCCCAGGCAATGCCATGTATATTTTTCTAGTTGTTAATAATACATCAGGTAGGCAGTATCTCTGTCCTAGGTAGTCTTGATGAAGGATCAAGCAGTTACATATGTACTCTAATTATTTTCTTATATTCATCTATTGTATTATTGTGAGTCATGCGCAAATGGAATTAAAATATTAAAAAAGGGGGAGGGGTGAGTTAGCAGCATTTAGGGCCGACACTCTATCGCTACTCGAATTGCCTTGATATGTTATGAAAATATATCCATCATGCCATAGTTATATACATACCTCCAAAGTAATCTCCATCCACCAATGTTTTAATGGGTTCTCCCTTGCGATTGATAACTTGTGCCTCTCCATGTTGAATGAAGTACATGGTAGTGCCGATGGTATTATAATTGATGATGAAGTCACCTTCCAGGAACACTTCAAAGGTGAACAAAGAAGTGATAGCATTGATAAAATTTTCATCTACACCTCTAAAAAGAGGCACCAGCTTGACAACATCTCGATAATGGAATTTGTTGATTTCCTGAGAATGGATTTTTAAACAAATATTGAAATATTGTCTTATATTAATATGATTGTCTGTCCATCTGTCACATTGCGCACTAAATTAAAACAAAAATTAGGTGTCCGCTAATGTTGTTGTGAGCAGCGACGGAACTTCACAAAAAAAATTTTCAGGAAGGAGGTTATATTCAGAATGAAGATATCTAGAGAGGAAGAACTGAGCAGCAGCAAGGGCTATGCTATCCAGGAGAAAGTTAGTCTTCTTCAGAGACCCCTTACCATATATATAATTTTAGCCATTTGGACAAAAAACAATTTATCTCCTAGACAACACTTTTCCTACACTACGAAAATAGTTTACGAAAGAAATTTATAATATTGCAGACTAAGAGGCAGCAATGGAGTCAGAGGCAGAGAGAAGCTGCAGCAATTCATATTATGGGGTGGCAAGGGAAATTATAGGGAAAGTTAGGGGCGAAGAAATCTTTCCAGTAAACACAGATAGATAGCTAAAACAGAAGTAGGCATTGGCTCAACTTACAACTTCAATGACATTATTTATCAATGTGGTTTTAGCCAACTTGGCTGCAAAGAGTAAAGTGGGTTGAGTATACATGTATATAAAAAATTAAGATACCCTAAGTACTGTGAGTAGTCCTCCTCTGCAGCTGGTTATCCGACCAACAAATTATTTATCTTTGCTTAATTTCTTTTTAATCTTTATCTCATTCTGTATTGATAGGCTGGTATTCCATTATTGCGTATTCAATCACTATCAGTCTAGACTGAACAATTTGGAATGATATTTTAATGTAGCTATATATCAAGAGAGCAGAAATTGGGGTCCATAAAGTAAAAAAAGAGAAAAAATAAGTCCACTCTCCATGTCAAAGAAGTTGGGGGAGTGTTAGGGAGCCCCCCCCCCCCCCCCCCCCGGCCTCTAAAATCATTTTTAAGGCTCCTTAATGACAGACGCATGGAACATTATATATCAAACAGTAAAAACGAACTTATGAATGATCCTACACTGACAATGTAGTATAAAAATATTACTTTCTATTAAATTAAAATGTGAATCATAGGAGTTTTGATTTATATTATTCCAGTAGATGTATATTTGGGCAAAGAAACCAACTTGAAACCCTTCCAATGCCCACTTTACTGAAGTGAAGAAAAACCTTGAATTGGGGTTCTACAGTGATTAAATTGACAAAAAGTGAAGAAAAACTTTGACAATTTTTTATTTGATTATGATTACAATAAATACATTACACAAACTGAATATGTTTCTTACTACACAAGGCTGAAGGCTGACTATAAAAAAAATGCTCATAGGGTGGGCTTTTCTCTAGTTGTTATTATTATCATAATTGTTTATCTGAGCATCATTTATTACAGCATAATTATATTCTATTATAATCTAGCCGTAGTCCTAGATATAGACTACCTTTAATTGCTGATTGCTCCAATATAAAATTTTAACCCACACACAAAAAAAAGAGAATGTGTGTTAACCTTTTCATTGGTTGCTGATATAAAAACAAGGTAAATGACTAAATGGCATATACTAGAAGACAAATGTGATAACTCATGAGCCATTACCTCTTCTAGTACATGTGATAATTCTTTGAGCGTGAATGCTTCGTTGAACAAGCGTCCATGAAACTTGTGGTAAAAATAGTCCCTGACCTTTACCCTCAGTTTATATGGAACTCTGTGGTACTTCATGTATTCTTCCACTAAACTCAGCTGGGATATACAATAAATAATCACACTAACAACAAAATTAATTATAAAAATGAAGAAAAAAGACAGTTTCAATACTCTATCTCTTTCTCACTCTCTCAAGAAATACCTTCTCACTGTAGAGTCTACTGGCAGAAGTTAAGGAGTAGATAAGACTGGTGATATGGCCTATAAACATGGCATACATTGTAGCTCCTAGCACCATACTGGTGATAGTGATCCAAATGTCAATGATTCCTCTGGGTGGTCTTTGCCCAAATCCAATGCACAACATGTGAGAATAAGCTTTGAATATAGCGTAGCTGTATTGAGTCCCTACAGTGGCATTCTGCCAACAATAGGAAAATTAGGAGGTATACATAAATTGAAGGCCATAAACATATTAGGGTTTCTTTTTCTGCGTATATATCTATATACCTGTAAATTGTTAAGAGCCACCCAGGAATCAGGTGGAAATCCCTCCAAAAATGCCACAAGGAACTGAATGCAGCCATTCCAATGACACACAAGTGCAACACCAAAGACAAAGTTAGCCATGTGTGATGCAGGCCACCATAGAGTAAAAAAATTCTGTATAATAATTCATGAAAATAATGTGGGCAAATATATTTCATCAAGATAAATTGTGCACAAAACTGTAACTCATTTTTGTATTGTATGGGGTTCATACCTCTTTCCACTTAGAGAACAGGTAAATGAACTTTATGAAACGAAGGAACTTAATCAGGACTAGCAGTTTTGAAACTGGTCGTAACAGTCTTACCACATCAGAATCATCAGAAAGTGAGTACAAGAGGAATGAAATGTAGTCATATGGGAGAAGGCAAATTATATCCACGATTAACCAACTCTTTATGTAATTCCATCTAATTGCTTTTATGTCAAGAACAATGTAATTGTTTTCAGTGATTATACCTGTCCAGAAAATGGTTACCACGTCCATTAGAAAAACAATATCAGTAATGATGGCATAAATGAGCCATCCAAGGTTAACCTCATGAAAAAATGAAAGAGAAACGGGAAGCAACATTGAATTAGCCAACAGAGCCACTAGAAGAATCATATCTCTGTAAAATCTGCATCGGAAACAGCATTATACATACATTATAGATGATCATTCCACCGGTTTATTATATATATTCCATCTCCAAATAACTGGGTTCACCACTATCCCTTAAATTAAACAATATCCAATGTTTACATTTTGAAATGGGGAACAATTAAAAATATGGAGTAACAACAACAGTTTAATCAGTTGATAATAATATAGTTGTAGAACAAAAAGAAACAAAGCCCATACTGAATTAGATCTGGCCAACTTCAACTGTGCTTGACCTTCAGTGTTTATGTATGTGTGTATGTTGTATGTGTACAAACCCATTTTGAAACTTGGGCTAAAAAACAAAACAACAAAATAAATGGAAAATGGCAAATGTGATAGTAAAAAAAGAAGAAGAAATTTAAACTTCCATACATTAAGAACTTTAAAAACCATGGCTTAATAGTTAAGGCACACTAGGTCTACCAAGTGGAAACTCCTGATTCGAACCTAGGACTGGGCTCTTTTTTCCCTCTCTTTCTTTCATCCCATCTCCTTTTTTCATTTCCTCCACCTCTCCCTCCTTCATTCTTTCCATCCATTCCTCCTCCCCTTTTTCATCCTTTGTTTCTTCTTCCCCCCTCCTCTTTATTCCCTTTCCTTTTTTTTCCTTTGCCTCATTTCCCCCCTTCTTTTCATTTCCCCCTTCTTCCTTTTCCCTCTTTTTCCTCTTCTTTCCTTCCTTCTCTTCTTCTTTCCATATTTTTTTCCTTCTTTTTTCTTTTAAACACCTTATAAAAATAGCTTGTCATGTTGATCTTACCAAGTATGGCTACACCTTTTCCTGGTCCATACATGGAGGGTATGTATGTATATTTGTGTGTGTGTCCACTTCACTGACAAGCAATAAATCTAATGAACTCGCTCATTTATATCTCACAATTTGGAAGTGGTTCACAGCTCCTAGCTTTGGGTGTTGATTATATATGAAAATCTATTATTTGTTTACCTGGGCAAAGCCAATACCTCTGCTTGTATACAGACAGACAGACAGACAGACAGACAGACAGACAGACAGACAGACAGACAGACAGACAGACAGACAGACAGACAGACAGACAGACAGACAGACAGACAGACAGACAGACAGACAGACAGACAGACAGACAGACAGACAGACAGACAGACAGACAGACAGACAGACAGACAGACAGACAGACAGCATTCTGCCTCTCACCAATATTGGAAAATTTAGCTTTGAATTTAATAACCAAACAGGAATGATTAAACCTAAAACATACTAGATTTAATGATTATTAAATTGGACTACAATTTTGATTACATGTCAAAAAACGTATAAATTATATATATAAAAGAGTGGGAAAATGAGTAGAGCTATGTCCACCCACCTCACTCTGCTACATGGGTGAATAATAAAGTGAGGAAGTTGAAGGCGTCTCACTTCTTCTTTCTGTATAGCGTTTCTACTACCTAATATTTTTAATGAATAAATACTATCCCACACCACAAATATATGACATGGACCACATATCCTTGAAACAGGGTAACTGTCAGTTTCTAAATCGTTGAAAAACTTCACTGCACGACTGGATTCTCTTTTGGTTCCCCCAAGCTGTTCTGACTCAGAACTTTCTTCTCCTAGTAATATAGGCGCTAATTCGGTTGAAATTATACTGGTAGAACTGAGAAGCTCTCCGCTTGTTCTACTGAGTGAGGGGTGAATCTGTCGTTTCTTCACTTCATGAGGTTGGTGACACATTTTTATTATTTTTTATTCTATCTAACAACACGCAACTAGTATGTGCGCATGCGGACCTGGTGTATATTTTGGGGTCACAAAATGACTTTGAAATGACCTTTATAGTATTTTTTTTTTTTTTTTTTCCTTTTTTTTTGGGGGGGGGGGGGGTTAGGCATGTAGTGTTGCCAGGTGTGGGGAAATTTCCCCAAAATGGGGTATTTTTTAAATATGGGGGTTTTCATGGCACTATGGGGGTTTTCATGGCACAGGATGACCTTTAACTTGTGAAAAACTATGAACTGTTGTTTTACAGTTCAGCTGATCTAATATTTTTCTTTTCTCTCTCTCTCTCTCTCTTTTCTTTCTCTTTTTCTCTCATGTTCCTAGCTAATGTAAGCTGATTGTTTTGGAGCTGCAGCTGGAGTATAAAAAAAGCATTGACTAAACTGCATGGAATGTTTTTGGTGAAAGAGTTCATCTAATTTTCCTGGGATTATTATTTGTTATTTTTACCAACAGTGTGATAGCTAACTGGAGTCTTAAAGTTACTTATTAATGGGCTGGTCAAACTTCCTCTTTCCAATAGGAAGGTCTCCATTAAGCTCATTGTTTTGGACCTGCAGCTGGAGTAAAAGATAAGCATTGACTAAACTTCACAGAATACTTTGATAAACGAGTTCATATAATTTTTTGGAATATTATTTGTCATATTTACCCACAGAGTGTGAAAGCTAGTGGTAGTCTTAAAGTTACTTTGTTGTTGGGCTGGTCAAACTTCCTCTTTCCAAGAGGAAGTTTGGTGGATTTACAGTCTCGTTCATATCCAAAAAGTTTCTGACAATTCAGGAATGAGTGGAAAAAGTTTGCCACAACTTCAAGGCTGGCTGATGGGGAATGAGAATCTGTTTGTTGCAAAGTATGTAAATTATCCCTTGGCTCACATCTCAGCCCTCTGAAGACACATGCAAAGGGGACAGAAGCACTTCAAGTTTAAAGAAAGTTTTGAGTAGCAGTACACCATCCCCCAAAGCATTCCCTGTCCAAAAGGAATGACTCAAAAGATGAAAAATAACAATCTGACTTGCAAATGACCTTACATAGCTATTGCATATCATTCTTCCTTCCTTGCTACATACGTCCCTCACTGATTTTATAGGAAAAGTTTGGAAAGGATGATGCTGTGACAATCCCCATCATATATTTGAAGGTGGGCCCTTCAGTGCGCAACTTCACATCCTAAATAGCACTTTTTTGGCTTATCGATTGACAAAATGAAACTGCGAGATTGTGTTCTATGCTTTACTCTATTCTCGTTCTGGTTCATCGCCAGTGCAACAGCTGGCAAAATATTGGATGAGACAGAAAGTTTTGATCTGAAACCATCTACGCAGGTCCAACACCAAAGTATTGAACTTGTAAGTGAACTGTTCCATCACCCCCTTCCCCCAACGCATTATACTGGCATACAGAATTCTTATAAGAAATCTTCTCTTATGTTCGGTAGACCAATGGAGTGAAGTGCGTTTTTACTTATACAGCTGTTGGAGGAACTAATGAGGTTAGTGTTAGCTTCATCACCTCTGACAATTTCTGTCTCCCACAGACTCACCCTTTACCAAATTGCAACACTACACCATACTAGTCTGGTGGCCTTGGTTTCCTTGAAAGGGTCTGGTGTCTGTCTCTATAAATTTGGTTCCCCCACCATTCATAGGGAAACATATTGCATGTGTATTAGAATGGATCCTGTGATTTTTTTGGGAGGGGGAAGGTAAATATCTTATTAAAGATTTCCTTTATGTATGTTTGTTTGTTTGTTGGTGGCATATGGACTCCTTCATTTCCCACAAAAATTTGTTATTTTTGGTACTAATAGCCTAGAAAATATCCAGTGAGTGTTCATGACTTGGTTTCAAAGCCAAGAAAGCTGTGTCCCACATGAAAAATGAAAAACGCCATTTGCAAACACGAATTAAATGGTGTGTGCTAATTTAAAAAGTGATTTCAATCCATTGCATTTGTTTACTTTTTTCCTGAAATATTTATCTAAACATTCCTGTGGGCATGCCCAGTTATTTTCGAGCATGCTTGTTGGCAGGGCCAGTGCAGTTGAAAGGACCACTCTCTCCTTACGTAAATATAACTAAGTAGTTCTAAAACTAAGCTGAGAACATACAAGAAAACACCAGAGAACATACCATAAGGTTAATTAAAAAAATCAACAGCCAGCAAAACAATATAACCACTGAAAGTCTATAAATTGATTCTATCGATTTTTTTAATGTTTATCCTTACTTACCAATAGCTTACAAGGTAAATTTAAAGAAGAGATGTGCTTTATGATACCCAACTTTGAGCAACAATTCCTACGCAGGAAGGCAAGGGAAGGCAGTTCAACCGGTGAGCTGGGCCAAGTGGAACCCTTCCTTTCAGGCACATATAATAGGGACTGTGCCAGCCACAAGATGGTGCTGCAAATTTTTGACCACTTGGGCTCCACTAGCCAGTACTGTATACAGATTCTGGGGTGCTTTTATGCCATTCTTCCACCCAAAAACATGCAAATTAACACATGTTTTTTCATCAAAATATAACTGTATTTAGATATTTGGCTTGTGTCAAATCCAGTGTCACTGGAGAGACGCCAAACAACAGACAGTATATCTGTACTTTTAGACTTCCTCAAGACCCAAATTAAATACAAAGTTATTTTCATGACCAAGGATCCATCAAGTCTACAAGATATATATATATATATGTATGTATATATATATATATATATATATATATATATATATATATTGTCATCTATGTAGACCTTTCAATGATAGCGTAAAAAAACAAAAACAAAAAACATTACGGTTGAATGACAGCACATATTCATAAATGTTATGTGTATGATCAGATGCATAAAAAAAAAGAAGAAATGTCCCAATACATCTTTGCCTCTAGCTATATGAGGGTCCCATGCTTCAGTCCAGTCAGACATCAACCTGGAATCAGTTGGCATCCATTCTAAATTGGACTATTTGGTCTAGTTCCAGTAGTGTCTAAGAGTATGACCAAACAAAAGCTATCTATAATGAATAAGTGGAACAACATTATTAGTTTGTCATTTTATCATAGTATCTGCACATCTAACACCAAAAATTTTCTCATTGTCATAAAGAATAACAATATTGCCACTGATGATGACATATATCAGGATATGAGTATGTGTATGTGCACAGATATTGTAATATATGGATTGGAAACGGTAAAGATTACATGAAACATCCATGTTACGCTATACCGCTATGCCAAATATTATGAGAATACTATCCGTACACTTAGAGGTGCAGTGACCTAAGTGGCTAAATTGGTAGTCCAGTCAGTAAATGCCATAGCCTGGCACTGTCTGGTGAGGGAATTTCTTGTAGGTATCAAACTAATAAATATAAACAATTATTTAGACATATCGTGGGATCAAAACCTCATCACTAAGCAACAAGTTGACTCAGAGAAGTAAAACCACACAAAAAAGACGGATTATTTTGACTCTTTTGGGATATAGCTATCAAAAAAGAACAACAAGCGTTTCAATTCTATTTTCACTAAACATCGCATTGAACTAAGAATATTGTAAGGGTACAAATGCCAGAAATGCCGCTTCAAGAACTTCCATGAATTTTCATTGGCTATGTACAAAAATATGATTAATCGAAGGGATTCTAAAAAAAAAAAAAAAAAAAAAAAAAAAGCTGGATGGGCTCACAACTAGCTCACAGCAATCTATGTAATATGGCAATAGTAGAACTGCCCATTTAAGATAGGTACATACACAACTAGATACGACTCAACCAAAATATTCATGTGCATGTGGTCCACAGGAGTCCACACACACACACACACACACACACACACACACACACACACACACACACACACACACACACACACACACACACACACACACACACACACACACACACACACACACACACCATTAGAATAAATCATGTGCAGATGTTTATTTCAGTCCGATAAATCTATGCTCACTCTTGAAATGATTTATTAAAGGAAAAATCCATGTCTATCCTTGTTTTATTTAAGCATGCTCAATACCAATATAGGTATCCAAGTACCATCAATCAGGGATGCTCTGTGTAATTTCTGGCTTATCTCAGTGAAACAAAGTCATCTTCATAGCAGATACTCCCTTCATCTATCCTAAAGCTGGCTTGTTATGAGGTCCTGAAAGTAGAGAATATCATTGTCTTTAGACTGTCCCATCTTACTCCTATGTGAACCTCATCTGCTATATTGTGTACTAGATTTGTCTTTTGCTTTTGTGTAAACATAAACAATTCTACTTCCCAATAACTTGTAATTATAATTTAGTACTTGCTATTTGAAAAAAGTGCATTTCATGATTCTCTGTGACATTTATAATGCTTAATGGTCATGTGATATATACGCTCATATATCTCTGTTTTATTCCACTGTTTATTGCACACAGAGTGAGGAAAGTGAACCGTTTACCAATTTTCTAAATGTTAGAAGTTGATACTCAGATTTCAATTCACATGGGCAGAAGAATGACTCCAGATTATTGTTATTGTTCTTTTAATGCATCCACTGGATCAAATCTTGACATTGGAGTGATAACAACTGCTATATCAGTAAAGCATCTTACACTTATGAGGCAAGGTGCTTCATTCTATCTTCTTATATATTCATATACACATGTGCATTTGTGCGCGCGCGCGCGCGCGCGCACACACACACACACACACACACACACACACACACACACACACACACACACACACACACACACATACAAACATGCACACACATACAAACACACACACACAACACACGCATGCACATACACACTTATATACATAGGAATGGTCTATTAATATCAAGAGGACAAAGAAAAAGTTATACGCTTGTACCGTTGAAAGGTTAGCTAAATATACTAGAATTTTATCCTCTGGTATGTTCTGATTTCTACTCTCTATACTTGCAGACCGGACAAACTCTCCTACCTCTACTTTATGAACTTTGCCCTGTCAGTATTGGAACATGATGTCTTGAAAGCTGAAGTCTTTGTAAGTGTAGTTCTCATTCACAGTAAACACTCCTCATCGGGTGGTGTTGCGAATCCAGTGTGTGACTTTAAAACCAAAGTACCAGACACTTCAAGAAGCTGGTCGTCTCCCACTTATTTAAATTTTTTATTCAGTATATGCATATGGTTGCAGATGAAGGTTCTGTAGTCTACAGCCACCTCTTCTAGTTACTTTGGAAACAGCAACCCCTTTTCTACATATACACTGAGTACCTATAGATATTATGATTCAAGTGCATATGTTGCTCTGTAAGGATCAACTCTTCAAATTAAATTAATTCTGGGGTAGTGTATGTCTTGGAAATTGTTGAGTGGTAGAATTAAACTTTGCCTTTGGACAGCAACTCTTAATCCCCGCATGTATTCTGTGTACCAATAAATAGTATGGTTCAAGTGTATCTGTATTAACTCTGTATGGATGATCCAGTTGAGCACCTTTGCCTTACATTTCAAACTACAAGTTTAAATTTGTGTCCCCTGTTAAAATTTGTTAGGATAATTCAGGAGCGTTGCTTCAAGATGAAGAGTACGTCATCACAGAAGACCTCAAGTCAGGTAGGATGTGATGTGGCATTATTATCACAGCAGTGATGACGGTGGTGACAATGATGATGTATCTTACATTTTGTGCAGTGCAAGACAAACAAGGAGGCTTCAAGTCCAATTTGTCCCAAGCAACAGTAACTGTCAGAGTTCCAAAGAAGAATTAGAATAGTGAAAGCACCAATATTGTTCCAATATGCCCATGCTGTGTCATGTAGAATGATGCTAGTTTGGTATTGTATGTTCCCACCAAAGGTGTTGGTTAGCATGGATGTGACATAGATAAGTGTCCACCAATGTCAGAATGTAGCCCTTTAAAGTCTGTGTCTATATCAATGTTGAACGAAAGGGTGAGTTTGTCTGTCAGGTGTCACTGGCCATTGCACAAATATGCTACTAAAAATTGTTTTGCCTATTATTCCATTTTAAAATTTTACTAAGTTCTAAGTAATATTCAGGAAATAAAAAAAGCCTGCTATTCTATAATTGCCAACATAAAGTATTGAGTTCAGTTCCATTTCATGCAAGTATTCATTATATTGTACCAACTGAAACACAATTGATACTTCAATAGTCTTCCAGAGACAGCCTCTGTTAAGTTACTAAATGAGTTCGTGAGAAGAAAAAGGATTTCTCTGCAGCTGCTGAAGATGGCTACATCAAGCGTTAGCTGGCACACATCAGTATGTGCATTAGTCAACAATTTAACATGACATTGCCTACTATTCTAAAATATTCACCTGTTATTGCAATTATGCTGAACCACACCTATTATTCCAAAAGCAATGCCAGCATATTCAGGCAATGGTAAGTTGTCACTGTCAGTCTAATTCTATACTATATAATTAAATTTAATTAAAATTATTTTTATTTTCCTATAAAAGGAAATGATCTGTCTTGAAGTCCAAGGGGCAATGGGAAAAAAATAATTAATTTTTCCTCTTCACCACCAAGCATAGAATCATTTGTGATATTTTGAAAACTGAATCACAATTTTTTTCAGTAACTAGTTCCATTATTTTAGTTGTGATTATGGACACTTTCTTTCTCGTGGGGGCACAATTTTCCTGATATCCAAGTTAGAATGAAAAGTAATCCCAGTAACAAGGAAATCCAGTTATTGGAAGTCACTATCCCTTTTAATTCCCCTTTGGTGATAAAGAGAGCTACCAACTAGTGCTCAATGATTTGAAGGCTAGAAGGGTTAAATGCTCACTGCCAACCTTAGAAGTTGGAGCCCTTGGTCACACATTACCACAGACCCTTGCAGGATTCAGACAGTTTTGCCTGAGATATCCAAATATCAAACCCAGTATCTCTTTGATGAGGCTGGAAAAATTTCAAATTACTTACTCCCAAATGATATTCAGAGCTAGAGAAGAACTTGGGAGTGGCCAGCCAATGGCCAGTTAGTTGCCCCACACTAGCATCACACACTGTTAATTAATTAAAACATAGCTATATCCTAGCTAGTTTTATCATGATGTTTGTTTTTTTTTTTGTGTGGTTGTTTTTTTTTGTTGTTTTTCTCTCCTGGCCAAGCCCTGTAGGACCACATCCTAGACACAGATATCTTGTTGACCTAGGACATCTGTTATTGCTGCACTTAGAAATAAAAGTTGGTTTTTCTCCCTAATAAACTTATGCTACCACTAGCTGGTCCTTCAGAACAAAACCACTTCTAGATTAGTTTGTGGTCAGATAGTTTAAGTATTATCGAACCATTTTACTGGATTGCTTCAAAAGCATTCTGAAATAAAATATAATTAAAAACTTTTCCTGGGTCCCCCCCCCCCCCATTATATGCTTGCACCGGCTCTATTAAGCCCCTCCCAAGTAAGACACCTCCAGGACAAGACAAACTATTTGACTAGGTCCATATTGGCACACACACACACACACACACACGCTAGGAGGCAGTTTTCCTGAGTTATGAAATCATCTAAATTGCTTGTTATATTATGTAGGGATTTATTATATTATAAATTATATTATTATATATTTATTATTATATTTATTATATTAATGGGATGGGATATTAACATGTATATCAATTTGAAAGAACAAGAGGAAAATAAAAAATGGAGGGTGAAATGGGAAATAAAGGACTAAAGCACAGTCCAGGATACAAATCTCAGACTTCAAGTTAGGGAGACCTGTGCCTTTTTAATTGATTAGCCATGGTTTCTTAGGCTATGTTTTGTACAGGGTAACACTTGAACCTGTACACATACTACAGGGTAACACTTGAACCTGTACACATACTACAGGGTAACACTTGATTTCTCACAGAGCATTCCGTAAGATAAAACTCAATCTATGCACTCCCATTGCTACCCTAAATAGACTAATAAAAAAAAAAGGTAGTGATTTGAGTTTCCGTTTGGGAGTATTACTTTGGACAGACACTTGCAAACTACAGCAGTCCCTCATTTTGAGAGCCCTCCATTGGAAGACCACCTCCTTTGAGAGACCACATTTTTCATTCAAGACATTGTATTTACTGCATAAACTTACTCTTTGTAAGACCACCACTTTTGTAAGACCGATTTTTGTCGGATTTAAGGGTGGTCGCTCAAAAGAGGGATTATTGTGAGTGGGAGACATATAACTGATATAAATAGATACCAATATTTGTTTGTCAAATTCCCTCTTGTAATATAATGCAAGTTGAGACAGTAGAAGAAGATAATATCCATATAACTTCATTTACTACATTAAAAAAAAGTAAATATTGTTATGACAGATAAAAGGAGGGGGGGGGTGGGGAAGGTCCCTAAAAGCATCTGGAGCATCCTTCAGGGATTATGCCTTCTTAAGTTTGAGGTTCTCGTACTTAGAGTGGCTTCGATACCAGAGGAAGAGCGGGAGGAGAACAGTGTTCGCACCCATAGCTGCAAATGCTAGCCAATCCATCTGTTAATAGACACCACAGAATACAATGTCATCAACTTCTCACGACACCCACAACACAGGTGGAGAAGGGAAAAAAAAGAAGAAAAAAAAGACATTGAGAATAAAAGAAAAAACAAAACAAAAAACACCTGGAACAGAAAGAGAATGGGAAAAGATTGAAGATGGAATGGAAAGAAACTAGGAATGAACAGGAAATACTAAAAATGGAATGGAAATAAACTGAGAATGGAATGTGACTGCATACAATATTGTTCAGCCAGATTCACACTGCATAGTGGTGCAACATTTCTTTTATCAGACTGTTGATCGCACTTACCACATGAGCCTCGTGTTTACGGGAGAAGACATCATATGACTCTATTTGGACAACACCAGGAGCACTGCTAAAGCCAGTCTGCAAGTGGTTGACACCACAAACAACATTTGCACTGTCAGGGTTACATATAAATAGTAGGAAGTCAGTGAATTTAGTTGATTGGCCATCACACTGGGCCATGGTTGATTGGAGCTAATTGAGGCTAATTAAAAGAATAATAACAAGAGCTCTCATGGAGCAAGGAGATTATTCAGTGAAAAAGAAAGTATTGTGTGCATCTTCCTCAGCTGCTACCAACTGATATGAACTGGTCAACTAACTTACCAAGACTTTGTTTTCGGGCGATTGGTACGTAATTTTGGCCCACGACACATTGAAGAAGCCAGCAGTCAGAGGCTTCAGAATCACGATATGGGTGACGTTGGTGTTGCTAGATAGATTCATCCCCACAGGAAGTCAAGGAATAATGTTATATGTTCCTACTATAAACAACCTCAAGGATATTTTCAATGGAGGACATGACTAGCCAAAAATTTGTGTCACACAAAGAGTTGGATAAATACAACTCAATTTCAGTGAGTGTGTATCATCATGGAATTGAGCTCCAAATTCCCAGGATCAAGTGGAAGATCCAAGACCACTGTACAATGCTCACTACCAATTCCCTGAGGTGTGTGTGTGTGTGTGTGTGTGTGTGTGTGTGTGTGTGTGTGTGTGTGTGTGTGTGTGTGTGTGTGTGTGTGTGCAAAATTATGAGGGAATATAGTGACTGAAGGTAGCAGTACAAAGAAAGGATACGTATTTACTCTGTCCCATCTGATGGTCAGGAGCCCCTCAGTGTTCACAAACTCTTTCGTGGGAAAGCTCTCGTCAATCAGAGTCACAGACTGAGCAACACTAGGGGTAATAAAACAGAGCACATATGATAATAAAGAGCATGCAACACGATATGCAATGTTCTTTCTGTTGATTGCTCACACATTCCATTGTTTGTTCATTTGTCATTGTCCCATGTATTGTGAAGCCCTCTCCCCTCAACGAATGTGCAGCTAGAGAGCACCATCTCATAATGACATTGTGAATACCTTCTACGCTAACTTGAAGTGATCTTCGGGGGAAGGACAACACTAACCACATGCCTTAGTGTGCTGTGCTATGTTGCTAGCCACACCTCAAAAACGCAAGCACAGAAAACTGACTAAACAGTTGTTTTTTTAGTTGCACATGCCCGGATATAGATATACCAAATAAATAGTAACTGTTGAATACATCAGAGTCTGTTACTATTGTAATGTAGCTACACATACAGATAAAGAATCTGGATTGTGAGAGCTTCATAAGTCTGCAGCTCCATGCAGGCAGTGAAATCAAGATTTTGAGCACTAGGACATGTTATTACTGGTGTGGATTAATCTATACTCCAATGTGGACTATGCTGATCATTACTTCTCCAGCAGTCGTCAACTGTCTGTCTGTCGTATGATTTCAACTGAATGGTATTTAATGCTCTGTGGGTTACCACTAAAGACAAAATAAACTTAGCAGCTGGTGATGGGCGCCAAATTGCTCCAATCATTTCTGCGCATGTGCAGCCTAGTATTTTATTGTGGTGTATAGTAGTGAAAGTAACCTCAACCAACTTGTCCCTTCCACACCCACATCATCTGTGGTAGTTAGCTCACAGCCTCATACATATTGGAAGGGGGGGGGGGATTTATATATATATATATATCACTCTCACACACACACACACACACACACACACACACACACACACACACACACACACACACACACACACACACACACACACACACAAGGACTCTACCAAAGACAAAATGAAACACTCCCCATCCCTCAAAATCTATTTTTGTTCTGTTCATCAGCATCATCTTCAGACAAACTTACGGACTCAATGGCTGTGAAAGGTTAGTTCCTAACTTTGCAATCATCTCTCAGTATGTGAGCAGATAACTAGTGCATATTGCTAAGTATGGAACTCTTGTCATATCATAGAGCATTATTAACTAAAGGAGAGTCCCAATCTTTCATTTGCAGGATAATGCAGTGCATTTTGGGAAGCTGGCAACTAAAAAAAAAAAAGCCACTTAACAATAAAAATGACAATAACTATTCCATGATATTGTAACTTTACATGAATAACTTTTGTTGTGACTAGGATATGCTAGCACATGCCAACATTGTTGTGCCTGTGTGTGAGGTAGATGAATTGAATAAGAAAAGCAAGAAACCATCTCACCTAACCAACCTTCCTCATGAAGTCTCCAAGGAGTTTAGTATGTCCTCCTACTGACTATGCTATAACCAGCACAAGTTCTACGATCATAGGTAAAGTTTATAGACCACTCAATAAAACTATTGCTTCAAGAACTAAAGAACTGAAGAACTGGGCAGTTAGTTATCTTCAGGCTTCCCCCCCCCCCCCCCCCCCCAGCTCACTGCTCAAGAGAAGCCCTTCACCTCCTAGTCCAGTCTGAGAATTGAAGCCATGAAGATTGCACCAAACCAGACATAACTATTGATGTGTCAAAATAGAAACACCAACAGACACCTAAATGTCACTCTAGTTTGAACAAACAAATAACAATGGCATTGTCTGCTAAGTAAACTACTGGCTGCCTCTTCTGGTCGGGCATAATGGACATTATATGTCTGTACACCATGTGAATGGTTCCTTTAGTCAAGGAGTCACAGGGCGTGGGGATATCACCAGATAACTAACAAGTGTACGAGTGTCAGGAGAAGCTAATCCACTACAAAACTTCATGATTGAAGGACTCTGTACTCTCAGATACTTGAGTCACTAGACTGCATGCAACACCATGGGGCATGAAAGATCCAAGAATAAGAAAATATGGACACTATAAGGATGTTCCAACCAACCAAGACCACGACACAAGATGTAGTAAATATTTGCCATCAACCACGATGTCAATGATACCCCACAAGGGCTTCTAGACTCATTAAAACTTGTATTTCCTCCAAAGCTTACTCAGATGATTATCACTATCACTTCTCCTTTTCTTCTTCTTGTTTTTCCTTTCAGAAGTGTTTAAATGCAATAGATAATAAATCAAGAGTGAATACAGTAATCCTCATGACAATCTTGTGCATTGATGTTGGGAGGGAGTGTATGTGTGAGCACCAAAACCTAATGGGAAACTGCATCCATTTAGTTGTTGGTAGTCCATCTACTGCTGTAAGTTCATTGTTTATCTGTGGTAAGCAACTATTAATTTATGTAGATCCCTTTTGTTATTGTCTTATCAAAATTGGGCCATTTTTTTAATAAAAATTTAAACATAAGTGTTTGGTTAACCAACAAATTACATTGAAAATCATACCGTTTTAACAGATTAAGGCTAACCAGAACACAAGTTAAACTTCAGGATAAAATAGACAATAAAATCCATTTATTATAAGAACACACTACTGTCATGATTAAAAATTATTAGTCAAGTCAGTTGTTGCATTGGATGGTACCCAGCGTCTCTATGCCGACCTAGGATCTATTATATTTAGGATTTGCTTAATTAGAAGAGTTTCGACTGTGACCCTATGTTGTTGAGAGGAGATGGAGTTGGGAGCTCAGCAAAGGCTCATGTGATGGTACCAAACTGACCATACCAAAGTTTCATTACTCCTGAAACATGCAAGTGTGAATCTATTTAGATGAGCACAGAGTTATTCAAATTTGAGTTAGAGGAAAGGCATTGCAGGGGAAACAGGATGCAAATGAGGAAGCTAAACATTCTAATTCCCCCTTGGGGCATTCAGTACCAGAAGTCAACTCATAGGAAGTTACTTACACCTGAATTCACTCAAAAACAAAAACTCTTCTCTTCTCAAAACATACAAAGATGAACCATAAAATAAAATTTCAAAAAAATTAAAAAAAAAAAAAAAATCAGTTCAGCTGTTTTCTTCACAACCACAATAACAGTAAACAGTTTAAACTTCAGTTCAGTTTGGTGGTTATAACATGTCCAGGTTAATACTTTGATATACACTTAATAGAGCTGAACTACACTGTATATACCCCAATACTAGTTGATCATAGAGGTTACACCAGGTGACTTTAAAATATGCCAATACTAGTGATTTGGTGGGGACATGGAGACACCATGGAGAACTTGGGGTGGTCCTGTTATTTGGGGACACTTGGCAACTGTGAATGTGGGGAACCCTTATTGTAGCTCACCTTGTACCAATGTTGTAGAGTGTGTACTGAACGGTTAGATCCTTCCCTTCTACCACATGTTCATTTAAGATTGTCTTGGACACTAGCAGGTGAGGAGTTGAGGATGCCAAAGAGAAGACCAGGGTCACACACAAAAGTAGCTAAAAAAGACAGGAGAATGAAAGAACCCTAATACTGGTGTTCAGGAGATACTATATTTTTCTGAACCACTAGAGAATAGAACGGGGAACACACCGGTAATTTCAACGTCCACGCCATCGGTTGTAAGGAGTTCAAGAAGGCAATAGGAGATTTTACTTTCACACGTGAAGAGGGATTGCTAGGCGACCTTTGACCCTCCTATTTCGTTGGCATTCTTTGTTAGGAAAATGTCCTCCAACAATTCTGTTGCGGTTAATAGAATGGGGGTAAATACGGACAGTCCGGGGAGTAACATGGAGATACTGCGTGAAATCAGTGAACTAAAAGAGTCTTTGAGGCTAGAGAAAAGCAAAAAAAGAGATATAGAATGTGAGTTGTATTTTCAACAGCGGTGAGCCCAGCTGTTCTCTGAACTCCAGCGAAATTGAAGTTGCATTTGTTGTCTTGCATGTCCAATCAGTAACCTCAGCGGTGAAAGATGAAGAAGAGATGGCCCTAGTCTGCAACATGAAATCCCGCAGAGTTCTGAAAGGTCATAGAGGGAAACTCTTGCATTTTGATTGGTCAATGGACAAGAATCATGTGATGACAGCTGGGCAGGTGTGTGAGCATCTATCTATCTCTAGGTGTATGTACAAGATGATTGTGTTTGAGGATGCATGAAAGGAATGCCTGCCTCACTTATAGTGGCAGAAGTTGTCAATATGAGCAAGGGAGAATTGGTGAAGACCGGCCACATGATCTCTGTAGCAACAGTTTTATTTAACATTGTTGTTTGTGTTAGGTTAATGCCTGTAATATCTTATCATAAATTTACCTTAGGCATCTTTGTTTATTTATTTATTTGTAGCATATGGACTCTTTCAGTTCCCAATAAAATTTGTTAACTTTGGTACAAATGGCTGAGAAAATATCCAGCAAGTGTTCTTAGCTTGGTTTCAAAGCCAATAAAGCTGTGTCCTACCCCATGAATAGTGCTATAGTAATAATGAAGACCACAATTTGCAAATGGTGTTTCCTAATTTAAAAAACCTATTTTAATCTATAGAATTTGTTTACTTTTTTCCAGAACTAATTATCTGAGCTTTGTGTTGGTATGGCCAGTTATTTTCTGATCATGTTTGTTGACAAGGCTAGTGCAATTGGAAGGACTGGTCTGGAGGGCCACCCCTTTCTTGTAAGGTTCTGGTGTCTGCAGCAACAAAATCTGTCCCATTGGAATGCATTAACAGCGGTTTGGTTGGATCCTTATGGGAGGAAGGGTGCACTACAGCAATGAAAGTTGAACCAATGGAATGCATTAACATGTTTTGGTTGGACCCTTACAGGAAAGGGTGGCCTGACAGCAAAGAAATCTATACCAATGGAATGCATTAACAACGTTCCCAGATGGTTGTATATTTGCACAAATTAATTCGGAAACAATTTGAGAAAAATTGTGAGCCCTCCAGATTCTCATAACGAAATGTTTTACCCCAAAATTAAAAACAACACAGGAGTCATTTTCGATATACACTAGTTTGGTTCCCCCAGAATCTACAGGAATGGGACCAAAAATGTGGCTTAGGACACAAGACCCTTCCATGGAAGGGGTGGGGACAGACTATTGGAAGGACTAATGGAGCTTATAAACTTTGAAAATTTCCTCCTTGCCTAAATATAAGTGAAAGTAACTAGGTAAATTTTTTTAAAAATATTAATAACAAAAATCAATAGTAATTCTATTGATTTTGTTTACTTATTCTTACTTAGGTACAGCATGTAAGGTTCTCAAATCAAGTCAAAAACATCTACATGGTAAATTTAAGCCAGCTATAAAAAAAGGGCCCAAATAAAAACAACAAATACTTCCATTAATATATCTAAAGAAATAATAAACACCCTAAGGGTAGGGTACAAACTACAACAACACTGCCTAAACTAACATTAAAATCTTTATATATAATCTGCTTGTGTATATGTGCCCCTGTACACTTCTTCAATTTCAAAACAGAGTAGTGTGGTTAGTAAATTTTGACCAGGCTCATTCTGGGTATATTAGCAAAAGCTATTTCAGGCTGATTAATGAGCAGCTGCATTAGAGCAGGGATAGGTGTATTGAGCTGGGTTTGGAGCAGCTGTAGCGCAAAGCCCTAAGGAAAGAACAGGTTGTGCAGCTGCTCTTGGCAACATTTGGAGTGTGTTACACAGAATTTGTTAGTAAAAAAATTAAATTTTAAAAAATAAAATTAGATTATAATTTATTTTATGAGAATAATGGTTACAAAATGCAACTAAACAAGGAACAAAGATGAGGAGGGACCTTGGGTTTGCCTGCCAAAGGAGGAAATATTTGGCACCCAAAAGGGGGGAGGTCAGACTGTAGTAAAGTGGCAGTGTTTCATACAGGATTTTTTGGTGGGGGGGTGGGGGGGAGAGGTTCAAGAAATAATTGTTACACTTCTAAATTCATACTAATTAAAAGTAGCCATAAAGTGACTGAGCTGTCCACTACAAGCACTACTAAAAGCATGCAGGATTTTTTGGTGGGGGGGTGGGGGGGTGGGGGGGAGAGGTTCAAGAAATAATTGTTACACTTCTAAATTCATACTAATTAAAAGTAGCCATAAAGTGACTGAGCTGTCCACTACAAGCACTACTAAAAGCATGCTCTAGATCGATGTTTGTGAGTGACCATTTCCTGAAAGAAATGTAATGGATGAAATTATGAAAAATTCTCCAAGAAATCGTTCCCTAGAACTGCCATTCTTGAAGTTGATAGCTCATTTCAGAGTGGCCAGAGTTCTGTAAGTCCCAACTGAAAGAAAAAGAATTTTGCTCAAATCTGCAAAAGCCAACAAAAAAATTCTTTTCATGAATTATTGGAAACCATGCTGTTATCAAATGCCTACAGTGGAATTTTTATATTCAGGTCCAGATCTTACTGGCACTTCTATTTTCCCAAAAGAAAATGATGAAGAGAAGGATCAGAAATCAATAGTCTAATAAAAAAAATTTGGCACATACCATGAGAATCTCTATAAGGGTCAAGACTTAAGAGATTAACTTTACAAATTTTTGACATTTTCAATGGAAAAAAACAGCAAAATTAGCTCCATTTAATATATTTAGTGGATTTGTTGAATTGTTTGGGATAAGTTTAGGGTGGGGAGAGGGGAGATCTGAGTTTTTTTTTTTTTGGGGGGGGGGGGGGGGGGGGGGTGGACATCTCAGGGCTCCCCTACCCCTGTATGAAGCACTGAGTGGGATCTTAATTGGATGAACCAGTTTCATTGGACAACTCTCTATGGCTGCATCAAGGGTTGCTACCCCACCTCATCTCGACACAACCATCAACAGATCCTCTAATTGAAAAATAAGAAATGTTGTTCCCCTTGAAATTCTTAATAATTTTAGAATTATTTTTTGATCTATAGAAAATTAAGATTAAAAAAAATAGATGAACATTCTAACCTTGCAGGGGAAGCTGCAAATGGTCCTCTAGTACTATCAAATAGCTACTACAACGGTTCATGTATCATAAAACCATAGCGAAGTTGCCTTTTTCATTTTTTTTCAGTTCTATATTTTCAAAACTACACTTTTTTAATATATATATATATATATATATATATTAAGGTAAATTTTTTCATGAAAAAGAAAAAAATAAAGTAAGGTATGAAATCTAAGCTTATACAAAAGTATATATTATATAAGGATTGAATGAACGAGACAACCTCCTCAACAAGCATCATTATTTTGATGAAAGTGTAAATTTGTAGGTCTTAATCTTGTGTGTATAGCATGCTCTGTAATGATGCTGATGCCCTTCAGATACTTTAATGACAGTATGAATAAACAGATACAGAACCATCCACACTGCTTCGGATCAGGATCTGCCAGATTAAGGACTACTAACTGATCTTTTGGTTAGTTTGTCTGTGACACTTTCAGTGATCTTTCGGTTATTTATAACTGCATGTTTATGATGTAAGCCTTTGAAATAGGAAACACTACACCATTGCCTCTTCAGTGAGTGTTAAAACATCAAAACAAATGTACTCAAACAAGCTTTAAAATTTTTAACAATAGGATATTGTTATTTGAGTGTCCATCTGGTGTACTATATCCTATAATCATTTGTGGGGCTTTCTCATGTCTGCTAACTCCCTCTTATCTCTCACACGGCAGACCTGTCCTTCTAGGGGAGGTTTGTGCTCCTAAAAGAGACTTGTGGTTGTATTAGAGCTGTGTAGTTCCTCATAGCACCTGTTTCATCCAAGGCTTGTGAGTAGCAATAGAAGTTGTTACCCATCAGGGCCTCCCTCTTACGCCAACTCTGTATTTCCCATCAAGTTTGCAGAGTCAACCCCTGCAGGCACTGGAGCTATTCTGCCCCCACATGACACTTTGAATAGTACCAGCAAACTCTCACACCTAATATAATTGTCTTAATTGAAATATGTTGTAACATGCATAATAAAATAATTACTATTTCTTCAATTTTGGAATGGACAAAGTTTATGCCAACTGCACAAGACAATGGACTGGTGTGGTACTTATGAGTAATGGGGGCACATGAATTAGTGCTGATTGGATGAGATGAATTGTTAGAGGCATTTAATTCTGTGGTATTCCAAGTGGTCATACAATTATTTCCGATTTACTTCCTGCACTCTTCAGCTGTCAATCCTTACCTACAATTAGAGCAATCACACTTGCCAGTGTAGTAATGGTGGTACTAGCCAGGGAGCTGTGGGCCAATGTGTTAGTGAGACAAAGCTTGTTTGCAATATCTTCCCAATATCTTAAATCCAAACCTTTGTGGATAAATTACACTGTACTGATAAATATTCCACACATATTAGCACCCAGGTGTGCGCACACACACACACACACACACACACACACACACACACACACACACACACACACACACACTTATATATTTTTGTGCCGTCCCTTTTTGCAATTGCCCATGCCTCATGACGAAAGCATTCAGAGCACAAACATTGTAGTTGGAAGAAACTTTTTCTCGGCAGCACAGTTCTGACATGATTGCTATGAAAATAGTTATAACCTTTCAAATATGCATATGTACACATAATGCACAGCTATCCTGTCAAGTTAGAGATATTTCCCATTTTTCTTGTTGACTCACGTGTAGGACGGTTTTGCATGCATCTGGAATGCTTTCACTGGACTGAAGGAGATATCAATTCAGACGACCATCCCCGGGGTTACAGCGTGCTCCTACGCCCCCTCGACCACCATTGTGGCCTGCGGGTAAGCATGATGAGACAATAAGTGGTGTTGGTTCGTTATTTGGGTGACCACATCCTAATGGAGTGGCAAGATGGGGGGACGGTGTGGTTCAGGTGTGTTTGGTTCTGATCCCAGATAATCTTTTCAAAGTTTAAAATGTTTATATTAATGAGGAACTTTCCATTCACTTCTTTCCTTGTAAATAGTATTGTTATTCTACAGGTATTGTGAGTAACCAGCTAGCTTTCCTTTGCTCAGAGACAGTCATAAGTGGGTCCCACACTATGCTGCTCAGGGTGCAGTACTGTGGAGTTCCTGGTTCAGCCTTACCTTGTAGGTGGACTTGGACTGCATTTTAACATTTGTTATCCTTTGTTTGCCTCTGATCGTGTGCATATGATTGTGACCAGTGAACTCACTCACTCACTCACTCACTCACTCACTCACTCACTCACTCACTCACTCACTCACTCACTCACTCACTCACTCACTCACTCACTCACTCACTCACTCACTCACTCACTCACTCACTCACTCACTCACTCACTCACTCACTCACTCACTCACTCACTCACTCACTCCAGTTGTGTTGATGTGTTGCAGTGGTCTGGACAACCAGTGCTCCATCTACCAGCTCAACCGCAAGAATAGTGTGGAGGACAGAGTGACTCGTATCAGCCATCCCTCCACGGTCATCGCCCAACACGCCAAATATGTAACTCAGTGTGCCTTCTTCGGCTCAGACCAGCAGCTGCTCACCTGTAGCGCCGACACAACCTGTGCTCTGTGGGACCTGGAAATGTCCAATCCTGTGCAAACTTTCAAGGGACACAAGAAGGAAGTCCTTGGGTGTGTTCTCAGAAAATACTTTTTATTCTGTGTTGACAGTTTTCACGTCCCTTTTTTCAATTTTTTCAATTTTTTTTCAAATTATTTCTTTCACAGCTTGTCACTGCATCCAAAGGATCCATGCTCAATTTTTGCATCTAGTGTGAGTAAAATTTACTCCTTTTTTTGTTGGTATGTTGCTGTGTTATTTTTTTGTTTGTTGTTGTTGTTGTTTTATGCTTCCATGTATTTGAGAATGTATGTTTTGTGTGTGTGGTTGTTTGTGTTATTGGTTATCAGAGCATTGATCGGTCGACTCGCATTTGGGATGTGAGGACAGGTCGCTGTGAGATAAAATTTGATGCGCAGGATGCTGAAATAAATGCCGTCAAGTTCTTTCCTGATGGAGAGGCAGTTGCTTCAGCTGGCAGTGATGGGATTGTGAGTGTAGGGTGGGGAAACTGAGAGAGACTGAAGACTAAGGGATCCCTCCCTCCCTCCACCCTTGCCCTCTCATTTTTTTATCCTCATTGCCTTTTTTTTTTCTCTCGCCCAACAGATTCACTTATATGACCTGAGGTCTGACCAAGAGGTGCGGTTATATGCCAAACCCAGCCTGGTGTTTGGAGCCACTTCTGTGGAGTTCTCCAGGAACGGACAGGTCATGTTTGCGGGCTATGAAGACTACACAGTCCGTGCCTGGGATGTTCTCAAGGCAAGTGATTATGTGTTGGAAGTACAGTGTGTGTGTATGTGTGTGTGTGTTGTGTATGTTGAACTCTGGTGTGGTGTGCTGGTGGTCTTGTGTGAGGTGTAAGTATACCCAGCATGTATGAACTATTCATCTATGAACAGAAACAAGTTTTATACTTACTTAAAGAACTAGCTTCTTTTTCTTTCTTTTCCTCTTTCTTTTTCTCTCTAGTATTACCTGTATATCCAACAGCTAGGTAACTATGGTTCTGTGGTGCTCACAAGGGTTTCTCATTCTCTCTCTTTTTTATTCCTCATCTTGTACTGACAAAATAAAGGAAGTCACTAAAGTAAATAAGTAGACACCCACTATTGAGAGAAGGATAGGTTGTTTTCCACTGAGGGAACTTCTGCATGAAATTCAGTAACATGGTAAGGAAGATATGAATTCTGTTTGGCTTTAATGGAGTTGTTACAACTGTACATGACCATTACGGCAACAACAGTGGACTCACTGTCTTGCACTGCATCCATACATGGTCATAGGGAAAACCCTGTGAGAGGAACACATCGCACCACTTCACTCCACACCACATCACTCCACACCACACTGCTCCACACCACACTGCTCACACCACACTGCTCCACACCACACTGCTCCACACCACACTGCTCCACACCACACTGCTCCACACCACACTGCTCCACATACCACACTACTCCACAAACCACACCACACACCACACTACTCCACACACCACACCACACCACATTACAGCACCACACCATACCACACTACTTCATTCCACACCACTTCACACCGCACCACACTGCTCCACACCACATACCACACACCACTTCACACCGCACCATACCACACCACTCCACACTACTTCACACCACACCACACTGCTCCACACCACATACCACACTACTCCACACACCACACCACACACCACTTCACACCGCACCATACCATTCCACTCCACACCACTCCACTCCACACCACACCACACTGCTCCACACCACACCACATACCACACACCACACCACACACCACTTCACACCACACCACACTGCTCCACACCACACCACATACCACACTACTCCACACACCACACCACTTCACACCGCACCATACCACTCCACTCCACACTACTTCACACCACACCACACTGCTCCACACCACACACCACACCACACACCACTTCACACCGCACCATACCACTCCACACCACTTCACACCACACCACACACCACTTCACACCGCACCATTCCACACCACTCCACACTACTTCACACCACACCACACTGCTCCACACCACATACCACACTACTCCACACACCACACCACACACCACTTCACACCGCACCATACCATTCCACTCCACACCACTCCACACTACTTCACACCACACCGCACTGCTCCACACCACACCACATACCACACACCACTTCACACCGCACCATTCCACACTACTTCACACCACACCACACTGCCCCACACCACACCACATACCACACTACACCACACCACACTTCACACCGCACCATACCACTCCACTCCACACCACTTCTACCACACCACACTGCTCCACACCACATACCACACTACTCCACACACCACACCACCCACACACCACTTCACACCGCACCATACCATTCCACTCCACACCACTCCACACTACTTCACACCACACCACACCACACTGCTCCACACCACACCACATACCACACCACACCATACCACACTACTCCACACATCACACCACTTCACACCACACCACACCATACCATACCACACACCACCCCACACCACACCATACCACTCCACACACCACTCCATGGTGAAACTAATGACTAGTAGTAAAACAAAAAAACAACCCATTTATAAATAGATGAAGGGGAAAAAATATATAGACTTAGGGTTTCCCCAATAAGTGTGGAAACAAGAAAGGACCAACCCAAGAAATATGTTCTTCTTTCGTGTGAGAATTTCTTCTCAATTTTTTTGACTTGAGCCTGACTTTGTGTCAGTTTTCCATGGCTCACCACGAGGAGGTAGTCAACATGAGCTGAGTGGACTGGTGTGGGAAGATGTTGAAGGACAGGAAAGTTTTCCTGTCAGTGCTGGGTTTGAACTCACAACCCATGGGTTGTTAGTCCAAGAGCATAACTACTCTGCCACCACACACAACCAAAAGAAATATGTAACAGTCAAGAACACTCATTTATTATATGCCTAATTCTACATCCCTAAATCACTGCCTCCAACCTTTGCAACTTGATATTTTTGTACTCCTATCATGCATGATGAGGGAGTCACCTATTTTCTTTCCATACCATTCAAGAGTATCCTTTTAGGAGGGGAGGGGGGGAGGGTTCAGGGGGTTTCTTTGCAATATTGCAGAAGAAAATATTCATTCTGTTATTTACCCATGATAATAGAATTTTTGACACTAGATGAAATGGAGTTTGGAGTCAGTGATTTAGGGATGTAGAATTAGGCACATAGTAATTGAGTGTTCATGCCTTGTTTCAATATTTCTTGGGTAGGTCTTTTCTTGTTTCCATACTTTTTGAAAGAACCCTAAATTTTTTTTTCTTCATTTATTTATGAATGTTTTTATTACTAGTTTCTGTGTCTTCCTTCTAAGTAAGTATCTTTTTTTTTCTTTTTTTTTTTTTTTTTGGGGGGGGGGGGGGGGTTTCCTTGCAATATTGTGAAAGGAAATATTCATTCTATTATTTACCTATGATAATGGCTTCTTTTTTGACACTAGGTGAAGTAGAGTTAGGAGTCTGAAACACAATTTAATGCAAGCAATTCTTTACCGTGTATAAAAAGGAATTGAACAGAATATCTGAAATCTTACCTGAATAGAACTCACTTCACTGTTAGATAGCAGTGAAAAAATATTCACTCTTCCCAGTCAGGAAGAAATGAAAGGAAGATCCACACTTTATAATCAGAAAGAATAATAATAGTATTTCTGAACAAATCGTATTTTTATATTTAACGAATATTCATCTGATATCTTTTAGGTAGTGGCTAAGTGGAGAGTTTAGCATAGTCTCACTTGTCAGACCAGTTACCTTAATGCTCCAGCGGAATGGTTGGGTAAAGGATCTGCAAGTGAGACTAGGTTTAGCGAATATTATTTACGTGCATACTCCACAATTGGAATGAAATTATAATGGCATCCATGACAGTGGGTGTCACTGGTTCATCCTGATATACTTTCATATTTTGGTAATCCAATGAAGAAAACCGATGGGTTGTGGATATGTGCAAGTACTTATGTTTCCAAATTGTCTGTAGCCTGGCTCATAAGGAAGATGTTAATGGAGAATTAGGAGAAATAATTATTTTTTCTTTCTTTTTTTTCTTTTCTCTTTTTTTTCTATTCTACTTCTTTTTGAGGAAGCTCTTTAGATTAGAAATTTGATATAGACCTTTCTTAGAGATTCCTGAACATAACATGAAAATTTTGGATTATTAATATCTAGAATCTTGGCCAAGTATGAATTAGTTTTGTACTATGTCAATGGTAATGGTTGGGTCAACCCTAAATAGAGAGTGCTAGCGCCCTCTTTAATATACTCACTCTAGTTAGGCAAACACACTCTCACCAAGATGACCTGTCCTGGAATCCCCAAACTAAATTAAAAGAAGATTACTTAATAGAGCACAGGATGAGGAACGAAATGAATTGAGTTCAAATTTGCATTAATTGGTTTACAATTTCATACCCACAAATTCTATTCCCACAAAATCAAGGATGCAGGAGACAGGCTGAATACAGAGTCTGCACAATGATATGTGATTTAGACCACTGGGCGATGCTAAGTTGTCCCTAGAGTCCATTCCTATACCAACTGAGGGAATATCAACTCTTCATTCATTCATTGTGCAATAATGACATTGGTTGCAAGGCTTTAATTTTGAGTCAATAGTTTGTTTAGTCTGTTGACATCAGCTGTCCAGTATGTGTGAGAGAAATGAGTGTGTGAGAAATGAGTGTGAGAGAAATGAGTGTGTGCACCTGTTTGTATGTTGTGTGATCCTCCTTGCAGGGAACCTACCTCACTATGTGGCTGTGTCATCAGGACAGAATCTCACACATCCTCCTCTCTCCTGACGGCACTTGTCTTGGCACCAGCAGTTGGGACGGCGCCCTCAGACTTTTCACTCTTCCGTACGTCTTTTCTCCTTCACCTTAGGAACAGACATACGTTGCCCCAATCATAACAGCACCTGTTCCCCAATGTTACCATGACAATAGCCACTTCCCAACAAGCTGATCATGAACAGACCCACCACAGCTTTACATCACAGCAACACAGTGGTCCAGGCAGTTTCAATGATGCATTTTTATCATATCCACAGCCTTCCCTTAGTCCATATCAAATTTGATTGCAACCTCATTCTTTTCCTCCTCATGGAAAATGCCTCTTTAAAAAAAGGAAGAAAAGGGTATCATGTTGTAAGTTTGAGGGTGGCATTAAGCACGTCTGAAGTTTAACAGCGAAGGACAACTGGACTAGGGGTATAACCCACTTCTACCTGTTAGTTTATGTACACACCACTTAAAAGGTTGTTATCATTTAAGCACTTGAAGGACATCATGGATTCATGATTAGCTGCTTGGCTCCAATTAAGATTTAGTTGCCACATGTGATCATGTTGGTCAATTATTGTAGACAACTTAATGTTGTCATGCTCTACTTGCAGGCTCTGATTGCGGTGAATATGATGAAACGCCTGATCCAAATTTGAAATCACTGAACTTTTTAAACTTTTCGATGTGTGACTTGTTTGTTGTTTTCTTTGTTTCTTTGATTTTAGATCAAAATGATTTTTGAATTATATTTATATTATCTATTGATGCTTCTTGTTTGCTTTTTTTTATTAATTAAACCTGCTAAGTACTCCTACCAATGGAGACAACAAAGACATCTTACTATAATTGTTTGCTGTCTCCCAGATGCTTGGGTTTGCAGGGCTCAAAATGAAGAAAAGGAAAGGGGTCAGCCTAGGGCACGGTTTTTTTCTAATGTCACTTGGAAAGTGTTGACATAATTTTGGTTTGTGCTCATGATGAAGGTAGGTGGTTACTAATAATGCATGCAACTGAGCCCCACCCCCAACATCCATTGGACAGGGAAATGGAGGAGGAGAGGGTGGGTAATCTCAGAGAGGGGAAGAAGATTATTGAAACATGTGGAGAAGTGATTGAAGAATGCAGCTTTAGATTGAGAGGAAATATAGGAATGATTCTCAAGAGAAAATTTTGATAAATCAGCCCTACTGCAGGGTTTTACTCTGATTTTCACCAGACTCCACCTAAAACCATCCTGGGTGACCTAAAAATGAACCCTGAAGGTCCAAGTGTCTGGGAAGAGATAGCAAACAAATGTGAGTTATAAACAAGATTGAATAAACAGGTAATGATCGTTTTATTTTGCTCCCGGATTGTTGTATTTCTTGTCTTCCTGAAGGTCCACGTGGATGCCAGTGGTGTAGGAATTATTTGCAATGAAGGGGAAGCGCAGAAGACCAGATGGAACTCCAGCCTCTGCTAAAGTACAGAGCTGACAAACCGGTTAAAAAGTGTTCTAATATATTCCTATACTCACAGAAGCAGAGGAAGATTTCCCTGGATGGGAAGGGGGAAGGGAAAAAGGTAACCTGCAGTCCCAGGTTAGTGGAGGAAAAAGATTCTTCAACCCACTCTTGGGATGGTGGTGCAGTTGTGCAGGAAGAGGAAGATACAAGAAAGTGTGATGAAGATGGAGTAGAGGGTGATGGAGTGGATGTGGGGGAGGTGTTGAGTGAGAGTGAGGCAGTAGGTGGAGGTGGTGTGGGAAAGGTGAGGCCTGGGGGCAGGCAGAGTCTCTTCAAGCCTCCCACACATGAAGAGTTGCAGACTTTGAAGGAGGCACAGAACCTTTATCAGTCAAACCTGATGAAGCTACAGGTTAGCCACACCCACTATATGTACCATTCATGGCCATGTCCTTTGCCTTTCTCCACAGTGTGCACTGTGATATGTCTTTGTGGTGTGTTTGGATAGTCTCTCTAGCCAAACCCTTTCCCTCCCAGCTGGCAGTTTAGAGGGTAAAGGGTCTGGCAAGCGGGACTAGTGTTTGAAAAGTTTGACTTCCTGAAACACTTCCAACCATCTCTATTAAGATTTTAAACCAAAGCAACCCCCATAAGGATTGCATAATAGATTTTTCTTTAGTTTTATCCTTGGTGCCAAATTCTCTACTAAATGTATGTTCTTAAGAATGTCATTAACAATAGTCCAAAGTGTGTCTGTGCTATTTTATTTTTATTTTCACTTTATTTAGAAATGGTCGTCAAATGTTTCCATCGTGCGTTTATCATGCCATATGTACTGGGCATGTTACCAAATGCGAAAAGAAGTATCTTATAAAAATTCTCCCCCAAATTATTCCTGTTTCTTGCAGCAAGTAAGCCTGCATGACTGTGTGAGACCTTAACTTGGTGAAATGGTGTCAAATTCTCACCTTGGAGCACATGACTCATGCATTTGGCACCTGACGTCATAATTAGTATAATTCTGAGAATCTCAATAAGACCACTGAATGTTAAAAATGGATGACAGGCAATCTATCTGCTGCTCTTAAGATCGTTTTTTAATGCAGGGAGATTCAATATATTGCATTGTGTATCAATAATTCATCGAGAAATGAACAATAAAAATTGAATACAAGTGGGGTGGGGGTGGGGGTGGGGGAATATGTGCTATGATATCACAGCTTGTAATAAATGTTGTACCTGTGGCACACTGGTCTAGGAACACTTGGAATGGTGATGGTGGATATGGTTACAGAGCATTTGTGACTGGTTTTTGTTTTGTTTTGTTGTTTCTTTGGTATTTAAGTATCCAAATATAATTAATTAATTTAATATTTTAACACTGCAAGACTCGAGAGTGACAATTTATTGGTGTAACTATTGTGAGATAGTGTGAAGGCATGTCCACAGGTACTAGAGAGAGGTTGGAGAGACATAATGACTGGGTGGAGAGTTGTCAACAATACCAATAAATAATTACTTGGTTAAGAAATCAAGAAAAACTGGACTTTAATATGTCATTTATTGCACTACTCGTGAAGATTTAGTTCATTTCTAGGAAGTTGATCTAGATGTATTTTTATTTGGTGGGCATTCTTATTTTTTTCTCATCTTCTCTGCCATCTTGTCTCCTTATTTCCTGCATCCTCTGCTACTATAGTCTATTATTTATGTTCAAGAAGTCATCCTGTTCACTTCTGATTTGTGATGACCCTCCCACATGCAACGCACACGCACACACACACAATCAAAGTTGGAAATTCTCTAGCTGCATCACACGGTCACGCGCACCTGACATAGTCAGAGTGCCTGTGCACTACGTAGGCACTATGAGCCAGTGCAAGCAAACTCCTGGAGCCGGGCTCCTGCTCACAGGAGGACTGACCAAGACTTTCAGTTTATGGGTGTGGGCAACCGAGTCCCACCTGAATCCTTAGCTGATTGATAAGCCATGGCCACTGAATTTGCACCCCAGAAAATTCCAGGTTCCCATCACAGCTGTGTGGACTGGTGTGGGAAGATGTTGACGGACAGGAAAGTTTCCTGTCAGTGACTAAGTGAATTATATGTATTTGTGGTTGTGTTCCATTAGATTACTGAGCTCCTCAGCGAGGTGAAAGTGAATAAGATGACTGCCAGCAATCGGCAACTAGAAGCTTTCCTCCACACTCTCAAGGAGTTCATTCTTTCTCTTCCTTCCTCTGCTCAAATCAATGTAACTATCATTGTTTATTGTTTGTACCCACAGCCACACCCACTTTAAATTTATTGTCCTCCTTTGCTTGCAGTTGTCAGAAGGTGTGGACCAGCTCAAATTGGTCAAGTTCCCCCTGTCTTTCAGTCCTGCCCACTCCAAGGGGAAGTTCAAATTTGGCCCCCCATCAAGGGTGAGGGTCGTGGGGAGTTATTTGGTGGGTACCATCATCAAGTCTGACCTGAATGTGGACCTTGAACTTACTCTCCCCATGGTAAGGTATTACAACTCTCTCTTTTTTTACCAGCATTTCGCATGCTTGGAGTGTTTCCAATAGTCTATCTGTCTATCTATGTGTGGGATGATGTTGAGCATGCTACCAAAGGTTTCCTATTGCCATGCTTTGTCCCATTTGCAGCTGTTTCTCTTGCTGTTGATACCAGCAGAGACTGCAAGATATTTAGTCAACTGGTCAGACTTCATCCTAGTACCACAATGTCTGGCTGCAAGTTCTTCCAATGTTGTATGCTTCATGGCAATTGATGATCATTACCAAATGAGCTGGCTACAGTTTGTATCCCGCAGGTGCCTGTCTCCTCATTACGGCATATCATCAGCGGCTGTATCTATTGATCCATCCAGAGCTATTTATGGGTGTAGTTAATGGGAGGAGATATAATTTTGACAGGTGAAATAAGCTCTTGATTGTGTCTGGAGAAAGCGAACAAGCATTGGAGTCTGCCTTGATCTTATTGAGAGTTTGAGGACCAGACTTGTACGAAAGCCTTCCAGCCTGTGTTAGCAAGGAGCTACTCTGTATTAGCAAGGGAGAGATAACAATCCTAAATAGGGTTCTCACTAAACACCACTCCAGTATTCAACATACAGCAAGTTGTATGCTGCAGTTATAGTTAGTGTGTGGCAGTGTTGGCATGATGGGTTGTGGTTTCCTTCAGCACAGAGGTGTGATGCTTTATTTCTGGGAGTGTGTTTACATCCATATGCTAATAGAGGTGTGCAGAGCTATTGCATTGTTTCTATACTTACTGCTTATGTCTTTCAAAACATTTTGTCTTTATTAAAACGTGGGCCTCATTGTCAATATGCACCAAGTAAATTTTAAAAACCAACATTTTTTTATGTTCACGAGATGTTTTCATGGGAACAATGTTGCGATAACTTCTCTTGCATGTTTTGGAAAGCATAAATGTTGCATTTAGGTCAGAAGCAATTTTTTTTTTTGCATAATTCACAACGTAACTACAGTTTTTCCTCAAAATAGTGGAATGGATAGTACGTTAATTCCAACATTGTGCCTCATTAAGCATTACATTTAGTTCTGCATATGAAGGTCACGATGAACATTTCAGATTTTTCCTGCTGTTGTGCTAACAGTGTTGACAACATGCTCTCTCCCTCCATCCCTCTCCCTCTCTCTCTGACATAATCTATTAGCCAACCTGCCCCAAGGATAGATTACCCAGTTTCTTTCTCTCTCAGTTGCTTTTTCTTTCAGTCTTTTTCGTCTCTTTCTCTGTAAATACCACCACCCACTCTTTGATGACTAAGAATGATGTACTTTGAAAGTTTCTCGTCTAGTTGCACTCTTAACTGGCAAAACTCAAGGCTCTAACTTCTTTACACAACAAATGTCAGCCTCTTTTGAATAGCTTAGTCTTCCTCCAATAGAGGTGACAATATAAGAATTAATAAGAGTATGCATTTTATTTAATGACATCACTTGCTATAAGTATGTATCTGTGCATGCATGCATGACACTTCTTTCTCAGGTCACTAATGTACATAAAAAAAAATATATTTTTTCAACCAAAAAAATCAGTTTACTTGGCTCACTAGTGTGTGAGAGTGTGGAAGGTTCATTAGGTCTCTTGCCCACACACAGAGTGAGAGGAGCTGAAGATCATGTCTAAAGGTGTGCTCTGTACTACATATGTAGCGACACTATTCAAGACTTTGTATCCAAAGAAGCTTGTTCATGTGTACCGTTGGGATCCTTCCCCAATAGCGACCTTATGCTGCTGCTGCTGCTGCTGCTGCTGATACCACTACTACTATAATAATAGTAATGATAATAATAATAATAATAATAATAATAATAATAATAGAAAATTATAATAACAACCCATTATGTTACAGTATAACAACTAATCGGGTTGGGGATGTGGCCTGTAGCCCCAGTTTTTCCCAGTCATTTATGATATGTGAAAGAGACTGAGTTTAGGATCCCCTTCCTCATTTCTCATTGTCCACCAACTGCTGGACTAGTGCAATATATGGACTCTGTTGTACTCTGTACTGTCTGGCCAACAATGGCAGAGTAGCTCAGCCTGCCACAGCAAGCATTGAAGTTGGCCAGATATATACGTCCTTGCTACGACTGATCCTCCCTAACATGTGCTTCCTGTATTCCTAAGTGATCAATTTATAAACTGTGTTGACTACACCAACACCATGGTACACTGGAGGGGGGGAGATACTGTCTCAGAAAGTTACTTGGGGACAACATTTTGAAGTATGAGCATTTGACGGGGATCTGCAAAAATTTATTGAAACCATGGCAAGTGAGATGTGTGCGTACTCACATTTGATAGGTGTTACTAACAGTATCAGATATAATCTGATGGTAGTTGATGTAGTAGTATCTGAAACTGTTTTTGTTTTGGATTTCATATACATATATTTGAAGGGGGGAAAAAATTTTTCTGAATATTTTCTGTACCAACTCATTTCTGACCATGCTTTTTTTTTCTTTTTGTTAAGTGGTTGTTTTGACTGCCGTTTTCTCTACTGCAGGACTGCTTGCAAGTGAAGGACATCTTTGATTACCGCTATTTCCTCAAGAGAGCTTTGTACTTGAGCGTGGTGGCATCTCACATGAGAAAGAAAAAGAAAACACTGGCTTTAAAAAGCATCAAGTATCAATTCTTCAGGGGAAACCCCCTCATTCCAATCCTTGTGTTGACCCCTGAGGGTGAGTGTGTGGGTGGGTGTGAAAGGTGCTCCAGTGAGTCATGTGATCTAACAGCTTGTCTTCCCATTCCTTTTCTTCCTTTATCTCCACCCTCTGTCATTCATTCTTTCCTCCTTGTCTTCCTTTCTCTATCTATTCTCTGCCATCTTATCCACTCTTCCCTTAATCATGTCCTCCGCAGGCAAGCATGTATCTAAATACACCATCCAGCTCCATACGTCTATACTCAACCACACTTTCTTCAAACTCTCTAAACTGGTTCCTGGAAGGAGCAATGTTCGAAAGAGTTTCCTTGACATGTCCTCCTCCTCTGATACAGAGGTGGAGCCAGTTGGGGTGGCCCCTGCCACTCCTCATTATAATGCCCACCTTTTGACAGAGTTGGGGGCCAGAGAGAGGCATTTGCAAGAGATCTACTCTGCCTCGCAGGAGTGTCTCGGGTTAGCTGATGCTGTCATCCTGTACAAGGTCTGGGCCAGACAGAGAGGCTTGGACAAGGTGAGCACTATAAGGAGTCACCAGTTTATATTGATATTGACTTTGCATTGTTGCATGCACGCACTTCACCTTTGGACTGCACACCAGGGTCACGGAGGGTTCACAGGTTTTCATTTCTCTCTCCTGGGCTCTGCATTGCTGATGCAGAAAAAGATCAACAGACTCATGAGTTGTTACCAAATCTTTCGTGTGCTTCTGCAACATTTATCTTCAACAGATTGGACCACTGCAGGCTTCCTTCCCACCCATCTCTCTGTCACCTCCTCCGCCATGTCTCTTGAGGCATTCCACTCGGCCTACAACGTCGTGTTTGTTGATGCAAGTGGTTTGCTGAATGTGTGTGCTGATGTGGGTAAAGGGTGGTATCTCTGGCTGCAGCATGAGGCAGCTTTAGCCCTAAAGCTGCTTGATGACCCGACCCCTCATGGATTTGAGGCTCTCTTCATGAGACCTATGCCGCTGGAACTCAAATGGGACATCCTTTACCGGTTAGTATCCTGTTAGTGTCATTGGTTTATTGTTAATTTATCTTACGACTGTTCTAGAGTCCCTCTCTCTGTGCTGTCTCTTCCAACCATCAACTTGGATAATTCCTCCAAAGAAAGTATAACTTCAGATGCTTTTTCCTGGCCACTCCCAAACATACTGTCTCGTGTCCTTTCTGTGATCTGCCGTGGCCTGGGCAAACGAGTCAAACTGGTTGTTCCGTTCATCCAAGCTTCTCATGTAGGGGTCAGTATTACAGCTATTATAGTGACCTTTTACTTTGACATTCTAAATTTCTTCTTTAGACACTTTGGCTGACCACTAAAACTTCTCCGGACCTGAACAAAGGTCATGTGATCATCGGGTTGCTGTTAGATACTGACCACTCCTTTTCTGTCCTTGACATGGGCCCTCCAGCTGATCACAATGAAGTAAAAATGATTTGTCTATCTTTATTTTCATTTATTAAAAAAAACAACATTTTCTTTTTCTTCTTCATTTAATATGTATGTGATAATCCAATAAATGAACTTTTGGCTGTTGGTTTTTTGTTGAGATTGTATTTGTAAGATTCTGACAATCACTTCATAATATCTGCAGGAAGCTGAAGAGTTCCGTTCTTTCTGGGGTAAGAGGTCAGAGATGCGCAGGTTCCAAGATGGTTCCATCAGAGAAGCAGTGGTGTGGGGAGGAGTGAAGGGGGAGGCAAGTGTTATGGAGAGAAGGGATATCTGTCAGCACATCATCACTCACCTCCTGCACAGGTAAACCTCCTCCACTCCTCCCTCCCCTCCATCCTAGGCATGAGGTCTGCCATGATCCTTGGGTTACTGTGGGTTTGGGTACTTCCAGGCATTTCTCTGTCACTGTCGAGGGAGAATGTTCCAGTGCAGGTCTACTAGACGAGCTCCTTCACTGTGGTGGCAACACTTGGCAACCGTGAGTGGGTGGAGAGGGATGTGTGAGAGGATGGTGGAGTGTTGTGTGGGCTTGCTCATAGCAAAGTGTGGACTCAGCATGAATGCAAACGTATCAAAATACTTGTCTAGTCAGCCTCTCACATTTCTGCTGCTGGTGTTTTATGCTGACTCTGCATATTCTTCCCCGTGCTAGCAGCAGTGAGGTGTGCATGCAGCAGGTGCATGATACATTCACTGAGTTGAGCCGAGAGTTGCGGCAGCTGAAAGACCTCCCCCTCTCCGTCTCTTCCCTGCAAGCAACTTCCCCAACCTTCAGATTTACAGAGGTAATATCATCTCATCTGTGTTGGCTGGTGCAATGGGATGCATTGACGATTTAACATGCCTGCACACACACACACACACACACACGCACACACACACACACACACACACACACACACACACACACACACACCTCTGTGACAGGAGTAAATTCTTGCTTCTATGCATCATATGATTGCTAATCTTTGATTACCAACCATGTAATTAATTGCTTGTTTTGACTAATTGTGGGTGTCGTTTAGGTGTTCTCTTTCCCTGCTTGGAATGGTAGACTTCATTCTGCTTTGAAAACCACACCCCCTGATGACAACTACCAGTCAAACTGCTATTATCCGTCATGTGACACTGCCACTCCCCCACTGGTGCCAGCTCACCCAGGTGCATACATATGACCAGCTAATAGCAAACAATGTGTGCAGACCTTTACTGAGGGCAGGCAAGTACATACGACCTATGCACCTAACACGCACATGCATGTCTGACGTGGTGTGCAGTGATATGTCAGCTGGAGGCCAGTGGAAAGTGGCCAGAGAAAGTGGACGTCATCAGAAAGGTCAAGGTGGCATTCTACATCCACATGGCCAAGGGTCTGGGAGCACTTAAGGGGGTAGTTGCCTCCCCAAGCAATACCCACCTGGACATACTAAAGGTAGAATTATCTAGATTGCTCATAAAGTGGTGCACGGTCTTGTGGCTAATTATCTAATGTTTCATATAACTATTGTTAAATATCAAGTGTTTGTTTTTTTTGCCCTTGTTTTGGCTAGTGACTATTTTAAGTACTTGTAAACATTCTGTTGAAAATTTTGTATTATGTGCTGCTAGCAACAAAAAAAAAAAATACAATAAACTCCGCCCTACGGACAGTTTTTTTATTCAACCATTAGCTTCCTGTAGTAGCAAACCTGTTCAATTTGCTTTAAAGGGGATTATTAACACAAATCTCATTAATAAAATAAAACACGATACAATTGAATAGCACTTCTTCGAAAGTAATATTCTTTTTGGCAGTAAAAACAACTCCAGTGGGTGTGGATAATAAACAAACTACACCCATGGCCACACCCACAGAAGGATAATAATATTCTTCCAGTCATGTGGATCCCACATGCCAAATTTCGGTGAGCTTGGTCGTCAAAGTCTTGCAGGGATATTTATTCTATTATGTCGCCAAACCACACCCATTGCCACCTGATAAAATGAAACCATCGCGAGGATGTGCAGTTAGGTGCTCTAAACAATCACTGAAAGTGTCATAAAGATCCCTCCAGCGGTTTGGAAGGAATTAGAGTCCATGCAGACAGATAGACAAACAACAAATAGTGGATTATAGTAAGATACACAGGAAGTAGAGTGGTGGTGTTTGTTGTGTTTTTTTTCTCTTCACATTTGTGACGTATGCCGTGTTAGTTGCACGTTGTGTAGTGGACACATGTACGAATAACTTGGCCCCTTTCTCCCCAGGATGGCCACCTGTTCAGATTGCAGCTACACCACCATCATGAGCTGGTTCTGGTGAAAGAGAGGATGCAAAAATGTGGGAATAACGCTGCCTTCCTGCCCAGCATGGCCGCTGCCAGACTCAAGGAAGAAGCTGCTCTCATGCACAAGGAGATGGTTGCTCTTCCAGTTCTCACCTCCACACTGAATGGGTATTTACAGGATAATACTGCTCTTAATTAGAAAATATTTCAAAAGAAGGGAATTTGGTGAACTTTTTTACTTCTTATTAATTATTGTTATTCAACTTTTTTTCTCTTCCGTGCACATGTCTAGCTTACACCAACGGTTCCCTATATATGGGCGTGGCACTCGCCTGTGTAAGAGATGGGTCTCCTCCCATCTCTTGTCCAATCACATTGCAGATGAGGCCATCGAGCTGATCGTAGCTCACCTGTTTGTTCATCCTGCCCCATTCACCACTCCAAGGTACACAGCCATCTTGTGAACATGTCAGAATATATCACAGTGGTTGTTTGTTGTTATTCAGTTCTGACTTGGTGGTCTTCATTCGTTTTCTCTCTCTTCTCTCCGTCTTTGACTGGCAGTTGGAGCCTCTTATAGTTAATTTCAACAATGAACTGTCAGGTCAGTGGGTGGATGGGTGGGTGTGGGGGGTGATGTCTAGTTCAATCAATGAGATGTTGATAGTTGGAAAAATAGATATTGGATTGATCATATCTTATTTTCAATGTGCAGTTTGCTTACCAATAATCACATCCTGGTACAGTGGGTACATATTGTAGTTTAAATAGTGAGTTAGCCTGGTATCTCAGTCATACCTGCTTTTCCTTATTTTTTGGCCAGCTGTGGAAACCTTGTGTGGCTATGTGAAGATGTAAAGATATTGTTTCCATGCTATTGAACTGTCATTTTGCAGTGACAAAGATCTCGGATTTGCTTTCTGAGTTTTCCAAGAACCGCTCTACCCTCCCTCCCTTGGTGGTGCTCACCCCTCTCAGCCTTTGCCCTTCCACCTGGACGTCCAATAGTAGTCCGTCATATCCGGTGTTTGACCGACTTATCCGGTTGGCCAGAGAGACGTTGACAGAACTCTCCACCTTGGTCCGGGAGGGCAGAACTGAAACCAAGAATGACATCAGAGTGAGGGAAAGGAAAATTCCTCCATTGTAGGGGCATATGTGATGTGTAATTGAATTGTATTCACTTGATGATTCTACAGAGGATGTTTCGAACGCCTTTGGATGGCTTTGATGTCCTCATTCACCTGAACAAAAGACACCTTCCTCGCTCCCTGCAAGCTGTGGACAGCGTGGAAACAAGTTCTTTCCACAGGAGACTCAACAGTGTCAGCAGATATACGCATCTCCCGGTGGTGGACTTTGATCCTCCTCAGATTTACCTCAAAGAATTGGAGGTTAGCATTGCAAGTGTTCTCTCTGTTGTTTGGTGCATACTTACCATGTTGTCTATTTTAGGCTGCCTTTTCAGACTTTGCGCTATTCTTCTATGACAAATATGGAGGCACCTGCATAGCAGTGGTCTGGAAACCTGACGTCCTTTGTTCTCAGAGCTTTAAGGTAAGACAATTCTAGTCCTGTTAGATGCATCCTATGCTTAAATAATTGGATGAATTTAAATACCATAATATAGATGATTACTATTTTGAATGTTTCAGTATAAGTAGCCAATGTTTCAAACTTTAGGTTACATTTTGATTGTCAGAAAATATCATGTATATTAGCTTCAAAAATCTCTTTTCCTCCCTAAACCCTGGTTGTAAGAGAAGGGTATGTCCTGGTCACTTCAAATTGATCTTTACCTACCTAGAGCAATGTCTGTCATGTTTGGTCCTATGTTCATGTCCAACAGACATGAGCTGCTCCTAGTGCAGTATTGTATGTTGTCACGAACAATAGCAGAGATCAGGCTCACCCAATGGTAATGAAGATAATTGTTTAACTTTTTATATTGCTGTGTCACCTTTCGTCACAATGAAGGATTGTTGTGTTTACACGTTCATCTTTGAACCCTTTTCTCTGAAAACAAGCTGTTTGGAGTCTAGTTCCTCTTGCCAGTAAGGTGGAGTTTGCAAAGTGTAACACATTCACAAAAGTTGTTGGGGAGCTCCATGTCTGCCTGTGTTAATCTTGGAGGCAATTTCATACTGAGAGTTTGGCTATGTTTGTCTGTTTGTTTGTTTGTTGTGTATGTCTTGTCATTTTGCAAAGCTTTCTTTTTCTCGTCTTCACTCACTGCCCTCCCTAATGGAGGGCTACTGTGTGTGTGAGTTGGAGTGCATGTAGTGTTCTGTTGCTATTCAGCTTCCAAGACTTCTACTGCTGTCATTACTGATGTACTGGAATGGAACTTGTTCGTCACTTTAGTTCTAGTTCTTGTAGGCCAGTATGGCGTGGGGACAGATTTTCCATGGTACTGGAGGAGTTCTCACTGGATAACCCTATGCACACATGTCAGGATATTTTGCTCCGCCAATACAAGTGTCTGCAAATCCTGCGACGCCAACCTTATTGAGGGATTTCCCCTGCCCCACAACCTCAGCTAGCCAAAGTCGGCAAGTAACTCACTCCCCTTGCTGCGTACCAATCCCGAAGAGTGAATAACAATTTAGCAACTGAACACTTTTAAACCCAATAACTGACATACACAATAGATGCCAACAACCAGAACACTGCTCACAAAATAGTATGTTCTAAAGAATGCACAGACCCTAGTCTCAAACTAGTAGGTCTAGCGAGCACACAGTTCAGCTCACTATTCTTTCTCTTCTCTCTCTTTCTCTTTTTATCCATCAGCCCCCGCCCCGCCAACAATTTTTTGTTTTCCGTTTCTTTGTTCTCCATTTCTTTGTTCTTCGTCATTTCTTTGTTCTTCAACCTATTTTTATAAATCAGACCCCGCCCCTCCGACACAGGACTTTGCCAGCCAACACAGACTTGCGCTGTGTTCTTCAGACTTCCGGATGCTGGTAAGGTTTCCAGTGTAGTCAGGATATCCGTTCCTGACAACACACACACACACACACACACACACACACACACACACACACACACACACACACACACACACACACACACACACACACACACAGGCTTGAGACTGTCACCATGCATGCTGCGTCAGTCTTGTGGGAGTTGCTAACACAGTAAGGGTTGTATGCAAGACAAGAAACCTGTGAAGTGGCCAATTTGTAAATTCACAAGGTGTTGCAAGGGCATACTCTTTTCTCTCTTTATTTTATTTTATTAAAAAAATTTTTTTTTTTTTTTTTTTTTTTTTTTCTCTGCCTTTTTCCCTTTCCTACCCCCCCCCCCCCTTTTTTTTTAATTCTTTGTTTCTTAGTTACCTTGCAGCAGCAGCTATTTCTTAGCTGGGCTGCTGCTGCTACTCTCTAGATTGTTTGTTCATCATCTGTCAGCTCAAGAAGCTTCACAAACGGGCAAAAAGAGAAAACTTAAAAATCGTGGCACTTAATTCACGTTATAAAGTTAACTCTTGACACTTTCATGGATAATTATGGTTATCATGAAATCTTGAGGTTTCATTCACTTGATGAAACCGATAAATACCCACTGGCAGTATCTTAATTGTCTGCTCATCTGTAGCTCTGTCTCTCTGAACTAAAAATTTAGAAGCAAGTTAGTTACATGCAAATGCCTTTACTTTTATGTAGTGGGACTGCAACCCACCAAACGGTTTGACTACAGCCCTCTGATGGTGGGCCTAGCAAGTGTTTGTGGCCTAGAACCGCAACTGCCTACTAGTTGAACTAATTGACATCTCCAAATTTTGGGCCTCACTCTTTATGCTGTACCAATTTATTATTTGTTTTAAAATTTACAACTACTTCTCTCTCTGAGAACATCACACTGAAATTGCAAATATGCACACGCTTTCATTCTCGCATAATTAGATAGTAATTTGTGTGCCATTCTTTGCGAAGTTTGAGACACAAACTCTTTGTCCAGAAGTAATGCCTGTCCTTTCATAAGTGACTTCCTTCTGAATAGAGTGCACAAAGTATGGAGGCAAAAGCAAAACTGTAATGTTTGTAAGTCATTCCTTGATTATATCAAACTCCTTGATATTTTTATCTATGATAACAATGCACACATCTTTCCTTTGTTGTTGTTTTTATGTTTTGATCACCTCAATCGTCCACCTTATTGCATCAGAATCATCCAGAACAAAGAACCACCACTTCACTCTAATCATTTGAGAATTCACAGTGTATAAGCTATGTCGGAAATCCTATTAAGGTACATAGAAGGTCAGTTGTTAGAACAAGTTGGGACCAACTAAAGTTACAGAGTATTCTTTTCACCACCTAACTGATTGTCACTGATTGTGACGACATGTAACAAAGAGTGCATGCACTGAACGTTGGCAATGCTTGTGCACAACTATATCACCATGCTTAGTTAGTTTGTCAGAGCCTTAGCTCTCTTCATCACGGTTTGCGTTCAGAGGGCATTCAAAGCAGTTGTGGTCTTAGTATATCAGAGGGTGTGGCTCAAAGGTAGTACTGCACTGTTCCAAGTGCATTACAGTTGCTTCTTCCTTTAAATTTTCTTCTATATTTAAAACAACTTCTTTTTTTATATTCCAGTAGCAGAACTGACCCTGACCATTTCAGAGGTTGTGTACAACTCGTGTAAGTGCATATAACGCTGACTCTGTGAAGTCACTATGAGGAGTGTGGCTGTATGCAGTGTTCAGATGACCAATGTGTTTGGATAATTGAAGTTTGGATAACTCACTTCCAACTGCAGTTTATATGTTGCACCAAGACACAGGATATGCACCTGCTGGTCTTGGAGGAAGGAGTCCTAATTATTTCAGTACCATTAATAAATCTCAACATCAGAGCATGTGGGGAAAGAGTGATTGAAGAGTGTCTCTGTATTCCATGGCTATGTAAATGTTATCTGTTGCCTCACTAAATCTTTTGACTTACTGGTGTCCAAATCATATTTATATGTTCCTTGCTTTTGCACAGTAGCGATGTTGGCAACAATATCTTTCAATAGGATTTTGTTAGCGCTTTCTGGCATTACTTGTGTTGGACCATCATATTTCTCCTATCTATCATTACTAACATCGGTGCAGCTTTGGTTTTTGCTTTTTATTGTCTACACAACTTAGCCTAATATTATAGCCTGGCATATAGGACATATAGCTCCATTTTTTGTGTGTTGAAGATTGCCTACTTTAAACTGTATTAAATCTTGTACAAGACCAGTTAGTTAGCATGAAATCACTTGTACAGTTAGTGTATTGTATCATGTGTACAGTTAGTGTATTGTATCATGTGTACAGTTAGTGTATTGTATCATGTGTACAGTTAGTGTATTGTATCGTGTACAGTTAGTGTATTGTATCATGTGTACAGTTAGTGTATTGTATCATGTGTACAGTTAGTGTATTGTATCATGTGTACATCTGTAACTTTGGCCATCGTCCAACTTGCATTTAACCATACCACTTAAACCCTCATCAAGAACTGCAAAAGTGGTCACATGGTGTGTTCTTATCACTTGTAGAGATTTTTTTTCTCATTTTGGCCTGATTAGATCTCCACACGACTGGATTCCACTGTAAGCAACAGCCAGTGGCAGATGCAACAGCGATTATACAGCAGTCACCAGTTCCACTGTGCAAGTTAAATTTGTATACTCATCAGATTAACTGAATATAAGAATATAGCATTGATGGTTTAAAAAAATTTTTTTTTTTTTTTTTTTTTTTAATGCAATCAGCAATGAACTTACCTAATTCTGGACATCCATAACTTTAACTTGATACTGTTTGAATGTGTCATCAGTAAACTCACTTGAATCAACCTCATGTTGTGTCCTTATTTTATCTAATCCAGCCCTATGGCATACCATGATCATCAATCAATAGGCTTACCTCTGGGAAACTTGAATGCTTGGTCACATTCAATATCTACAAAACAGACTTGGCCATACTCTTTAGTCATTACTTTGGCAAGTGCAAAGGCTTTAATATGTTGTGTGATCCCCTCCCACAAACATTATATTGTGAGGATCTGCAGGCCCACCGAGAGATGAACTATAGTTGCAGTTAGCGATGAGCCAGGTTGTATCTGCATCTAACAAATAAATTCCAAGACACAGAAACGCATAATTTGAAATAAAACGTACGTTTAGAATGAATTATGCTTAGCAAATTGTATATTGCTATATTTTGACATAGACAGGTAAACGTCAGTAGAAATAAGTTAGTTAGTGTAGAGACATGCAATTTTATAGGTGCATAGCAGAAGACTAACCCTAATAAAATGTTCTATGACCTTTAATTCAGCTAAAGTATTATTGATGTTCTCAGAACAAGGGTATCCCTATCTTCAGCATGTCCAAGTAAAACAGCATACAACTCTTCTGTACCTGAATTCTCCTCTCCAATTCCACTAACTACATGATTAGAGTTTCATCTGGATGACCAAATTTAATCACTCATTCAAATTGGCCCATGTTGACAGATAGCTGATATCCAATTCACTTGTGTCCATATATCTGCATTTGAGGGAATGTCTGTCATGAAGAAGTTGTTTATGATTACTAAAGGAAAATGACCATGATTGGTAAAAAGGTGCCCCAAAACTAACAACTTCTGGGTCATGCTCGCTAATATGCAATACATTTAGTGCTGCAGTTGGTAAAGGCTTTATGCCATTCAGAAAATGTGTGACTGATCAACCTATCAGCCTCACTTGACCGTTTAGAATTGGATATGTATGGTTCAGGGACAGATAACTATGGGCCTGGGTGGCCTCCAACCTGGAGAGGGTGTCATCCCCATTTCGTCCTGTGTGACATCAGTGGCTGGGCTGCTACTGCCTTCACCAATACTCTAAACTGTTCTGTAGTCAAGACACGTATTAGTAGATAGCACAACATTTTAATTCTGTTCACTAACCCCCCTGTGCTGAACAGAGTCACAGATGAGCATCATAGCCTCAAAATGAGGCCACCTAGATTCACAAGGTGGACTGTGTCCACCACTTGGCCTTTTTTCTCCTTTTTTTAAATCTCCCTCACCAAATGGCCCCTCCAATTCTTCCACTTCCTTATACAATCTGTAACAGTCACTCCTCCTCTGATCTACACCATCAGCGACTTCATTGATATATACACTCCAAAGTCTAGCTACAATTGTATACAGTACTTACATCACTAGCTATCTTCATCCACGCACCTTTGCCTGGTGTTCTTTATTCCACTTGGTGAAGACCACCCACAGGCATGGAGACTCCTTGACTCCTTCAATTAGCCTTTCTCCATCCTTTTCTCTCTGACCTGTACCCACATGATTGTTGCTGGAATAGAAACTGAGTCTATTCAAGCGACATGCTGTGTTGCGATGCGACATGATTCACGAAGTGGCATAACCTGTTGCTTCACCTCGCTACACAACCATTGCTCTGCCTTTTGACATATTGTAAAGCAGGCTTAACTTTGCCATTGTTGGGATGTAGTTATAGAGGCTATCAAACACTCAAATAACAGGATGATGCACTCCAATAGCAAACAGTTATCTAGCATGCAGTGAGTGTGTCTGTCTGTCTCTAGCTGCAGGAAGTCACCTGCCATGGAAGTAAATATCATTGCAGCACCTATATTGTGTCATGAAGCACTGCTGGAGATTGAGAATTTTCTAGCTATGGAACAGAAACTGGGCAGCATTGATATTACATTGTTGATCCAAGCTGTGAGGAATTCTCTAATTATTAAATAGTTCAACGGCTTTGTATACGGCTGCTCATCTATAGATATCTGAGCATTGAATGCTCTAGGCAGCACAATTTCCTCTTTTTTTTTAAGCGTTCAAGTTTCCTTGGAGCGTCATACCCTAGAACATTTTGAAAGCAATTTCCTGTAACACATCATACTGGCTCTTAGGCATATTAAATATGATGGCTGGATAATTAAAATATATATATATAAATGACATTGAAAAGACCCTCATTTCCAATTCAGCCATTTACAATGTCCCATATGGGGACCTCCAATATGTACATATCCCACCTTGGACAGAAGGGATTAGCAGGGAATCCTACCTGTCCCACCTTGGATAGGCAAGATTAGCAAGGAATACTATCTGTCCCACCTTGGACAGGAGAGATTAGCAAAGAATCCTACTTCAACAATTCCTCCGGTTAGGAGGCAGGATTCTGCTGGTAAGTCCAGGATTGGTAGCAGCACATTGACATCTAGAGAAATAGCAACTGAAAAAGAGTTCGGAATCTGAAGGAATAGGTAAAGAGATCTGTCCCTTGGGAGGGTGCAATAATTATTCATGCTTTCAGATCCTATTGATACTGCTCTTCAGTTTCATCTAGCTCTGATTCAGGTACAGAAAATGAGGATCAAAGACTTTGATTTGTCATGGTGATGCTTGCTAGCTAGCTTGCCATTTTTGGTGTGGAGCTAGATATTTCATAGCTAGCTAGCTATATAGCAACCTGTGTAATTGTTCTTTTTACACCAGGTTTTGGGTTTTGACTGCACCAGCTTACTCAGAGCAGGCAAAAATCTTCTTCCTCCCTCCCCCTCCCTGGATTAAATAATGATTACATGTTGTTTTTTATATTGTTGTTATTGATATTGTTATTATCAGGTATTGAAGGCTCACTGTCGAGTTCCTGTTGGAGACAGTGCTAAGGTGAAGGGTAAAGGAAGAGAGGGAGAGGTGGTGGCAGACCTGGAGGCCATTGTCAGTGATTTTCAGCTCCTTGGAGAAGGCCTAGTCAGAACTGTGGAAGTTAGGAAGAGAAAACAGTGATTTATTTCTAAGTATATGTGGGGGACATTAATATTCTAACAATGTGCATGTTTGCTAATATTTTAATGTTAATATTTCAGTGGAGAGGAGTGGGAACTTATTATGATGGTGGGAGGAGAGATGTAGTTTATGATGGTGAGGGGAAATGGCTGTAATGGTGAGGAAAGAATGAGAGCTTCTAATGATGGTTAGGGGAGAAACTAGTATCACAATATTACTCATTTCACAGCATGTTTGATTGGGATTGCTTATGGCACAGGAACACTGTTTGTTGTTCATTGCTCCACTTGTTGTGGTGCAGCTGTGCCACAGCATTGGCACCATCTCTGCTCTCCTGCTCAGACAAACTGAACCCTTCATCCTTGGACAATGCAGACGCAGACGTAGACACAACATGTTCCTCTGTTCCATCAGCCATGAATCTCTCCCTTGCATTAGGACCTATGGCCAGGCATCCTTCCTGGACTTCCTCCACTATTGATCCTTTTGTCTGCTCCAGCATTTCTGAAGCCTTCAAGAGCTTCTCCATAATCCTTCCTCGAGATTTTCCAGAGTCTACTTTGATGTGGTCCAAGAGGGCCAAAGCTTGCTCCAGGTGGCCAACAGCGTCTCCATATCTTCTCTTCTTGAGCTCAATGGATCCCAGTCCCTCAAAGGCTTGCAACTGAAGGTGCATGTTGCCAGCACGATGAGCCACTGCAAGTGCATTGTTGAAGGTGACCATTGCCTCTGGGAACCTGCCCAGCTTAGACTGGGCACTGGCCAGATTGCACAGGCACTTGCACTCAGTGTTGTGGTTCCCCAACTTGCCTGTGGACCAAAAGAGATGGCATAATATTATAACTGATGAAATAATAGTGCACACTAAGTTGTGTTTCCAACCACATGCATGCTTGGTGGTGTATGTGTGGCAATACAGGCAAGGCTTGACTTCTTGCTCCAACCTATTTACTGGAAAAATAAGACTGCCTTGATTTTTCAAAAATGTTTTTATTAATTTGGGGGGAGGGGGGGGGGGGAAGTAGAGCATGATTAGCTGACTTATCCAGTCAGCTACATAGTGTATGTGTATTTACCAGGAATAAATGTGAACAGGTCACCTATCAAGCAAAATTTTTCACACATTTTCATGTGATTGATTGTGTGTGTGTGGGGGGGGGGGGGGGGAAGGAAATGAATGTCAAAGTGTTCACTAAAAGCATTGGCTATATTGATAACCCTTCATAAGTAAGGTGTTGAGAGATGTTAATTCAATGACCACTTCCATCAAAGTGTATTTGACACCTGTCCTATAGCTCATCACACAGCCCATGTTAGGATGCTTCAAACTATCTCAACATGCACATTCTTAATGTATATCACCACCAAATTTTCAAATAACATGTTATCATCAATCAAAACTATTATACCTTATCAACCATTGGCCTTCCATAGCTAGACCCTGTCCCAAATTTTGATAGTTATACCCCCAGGTCATGTGCAGCTTTGAGTCCTGACGTGACATAATTTAGTCAGTTGGTGGCCAGATGCAGACATATACTCATTTCATTCCTAAGTCCCAGTGTATGAGATTGTCAGAATAAAAGCTTCTACAGCAGTTAAGCTTGGTAAAGGATTTGACTACATGTCACTAATTAACCACGATGAAAATGTCCATTTGATTGGTAAAGTTGTCACTTTGATTTTTTTTTTTTTTTTTTTTTTTTTTTTATTTATTTATTTTTTTTTTTTTAGTGGCTAAGTTTGGAAGCAAGCACCTATCACAGGCAGGTGGATCATTTTGATTAAAATCCAACACCTGGCTTCATGAATCAAGCACCCAGTTTATGAGGGAAATGTCCTAATTCAGCTTTGGCATTGATTTGTCATATTCATGTAACCAACCATATCCAACATTTATATTACAACTTCCCTTTGTGATGAGATGATTAATGGGGAACACTTTAAACCGTACAAAACAGTTACCTTCAGTGGAAACCCCTACCAGAATATTAACTATATTTTGTTTTTTAAGAATGTCACATGCTAATTCACTTGCTATAAACCAATCCACATTTAGCATTTTCTTCCCTCATTTGTTTTTGGATGAAGTCCCTGAGTGGACACCTACACACTTTATATTAACAGGTGATTAGTCTACACAATGGTGTCCTTCAGCATCTCCACATTGAGCACCAACCATACATTGAATTGCTGCAGCCTCTTTGTGGTAAGGCATGGCTTCAGGGTACATGGCCTGGTCGTTATATGCTGCACCAATGTTCTGCAGGATGGATGCCTCCACAAGAAAGGAGTGGCTTGTTCGTCTGCCGTTATTAACCATCGTCAGAGCTTGCTCGAAGCTCTGCATAGCTGAGTTAAATAGCTTCATGGAGACGCAGAGTAAACCCAGACCAGAATATAGTATCCCTGCATTAAAAAAAAAATAAATAAATTAATTAAAAAAAAAAAAAAAAAAATTATCTAAACAAACGCATATTTGGCATGGAAAATATAAAGTCAACACAGAACCAAAGTATCTAAAGTCAAAAGAAAATTTAAACTTGTTATGTTGTTGCTTTTTTAATTTGCTGTGTTGTTATTTGTTGTTTTTTTGTGTGTTGTTTTTATGAATCTAGTATGTATTTTGCAACTGCATTTTTGGTATATATCCATTTTTGTATGCTTGAAATTTTATCTTAGCCTACCTCCTTCCACAGATTTCTCCACATGCCTGCTATGCATTTTTGCAGCGCTCAGCATCTGCTTGGCATCATCAGTCTCCCCATCCCTGAGATAAACCCAAGATAACTCCATGCAAGTTCCAGCCTCATTAAAACTATCCCCCATCTGGTGATAGAGCTCTTTTGCTGCCTTTAAACAATCAATTTCCTTTTGGACATGTCCCAATTGTTGATAGCAGTAAGATGAGCGTATTTCACTCAGTGCAGCATGAACACAGGAGTAATTATCCTTCAAATAGAGCTTCATGCTTTCTTTGTAGTGGTTCACTGCTTTCTGGTAGTCTTTCATGCCTTGGTGAGCCACTCCCAAGTAATGGTGAATATCTGCAGCCATTTTTATGGCGGATTCTTCTGTTATAGATCCTGAAACCTTTGAAAAGTGAAATGGCGATGAAGTTAAATGCTTAGCATCACTTTTGCGGGTGGAATCCACAAGTTTTGATCCGCTCTTGTATTTCATCCGCTTCAGAGCAGATTGGAGGAAAGATCGCCCTCGCTGGAATTTACCCTGAGTGACAAGGTAAGCTCCAACGTTCAGATAGCAAGGCACTACTACACAAGCGGTGCCGTCTTCCCTGGCTCTCTTGGCAGCGCGTTCGAAGTAACTGGCAGCCTTCCTACTCTTACCACAGTCCAGCAGACTAAAGGCAGTTTCGGTCAGCTCGATTATTCTACATTGTTCTAACTTTCTATCTCCTGCCATACTCATGTTTACCCTTTAGCTAGCCATCATCGGAACTGAGCTGCACTTTCCGAGATTGTATGCAAGTACCCAGTTACCATGACCACCGTTCAGGATTAGGGTGGAGTTTCGGAGAAATCTGACATTTCGATTTGCTTACAGAGATGAGTCAAAAACAGTCTCCCAGCGAGTTTCTCAAGCTAATCATTGGAAAACCTGTAGTTGTAAAGCTGAACTCAGGAGTGGATTATAGAGGTATAGCCAGTGCCCGCCACCTTTATTCCCTTCATTATCCCCCCCCCCCCCCCCCCCCCCAAAAAGTGATGTATGGTAGGCATCAATTAGAATGAATTTCTTGATTACCAATAGGTGTGCTAGCATGCCTTGATGGCTACATGAACATAGCCTTGGAGCAGACTGAAGAATATGTGAATGGTCAGCTAAAGAACAAATATGGTGATGCATTTATCAGAGGCAACAATGGTAAGATTAAATACTATGGAAGAAACTGCATACAACTTATTGCTACCGTTATTTCATTTCCTCCTTGTTTCTCCGCAGTTTTATACATCAGCACAAGACGAAGATAGAACTCTACCTAACTGTGTAATATATCCTACAATGATTAAATGTTGATGTTTTGGATTTGGTTCTTCGCAGCTTTATACTCGGCAGTCTCACTTAGGTCAGCAGCATTCTCCTATAATAATGGTATACAAGGAATAATAACATAAAAAATTGTTTACTGACTAAGGTACACAGTAACAACAATCACAAAGTAAAAGCATACTATTAACACTTTGAGCTCTTCGTAAGCAGCCTCAAATCTTCTCTTGCTATCAGGGACCATACTCCTTGATTCTTGCAATAATTCTCCCTGTGAATACAGGCAATGGAACACAGAAACTTTCACTGCATGGTTACGTAACGAACTAGGAAATCTAGATAACTTGCTATTAGGTCAGGCAAACTAACATTTTAGTTTCTCCGGATATTTTTTTAAAATGTTGGCAAAGGTATGCAACTTTCTATTTGTGGGTGTGGTTTTATTATTATTATTTTTAATTTACTTATTTTTGGTTGCCACTTCAAATCTATACAGCAGTAGACCTGTTTTATGTTCGAATAAGACATTGCCATGACTGAACGAATTTTGATGAATTTTTTCAGATACCCTAGGTGCTGACTGCTGGGATAGATATTAATAAATTAAAATAGCAAAAGTGAACCCTGTGGGGGGAAGAATTAAAAAAATTCATATATATATATATATATATATATATATATATATAGCTCTTAATCTGTGTATATGTGTGCCTGATATACATTCCTTCGACTTCGAAGTTAGAAAATCAAAATGAGTACAAAATGAATGGAACTCAAGCTCTAAGGGCCGTAGTGTGGTCAATTAGGATGAAAAACTTATTCTGGGGTAGCAGGCAAAAATGACAAAGATGGTCATTTAAGGCTAACCAATAGGAGAACTGAACTGGTTATGTTGCATGTTTTGGGTAGTTCAGTGCACATTTTCAGTTCAATGGGTAATATTAACTACAGAAAAAGAACATGCAAATATTCCCTTATAAACCACATCCTACACTGGACAGTAAAATTTTGAGGGCGCAAGGGAATTCATTTTGAAAAAATTTAAAAATAAGAAAGTTTGAATTAAAATATTTTGCTGCTTAACCAGTGAAATGCATGCTTGTGTCAGTGGCACAATTACAATGCTTAATATTTAAGAATAAATGGTTTACAGAATACGAAGAACAATGAGGAATTTTTGTGTCCATGTGTTGTTTAGCGTTATTTTTTTTTGGTCCCCTCTACAATATGTGACAAAATTAGTTATAGGATAAATATTGCAAGCACAGATACAAAAGTATCTGTTTGTTGGGCAATCATGACATGATTATTTCAAGTGAAACTGCATTGGGCCTCTGGTATCCATAATTGATGCTGGTAACAAAACCTTTTGGTGAAGATACCAAGAATTGATGTGGGTGGGCCTGAGAAACAAAGATATTTACTTTGCCTGGCCTTACTCAGTTATTGTGCAGGAAACCAAAGGAAAATCTAAATTTTTTGTCATCCTACTAAAATTCTCAATTAGTTTGTGTTTGTTTGTTCAGTAATTACTCCCAGACGATTGGGCCTAAAGGGCTCAAATTTTTAGGGTTTGATGGGAGTCACCCTGTGGACACTATAAGAAAGTTTGGTGAAAATTGGTTTGTTTGCTCACTCCTCCCAGACGATTGGGCCTTATGGACTCAAATTTAAGGGTTTGATGGGGGTCATCCAGAGGTGGTTATAAGGAAGTTTGGTGAAGTCTGAGTAAAACTCTGCTCACAGGGCTATTTTCCTGATTGTGGTCACAACTCTATGCCCAAGCAAACAATCCCACTTACTACAAACCATAATCATGTTAACACATGGGTCAGCAAAATTGTGCCCAAACCACTTCCAGCTCGGTTTCTTTACTTCTTTTTTAGACCTGTAGTGGGATGAGATAGCAGATAATAGATCTAAAACTATATTAAGAGGTCTTTGTTGCCTCTGTCCATAGGATGGGTGATATGCTAAAATATCCTTAAGGAGGGCAAGGGGAGGAGGGGGGGGGGGGGGTCTGTTGTCTCCATCCAGGATGGGTCTGGTTTATATTAACTACCTTTTTTTTAATATCATACTCATCCTTTCCTTCCATTTTCATCTCGTCTATTTTCGCCTCAAAATCAGCAACCTCTTTTTCGTACATCTGCACCTCCTTGGTTAGCCTGCATGCAGCAGGGCAAGGGGAGAAACATGCTGGTTATAGCTGCTGCACTGGAGGTGGACACAAATATTGTACCTCTTCACAACACCGGTTTTTATCCTCAGGTTCTTGATTCTAGGGTCTGCAACAGGAGCTGCCATTTCACTTTTCCTTTCTTCAGATAAAAAAAAAAAAGGACGGAAAGAGAAAAAGGTTTCGTAACTATTAAAACCAAATGCAGGTGTTGAAATGGTAAAGTGTCATTAGGAAAACAGATAAATCTTGTGGGAGTATTTGCAAGCTGAACGCCCTGCTCAGATAAATGATTGATTCCTGGACTGTACCGTTCAACGAGTTCAGGAGCACCTAAAAATTTGTCCTAGAAAAAATTAGCGTCCTATACCAGGGAGATGAGTCTTGCTAAAGCTAAGAGAAAGTTGAAGAGGGTGGGGAAGACGGCTACCCAGTTCAGAATCACTTCCACATTCGAATTCATCGAGCTTGAATGCAAGGGATCATGGTATATTGCTGTAACTAGCTAGCTAGAGTCTTTTCCTATCACTAAACTTACACCTCCTGCTTGATAAACCCTATCTTTTCCTCAGGGGTAAACATTGTTGTATAATGATTTTTTGGTGATGATTGTAGTGAAAAGATGACAAGCTTTGTTTATTTGAAGAATGTAACAATCTCCCTAAATATGTCAGCTGAATCTAAACCCATTCTATGTGTAGAGAAACATGCTCCATTGTGTATTGCAACATAGAAATATGTTTCAAGAACACTGTATTAATTTTGCAGGAGGCCAGAGAGCTTGAAGGTGATTTGGCTTCGTAACCACCGCAAGGTCAAATCCAATGATGTGAGTGTTTATTGTGTGTTCTTCACACCTAATTGTTGATCAAGTTAACTTTTATTTTGCAAATACATGAAATCCATATTGTTGATATTTGTAAGTTTCCTAACTTTGTCAGACTGATGGGTAAAGGTCAGTCATTTGTTTTAATAACAAATTACAGTCTTCAAGTCCATTAAGTATATATTTTTCCTAAGTCATGCACGAAGTTCAGTTGATTTTTTAAAATATATTTCCACTGCCTTCTAGTATATATTTTTCCTTTTTTTTTCTTTTTTTCTTTTTTTTTAATCCAGGCAATTTGGACTCTCAGTGAAGATTTTGGTCCAAATGGGGCTAAGGGAAGAGCAGTGTTCAATCCTGCCATCTCAGTGTCTTTGGTGGTAACTCTCTATCGAGTGAGTCTGTATGTCTGTGTTGTACTATCATGAAGTGGATTGTTGTTGATGGTGGACAAATATGTTGAGCACTAATTGATGTGACAAATTTTTAAGATTTTTTTAAGCTTCTCTACCTTAAGTAAGGATCCATAGTAAGCAGAAGCTTCTTATCTAAATTAGGAAAAACATCACTGCATCTTTTGCAGCCACAGATCTGTGAAATGGGGATTACTTTTAACTAATTCTGGTTATTTGCAAGAATTGATCAGAAGAGCAACTAAGATCACATGGTCCATTCCCCAATTATGAAATCATCACTAACTTATAATTAGCATTGCAGGCCATTTTCAGGTCATGAATTACTAGTCAAAATACTCCAAGACTGCATGTACAAAATACTCCAAAACTGCATCTAATCAATGCAGTAAGTCATTTAGTTGATAATAATTTATTTGCTCACTGATCTTGTCGCCAACCCTGCCTAGTCTTGCAGGCAATGACCAAGGGTTTTAATTATGAATTTTTAGCCACAAATCTCAGCCTTTGCTTTCAATCATTGGTTTGAGCCAAGGGTTTCATCAGCCTTTGTTTTCTGCTTTGCTCAAGTTGAGCTAGAGTGTCAGTAATCCAGTTTATCTGGAGCACATAAGTAACATGTCCAGTTGGCATGTATTGGTAATGTCAATGCACAAGATTCGTAATAATTTCATTATATCATCTCAGGTTATCTCTGCCTGTAATTTAAAGTTTGTTGAGAACAGTTTTAGTACCTAAAGGTGTGTGGTAATGGTCTTGTCCATAGCCCTTGTCTGCTCTGCTCTTTTGACGATATTCTAGACTCATTATACATTGGATAACTTGAAGCTGAAAATGGATGACTTGGAATGTTTAGGTCACCCAAGGAGTTATGAGAATGATACTGCAATGAAAAAAAAATTCTCTACTTGGCTGGAATTACCTCTCCAGCTTTCAAAACATGGTTACATGCTTATTGGAGATTGTTTATGTAAGCTATAATATTAAGTCAGTAAAAAAAAATTTTTTTAAATTCACAGAATGTGTGGAGTGTGTCCTATACCTTAAGATATAGGTCACATGTGTATTCTAGCAGATAGAAAATTCCCAACATCTGTAATCTGTTCGTGTGGTATTCCATGTTTGCTGTCCTAAGGTTTATACTTCAATCCAAAACATAAGAAAAGACTATTACCCACTCACTGTCACAAGTCACCCACAAGATACACCTCATATTTTTGATATGATTATTGTCTTCATGGCAAACAACAAAATCAACATCTAACATCTTATTTTGTCTTGTGTTATTGAAATTGTTATTGATAAACAACACAATTATTAGAATATCATGTTGGTTAGTCATGCAGTAATGTAGTGACCAAGTATAACAGTGGTATTGAGTTGACATCTCTAACATGCCCACTGGTGGGCTTCATGTTGAACGAATCCTCTGTCTGTCTCTCTCTCCCTCAAAGTACGACACATTCATGCTATCCTGCATGTTCCAAGTACAAAATCTCTTGGATGACTTCCATCAGACCACCTTCCTACACTAAGCTCAGAAGCGGCCCACAGTTGGAGTATGTTTGTTTCACCTTGTCCCACCAAGTGATAAGGCAGGATAATCTGCATCATCCACTGTCACCGACACTTCTGGAGGCTTGGCATTTTGCCTACCAGATATTCTTTCCTTCTTTTTTGATTAAAAAAAAGTATTTTTTTTTTTTTCAAGGGTTTTTTTTGTTTTTTTTTGCGATAGCATCCATCCCCTAGATGAGTGATGACAGAACATACACCAATTTAGTTTTTGTAGTAGGGTTGATACTGCTATTATGAAGTGAACAAACAAGGTAAGGTTTTTATTGAATTTTGTAGCTAAGGTTAACCATGGTGAGACTGTGGAACAAGAATGGCAAACAGTATTCTTTCAACTGAGAGGTGTTACAAAGAAGAAATGGAAGGAAAATGGTATAGTATAGGACAATATTTTGGCTGGACAAGATGTTGGTACAATATTTTGACTACAACAAGTTTTTGCTAAGGCTGGGTTTTAGCTATAATATTTTAACTACAACATGTTTTGTCTAGGACAATATTTTGGCTTGGGCAAGATTTTGGCTAGGATTGGGGCATGGTTTTCTTAATTGGGCAAAGACTACATATCCTTTGGGACTGTGACTAGGGGTTTTTAAAATTCATATCACCAGATTTCCATTACATGTTTTCCTGTGTTTGAAGTGACATCATAGACTTGGGCTTGTATGTGGCAGGTAGTCTGACAATGATCATATTTTAATGTAAAGAATTAGCCTGTGGCTAATGAGATAATGGTATACAGATTACTTCAACAATGTGTGACTAATGGGAACTGTGGAGCGGGAGCATGTGACCTAACTCATTTGATATACTCTCTGTTGACATATATGGTTGTGGCAATGTACAATTATTAGTATGTGTTTTGGTAGTGATTGTTGTCTCATGGAGATGGGGTCTGGTCAACAGCATGTGAGAGACAGGAAACCAAGACATGCCTTCCCAACTGCAAACAGGCAGGCAACTGTGTTCCAAACCATCAGAGGAGCAAGTTGCAGTCCATCAGAGTCAATTTATTGTTAATTAGTATCACTACAATTCAGTTTATTTTGTTTACATAGACACATTGCTGCCCACTCAACCTGTTCCATAGAGCATTTGTGGATAGGCCCCATGGCTCCTCGTAGAGGTGACAGACAATTTTAGCTTGATCACAAAAAGAAAAGACAGTGAGTTTAAGTTTTCCTATTTTGAATTTGATTATTCAAAGAATATGCGTGAATGTGAATATTCGACCTGTGCAATTGAGTTATGGATTGTGTGTTTGGGGGGGGGGGGGGGGAGTGGGGGGAAATTTCCTTCTTAACTTTTTACTCACATAAATATGATAAGAATATTTGTTAAAAGTCCAAGTAGGATTAGGATGTGTTATTAGGATGGTGGGGTGTTGCACTTACTTCATCACAGGATTCCAGTCACACAGAGTTTGAAGAGAAGGAGTATAAATACCATGTGGAAAATGTGAGTTCTTTTGGTTTGGTTTTTTTTTTTTGTTGTCAAGTTTGACATGTTCATTATTTTGAGCTATGAATGCAATATTACCTACCACACCATGTGTATGTGTATAGGATGGTCCTGGAGGAAAGAAAATTCTTGCTAGCTTCAATTGCAATGTTGCAGATTTTGTGGGCATTCCATCCACAAAGTAAGTTGTATGTTCCCTAATATGTCCATTATGTATAATAATCACATTGCATTGTGTCAACTGTCATAACAGTGCAGCTGTGTGTGATTGTGCCCATGGTTGCATAACATCTAAACAGTGTGTAGTATAGTGACTCATTTTAAAGTCTTCTACACCTTACCTATTCCCATTTTGAACCCATTTTTTGCTTTCAGCTTCAATGTTGAAACAAATAATTGTTTATTGTTGTTCATTTTTCAATACAAGAAATAATCACAATCCAGCAAAATAATGAAATTAATTCTTTTTCTCTCTTTAAGTATATTAGTTCTAAAACAACCTGATTTATTTCGAAATTGAGACCTCATCAACAGTTTCTATGGGCTTCTTCAATATGGGAAGTTGTCATTTATATCAGATTACCCCCAACCTGTCAAATTAATTAATTAATTGTTAGGTCTGGGGATGGGATGGAATATAATTCTTTCATAACTGTGATGATGATGATGTCCTGTTGTTTTGATCAGGCAAGCTCTTGATTTGAACTTCAAGTGTGTCTCTAAGAAAGTGGAAGTTGTGCGGCTGGGCATGACCCTTGAGTCCATGTTCATCAAAGAAGGAGGGGCTCTGTAAGTATTAGTCTAGCAAGTCGGTTTAATTGGACCAGGAGTTGATTTGTACAAATTGGGTGATGTAAAAAACATGAACTTAGGAGGGTTTGAATATTTTATTAAGATAGTTCATTTCATTAGGAAGGTTTACTATACGACACTCCATGCAACAAAATGCTGGAACAGACTCAGTGTCTATTTCAGTGTTTTGGTAAGGTTCGCATTGTAGCCCAGTCTTTCCTTTGAATTCTCTCTTGTCCTTGTCCTATCCCTCTCTCTCCCTCCCTCTCTCTCTCCCTTCCTCTCTCTCTCCCTCTCTCTCTCTCCCTTCCTCTCCCTCTCTCTCCCTTCCTCTCTCTCTCCCTTCCTCTCTCTCTCCCTTCCTTTCTCTCTCCCTTCCTCTCTCTCTCCCTTCCTCTCTCTTTCTCTCTCTCTCTTCCTCTCTCTCTCTCCCTTCCTCTCTCTCTCTCCCTTCCTCTCTCTCTCTCCCTTCCTCTCTCTCTCCCTTCCTCTCTCTCTCCCTTCCTCTCTCTCTCTCCCTTCCTCTCTCTCTCTCCCTTCCTCTCTCTCTCTCCCTTCCTCTCTCTCTCTCCCTTCCTCTCTCTCTCTCCCTTCCTCTCTCTCTCTCCCTTCCTCTCTCTCTCTCCCTTCCTCTCTCTCTCTCCCTTCCTCTCTCTCTCTCCCTTCCTCTCTCTCTCTCCCTTCCTCTCTCTCTCTCTCCCTTCTCTCTCTCTCCCTTCCTCTCTCTCCCTTCCTCTCTCTCCCTTCCTCTCTCTCCCTTCCTCTCTCTCTCCCTTCCTCTCTCTTTCTCTCTTTGCCATCACAAACAAGGGTAGACCTGGGGTCCCTCACACCGTACTTGATACTATGTATGCATTGACTGACATTATGGTAGCTATTGTTAGATGATAGAAGTTAATAAACAGTGATAGAGTAGGTTCAAAACTAGATTAGGGTATTCCGAGTGAATTCTTAGGCTCAGTGGATTTAATTAATGCAAAGAATCTTCAAGAAGTGCTCCTTAGTGACCATTTACAATCCACCGGCAACAGATTGCCAGTTGCTCATGTGTGGAGAGATAGCCTCACTCTCGTCTGCTAGTATATATATATATTATATATATTATATATATATATATATATAGAAGAATGTGCTGAAGTTGATACTGTCTTGCAGCTTCAGTGGAGCTACATGTGATGACTCCAATTAGTAATGACTCCAATTAGTGATGTCATGCTGAACTTAGAGGCACAGAGTCTTGGATGAGTCTTCACTGATGGTTCACTCAAGTGAGTGATTGTCCCCCATTAGCAACTTTAAGCTAATTAAATCTGAATAAACTATCAAATGAGTTCTATCTATGACCCAAAAAAATAGACAGGCCTTACTAACTCAGCAGAATATACCTACTTCTCCATCTGAGCTCAGCAGTTTGTTGAGCAACAGCAGAGTATGGCGGCTCCAGTTCACGCTTCCCCACACTCTGTACTTGCTGTGCCACAATGCCAATAGCTGCAGCCTCTCTGTGCCATTGGGAATATGTACTTCTTCTTCAGCATTTCGCTAGCATTGATCCAGTTCCCTACACTTTTGGTTGTCCAAGCTCTTCTGGAGCCAGCAGGAGGTTCCCCTTCCCACTTCTGGCATGTAACATGGAGCATGCCATAAGTAGGATCCTTGCAAATGACCTAGGGCTATTCATTCCCCAAGTCTTTTCCAAAGGGGAAAACTTTTTTTGTCCTTGTAGACCTACCTTGCTGTTTTCGGTAGCACTAAGCTCGTTCTTCTTTGTCTTAGGCTCCTTCTTCTTTGTCTTAGGCTCCTTCACTTTCAGTTGTCTGGGAAGGAGGGAGAGTGGACGGGGAATGGGCTGGCAGCTTAGCCTCCAGGGCAATCAAGGTATCTGATGCATCACTGCTTGTCCTTGTTCTTGGACAAAAAGCTCTGAGATCCATGTTTGTGAAGGATTCAGGAAATCCAACCAGCCAGTCAGTACAGGCAATGAGGAGTAGTCTAATAGCAGGCATCCTAAAGATGCTTTTAAGCTACTTGAGATTATTTTGAATGTATTTTGAGCTCAGCATCAAAGCAATAGTTGTATGTTCACATTGCTACAATCCAATTATAGTCACAAACCGATCAACAACCATATACATTTCTGTGTGTCATCTATTGTCCGTACTTCTGGTTTAGCATGATGTGGCTAATAGCAGTGAAGTCAGTGGCACCATAGATATTCTAGTACATGGATTGATAACTGCAATAAAAAGTTTACAAAGTGACATCACATTCTGTTTTTATCCAGTGTTACGGATCTAAAATAAATAAGAACCTTAGCTCTCAACTGATTCACTCTGTTATTAAACCCTTTCTAGTCCTTAGAAAGGTTGGAGGTAGCATGGGATCCCTTTCAATTAGTAACATCTTTGTACATAACGGTGCAAAATTCATGAAAGTTCTTGAAGTGACATTTCTGGAATTTGTATCCTGGGTGGTTTGTACTCCTTAACGTGCAGTTGTTGTTTTTTTGGTGAAGTAAGATTTGCATACTGTGTTTTATTCATTGTGGCTACTATTTAGTATATATATATAAAAAGCATAATGAAATACTTATTTTATCTGTAGCTACACCCCAAAAGGGTGAAAATAATTTGGTCTTTTTTTGTGTGATTTTTCTTCTCAGAGACAACTTGCTACTCAGTAATATGATGTTTTGATCCCTAGATATATGTCCAAATAATTGAGTGTTTACTGCTTTAATACCTGCCAGAAACTCACTCACTGATAGTGCCAGGCTATGGCATTTACTGCCTGGACTACCAATTTTGCCACTTTGGTCACTGTGCCTCTAAGTGTACAGATAGTATTTTGGTAATATCCGGTATAGCATAACGCAGATCTATCACATAATCTTTGCCATTTCCAATCCATGTACTAGGATATCTATTGTGGCACACACCTTATATATAGCTAGTACATGAGCTTGTAATTTACGCCAACATTATTTGGGGAATAATAGATGAAATGGATGTGATAGCCTGATGCTCATAATCTTACTCTAGTTCATGTAGTGTGTGTGTGTCTGTCCATGGGCAACACATCTCCTCCCAGGCGCCTGGACCAATCGTCCTGAAATATTTCGGGTTTATTCACATGCCCACTGGCCTGGTTTGGGGAGAATTTGGCTAGGGCTAGGGCTACTGATTTCATTAACTTGGTGTGCACGTGTCTGTCCAACTCCTTGTGCTTTAGGTTGTTAAATAGTGATGTATGAAAATTCCAAGCTCAAGCTGGACTCCCCGCAGCCTCCCTTCCCACCAAACCATAAGTCCAAACCTTCTGCACCTCATAGTTTGGGGGTCAGGCTTAGTGAAATACAGTAGGTATTGCACTCTAATTGAGAAGTGGTACATACTTCCTATGATGTAGTCAAGTATGTAGGTTCTTCCTTGTTGTGATAGCAATTTTCTTCAAAATTTTACTCTTCAAAGGACCATTGTTGGTCAACATAGCTACCTTTTTCTTCTTTTGTGTGTTTTTCTTCTTTTGTGTGTGTGTGTGTGTGTGTGTGTGTGTGTGTGTGCGCGCGTGTGTGTGTGTGTGTTTGTTTGTTTACATTCATTCTTAGTATTTTTTTTTTTTTTAATTTTTCACATGGATGAAACTGTAGTCACATAAACATCTACATAGTTGACTGAAATGGGAACTTTGTATTTGTTTATGCACTGGCCATTGTTGAAATGTTTCCCTCTATTTTGGGGGGAACCAAAAGAGAGTGACAGCACCAGTAGGCAATTGGTGGTGTGGCAAAATGAATGTGGTTTTCCTGTCTTACTCTCCATCCAATGTACTATCTCCATTCCAGTAGTGGGTGGATGGCATGATTCACACAGATGCACCCCAAATATAGGATTTGGTGGTTCTAGTGAGAATAATATTGAACTAAAGATCTGTTAACACACACACCCATAGTATTTCTTTTTCAGATAGTGTATAACAGTACATGAGTACCTAGTAGTGCATGTTTTGATTAGTGTGAGTGGGGATCAGTTTTCTCTATGGTGCACTGCAGAGTGACTATGAGTGCAATCTACAGGCTGCACCTGCTTGTTGGGACTAATGAGTTGTTACATGTACAATTACATGTTTCTGTTGTTATGATGCAGAGATGACGACATGCAGAGCACGTTCAGTGCTATAAGTACAGGCAGGGAGAGCAATACAAGCATGACGTTCGACGAGGAGGAGGTCGAAGTGCAGGAGGAAAAGGGAGGGCAAATGGCAGCCATTGCTTTTAGCAACGACATTGACAGTCCCGGCGGGTAAGATGATAGTGGATAAGTGTCAATCATCACCACTACAAGTGTGTATCTAATTTCGTTTTCCATTCCTTAACTTGCAGCAACAGGTTGCGGCTGAACACTCTGTTGGAAGAATCTGAGTCTGAGCATGGTAAAGCTCCCAGTAGCACTATTTACACTAATTCTGGTGCCTTGAAAGACAATATACCATGTAATACACTGCACAGCAATAAGATATGAGCAAAATACAAGTCTGTCTGTTTTGCTAGATTTGGAATGATGGTCAGCAAGTATTGATCCATGACTGTGTATAGCCATGTTGGCATTTGACCTCTGCCTTAAATAGTTGTCCTGTCAGAAATTTGACTCTGTGCAAGGTGTGTCCCTTATAGCTGGTGTCCAACACACTTCGTCAGGTCAATGATGGCAATTGAAATAATTGTAAGTCCACCTGTCTTCGTAAAGATCTTTGAATTTATTGTATCAATTAGCCAAATATGATCCCACCATGCTCTATTCAATATGGAGTCTGTTAAGCTTTATTCTGTCAGATTGACCAGTTGTGCAGTATTGAGTCTATGTTTTAGTTTTGTCCCTTTTTTTATTATCTGTTTTAAAGTAATTACTTGGCACAATGCACTTGACTGGTCAGTACTGTGATCACTAGGAATTAGTATTATTCAAAACAAGATCTGGCGCGCTGCATAAATTGAAATGATATGTGCATGCACACTTGGCGCTGTGTTAGCATGTGCAACGTTTAGTTGGATTAGGACGGCAGTGCAATATTATGATTTTGAACACTGACATATTTCAGTATTAGCTTGACCCCAAGTTTTATATTGGCACATATCACCTATTATGGAGCAGTCTTGTGCAGAGTGAATGTTTGTAGTGCCACACCCACTACCGTACTTGCAATCGCCAACATGCAGTGGAACCTCTCAATGCAAACTCACTAAAATATAACTTGTCTGATGGATATTGCATTGTGGGCATGACAACTTCCACAGAATATGCACCCATGACCTATGAAAACTCTTGCTTTTCTGGATTTCTGAGCATTATTTTAGCGTCATATTTCAACACAAAACAAATGAATTCACCACAAGTTACTCCCAGATTAACATGCTTGAATCATGTGGAAATGGTTGTCAAATTGTTTGCTGCACTGTGATAACCACTGAAGTTACTTGCCTGTAGTGAAGAGAGTTTGCAGAGATATTAGAAAATGTAGAAAGAACTGGTTATGTCATCAATGGAGTGGAGAAAGAGAGGGGAAAACTGGTTATTTACTAACTGGAGGAATGTAGAAGCAAGCAATGAATAAACAAAACAACAACAAAAAAGCTTCGTACTCTAATATTTGGCTGATTTATTGTTCTCCCTAATATTTATATTCCTCATGAAGTTTAGCATTCAACTAGTTCCTAAAGTACTCAAAGAGATGGTTCCACTGCAGTTGGTTATTGGCTATCTAAATTATGTTGACAAAACGATACAAAAAATAGTATCACAATATTTTATTTTATCTTCCTTTTTTGTTGTGTTTGTATTTGCACACATGCCTGTCCTAATCCAACAAAAAATAAATAAACTTTGATCATCAAAGAGAAAAAACAACTTGACACGGAATCAAGCCAGGAGAATTCCCAGCGATCAGTGATTCTTGGTACGGGAGAACATGTGAAGCGCCACTCCATTCCTCTAGATGCTCCTGTAAAGCCTCCCCATTCAAGAATACATGAGGAAGACCAGAGTTCCCAGCCTGCTAAGTCTAGCCACAGTGTTGCCTCTCTTGCATCCTCTCCTGACCCACAGCAACTAGGTGTTGCTGCTGACGAGAAGGATGAGGTCAAGAGTGATGATCCAGTGCGAAATGTACAGGGAAATTCTAATGGTGAAATTATAGATGAACAGAAGAAGAGTGACAAAGAGGTTGACAGTGTAAGCACAATGGTTGCCGTGGATGTTGATCTGGCAGGGGCACAGGTAGCACCAGCGAGAGCTGACAGTCCACCAGTTGAAGGTGCAGAAAAAGCTGGAGGAAATGAGCAGGAAGAAACCAGACGAGAGGAATCTGAGACTTTTGAGGCTGGTAAGTTGGATCCTTCAGAAGTGAATAAATCGGAGAAGTCACATGGAGTGGAAAAGGTTGGGCTAGATGAAGTGAAGGAGAAAATAAACCCAACTGGAAATATGGAACCCAAACTGAATCCTTCTGAGGAGAGCGTACCACCATTTGTTTCTGAAGGCATGAAATTAGAAGAACAAGACCACTCTAGTGAGTGCATGGATGGGCGTCAGACCGACCAGCAAGGTGTGATATTGTTGAGATATTAGGTGGGTGGGTGGGTAGGTGTGCTTTTGTTATTTAAATATTTCTTGGAATATAAGTTTTCTAAACATCCCATTATTTTGATTAATTGTATTAGTTGGAAATTCTTAGGATACTTTCATTTTCATAGGGTGCCTAGATGTCCATTTAGGAACCAATTTCTAAAAATGGGAACATACCACCAGAAGTGCCATATATATATATATTATTACTGTGAGTCCTGTGATTGTACTATAAAGTTATAGGTTGATATGAGGTCCTGCTTGGATGTATCTAGTAGACTTATGAACACATCTCTGCAGCTCAAAGAAGTGTGGTGGTCAGCCTTGATCCACCTGCCGTTGGTGCCGCAGCATCAGCAGCGCCCACCAATCCTACCCCTTCTTTCTCCTCTTCTCGTACCAATCCACAGCGTAAGGTGATTGAGTCCAATGAGACGTATGTCCCTCCCCCTAATCCGTACCTGGAGGCAGAAGAGGATCCAGAGGAGGAACTTAAGAAACCATCAGTGATAGAGAAATGGATGGACAGCAGTGTGATCCTTGTGGATTGCTTTGAAGAGATTGTGAATAAAGAAAAATTGGAAGGGGCAGACCTCATAGGGGTGAGTAGGTGTGGTTATTTATAATTGTAAACTTGTTCTAATTGAGAGGTTGTTCAATGTATCCAGCTTTACTTCTCCGCTGGATGGTGTCCACCATGTCGCAGGTTCTTGCCCAAGCTAGTAAAGTAAGTATTGTGCCATTAATTACTGTACAACTGTGGAGAGACCCTCCCTCATTAATTTAATTTTCTTGCTCTTTATCTGCTGCATCACTTGCTCAGATTCTACCATCACCTGAAACAACATGGAAGAAACTTTGAACTTGTTTACATTTCCAGTGACTAGTAAGTGTTGCGTTCTCTTTATTAATCTATTCAATAAATTATTGATGTAGATATATATATTTTTTCTTGGTCTTGTTGACTAGCTCTAAGCAAGATATGGTAAAGTACATGAAGGAACAGCAGATGCCATGGGTTGGAATTCAGTATGAAGGAGACGCCTCGGAAAAATTCAGGAAGAAGTACAAGTAAGGTCCCCATCATGCAATGCACCACATGATATTGTCATCTCTTTCTTCTCTGTCACATGCTCCATCACTCTCTCACCCCCATATCACTCTGTCTCTCTCTCTCCCCCCCCCCCCCCCCCCTCCATCACTGTCACCCCATCTTCTTACACACCTCACTTCCATCAAGTCTCATCTCTTCTCTGCGAGTGTTGCTGGATCACTTCTGCCACTGCACACACTTCTAGCCACCTTATTCATAGCCTGGAATAGCCGCCTTGTTCATTATCTGGAATAGCCACCACTGAGGATATTTGTGTCCAAATATAATTAACACTTTTCCACTGACAGAACTTTCCACACACAAACATGACTCCTCATTACTCAAATTACACTAGTCTTCCCAGAGATCAGGCACTTTTAAATAGGTCAGCTTCTCCCCAAAGGAGGTAATATAAATTAGCAATAATTCAGTGATTAATCTCCTAACAAACGATAGTGTTCTTTAAATTGGTTGGGGAGGAGTACATGCTCGTTCACCTGTATTGGTGAGAAAAACTTTGAAGTCTAGACTCCATTTTATTTTAAATGACTCTCACCACATTATTGCAGGACCAGTTCTCAGTATAGTACTTAACTCATTGTTAACAGGTGTAGCATTAACACCAGTATTGGAATGGTACTTTGTTATAGTGTACAAGATGATTCTGTGGCCAAGTTTAATGTGGTTGCCTTAATTCTCGGAAATACTCTGGACATATGCATTTTATTACTACTATGAGTAAGTTCAGTGCCTCAGAATTGACTTAGTATCAATTTGTCTTCGAATACTGTCTGGGGAGCATTAACCCCCCCCCCCCCCCCCCAAAAAAAAATATAATAATAATAATAATTCCCAATAAGTACATGTTTATTTTAGTATCCTCCCCAATATCAACACTAAATTGGGAGTTTAACCCCTTCCCCCACCCACCCACAATTAGTAAACAAAGATTTTATATCTTGTCACTATCCTTACAACCATATAAGAATATATAATTATATAATTTAAAAAATATATATATTTAGAACATTATTACTCACCACTTGTATGAAGTCACAAACAACAGTTTGGCTTGACCATGTTAATTTTCTTTCTCTATCGCTGAATTGGCTCTTCCTACATTAAAGGCTTAGTTCTCTGTATATCACTGCCTCTGTGGTTCCTAAATCTCACTGGTTCTCACGTTGTCTCTGCATTGGTATGTGTGTTTGTGTGTTGCTCAGGGTTTCTGCAGTGCCACTGTTGAAGATACTGGGGGTTAGAGGAACCATGGTAAGTGTAAACATATTTTATGTCCTGTAGGGTATCTAACCACAACTAGTAATTTATGTACTTCCACATGTGAGGCTGTTGGCCAAACAACTGTATTTAATTAATTCATTAATTGATTGATACAGTCGAGTACGATGCATGGCTCATGGCAATACTGGATGATGTTGGTCTGACCTCCACATTTAGTGTGTTGTCAAGGCTTTAACAGATTAGCATGTGTGCTATTCCCTGTGGCACACAGGTCCAGGAACACTTGGAATGGTGGGGCAGGAGCAGCATACATCCACTAGTTTTGCTCAAAAATGGATTTTTAACTAATCATTTACTGTTTGGAAACACCAACATTTATTGTTACAACGAATGGGTCACAACTAAGTAATTTTACTGTAAAGAAACCTTGTGGTCACAACTATATACTTTACTATATAGAAACTTGAAAGTTGTCAATCTCACCACAACTTCAACCTCACCTTAAGCGTTCTAAACAATCATTTTCTTGGTCTAAAAAAAGGCAACTATGTTTTAATAAATACTATAGTAATTACTTGCCAAAGGTCTTAGTACAGGACCCCTCTTGTTTTAATACTGACCTGAAACCACAAATTAATGGTGTATATCAATTCCCTTATACTGTAGAATGAAAGGTATTCATATTTCAGTAATGCAAATATAATTAACACAGGTATATAATTAAATATAATTAAAATGTCAATTAGTGGGTATGTTAATGTGCAACAGTACTTATGAATACATGTTTATCCAACCCCATGCTGTGGTTTATTAGAACTGACAGGTTCACAGTTGTGTGGTCAATAATCCTTTCTTTTAAGGTAGCACATGGAAATATTATATGTGAGTTTTGTTGTTATTTTACCATTGTGGTGGCAAGCACTTATTCTTGAACTGTCTTGCCCTTTTGGCTGGACAGTACATAATATGAGTGCATGCAGCAGAGACTAACCGAAGGAGCTTAATATCACTCAATTACTTGTGGCTGATTCTGACTGATAGATAGCTCATGAGTTTCTAGATTTACTGAGTAGTGTGCACAGCATAGAACTTTTTGTCTTGTCTGTGATTCTATATTAATAAACTATTATTATACACCTTGCTTTGATCAACATCCTCATATTTAATGTGGTGTTCATGTTGTTGTTGCTGTAGTGTGTGTGTGTGTGTGTGTGTGTGTGTGTGTGTGTGTGTGTGTGTGTGTGTGTGTGTGTGTGCGTGTGTGTGTGTGGTTGGTCGAAAGTGTATGTATTGGTTGTTGTAACAAGAGTTAAAGTAAAGATTAGCAGTAGCATATTGTTATGTTATGTGATCTAATATTGTTGGTTATAAATTGACTTTCCTCATGGAAAAATATTCCCTGCAATAAACCTACCCAATCCAATTCATTTTACATTACATCAGTCATATCATGATTAAGAAAGGAAAAAAAAAAAGAAAAAAAAAGGACAACGAAGCAAACAGTGAACTCTGAACTAAACTTCAGGCAGGATGATTTACATTGCATCATTTCATTTTCTCTTGCAGTGTTATAATGTCCCTAATTTACTAGCATGCACAATGGAGACACTATATGTTTGCCACTCTAATTATACACTCTAATTGTACACTCTAATTATACCCACTTGTGCACATGCTCACTAGAACTCACAATGGAGACACTATACCTACCACTCTAATTATACTCACTTGTACACTTGCCCGCTAACACCTCCAGATAGAAGAGTCTGCCAAGAAGTCTGTTGAAGCCGCATCCAGTGGCTCAGCCATTCTGAAGCTGTACAACAAATGGAATGATAAATTGGGGGATCCTAGTGTGGCGGCCAGCCCTAGGAAGGAGAGCAAGAAGGGACTGCTAGATAAATTGAAGATCAGCAAAGATAAAGTAAATATGTGGATTTATAACAATGAATATAAGTCATAACTCTCCATTTTCCTTTGTCATTGTGTGTGTGTGAGTGTGTGTGTGTGAGTGTGTGTGTGTGTGTGAGTAGAGAGTATATTTAGAGAGAGAGAGGAAAGGATGGTTAATAGTGTTGACCAAAAAAAAAAAAGAGATAAATCTTAACTTACCACTTAATTTTCTATTGCAGGAGCAAGACTCTGTGATGGCCGACTCTGCTCTGAGTTCAGAGGTGAGTGAGGAGAATGGTTGCATATGCACGTCAGTTACTGGACACTGCAGCCCCTCTGAACATCCACTGCCCCCCCCCCATGAGTGTGTATGCTAGGGGTGTGTGTGCCTGTTGGCAGAGCTGGAGCTGTTATGGATTGTCTGAGTAATCTCTGCAATAGTATTAATAAGATAGTAGTGAATTCAACGGTGTTAGGATATGCACCTTTTGGTGGTTGTTCCAACACTGTGTGTTTAGTGTTGGCCTATTAGAGAAGTGCAATACTCATAGCAATGCATTACAAAAGTAAGTAATTAACTCAATGTTGAGTGTATTTGCTAATACTGTCTTATTGATCATATGTTCCTCACTTTTCTTCTCTTTTATTTTCCCTGTTCCCTGTGGTTCCCTTTCCCTCCTTCCTGGACACTGACAGAGGCTGAGTCTGGAGACACATGCAGTGAGTCTACAGTTAACTTCTTTAAGTAGCCACATTAATAAAGAAAATAATTGTTAAAAAAATCTGGTTGTTGCCAATTTCTACATCCACTGTTGTTGGGCCCCTCAACCACTAATTTCATGTGATCAATCTGATGCTCCCAAGAAGAAGATAAAACAAACTGACAGAATACATAACTTTATTAGTGGCACTGATGATGGATCCATGCAATGCAGGTTTCTGTCAACTGTAAACTACCATGGCCATTAATGAAAAGTTGCAAAACTACTGTACGAGAAAATATCCATTCTATTTCATGATTGACCTACCTTTATGCAGCACACCAGATTATAGATGATTGACCTACCTTTATGCAGCACACCAGATTATAGATGATTGACCTACCTTTATGCAGCACACCAGATTATAGATGATTGACCTACCTTTATGCAGCACACCAGATTATAGATGATTGACCTACCTTTATGCAGCACACCAGATTATAGATGATTGACCTACCTTTATGCAGCACACCAGATTATAGATGATGAGTTGAACACAATTTATGCTGGATGGAAGTACTAACCCATTTTAGCTACAACTATTGCAGATCAAGTTAGAAGTGATAGTGTAGTTACCCATTGGTTTTTCGGGTTTCTTTAAGGAACTATTAAGTTGTCAAATGTATACACATTGCATGATCTACCAGTCTACCTAGCATAGTTAACCACACCCACAGCATGATTATCTCTGGATGCCAACAGTTTAGTAACTAGCGTAGAACCATGAAGCAGGAGAGGTGTCAATCAACATATGCTGAAACAGTTCTCAACTAGTGAGAGCAACTACACAATGGCATCAGCTGATCAGAAGGTCAACACAGAGCAGCATTGGTACTGACTGAGGGGTGCTCATCAGGAAGGTTCCAAGATGGTTCTGAGCTCTACCAATCACGTGGACAATGAAATGCAGATTAATGTGGACACGTCAACAAGACTGAAAGGGTCTACTTCTTGACCTTTGTACCTCTATATATTGATCAATATTAATGCTATCTTCAGTTCAAGCAAGAGTAACAGGCAACAATTGGATGGGCATGTCAGAAATTTTTATTTAGTCTTGCGCTGTGGCAACTGTGGTCTTCAACTGGATCTGAAAAGTGAACCAACAACTCTGAACAACTCTGTGTGTGTGTGTGTGGGTGGGTATGGTGTGTGTGTGTTGTTGTTTGTATGTTTTCACATTAGTCATGTGAGTACCACCACATCTATGGACAGAAATTTAACTCCTAGAGTAGTGGGGGTGGGGGAACACCAAAAAAAAAAAAAAACAACATTCATACATTGAGATGCACACAAATAGTGATTTTTTGCTCCATTTTCAGTGTGCAGTTTAATAAGCCTGAGCACCTCAACTGGGGCTTGACTTTTACTCTTCCATTCTTTCCAGCTCTGATCCATAATTCTGCACTGGCATTGTACGTAGTGATTGTTGGCTTTTGGCAGGTACAGAAAGTTTATCAATTCCCTTTTCTCTTCTTTCCTTGTCAGCATGCCAAGGGCAAGCATGCTAAGAGTGGCAGTGTCTCACAAGAGGTTCTGGACGAGAAAGATGAGAGGATCCAGCACCTGGAGGAGGTCAACAGAACTCTCAAGCAAACCAATGACGACCAAACTGAAGAGATGGAGGAGCTGAGGCAGAAAGTGGCTCTCTTAACCAGTGAGGTGAGGGAGGGAAGAAGGGTGGGGCATTGGGAAGGAACTGGGAAAGCAAGTAGTGGTGTCAGGTGCCTTATCTTTTGGTGTTTTTTAGGTGTGTGTGCGTGCACGTGTGTGTGTGGCTAAAAGATCAACAATGCCCATCATAATGTTCAATATCTACTATTATGAAAGTGAAATTAGATGATGTGTGTTTGTTGTGGGCCTCCAGCCACCAACATTGACAGATGTTTGCAATTCTGTCCTCAGCCATTCTGCACAGTCTGTGAATGGCTTACATGCAAGATAAAATCTCTAAAACAAGCATCTATATCCATGAGGTTTCCCTAGCCATAATGATACGATTGTAAACAACAATTATCATGAAATACACATCCAACAACAGTTCTGCCACAAGTCAATTTCAATGTTTTATGCACACTAGAAAAGTACCCATCCTACAGACAGACAACAATAATTTTTAAAATCTTACTATAATTTGAATTTTTTTACTGTTGGTTTGTTTGTTCCCTGTCACATACCAGCCACTTGAGCCTACAGGCCTCAAAAGAAGAAAAAATAGTAACAGAAATGGTTTTGAAACCGATTTTTTTTTGTTTGTTTGTTTTTTACCTGTGTGTGTGTGTGTGTGTGTGTGTGTGTGTGTGTGTGTGTGTGTGTGTGTGTGTGTGTGTGTGTGTGTGTGTTTACACAATAGTGGTTTGTAGTAAGTGGGTGGTGTACTCTGGTATAAAGTTGTGACCCCAACCAGGAAAATTTTTGAAGAAATAGCCCCCACAGGCAGAGTTTTACCCAATATTCACCAAACTTCCTTATGACCACCCCAAACCCTCAAAATTTGAGCCCTTTTGGTCCCATCATCATGGAGGAGTTATTGAACAAACAAACAAACAAACAAAATTAATAATTATAATAAGATAGTGTGTGTAACTTTAATTATGCTCTGTGTCATATTCATTATGTTGTGTTGTAAGTACACTCTGAAACGTGAAGCAACAAAATGTTGTTGCTCTCTCTTTTTTTTCCTTTCCCTTTCACTCTCTAGCTTGAACAGATGAAGTCGACCAGTATGACTCTGCAGGCAGAATCCAAGGAGCTAGTAGCCAACCTTAATGTAAGTACTTCCCCCACCCCCTTCTCTTATCTGTGTGTTTGTGTGGGAGGTGCCATATACTCTTACTCCTCCTCTCCCTCACTCTTCCTCATTGTCCATGACATGGTCATGCTCATAGATGCGTGGATGGCTGTGCAAGCGTGGGGTGAAAGGTCCCACAGCCAGCATTTGGAGACGCAGGTACTTCAGACTGGATCAAGGATCAAAGCTCTACTACTACAAGAACTCCTCTGAAGGGAACCCACAGGGGTAATATTTTGCACAGGAGTTTCTTTATATCTTGTTAGATGTCCAAGTAGATCTTATTTTATCCGGTTCTACTGTTCCTCTGCCCCATGTTAATGCTTCACTGGAGAGAGTGCTTCATAAACTTCATTTATCAGAACCCATCCAACTCCTACAGTATTAATAAACAATATCAAAGTACTTTATTTCCCGAGTGATACCTGTGGATACTTTCTCTTCCAATATCCTCACACACTGACTGCCCAGTACAGGAGGGATTTCAAATAGGCATCCAATTTGGTCCCGTGAAATGTCAGCAAGCACAAGGTTCAAATTGAGTGTGCCAATGCGTGCTAACCAAGTATTTTTTGGTAAGGTATAAATAATTTATTGAAATGTGACTTCGTATCAGGAAGACCAGCAGTTATGAGGAGTTGTAAACTCAATGAAATTATCTAGAAATACTTGGTGATGGTGATATGAAACATTTGCATTATTTTTTTTGCATGATGCAGCAATACACAAGTCATACGCTGTCCAGGGGTATGAGAGTTGTTGTTTGGTATTTGTTTGGTTTTGTATCCCCCCCCCCCTTTGCATTTAACCCTTCTTTGTCCTGGTAGGTACATTGACCTTGATAAGGTGTTGAACGTACGTGAAGTGACTCCTGCCCAGCAAGACAAGAACCATGCCACCTTCACAGTCCAGTGTGATGGCCGCACCTTCCAGCTCCAGGCACATGATGAAACCGGCATGAGAAGGTGAGGGTGCATCGGGTCACATGACTATAGCCAGGTTTGTAATAGCACACTAGAATTAGCCATATGGCTCTGATATCCCTTCCCAAAAAAGGCTTTATTAGAAATCAGCTGTATTCCATAATTTTCGCCATCATAATGCATCCTAATATGAACTGGTCTTGAGTTTCTTTCTAATGTTCACATGGTCTACTGCTCAAGCTGAATGTCATGTTTCCAAATATGTCTTTCAGTGATGTCATCAGTACAGAGCTGCTGACATTATTACTACCAGAGAAAAACCTGCCGCCCTCTTAATGTTTTTCGGTCCACCTTTGGTGAACTGTAGTCACAAAAGTGTCTGCTTTGAACACATTTTGTGGACTTTTAAAGAAAAAGTGAACATGTGATTGGGTCGATGTGTTTTTAGAAGTACCATTTTGACATTTTTTTAGCCTTACACACCAAGCAGAAGAGGTGTGGCCAGATGGGACCCACCCCATGTTATTCAAACATTCACGTTATGACTGCATGCCAAGTTTTAGGCCTATAGCTCCATTCTTTTTTCTGGCAAAAGTACCGTTTTTGGCTTCTTTTGAATAAAGAAAGGGGTGTGGCCATTAGACATGCTTAAGACGTTCCCCTGGTGACACTGATACTAAATATGTGGGTTTGTGGGTCTAACTTCAGCAGTTCAAGCATGAATCAAGGATGCGCGGACAGACAGACAGACAGACTATTCGTACTTTATAATATGGATGATATGTGTATGTAGAATATATGTTGAATATCTTTGAACGAAACATGTCTGAACTGCTTGCTTCTTTGAATAATGACTGCACCATTCTACATGATGTACCACATGTTTATGATTGCATGTGCATGCAGGTGGATGGAAGCCATCTCGTACATGACCAACTGGAGAAAGAAGAGACTATCTTAGCAATCAAGGGGTGTAACCAAATATATGCTCTGTGTTGTAATGTGTAATGCAAAGAACAGTTGTTAATCATGATAAGTAATCTCGATCAGGCACTATCCTAGTCTCTTTTTTTATTATGAAATTTGTGTTTGTTTGTGCTAAGATATTCCGAGTATCACAATAGTATTTTTTAGTGATGTGGTTGATTTTAACTTTTCATACTACATTCCTTATTTTATATCCTCTTGTTAGCAATGAAGAGCTGTGACAATGCTACTGCAGATACATGTATTTGATATTATTTGACATGAGTTTTTGTTAATTTTTTGGGGGGTACAAACATGTATGTTCCATCTCAAAGTCAAAATTTTTTAACATTTTTTTTCCCCCTGATATTAACCCCCTCCCCCTAAATTTAAGGCAGTACAATCAGCACCTGTTCCAAAACACAAGATGCTCCTCTCCATATATTTATTTCATCCAAGGAATTTATGCTTTAACAGAATGAGTTAAGCAGATTAAACTTTCTGCTAGGGTGTGTGGTTGTGGTGGTTTTAAGTGGAGGTGCTTTAGTTTTCTTCACCAAAACATTCTAGCATATGCATTCCCCCTTTAAAAATTTGAAACAGTTTGTGATTTCATTTTGAAAGTGGGAAAGCAATATTCTGGAGACTGCCCAAATCTCTCTTCTCTCAGAAGTGAGATCCATTAGTTGGTACACCAAATAAATGGAAATCAGAAGAGGAGCATGGCTCAGCTTCACTTCCATCAGCACTTAGCTCTACCTTGTTTCAAATATCTAACTTCCCCCCAACATCAAAGTTCTAGAAATAATTCTGTATTTTCCCCTGTAACTTGGACTACTGCTGAGAGCTCATTCAGTGGGCTGAAGAGAATCAAAACTGCCCTGAAATCAACCATGAGCAAAGAAAGACTTTCCAATACAACCTCACTGGCCTTCATTTACAGTCCAATTGACATTGAAGAAGTTATGGACTAATTTCACTGTCATTCAAGAAGAATTCAATTTTCAGATTTTAGACCTCTTAATTAGCTTCACACTTATTTTATTGACCTTGATCATCGCTTTTGCCTGCCCCCCCCCCCTTCAAAATATTGGGTATGCCCCTGAACCCCCCTTTTTTTTCTCCCCCCCCCCTTTCTTTTTTACTTCTTTTATTCTTTCCCACCTTTTTTCCTTTCAAATTCCTTATAAAAATGGCTTATTGGATCAATCTTGACGAAATGTGGCCACACACCTACCTGGTTTGTACACATAAGGATTCACATATAGACATTTGTGTGTATGTCCACTTTCCCACCAAAGAACCAAAACCAAACGAAACTCTCCTCAGGACAGACACGAATTGGGCCACCTGGCCACACCACTTCCAGTGGGCATGTGAGGCAAAAATGCCAAAAATGGTACTTAAAACAACACTTTGACCTAAAGGTTGCCATGCACACAAATCAGACTTATAGAGCAACATGGGCTGGGTCCACCTGGCTACACCTCTTTCTCTGGGTGTAAGTTTCTATTGTGTGTATGCATGTTTGTGTGTACCTACTTCCAGACCAAAGCATCATATCAACTGAAACCTGCTCTTCTTAGTACACACATCCTACACCAAGGATAATTTTAAAGCCACCAAAAAGTGGACCATATAATGTCATCTTTTCTTGGTGTCCTGGATACTTAGGACCTGACATTTAAAACTTGACATGAACACACATCATGACTCGGGGAGTGACTTGGGCTGGGTCACACTTGTCCAACCTGCTTCCTCTGGGAGTGTCAGGGTAAAAATACCAAAAATTGTACAAGGCTAAATCCTTGGACATGGGCCGAGTCACATTGGTCATATCTCCATGTAAGTGTAGGCATGTACATGCAATATTCCTGGCAACGCAGGGTATGCCTGCTAGTACATATACATATAATTTATCTGAGGTATGCAATTCTCTTCACAAATTCACCATGAGCAACATTCATAATAAATTTTTTTTACATGTAACACAAATAATTAGAGCTGTATTACTTCAATGTTAAAATTTTCAGATAATTTTCAGATAATTTTCAGCTACATATTACTCACAGAACTATTTTATTAATATAGACAACATATGAGTTCAAATGACATGAATGAGGTGAATCACACCCACACACCAGCACTGAAGATTGCAGCTGTAGTGGGACAAGTAACATTTATTGTCTTAGTAGCCAGACGCTTTACCAAACGCTATCTGGAGTTTACCGTTGGGTAAAGGTTTATCTTCTGGAGATTACTGTGGAACCTGCGACTGTGCAAGCACCCATAAAATCTGTCATTCCGTTAATTTTCTTCTTTCCAGATAGATATAACATCTAACTAGTGACTTCTCCAATTGCATGGAATGAGGTAAGCCACAACCTCACACCAGTCCTTCACGTGAGAAGGCAGCTGAGGGACACTGGTACGGTACTCAGTGTACTGTCCCTAGTAGCCTCACGTAGCTAGACCCTTTACCAGAAGCTATGCCTGAGCAAAAGGTTTCCTACAAACTGCGACTGCGCGTACCTTATTAAAATTGTTATTTTGTTTATTTTCTACGCAGGTGCCGGAGTGAAATTCTTATCGGGCTGGGTGGTAGTGAAATGATGAAGACAAGCTTGTTGCTGTTTTGTCTAATTTTATGCTGGGACAGCGTGGTGGTGGAGGTGTTGTGTGGGGATGAAAGTAAGTGTGGATATAATACTGATCTCACTTTTTTCTTTTTTTATGTGAGCGGATTTGTTTATTTTTCTACTAACGTGTCAAAGCATAAATTCCTCATATTTTGATTTTTTTTTCACCTCAAAATATATGGCTCAGCCAATTTTTTTGCCCTAGCTTTAGTCCTAGTAGTGGACATTAAAAAAAAGAGAAGATTTTCAAGAGGCATATGTATTCACTTGAAACATTGAGGTTGATATTGGCTAGTCTAGTGGCCATACCTCAAAATATTATTGAAAGGGTGTGATGTCAGCAGAATACCAAATTTATCCTACTGAATTGCAATCAACTGTTTCAGTTGGTTTAGTTGCATAAATCAGTGTGCCAAGCAGTTAAAGTGAGTTGTGAGCCTGTCCTCCTACCTATGATACGCTATTTTATCCAAAAATCTAAAAATTCAAGGGCCATTTTCATTACACACGAAGTATGTTTCCCCATGATCTGGAAAAGGTAACCAAATTTGCATACCCCAGATGCCAGACCCTTCAGATCATATTTTGTAAGTTGTGGTCCACCAGATCAGTTATGAACTGGGGTTGTCTGAAACCTGCAAGATGAATTAATTGATCTTGACATTAGATTAATATATTAGAAATTAAGTTGATCATCAAAGGCAAGTGTGGTGTGGTGCTACTGATGTTAGCCAACATACCCAATTTTCATATAACATACCCACTTCTGTGTGTATATATTTATGCATACACACACATATACATGCATATAACATACACCATTACAAAACCTTGTGGCTTCAAATAACAGTAGCTCATAAGTAGGCATGAATGGATGTTATCTGTTTGTTTTGTTGATTTTTTTTAGAAAGGCCAGAATTTTTGGAAGCATGGTGTAATTCTGAATGGTAGATAGTGAACATTCAGATTAAAAGTTTACATAATGTTTTGAGTGTGTGGTTTGGAAAGAAATTAACCAAGTGTGCTGTTCACTTACCTAACCAGAACTGTGGATAAACCTCTTCGATGAAAGTGTATCAATCGGTAATTAGTGTCCTATTGAAAAAAGTTATGGTTACTCACTCATGCATGACGGAAGGTCACTCGTGTATGTTTTTTGTTTGTTTGATTTTTAATCTGGTTATTCTAGTTTTGATGTCCCCAGAATTGCCCAGGAGAGGGAAGGGTGGGGTAAGGGGTTCTAATTAACAGTACCCAGGTCATTTCCTGATCAAGTTATGCATGCATACCAAGTTCCAATTGTCAGGTCAATGATGTGGCAGGCCATAAGTATGTACATCTATTTTTTAACCTTCCACAGCTGATTCTAAAGTTAGAGACAACTTGCCAGCTGCTGAACAAGTATTCCTGCGGCAAGCAAGCATTTCTGAAACTGCACTTGCCATAAAAAATTCTCAGGTGAGGAAAAACCGGCAATACATTTTAATGTGTTATTTAATCATAGTGAATGCATTTTCTGATAACTGCCTCTATAATACATGAATCCAGGAAATTCAAGCAGTATTAGCCATTAATGCAGGGTAACTGCAGGATATTTTATTATATGGAAGGGGGGTCGATTTTACTCCAACGGAAGGCCCAGTGAAATATAACTACTTTGCCTGTTAACCCTCAGATCTTAATAGATATTAATATTCAATCAATTAACCCATTGTGTCATATCCCTCAATCCTCAGATGTTAGTAGATAAGAATACCCATTAATTAATACACTGTCATATCCACCAGTGACACATAATTAATTTTCAATCATTTTTGTAGTTAATGCCAAATAAAGTGTGTAACCACAAGTAATGTTCAGATTCCAATCATGTGGTACGATGTGTGTGCACGTGTGTGTGCACATGTGTGTGTGTAACACTATACTAATGACTGCTATGACTGTATGCACAGACCACTTACTACTTCCCTTGTGATCCTAAGAAACCAACATCTTTCAAGCCAGCCACCAGTGGTAAGTGTGCAATAATAAGTTGTACTTTTGTTTTCCTACATTATGACTATCAGTTTTGAAAAGAAATTATAATTACATAAGTAATTATCTAAAATTATTTACCAAAAAAAAATGTATTTATCAATTTGATATTGTTGTTTATGTATGTAATTTTTTGTTCAGTTCATAAGCTCACTCCTTGGGATGTTGGCATTGTTGCTGCCATGGGAGATTCAGTTACAGTGAGTGCCACATGCAATAATCTATGCTAGATAGGATGATGCATCACAGCAATATTAGGATACCAGTGGTTCCCTGTCTCTGGGATACTGACACACTTACCCATTACATCTCTTACCGAAATTAGTTCTTCAATTATTTTTCATTGTTCATTAATGCACACTTCTATTCTGTACTAATAGATAAAACCAAATCCCAATAAAATCCATAAAATCGTAATCAAATTATATATTTTTTAATTCACATATCTAATTCTATTTTCTAGTGTACACTGGTCAAATCACTTGATGTGCTCTGTGATAGTAGCAGATGTGATGTTAAGGCACCTGCTCTCTTTTTTGTTGGTTTAATTCTTTAAGCTTATAAAGAGTAATGTGTATGAAGTTGTACTACTGCAGGTTGTACAATGGGATCTGCTGAAATAGCTTTTCTTTTTATTTTTCAATCTGTGATGATGCTGACAAATGAATGCTACCATATGGAAGGAATTTATTAACATATTAACAAATTTCTTATACATTAGATTATATATTTTAAGTCAACAACCAAAGAGGTTAAAGGGCAACTAAACTGAAGAAGAAAAGAAAAGAAAAGAAAAAATATATATATATATGTATATATATATATATGTATATATATATATATATATTTATTTTTTTTTTGTTATTCTTATTTTGTTGTCCGTGATCCATAATCTAGTATATAAAAAAAATAATAAAAATAAAAATAAAAAAAAAATTAAAAAAATTGGAAAATTTTTGTCCAATATTCATGAAGAAAGCTTAGCTTTTAAAATTTAGTTCCTGTGTGGGGTCTGACTCTTCGTTGATGTTACAAGGGGGACAGATACAGCAAAAACTTAATAGAAGTGATGTGCTACTTCAACAAACTTCAATAATTTCTGGAGTCAAGAGGCCAAATTCTGCCAGTAAATCCAGGAGTGGTAGCAGTACACTGATGTCTTGCGAGATAGAAACTACAGGAGTAGCTAATCTGAACTCTGAAGACTCAGCTCTTTTGAATGAATAAGTGAAGAGTGCAATAATCTCTCATAACTTCAGAGCCTAGTGACACTGATTCCTCTCCAGCTTCGTCCAGCTCTGATTCAGATAGCTAGCTAAGTGGGTTATTGTTCTTTTTTTACACTTGGTTATAAAATTTATAGCTAGTAACTGCCCTAATAATCAAACCTTATAGCTAATATATTAGCTATAGCTAAATGTTATAACCAAGTGTTAAATTAACGGTTAATAATTATCTAGCTATTAAGTATCTATCTCCACACCACAAGTGGCAAGCTAGCTAGCAAGTATTACCATGAAAACTCACAGTCTTTGATCCTCATTTTCTATAGTTATTAATATCTAGCTCCACACTTAAAAAGGGCCAAAGCTAACTAGCAATTATTTTACAAATAGCTAGATTTCATCATGACAAATCAGATCCTAATTTACTGTGTCTGAATCAGAGCTGGCTGAAGCTGCAAAGGACCTCTTCACTTATTCCTTCAAATTTCCTACTCCCCTGCTGTTTTCCAGTTTTTTTAAAGTTGCTACCTCTTGCTTGGTATCTATGTACTCCTGGACTTACCGCAGAATTTGGCCTCCTGACTCAGTAATTGTTGAAGTTTGTTGAAGTAGCGTATCACTTACATTGAGTTGTTGCTGCAGCAGTCCCCCATGTGACATCCATCATTGAAGAGTTACACTCCCACAGGAAGTAAATTTTAAAAGCTTTTCTTCATAAATATTGGACAAAAATTTTCCAAAAAAAAATTTTTTTTATACCAGGTTATGCATCAAGGACAACAAGATAAGATAATAAAAAAAAATCTTTTTTTTCCAGTTCAGGTTCCATTTAATAATTGCAATCATTAATGATGAAAGCAACAATTATCGACAAATGAAACCAAAATATCAATAGGAAAGTTGATTTATATGACAGACCACTGATGTTTTGCCAGTTTCTTTATATTTTCATTTTCCTTTTGATCCTAAGGATATTTGCTTAGAAATGTAGCCAAAAATAATATGATATATAACTCTTTTTTTCATACCAACTCGTACATTATTCCATCTGTTTACCTTGTGACATTTCACACATTATATATATATATATGAGGTTAAAGTCCATAAGTATGGCTGTTGTCCTACAGACTGCTGTGGGTGCTGGTGCTCACTCTCTCTTCACTGATCTCTCAGCGTACAGAAGGCTTTCATGGAGGTGAGAAGTAAGAGGGAAGTTGCCTTTATTTAAAAAAAATGGTATTGTCATTACAAATATTGAAACTAGTGGTACAAATTTCATAAAACTACATATGCATGTACTGCCATTATAGCAGAACATTTACTCGAAACTTATTTGGATTTTTTTTGCATCTATGTAGTATTGGAGGAGATAAAGTACTTGAAGAAGTATCTACTCTTCCCAGTAAGTTCTGATGGTATATTAAAGTATAACTGAACTTGAAAAAAAAATTTTTTTTTTGAATTTTCTTATCTTGTCCTTGATGAAAAACCTGATATAAAAAATTTGGAAAATTTAGTCCAATATTCATTAAGAAAATTTAGCTTAAAAATTTTACTTCCTGTGGGGGTGTAACTATTCATTGACGTCACAAGGGGGACAGCTGCAACAAGAACTCAATGAAGATGACATGCTATTTCAATAAACATCAACAATTCCAGGAGTCAGGAGTCCCAATTCTGCTGGTAAGTTTAGGAGTCGCAGAAATACATTACCTAGCGAGATAGCAACTGCAGAAGTAGCTAATCTGAAGACCCAGCTCTTCTGAAGGAATAAGTGAAGAGTTCCCTTTGGAGAGTACAATAATTTCTAATAACTTCAGAGCCTAGTGACACTGATTCCTTTTTAGCTTCATCCAGCTCTGATTCAGGTAGCTAGCTTGGTATGCAATTATTTTTTACACACTTGGTTATAACATTTATAGCTAGTAACTGCCCTGGGCTATTAGCTATAAATATTATAACCTAGTGTAAAAGGAACAATTACACAGTTTGTTATATAGCTAGCTAGCTAGCTATGAAATATCTAGCTCCACACCAAAAATAGCAAGCTAGCTAGCAAGTATTACCATGATAAATCAAAAAGTCTTTGATACTAATTTTCCAAAAGTAGCCAAAGCCAAAAAGGTATTTTGCAAATAGCTATATTTTATCATGACAAATCAGAAAGTCTTTGATCCTCCTTTTCTGTACCTGGATCAGAGCTAGATGAAACTGAAGAGCGGTATCAATAGAATCTGAAGGCATGAATAATTATTGTACTCTCCCAAGGGACAGATTTCTTCACTTACCCTTTTTGATTCCCAACTCCACAACTCTTTTTCAGTTGCTATTTCTCTAGATGTCAATGTGCTGCTACCAATCCTGGACTTACTGGCAGAATCCTGCCTAACTACTAACTGGAGAAATTGTTGAGTTTGTTGAAGTACCATATCACTTACATAGGAATTTTGTTGCAGTTGTCCCCTTTGTGATGTCATTGAAGAGATACACCCCCACAGAAAGTAAATTTTTGAAGCTATGTTTTCTTCATGATTATTGGATCAAAATTTCCAAAATTTTTTATACCAGGTTATACATCAAGGACAGCAAGATAAGACAATAAAAAAATATATATTTTTTTCCAGTTCAGTTACCCTTTAAAGTACATTAGTTAGAATAGTGTTGTAGTATACACACAAAGTTGATACATTCAAGTCACACTTGACATCTTTGAGTTTCATAATCACAACTGACAGTACAACTATCAATCAATCACATGAGGTGTACCAGCCTCTGTACCAGGTGCGGCTTAGCACGAGCAATAAATTATGAATATTGTTAATAAAATGCAAGCATGAATGTTATGTTCACTATGGAAGATATTTCAGTTGTATTTCTTCATTTAGTTTGCTGGTTGTGTTTTCATATTAGTTCAGATGCTCTATAAAGTTGTATTGGCATTAATATGTTTGTTGTTGTTGTTGTTGTTGTTGTTGTTTAATATCCCCTGTGATGAAGGTAAATATAGACTTCTAGGAAGATTCCCTTGGTTACATAAAGGACTGTAGTCATATCTGTTGTGAGACTAGTCTGGGTTTGCTCAACAGCAAAGAGCTCTGATATAGTCAACCAGGATGCATGAGAGTAAACTATCGGAGATCTCTCGACTTTGCTAACCGGACAGGACATAATGGTGCACCCGTTGATTTCAATCTGAATAACGCTGTGGTCATTGTCAGGGACAAATAAATTAATCCCTTGCATGGGCAGTGCTGAATGTCTCTGTTAGTAGCTAAATTATAAACTATTAAGAAGATGGTCAGGTAATTTGGGATAAGTTTGGCAGTTTGTAGATGTAATCCTCAATAACATCCAAGCAAGTAGAACATTTTTACTTCGGAAGAGCAACAGCTACATGTGCAGGCACATACATTTCTAATACAACAAATATTTATTGTGTGGGGGGGGGGGGGGGAAACATATTGAAAATGTGCGGGTACACTCTTCCAAGATCAGTTTGAAATGAGGAAAAGTATGACAAAAAGAAAACAAACAATCTTTATCAGCCACAAACAAAAGAAAGAGGCAGCAGCAGATGAACTACATAAAGAAAGTAAACATTGTGTTTATGTGCTCTGCAATAGTAATCAGATCATATATCATCTTCATCATTAACTGATTGTCTCTCTTCTTTTAGACATCATCAAGAAATACAACCCTGAAGTGAAAGGTTACTCTGTCAAAGACGATACTGGACTCAATGTGGCTTTCGGCGGGGCAACTGCAAGGTATGCATGTTTATGGTTATCATGTGATTTCTTTTCAAATTTGACCCGTCAAAAAAACAAAACATCAGCAACAGCCAAGTCAAGAAAAGAGTGTGATGATGCAAAATAGATCAGTTAGATCATCTGCTGCATCTTTATCATACTGAACAATCAATAGTCAGCCAAGTTGACATCCAATTTAGATTATTAGTTTATATTTAAGGGACTTAAGAATATTTTTCCACTATATTCTAATACACTTGGTGGTATTACACTCTTACACTAATCACACCAACAGAGCATACTCATAGAGAGTTGGGCCACAAAAACCTTCGAACTGGAGTGAGATTTTGGAATAGGACTGGATCACTCCATCTCCAGCCATGTTCACAAGCTGTTGGCACATCTAATCATAGCAGGAATACAGTAAATTGGAATTCACCAGGAAATGTGCCCAGATCCCGCCCTGCAGAAGTGGTCCAACTTCTTCAACACATACTTGGAGAGCACTTGCCTAGTAGGAGTCCTGGATGTTGAAGTTTAACTTAAGCAATGAAGGAAGTGGTTAACTTTGGTTATGGAATGTGAGACAATGCAATTGTGCTGGACAGCAATTGACAGGTTTACCTCACTCCTGAACTGATGGAACAGGGAAGGAAGGGGGGGGGGGGGGGGGGGGGGGGTAACACCATGCCACAAATCTTGTAATTAGTAGCATGAATTTCCTTGTGGAACAATATAGGGCAAGAATTTGAGAAATTGGAGATAAAAATTTAAAAAAAAATGTTTTAAGCTCTGGTTTGTATACCCATGGAATTAAAGTCCCTATTTAATATTTAATAAGCTGGTAAGAATTTGATACATCTTTGGTGTGTCAACCTTATCCTCCCATACTTCATAAATTTTTAAAACATTTTATTGTTATGAGCATACTTAATTTTAACAGAAAGCTCTCTTCATAATATTTGTATTGTCCTTCACACTGGCCTGCACATGTTGCTGTTGCATGGCAAACCATATGCACACATTAATGTGTATATTATATTATATCAGAGTGTGCTAGCTCTTATTCTGATAGTGAAACTGATTGGTTTGCTATAAGATGCAAATTATACAGCATTTCCCAACCCTATTTTCTTCTATTTAATACAGGAATCATTTTGACTCATCTTTATGCAGACAAATATTTGACGAATGAGCAGTGTTTGATTTTATAGATAGAAAAATGGAATTATCATGTATCTAAATTCATTTAGTTCTGGCTATTCATCATCATCTTCTCTTATAGGAAAGCATACTGACTTGGTTGTAGTAGTCCATCTTGGAGCAATCTTGTAGGGTGCTGTCCATAAATTTATCTTTTATAACCAGATCTGATTTGGATTAAGATCGAACCCTTTCACCATCATTTAACATGTGCTACTGCTCTCACATGCTTCTGGTGTGATGTCCAGTTAATTATGTACAAATCTCAGTTTTGAGGGTTTGATCTGAGATAATGGCCTCCCGTTAAAAAACCCATTCATCCTGCTGGCAGCTGTGTGATAGAATCTGAAGGATATGTGGCTAATTAAGTAAACTAACCACTTGATACTCAAGTGAACTGTTAGTACAAATATGAAAAGGTTAAGTAAACTGTCAACACAAATAGGAAAAGGTTAGCTACTGGTCACAACTATTTACAGCTGTGTGACTACCACTTTATTCATTGAATTAATCTTCTTTTGTTATTATTACTCATCTTGTTGTAGATTGTGGTTTTTATAGTGTTCTGTGATAGTTTTTGGCTATACATTAAAAGTACGAGTTGTTCTAATTTTATAATTCTATCTCATTATCCACTGTAGTGATCTGACAGAGCAAGCGATTACACTAGTCCAGAGAATGAGAACATTATATGGCACGGTAGGTGGGCTATAATTATGATAACAAGAACAGGAGTGTAGTTTTATATAAATTACTACAGGAAGAGGCTAATAAGGAATGGAAAGTGATTACCATATGGATGGGAGGGAACGACATCTGCAAAACATGTGACGGAACGGTATGATAAGTACTGATATGTTTCCAGCTATATAATAAACAAGTATAATTTTTAAATTTCACATCATAATTTCAAGTCATGCATTTGGCAGTGCATGCATGTAGACTGATCCATAGCTTGGTGTCATGCTCCACAGTCAGACGAACATGGGGAACTCTATGAAGATAGAATGGAGGCTGCTCTGTTGTTCTTGCAGGCCAATGTGAGTGGGCTAATGGCATTTTTGAAGAGAATAGCCACATATTTATTCAAGATATGATAGAAAAGCATCTGTAGGAATAAACATATTTCTGTAACTAGTTAACTATTCCTACATGTGCTACCTCTTTTATTGCAGGTAAAGAAAGCTTACATAAATCTAGTAGAAATGGTTGACATAACAAAACTTGTTGATGTTGAAGGCATGCTGTGCTTCGCCATTCATGCGTATGTTACAATATTTGCTTTCGTGAAATTAATCGTGAATGTAAAGTTGTTGCTATGGTCTCATTTTCTTCCTCTCATTCCCTCTTACTCTCTCCTAATTCTCCCTTACTTAAGAGGAAATTAAAGGTTTAAGAGATAACAAAAATTATGTGTTATGCCTTTTTGCCGTTGCATGAGTTACATAATCATTTGAACATTTTATACAATTTTCCTTTCTACAGTTCTAAAAGGGTTTTATTCTTATAGATCAATTTGCCGCTGTGCTATCCAGGCCAGAACTAAAGAACTGGTTTCAAATACTTCAATGGCATATAATGTAAGAAATAAATTATTTGTACATATCAATGTTTGTTTACTAGTTGATGTTACAACTTATTAGCACTTACCCGAATTATAGCTACCTTTACGATTTTTTTATTTTTAATTTTTATGATTAACATATTCACAACACATGTTGGAAATCATCTTGTACAAGAAGGTGTTGTTTTTTTTTGGTGTGTTTCTACAGGAATATCTTAGGGGTCTTTTGGTCAAACACAACAACTTCGAGGTAGAAGGAGATGACTTCATAGTAGTATTGCAGCCATTTTTCACCAACACTGTAGTTCCAAAGCTGGTAAGCTGTATGAGATGAGGAGGTCAATTATCTGAACTTGTTTGCACCAGGTCAGATTACTGGAATGTTTGAAAAATTGAAGTTGCATCTGTGTATACCAAATTAACACAATAAAGTGTCAATAGTCTAAATGATAGATTTTAAAAAATTTATTTAAAAAAGAAAAATACATTTGCTTCAAAACAAAGACCTTCCCTTCCCAAGAGTGTCTGGTATGTGGCAGTAGCAGCCAAGAACAAAGCACTCGAATAGCTACCATTCCACTATAACCAATTTAATAAATTTCAGAACTTATTGACATGGACAGAACCAGCAAATGCTTTGTGACATTGTAAACTATATAACAGCATTTACATGAAGGAGAATTCCACCCAGGACCAAGGAAGTTACAGCAGGTAATTACAGCAGGTGCCAACGAGCACAGAATATTGATTTTTCATGAAAATAAATAACTTACTACACATAAGCTTTGTAGTGAAGTTCAGAACTTATAGTGGCAATAGGTTGTCTATCACAGTTTTGTTCACCTAGTCAACAATGTTACAAAATGTGAAAAAAATTACTGGTGTCATAAAGTTTATGGTTTTATCCATTTTTAACTGAAGCAGGGGGATATTTTAAAATTTCGTTCTTCAGTATGATCAATCAAAAGGATAATACAATGTCTGTCCATACATATTCGTTTATGATTGCAGGCAGATGGAAAGACAGATAAGAGTTATTTTGCTCCAGATTGCTTCCACTTCAGCCAAAAAGGACATGGACTGGGGGGCCTGTACTTGTGGAACAATATGGCAAGTTGTCACATGATCAAGTAGAGTGACACGACTGTTTACTATTAAGTTGGTTTCAGTGTGCAGGAACTAGCTTGTTTTGTGAATCCCTATCTCAATATTGCACATGTCTGCTACACTCGTGGTTGCGTTGCATCAGAGAATGTATGGGTTTCTACATTTGACTATGTACTTCACACACTTGCAATAACCCAGTTGAAACTAGAAGCCATCAAGGATTGAATCCAACATTCCATTCCATTCATTCATACTCTTGCTGTTGTACAGGGCTCCATGTAGTTCACAGTTTTGTTGACCTTATTTAGGGTATCTTTGGAGTGACTGGGTGTGATTACATAGTTTGGTTTGTTGGGTGAGCGTACCACTCAAGACACAGTTTAGTGGTATCTCTTTCCTCAAGAGAGGGGAGTCCGTGGACCGGCAGAATTACATTCATGGTTTACATACACACACCATTAGAGAGCGTGCACACACACACACACACCATTAGAGAGCGTGCACGCATGCACACACACACACACCATTAGAGAGCGTGTAGTTACTGAACCTTTTGCAAATCATTAACCTACCACTTCATGTTTGGTGAAGACAAGTTGTGAATTTTCACATACTACATTGACTGCAAGTGACAGGCCACTTGTAAATGAACTGTCCATCAAGCATTATAGACAGCTGCATGTGACTAAAGACCTGTCTGTCTACGCTGCACTACTGAAACCAACTGCAGTACTTAACAAAACATTCTGGTTCATTTGCACTGACTTGTCAGTGAAGTTGAATCTAGTTCAAGTCAGCAGAGGAACTGACTTAGATGTTGAGCAAAAATAACTCTGGTTCATGATTTTTATTTTTTTTTATTTTTAATTTTTTAATTTTTTTTAGGAGAAAAAAGGAAGAACCACTAGTACCTCATCTACAAGTACTGATGCCATCACCAATATAGACACTGGGTTAGATTCGGAAAATTGATTTAACACAGAGCTAGAAACATTTAATTTACTAAACAAATGGATTTTCTTATACCTAGAATATAATTTCCCATGTTTAGAATGATTTTATTGTTTTTACATTATATGGCCGCATTAATTTACCATGAAGTGGTTGGCTATATGCTCTTACCCAAAATATCTCCCCCCCCCTTCTTCACTCTGAAGCATCTGTTGGGAGTGGATTGTTGGGATATAGAGCTTCTTTCTCCTTTTGCACAAGATAAATATACATTCCCCTAAACCATTCCTTATCTTATCACCATTTGAGAATTATATGAAATATAATTGAAGTCTGAATCATCAGTGCACATGACAACCATGCAGCATAAACTAATATTAACAACATCCACAATATCTGGCCCAAGTTCATCCTGATATTAACTGCACCCACTAAGATCTGGCCTCAGTCCACCTTAATTCTAACCACACCCACTGAGATCTGCCCTATTCCTAACCACACCCACCAAGATCTGGCCCTAATCTGAACCACACCCCGCTACGATCTGACCCTAGTCTGTATTGTTATCATTAGATGAACAACACAACCTGTGCTAAGGATAGAAAAAGAGAGGTGGCTTAAATAAGTGGTGTAATTAAGTGCCTTTTGGTGTATTTTTTGTTGTTGTTTATATCTACTTGTAGTTGGAGCAAGAAGGGAAGAAGACCAACAAAATTGACTGGAAAGGCCTTGAAAATTACAAATGCATTTCTCCAGTGAGTCTGTATCATATTATGCACATACCTTTGACTTCTTCACCAAACAGAAAGGATACCTTATAAATATTGCCTTATTCTCTGTTTCAATCTAAAATTATGTTGACAAGTTAACACATTAAAGGATGGAAATGTTATGAACAACTATTTGATGACGTGGGGGGGGGAGGGGGGGGGGTTAAGACTATACCAATGGCAACTACTAGTTAGATGACCCTTTACCAATATATCATCATTTAATGACGTTATGCAGAACAGTGATTGGTGTATATAGCTGATTAGAATTTGTGATGGGGTATTCTGACTTGTGCCTGAATGGGTACAATCTTGTGTCCTTCATTCTTTTCAGGTCTATGCAATATAGCTAATCGTTTTATTTAAACTATTTGTTTGTTTCTAAGTAGTATTTTCATGTTGTTTTTGTTTATTATCTTATCAACAGGAAGTACAATAGTTTGCTTCTTCAAAGAAATATGGAAAATGAGTCCTAATTCAGCAGTTAGTGTTAACTTTATGAACCCATGAGGCCCATTTAATTCTTCAATCTAATAATTATATTTGCATGAGTTCTGATGCAGATATAAAACATATTTATCATGTTGTCTTATTCTATTTTATCATACAATCTTACATTGCCAAAATATTGTTTTATCAACAGGAAGTGCCGTATTTTGCTACTCCAAAGAAAAGTGGAAAATTTTCAAATGTTTGTGTTAACAAGGGAGAACACGATTCTGATAATCAAAGTGGGAGAATAACGAATGCCAACTCAGCAAATTATGGTGTCAATAGTTTAAAGAGTTTTCTACCAATTTTGGCATTGACCAGTATGTGTGTTGTTTTTGTGGCCATTTCAACTGTTACGGTGATTGTTGGTCTTGTTCATCTAAAGAAGAGGTTGTCAGAAGTTAGTTCGGAAAAAAGGAACCTTTTGTCTAAACATGTCAACCCACAACTTTAATTTTAAAATATATATTAATAGCATTTTAGACAGCTCTCTTGTTCCCTTTCCCTCGTGTTTGACCTTATTATTTCACCACCTAATGTATGTATATATTGTCTGAATCCAATGTTTGTTGTTTGTTTTTATGACTACAACAGAACAATAAATAATAATTTGAAAGTACAAAACTCCACCATAGACACAATATTTTTCTTCTCTGGTTATAACTGTGGTTTGCTTGTAATGTATTTTGTTCACACTCCATAAACAAAGTTTCATGCGCTACTAGAATATACAAGGGTCACAGCAGGAGTGAGAGGTCAGAGTGCAGAGGTGAGGGTACACAGACTGCAGAGGAATGATAGGTCAGAGGTGCACTGGCTGCAGAGGACCGAGAGTGCAGGGATGAAGGGTACACTGGCTGCTAAGATAGTGGAAGAATGAGAGGTCAGAGTACAGGGTACACTAGCTGCAGAGACAACAGAGGAATGAGAGGTCAGAGTGAAGAGGATGAATGATGACCTAGATGCAGAGCAGCTTTGAGGGAAAATAGAGTTCTTTGAAAGTCCATTAGAAGAATCATAGAAATGTTTTGAACACAACAAAATTAAGAGTCCCTCTATATGGCACACACAGTGAAAGTTTTAATGCCACCACTTCCATTTAAGGTTCAAAAAGTTTATTCCAGGGTATTCTGTGTTCCTGTCCCCCTTTGGGGGGGGGGGGGGGGGGGGGGGGCTGATCCTGGTCTTTCTTGTTACATCATCCTTTCTCAGCTTGAATCTCAAATGATCAGGCAAGGGTCAGAGGGAGTCTAGACAGTGAGAGAAAACTTATGGCTTACAGGTATTCATAACCTGTTCACGTTGCTATCCCATCACTATCTTCTTATGTTAAATTTGAAGTGTTAATACACAAAGTGGACTTTATTAATTTCTCAGGTTCAGACTTAAGTGTATCCAAGATCAATCTCCATGATCTGAAAAACAATTGACAGATATTCTTCATGCTAAAAGCATTGATATATATCTATCTATCTAGCTATCTATCTATCTAGCTATCTATATATCTAGCTATCTATATATCTAGCATCTATATCTAGCTATCTATATCTAGCTATCTATACCTAGCCATCTATATATCTAGCTATCTATATATCTAGCTATCTATATCCATATCTAGATATCTATATATATATTATTTATTTATTTTTTTAATTTTTTTTATATTGCACAGGTTTTAATATTGATAAATAAAAAAAACACTTCAGGAGTTGTTGAACACATTATGGATGTGAGTTACTCAGTGTGCCTCCTGCTCCATGGGTACTGGTGCAGGGGCTTCTTGCCGCAGTCTCTGTGCCTCACGAACCTTCTTACCAACAACTGCAGAGAAGAAACATCAATCACGATACATTTCAACAAGCAAACATACACAGTCTGTCAGTAATGTGTGACTCCAATCTGCATTGGACCCCCTTCCTCTTTACTGGTTGCTAGCAGTCCATTAAGAAATAACGAATTAAGTTATTAAACCTCTCTAAAATTTACTAGACTGATAACAGTATCTGAACTATTCATGAGATTACGTGAGATAAAACATTCCACAAGGCAACTGGCTTCATGCTTGTGGGAAACATGTTCATATATTGCAACCAAGACATTACTGTCCTTTCAGGGCATCATCCTCGGTGAACTAAGCATTACATACCTTTTGGATCTTGCAAGAGATGGATTCCTTTCTCTACTTCACTCTTCTCAGCTTCCTCGTGCAACTTCAACCCGGCCTTCAACCTAACCTCACCAAACAGTCAGAGCTCAACACCCATAAAATATCAATACGACATTGTACCTGTTCTTGATGAACTGAGACTGTCGTTTCTCTTTGATCTCCTCAACTCTCCTGATGGCTTGAACTGCACATTCATTCAGAACATCAACTTCTTAATGCATTCATTGCCATTGAATAAGCTTTAAAACATACAACTACATAATGAACCCTAACATGATACTGTTAAGTACACACTGAGTGAGCATGCATCCAGCACATAAGTGTTAGATTGTTGTGACATGTGCACAATAATTTAAACACAGCCACGACACGCAGCTTCATGCAGCAACCGCAACTCCCAAGGACCATCATCTAATCCGAGACTGTATTCCAGAGCAAAGAAGGAAAGGAGACCTACTTACTTACTATTTGCTCACTTCCAGCTGATTGTGATGACATTGAGGGATTAATTCATGCAAATTTATTCAAGATTAAGATGGATATTTTGGGGTGTGACTTATATTCCAGTGTGATCGACTCATGGAATAATGCAGATTATTTTATATGTGCATAATTGACACTTCACAGCAAACAACTCCACCACCATAGATAGGATCACAGATGGAGTCATACCAGAGCAAGAAAAATCAATGCAAAGTTTAAATAGTAGCTCTAACACTCCACAGCTATATTCTGGCCACTTTTTAAATTTATAATTTTTAAAAAATTTTTATAATCATTGTAGAGATTTTTGTCATAAAAATTTCATTTTTAATGAATAAATTAGCATGCATGGACACCAGTGATATGTACACTTATAGTGGCTGACAATCATTAACATCAACCAAAAAAAATAAAACCAAAGGAAGTGTACTTTGTTTTACAGCACTTAATGCAGCATCACATGACCAATGCTGACCTGTCTTGTCCCACAGCTCTCTGCTGTATTTCACTGGCACAGTTGGACGCTTCTCAAACTCCAATGTGGAGTCCTGTAAAGAAGAGAAAAAGCATGCACAACTACTATAGTGCATAACATGCGACCAAAAGGACATTATGGAATCCAGCAATAGACAGTGATTACTGGCGACATGTGCACACACGACATAAGTATCTATAGACTGAGGAAAATGAATAGCTACTTGCAGGCACAAGTGCTGCCTGGACCATGTATATACCATGTGCACACACAATGGCTTCCCTGCACCCTAATAATGGAACACATCACACACACACACACACACACCATAGTGAGCTCCTTCCCGTGGGATTTCCTGAAGGCCTTGGTCCAGCGAACCTTCCTGGGATTACGTTTCTTCTTAAACAACTTATGGCACTTCGAACGACAGAATCTGAAGTTCTGAGTGGACAAAAATATAAGCATTCTACTAAGATCACATCCACTTAGACGCAACCTTCTAAACTGATCACACAATAAGATGAGTGGGTGGGAATGGACAGATATATCATGTACCTCCATTCTCTTAATTAAAAAATAAATAAAGAAAATCAAATTTTTAAAAGCAGCTATAAATAAAAAAGCAATACAATTGATGTGTAAAATCTTTTATTCATTAATGACTCACTTTTCGAATCTCATTAATTGGGATTGACATAATCTTTAAAATACACAGTTTCATAGTCTGGCATAGCACTACCCTTTACCAAATCGCTACGCTGGGAAAAGGTCTGGGGACATGGCCATACCGAAGTTGTTCTATCGCATCATATGAGATGGCAATCAATTATATGTACAAATTAACAAAAAATTCTAAACTAGGCTATATTACCATAGCCACTTCCACATTCCATATGCAAAATTTTGATATTACCTATCACCATATTCTTTCCATGTATAAAGGGTTTGCTACTCCAGATTACCTCATGAACTGGTCTATGCAAAGTCTGTATACATGATATACCATTGGTTTCAAAACATCTATATCTGAGTTCACCCAGTTAATTAAATTCAGTATAGTAAAAAAACAATATCAGTGATCCCTCGTACATTCTTATTACATACCTTCACCTATCACTGTTTGATCCCTTGTTATATTCTTAGGGTAAATTCATTTCTAACCTTGCAATCATTCCTGACAAACATGATGCCATGTCCAGGGTATATAGGGGAGGAACAGAAGTAACACTTTTCAATCCTCATCTTGAAAATCTATTTCTCCAGGCGCCACCGTAAGAATAGCTCACCAACCAGGGGAAGCCGCTGACACTGCTTTTAATACTGACGACCTTATCCACGTGGGTGATGATTAACTGAGGGGGTGTGGTTTCATTAGGTGCGCTTCAATTACAGTATAAAACCCGAATTGGCTTAATGGCTAGGTGTGGACATGGGGGTACCCTCCTTCTATTCATCTTCTGTTGCCACGCAGTTGGTTTTCTCCTCTTTTGCAAGGGATTCCTACTAAAGAGAGTAATTATTCCTGAGTACACTGGTTGCAACCACCCCAATTCTCCATTGGCTCCTATACCCAACCCCAGTGACATCACTCCAACACCCCATGAGGTCCTTCCATCATGTCACTCCATCCCAAGGCCCTTCAAGCGTATGCTCTGGCTCTTAATTGATGCCCTTCGTTATGACTTCATGCTCTACAATGACACACTGGAACAACCCCCTCCCCCATACAGGAACAAACTCCCTTTTGTGCGTGACATCTTAAGGGACAATCCAGCCAATGCACGCCTCTTCAAGTTTGTAGCTGACCCTCCAACAACAACCATGCAGAGACTTAAAGCACTCACTACAGGAAGTCTTCCAACCTTCATCGATGTTGGGAGCAACTTCAACAGCTACTCTGTTACTGAGGATAGTCTTCCTTGGCAGACAAGGCAACGTAGAAGGAATGTCACATTCATCGGAGACGACACTTGGCTGGGACTATACCCAGATGGCATGCTTACAAAGGTGTTTGATTATCCGTCGCTGAACGTGCAAGATTTGGACACAGTGGATGAAGGTGTGATAAGACACCTGGAGCCAGAGCTTGCACTCGGAGATGCAGATCTTTTAATCGGCCACATGCTTGGTGTGGACCATGTGGGCCACACTTATGGCCCATCCCACTGGACCATGGGGGATAAACTTACTCAGGTCAACAGTTTTCTGGAGTGAGTTTGAATGGAAATGGGCTCTCTGCATGCAGTAAAATTAGGAACATAGATTCGACTAGGTTGTGTAGCTCATTGATGAGCAAGCAAATAATGCTTTCCAAAATATGCTCACACAATCAGCAGATCACACATATTGGGATGGTTACTTTTCCTTGTTCTTTATAGGATTGAATCTGTTCATATTACAGCATTGAAAAACGTAATTAATTACTGCAAAGCCTTAAGCTTTATGTTGTGGGTTGCTGGTTCAGTTGGCCCATTGAAAAAGAACTAAATGGTAGATACATTTTCCATGGAAAGGGGTAGTAGCTTAGAAGTAATCCATCAGCTCAATTGGAAGAACATGAAAAATAGATTAAAAATTATACCAAGAAATATATCTAAATTCATTGTGTCAGTTATGGAGTTTTTTTTTGTTGTCTTATTTTTTTTAAGCATAACTTGTAAAAAAATGTGAAATGACTCTTCTCACTTAATAATCTCACATGACAGGCATGTGATCACACACTCGCTGGATGAGAATACAGTGGTGTTTGTGTTTGGAGACCATGGCATGACCCCCACTGGGGACCACGGTGGGGAAACAAGCCTGGAGACAGATGCAGCTCTCCTAGTCTATTCTGTTAGACCTCTGTTTGACCCCTCAGAGGTAAAGGGAATCCTTGATATCTTTTTTTCTCTATTAGTGACTCCAGTCTTGTTTTTGTTATATTTTAGGCTAGTGATATTGTGCATACATCCTTGGTTGGTGATTATTACCTTCTAGAACTCCATGGATCAACAACACACTGGGTTGAGGCAGGTTAAAGTATAAGGTTGACAATCGTTACAAGGGGACACTCACTAATGACCATCACACTGAGTTGAGGGGGATTGAAGTAAAATGAGAATACTTAACTCCATATTGACGCACGCACACACACACACACACACACACACACACACACACACACACACACACACACACACACACACACACACACACACACACACACACACACACAGAATCATTACTCCCAGTTGAGGCAGGTTGAAGTACATTGACAATATTTCTGTCTTTGATATATGCTGAATCAATCTTACACTGGGTTGAGGCAGGATGAAATTTATTGACAATAGCTCTATGGGGACACACACCGGATTAAACATTCCACCAGGTTGAGGCAGGTTGAGTTTATTGACAATAGCTGAGTGGGAATGTATGCTGGATCAATATCACACTGGGTTGAGACAGGCATCTCAATGTCCTCTGTTTGTGCATATATCTTAGAAAGTCTTGGGGACATCATACATGTATAACCAAGTCTTCCTCTCTCCCTCCCTCTCTCTCTCTCCCTCCCTCTCTCTCTCTCCCTCCCTCTCTCTCTCTCCCTCTCTCTCTCTCTCTCTCTCCCTCCCTCTCTCTCTCTCTCTCTCTCTCTCTCTCTATATATATATATAGCCTGCAATTGGGCGGGAGGTGGAGCAGGTAGACATTGTTCCCACCACCGCTCTGGCCCTGGGTCTTCCTATTCCCTTCTCCAACCTTGGAGCGCTCATACCTGAAGTACTACTTCCTTACAAGACCTCCCACAGTGAGAGGAGTGGGGAAAATGTAGCTGACGGCTACAGTGGAAGAGTGTCTCTTGACTTCCTGACTGCTCTGGAAGCAAATGTGCAACAGCTTCATACTTACCTGATGACGTATGCACAATATTCGGATGACTTCCCAGCTGGCAATTTCCTCTCCCTTGAACAAAACTTCAGAAGTGTGGTAGACCACCATCAGGAACTCCTACATCTTGTGCAGGAAAATGGTGATGATGCTTTACCTTTCCAGCAAGAATTAACACAGGTTGCCTCAGAGTATGTGGCATACATGAAAGAAGTAAAGAGAATGTGTAGTAAGGTGTGGGCAAAGTTCGATGATTATGCCATAGCCCAAGGCTTACTCATGCTCACTCTAACAGTATTCATTTCAACCACAATGCTGCTTGACGTGAAGAACGCTGCAGTCTCCCTCCACGCGTCTATATCTTCAGGATTAAAAGTTGGTGTAGTATGTGCTGTGTTCCTGTTGCTTCTCACCGGAATCGATCCATCCATTCTTGGGCTTCTTGCAGCTCTTTTAAACACTTCTTTTCTGTGCCTAATTTCAACGCTGGTCATTTTTATTTGGAAATTTAGATCTGTCATTATTCAAGGTGCATTGACATGTCACATGAAACTGTGGCTACACCATTCGGGCATGCTCAATGAAGTGAAGCTTCTTACAGCAGTGGTAATGGTGGCTTATGCTGCAGCCATGTTCTCAAACAGCTTTGTTCTCTATGAAGCAGACATGTTGGCCTACTTCATCCAATCCCTTGTCTTCTGTCTTGCTGTTCAAACTGTGAAAACAGAAGCATTACAGAGCCAAGGAAAGCTGAAAGTCCCTGTGATGACTGTCCTTTCCAGTGTGTTCCCTCACTTGACTCTCATGGTATGTGTTAGACTCTCCAAACTCTTCTATGCCTGCCGAGACCTCCAGCTGCAAGATGGCTGTGAGTCAACCACCTTCCTTCAAGGACAGGCCTCAGCTGCTGCTTCTCTAGGTAGCTTAACGAAATGGCGTCTTGCAGTTTCCTGTTTCTCAGCGGCAGCTGTTCCAATAGTGCTGATAGTGCAGCTCAGGCGAAGTGGGATTGGTGCTTACCTTGACGGCCGACTGAGGTGGTTGTGTGAGTTGGGTCTGCCTCTGTGTGTGGTAGGTGTGGCTGTTCACTGGTGTCTGCAGAGCCTCCCTCAACCTGCCAGAGCGTCACTATCTCACTGGCAACACGTCTCTGCACCACTGGCTGTCTACTTCATAGTAGTGGTGATTGTCATCGTGGCTCTCCTCCATCCCTTCAAGGCAACGGCTTACTCTCCGCCTTCTCCTTCTTGTGAAGCTCCGACTGAGGATGGAGAGGGAGCTACAATGATGGGTTCCCTTCTTCCATCTACAATGATGGGTTCCCTTCTTCCATCCACAAAGATCCTTGATGAGGGAGCTCTGAGACAAAGAAGGGCAGTTTTAGAAGAAGAAATGGGAAACAGTGAAGTCCATTTGATACAGGACAAGGGGAGAGGTGATGGTGAGCTTCCAGGGAGAGGAACATCACTGTCGGCTGCAGTCATTGCTGTTCTGTTGGTCAGCCTCTGGGTCCCTTTGGCCATGCTGCTGAACGATGGTGTCGCACTGTCAGTGTTTCTCACAGCAGCAGAGATCACCTGTGCCCTCCTGATCTCTAGACAACATGGACACGGTATAGTCCTAGTTTAACCTAATAGTCAACAAGTTAAGGGCCACTACTATTGCATCTCGGAAATAATGTTCCACAATACTAAAAAATCTTACTGTTGGTTTTCTCAGGCTGTAGCAGGAGTGATAGTGGATTTTTCCATAGGAAAAAAACAAAACAAACTGCGCTCTGTTTGCTGTGGTATAATGCTTACGAATAAAGCTGTTGTTCCTTTGTGGTGTTGGTTGTTGCAGGTATGTTGTGGGAGGTGTGTGTGTTGTGGGTCCTCCTGAGTGCTCATTCCTTCTTCAGCCTGGGTCACCATGCGACTGTTGCCAGTCTGCGATTTGAGGCTGCCTTCGTGGGCATTCATGGAGATATCAACAACTACAACTTATTACTGGCAGGAACTCTAGTGGGTCTCAACACTCTGGCCTCTCAGGTGAGGAATGGTGGAGGAGGCAGAAAAAGGCATAGTGTGTGTGTGTGCACTTAATGTTACTTGTCAATACTAATGTTACACATGTGTGATATCCCTTACCAACATTAGTTTTCACATGCAATAATTATCGTACACTTCTCGAAATTGTAGATTTTGTTTGGTTTGGGCCTTCCTTTACTTCTACTAATTGCGAATGGAAAGCAACGATGTCCACAACAGAGTCGTAGTGAACACCTTATGCCTCTGTTGATGTCCTACTGCGTATTTCACTCCTGGAAGGTATCATGTTTTTGTTTGTTTGTTTTTTCAATTAGGTTCACTTGGTATGTACTTAAACATCATGATGATGTCACTGTGCAACAGTTCTTGACATCTGTGATGGCGGCATCCTTGCACAGACGCCACCTCATGGTCTGGTGGGTGTTTGCTCCACGCTATCTCTACGAGGGAGCCTTCCAGACTGTCTCCGATTTGGCCACCATCTTCAGCCTCGGTCTTGTGCATAGACTGGATTTGCTGTTATCACCAGCCACCACAAATTAGTCCTTTTTATCACATCACATTATTAGGTTCAAACACCATATTTCAATCACTGAATACGTCAATATTCAATCTCATAATCACATGTCAAAGTCTTTGATGTTCAATTTTCATTGTGTATGCATCACATAATAATTATGTAATATTTACTTAATCTTCTGTTCTCTTCTCTTCAGAGAACTGAGTTTTCTTCTCTTCAGATATCAGAGTTTTCTTGTCTTCAGAGAATAGAGTTTTCTTGAACAGAGCCTGTCTCTGGTTAGTTTGTTCCCGTGATTTCCTGTCCTGCCTTTCCTTCACCTCCGTGGGCGGGTCAAACTTGCTCTGCAGTATCCTCACCACTGCAGGTATGCTGATCCCAAACTGGCGAGAGAGTTTGTGGTTGCTCCACTCCTCTGGCTGCAGCTTCTTGAGAGTCTTGAGGTGGTCTATCTGGTACCACGTCAGTCTCTTGTCTGGTCTCCATTTTTCATGCCCCATTTTCTGCTTCAGCTTAAAATCTCTCCAATTCTTGCCCACAAGTCCAGTTGGTTTCCTAGGAAATGAACACAATATTTTAGTTTCCTAAATAGATACTATGGAGCACCATCCACCCTAAATCCCATCATCCCATCTTTAATTATCCTTCCCTCACAGAGGAAAGTGGGTGGACATTGTATAGTGACCACATCACAATGTAACACAAATAGGTCAATATGGTTTGTTTAACAACTGAGCAGAAGGATGTGTGAATCACTGTGCTTTATTAAGCAGCTGGTTAGCAACCAGCATGTGAATGAATGACTTCATATAGTTGGTGTATCTGAAGCTCCTCCTGCAACACACACTTCATTAAATGAGAGGAGATGACTGTTCTCATCCCCCCCCCCCCCCCCAAAGGCCCAGGGTGTTGAAGCTTGGTTCATGGCAGTAATTTGATCCATGAGCATCTCTTTTCTTTCTTTTTTTTTTTATTGTGGAAGGGAGGGGTGGCTTTATCAACATTGTAATTTTACCACCCTCATTTGGAAGTTATGTGACCAAAAACAGTTGTGTGCAGAAAAAGAATGTGATTTTTTAATTATTCACTTCTCCAAACTTGTTGTCATAACCAGATTATTCTGATACTGATGAAGTGGAATTGGTAGTGTCTCCTTCCCCCTGACAATCCAGGGATAAAACATGCCACAATTTAGGGAGGGGAGGGAATTATAAGCATTAGGGCAAAGGTGAATGACTCCCCAACATCCTAGGTTTGCTCCAAGTAACCTCACTTGGGTTTCTCCTCTTCCTCCCTATATGCGTTTGTGCCACTGCAAAAATTCAGGAACTGGGTGGTCCACCTCGTGGGGAATCTGTAATGGTTGAGCTTCAGCATCTTTTCTCATAGACAATGTCCACTGGGTGTTTAATCCGCCTGTTGAAATTGTAAGGATACTGTTAAAAGGAAAGCAAGATCAAATGAAACGACCTATACCTAATATAAGAGGTGGTAGCGGACGGTGGGTGTTCAGTCACTTGGCTGAAATTCTGAGGAAAAATAGGACAACCAACATGCCGAAGAAGTTTAAAGGAGAGAACACTAAAGTTACGTTAGCTAAAGAAAGGAAGTCAGCGGCCAGGGAATTAGCAGAGCAGGAGAAGAAGAGAAAAGAAGAGGATGAGTATTGGAGGGATGATGATAAGCATGTAATGAGGAAGCAGGAGAGAATGGTGTGTGTAAACTTGCAGAGTTTAAATATATTCTCATTTGCTTTAATGACCCTATTTATGTTCAGGCAGATAAGGACCGCAAAAGGCAGGACCAACTGGATAGAAAAATGGCTACAAAGTTGATGCTAGAAGAGGAAGAATCAAAATTGAAGGGAAAGACTTCTGGTGGAAGTAGTAAAGTCACTCGTGCACAAATTTTAGAAGCAGAACAACAAAGGAAGAGTGAGGGGGCATGTTCCCTTCCAAGTAAAGTGGTGACTGGCACAGATCTGGAGCAGAATCCCAACCACCTGATACAGGATCAGCTTGCTCAAGGAGAGCTGGAGGCCAGAACTGTGGATGAAGCCATTGACTTGTTGAGTGTGTCAGCACAAGGAAAAGTTGACAAAAACCCTGAGAAGAGACTTAAAGCTGCTTATGCTGCATTTGAAGAGAGAGAACTGCCAAGGTTGAAAGCGGAGAATTTTAACCTTAGACAGTCACAGCTCAAACAGCAGTTAAGGAAGGAGTGGATGAAATCACCAGAGAACCCTATGAATCAGTAGATGGCTACACCTAGCAGGGAATGCACTCCACTGACATTGTAATTTACCTTTCTATATTCATAATATACAGTTCTGTATGTATAATTATTTAAGTTAATGCATTGTGATAAAATTAGAACTTTATTAAAACAAGTGAAAAACTCACCCTCCCTATGGGTGTTTTTCAGTTATCCTTAGGCCTCCTTTAGTTACAAACTTGTTCAGTTTACCCAATGTTCTATATAGGGATGGGGGTTTGTGGGTCATTTCTAAAGTAAATATGAATGCACCTCTAGTAATTAGTGTCCTTTTGAACTCACCTGGATTATAATTCTTTGCTGTCTTACATGGGGGGGGGGGGGGGGGGGGGGGGGAAGGGCATTTCTAAAGTAAATGCACCTGTAGTGATTGGGACTTTTGAATTTCCAATGTAGTTTGTTAACATCACTTCCTCTAGAAATTTTCTTTTGAATACAATTTCAGATTGCAACTCTGTGGTTACTAATGAATAGGAAAGTTTATTTAGTGGCCCTATGCCCTAGTTCTAAACACATTCTCCCCAAACAACCCGTGAGCAACCCCTAAAAATTTCAGGGCGATTGGTCCAGTATGTGGGAGATGTGTTAGGAATGGACAGACACACAACATGAATTATATATAGTTAAGATTGTGTGAATACAAAAATCATCCAATTTCATGTTCTTATTTGAATTATTGACAAGAAATAATACCATTACAGATGTCCATTTAGATGTGTGTGGTGGGATGAAGGCAGAGCAGGTCAGTTATGATGGTCATAGGCCTTGACGGATTGTGCTCAAATTTCTGCATCTTCTTATCTTTTATTCTTCTAATATTTACCTATTTTTACCTGTGGCACACAGGTCTATGAACACTTGGGAGTATTGGGGGGGGGGGCAGCATACACCCACAAGTTTTTGCTCAAGAAATGATTTTTAAAACTAATATTTTATTGTTTGGAAACACCAAAGTTTGTTGTTACAACTAAGTGGTTACAGCTAAATACTTTTTACTATAGAGAAACCAAAAAATTGTAAATATTACCATAACTTTCTAAACAATTATTTTGCCTGGTCTAAAAGACTGTTTTAATAAATATTATGATTATTTTCCACAGGTCTTGCAGAACTGCTCTTGTTCATTAAAAAAATTTAATACACTTATTTTTCTTTTAAATACACCTATTTTTCTTAATTTTGCTCACTGACAAACAATTGTTACAACATAAAAAAGAAAGAATGGTATAGGTAATTTAAGTTTAAAAAACTTTAAAAACAGTTTACAATCATTTATAGTTATGACTTGGCTTAGTGAGTCACAATTTTAATGACTTATTAATAGGTCTGTATTTAGTGATTCTAATGTCTAATTTAAGATGCCATTGTATTTGTTTCCAGAAATCTACCTGTTTTTCCTGAAACTTGCTTATTTTTCCAGCATTATTCTTACTTTTCAGAAGTACCAATTATTCCCAAAATTATGCCAGTAAAATCCATCAAGGCATGCTCTGTCAAATAGAGTATAATGATTCATGGAAGCTTGTTCATGTCCTTAAGGGCACCAACATTCATGCACATTGATGAAATAAAGGAATGCATACCTTTCTGTAGAATAACACTCTAAAATGCTGACAGAAACGCACCATTGTGTGCAAGATAAACCTGTAGCTATGAACTCTGGGCAAAATAAATGATATAATAGACGAAAGCTCTGAACTCAGTTGTGGTGGGCTTGCAGTACTTAAAATATTAGGAAAAAAGTTCCATCTTACAGGTGACTTTGGTCAACCTTTGGCCTCCTGTAGTACTTTACATAACGTTTGAGGAATTATAATACTAGTTTCATTGTCAAACTAACATGATACAATTTAAACACTTCAGGGATTGCAATATTCATTTTTGACAGTGAAAGGAACTTCCAATGGGTGTGGTTAATTAAAAAACCACACTCATAAGATAACATTTTCTGGATGTGTGGAGACCACATGCCTAATTTCATTGAACTATTCGTTCATTTGTTAATCTTCCATATCACCAAACCACACCCATTGACAAAAACATACCCATAGCCACCCGATCTGAACAAAACATTTGTGAGGAGTTGCAGTGAGGTGCCCTAATCAATCCCTGTAAATTTCATGAAGGTCCCTCCAGCAGTTTGGGTGGAGTAAAAGTCCACACATACAAACAGACAAATTGTGAATCATAGTAAGATAGTTTCTGGCATATTCTGCCATTCAATTTTGAAAGTCCTAAATGACAGCATTCTACATCAATTCTTACCTGAAATTTAGTGGCTGTGTTACATTATGATTCTCCCCCCCCCCCCCAACTCAAAATTGGTACATTGCTTTTTCTTTTCTTTTATTTTTCCTATTTGAAGGTATTTTTGTTTTCTTCCAGGTAGTCCAAAAAACTGAAGGCCACAGGAAGCCAAAGTTCAATTTAAATTCCTTACCTGCAATGATTTTTAGAGGGAAAATTGGAATATAAAGTTAGACTGTTCTGAGTTTCAGATCCAACTTCATTTGTGTGACTTTTATGACATACCTCAGGCTGGTACGACCAGCTGCTGTTGTATAAACACTTTACCCACCAGTGAAGGTCACAAGATTGAATCAGTGGGTGACTATATATAAACCTGCTTTCTTAATAACCACAGAATTTCCCCTTTTTTTTTCTCTCTCTCTCTCTTCAGTTTTCATGGTTGGGTGTAAATTGTGGTTGCCACCAGAAGAAACAGTAAAAGCCAGTTACACTAAAAGGTAACTACAACTGATAAGAAAGTGTAGTAGTAGCTGTAACAGTGGTAGCAATATACACATGCATATTGAAGTGAACAAATCATAACTAGTACTTTACATAGCTACATTTATACAGAACATAACAATAGATTGATACAATGTGGACTAGAAGCGAATAATTAGAGCTAATTAGAAGAAACAGCACAAAAGTCAAATTTTGTCTTTGCTTCAGAATTTGCCATATGCTTTGTTAGAGTATGTGTCTTTGATGGACCTGAGCAAATAATAGCACAGAGAACATGCACACATTAATAGTGTCACACACATACAGTATAACACACAACCTCCAGTTCTCATGCACCAATTACTATTGGCAGGATTTTATTCACAAATTTTGATCAATTTCTTAAACAGGAGCCATATTCCCAACACTATAACTTCTGGTGATAAATAAATGATGATCCTTTACCTCATTATAGGTTGAATATTTAAAGTCAATTCTTTTACCTTCAAACTTGTTTCCGCAGAGTCTAATGTTTTTTTTTGTTGTTGTTATCTTCTTGTTGTTCTTCTTAGGAAACTCCCCCAGGAACACCAGTGCTAAAATCTCCAGTTCAATTTTTTCCTTCTTTTTAATTTCTTCTCTTTTTTTTTTTTTTACCCGGAATTAAGTCATTATTAAATAAAAACATTAAATCATAAGTGAGCTGGTTTTCAGCTGGAAATTTCCAGTCTTGTTGATGAAGGAGTCAACTAAAACAAATTGGATTACACAGCTCTAAGAGAGTAGAATGAAAGCAACATAGCCTAGTCATCAACCTCAAATTATAAATGCAGGAGAACTGAGTTGGGATTATCAGTAGTCATGTTCCCAACTCAATGAAAAACATCCATTGATAGTGTGAATCTGTGCATGCATCCCTCTCTCTCTTTCTGTGTATGTATGTGCATGTGCGCGCGCATTGTGTGTGTTATGTGTTGTGTGCATGCACGTACCATTTACCTGACCTCACCTCAATGTTAGGCCTTCTTGGAAAGTCTTGACACTCACTGTTTCTTTCTGAGTTATTACAAATGTCACATCTACTGGTAAGTTTTGCCGTAGCAGGAAACCATTGTCACTGAACACTCCCGAGTAGTTAGCACTCTCCATATACACAAATGGGGCCGTCTTACTTGAAGTAAGCAAAAACTGAAAAGAAAAGCATAAATTGTCAACATTTTTTTCTATTTAGATACACTAGACAGTAAAGTTGTGCAAAGAAAAGTGAAAGGTGGTCTTTTGTTTTGTTCCACAAGATCAGAAAAAGTGGTAAAAACAAAAAGACAAAAACCAACAAGCTACTATCACTAATGTCCCAACTATGTGACCACATTCTGGGAGTGCAGAGACGGACAGACTATCAGATAGCAGAGGGATGGTGGCTGCAGCTTACCTGGATGGTGTAGCTGTCCCCTACATTGCTGATGTGAAAGTCTGAAGGTGTTAGAACTGCATCTGGCAAGTTCACCTCCGTGAAGTTGGCTGGAAAGTGCCAGTTGGTTGCCAAAATTTCAGTGGCTGAAGAAAAAAAAATTAAACTAAAAGGATTCATTGGCACACATTGAGAAGATTGATGGATTACCTGTGTCACTGATGACATTCAACACGATGAAGCTTTCCTTCAGTGATGTCCCTTTGAAAATGACATCCATCTTCTCATTAAAAACCTCAGTTCCTGTGAATCCTTTACTAGAGAGAGCTGTTCGTCTGATATCATTGATAGATTCACCCTTGAAATAAAGTAATCACATATTTCAAACATCTATAATTCTTATACTTATGACAGCCAATAAGGCTCCTTGCATAAGATGCACAAACTCAGCAAGGATATCTAATAGTGTATGTCCCACATGTGGAAATAAATGATTTCATAGTAAAGACTTGCGGTTTGGTCGGTTCAAATGGAGCAACCATCCTTCCTTGACCATTAATCTTACCACACCTATAATGCCCCACCCCTATAGAAGCCACACCCATCTTACAGTTGCCCATGAGATGACGTTGACCTCCAGAGTGTACTGTATTTCATGGTTGATGACGTCCAAGACCACATAGACGATGATGGAGTTGTCCGTCTGGTAGGAGGAGATTGAGATGGGGGCATAGGTACGGCGCATGTAGTAGTGCAGGATCTTCCAACGCCCACTCCACTCCACCGACGACCACGTCTGAGCCTGCCACACGTCATTCTGGCAGAGATAAATGCACGTCATGATAGAAGAGTGTGTGTGTGTGAGCACGCATGTGTGTGTGCTTGTGTGTGTGTGCGTGTGCACATGCAGTATGGCTAAAACATGGAATATAGGAATGGTGGTTATTAATATAACAATTATCATTTACTACTACTACCACTACTACTACTACATTTAGTTAAAGTGCAATCATCATTGACCCATACCAAACACAAATGGGGCATGATTCAATTGGAGTAGACTAAGTGAACAATGCTTGAATGCATCATTATGGTGAAACAATACTCAAGTTGGTTACTGCAGAAGGCCAACGGCTGGGGAAAAAATGCCCATAGGACTTTTTTTGGTTGTTGATTACTAATATTCCTCAATATTGGACTTACAATGCAGGTATAAGTAAAGTTATTTAATTAAAAATGACTACAAAAAGTTCCGCTAACTAAAGCATGACAAAATAATCAACCTATTTCTTACTATCTGCACTAACCTCAAATACATACACAACTTAAGCAGTTATAAAAGGCACAGCCATTATGTTGTTTTTTGTGATTTCAACAGAAGAGGGAAAAGAGAACTGCAAAAGAAAAAAAATAAGAACACACTCCTCTCTCAAGTCAACTACTAATCAATAAGAGTTTATAGTTCACTGTAAGTCCTACCAGCTGCCAGTACAGTGTCCCCCTGGTGAGCACGCCCTCCTTGCTGATCATCCTGCGGTAGTGCTCGGCCTGTGCCTGCATGCACAGGCCCTGCATGACCTGACTCAAGTAGATGAAGTCCCTGAACTGGGCCAGGGAGATGTCACTGGCAGGTTGTGATTAGGGGAAGGAAGAGAGAGAGAGAGTATGAGAAATATTGTGAATTGAAGGGGGGATAAGGAAGAAGGTGAGGAAGGGAGAAAAGGAGTGCCATAAGAAAATGAAGGAGAAAAAATTATGATAAACATGAAAAAGGAAGGAAAAGGAAAAAGGGAAATTATCATTTTTTTTGCAGAAAAGAGGTGTGATAACTGTTGGAGAAAAACAATTACTTGGTTGGGAGGTTAAAGTTCATGGCTATGAGTGCTTCCATCTGCTTGTTACCAGTTGGGTGGTGATTACGATGAGTCATAAATGGAGAGTCATTGCTCCAATCCTAGAGAGAGTAAGAGACAAAGGAAAAGAAAGAAAAGGGAACAGAAAAGGATCTTGTTAGGACAAACATTCTACAACAGCTGTCTGTATTCACTTGTGGCTGTGAGATGGTCTTGATGGAAGCAAAGGAAGGATAGCTTTGGAAGCCAAACTCACTGACAAACCTCGGCGTAGGGAAATTGGTTACATTCAAGCAGAAGTCAGAATAGTCGTACCTGTACATACACGCATGCACACATACATAAGAAAACAAATATCAATGAGCCTGCACAGATATGTACATATATGCATGCATGTGCATGTATGGACATGCTGCTCCCTGCTGCACGCACACACCTAGGGCATGTTCTAGAGACAAAGTGTGGAGTCTACAGTTAGTATGCTACCTGTGCAGGTCTCCATAGGTGGGGTCACTCACGTCCCCCCAGCGCTGGATGAAGAGCTGTCTGTCTTTGTCATCCAGAAGGACACCATTGGACGGGCTAGATGGCCAGTACAGACGTGTGGTGTCCTATATGTGTCAATAATAATTGATACACACTTATCCAGAATGCTACAAAAAATGTTCCGCCATAACTCCATTAATCTCTACACATGCACACTAAGTAAGGTCACTAAGTAAGGTTTGTGTGGGGGGAGGAGAGGCAGAGATGACAGCCATGCTCAAAAAAAAGCTTGAGAAAACATAGACATCACATATTCCACTCCGTATTGAAGTATGCTGAAGGGATTGGTGTTGCAGCTACAATATAAAATTACATTCAACCAAACCGACCTCATTGACAGAAGGACTGACATTAGACAAGCATTACCACAAGCTGTTGTACGATCCAATTCACTGCATACCTCTTCCCACAGAGCTGTCCTCACCACTCCATCATACAGAGCACTGTAGTCAATAATGTATCCAGTGTTGTTGCCAAGGATACCCTAGTATGTAGAGAAAGACATTGACAAGAGCAATCAATGTCAGCGACTGTGAGTAAACCTTGAGATGTAAAACATGCCTGGTTTTCGTTGTTGCCACTCCACAGCACTATGCTGGGGTGGTGGCCCAAACGCCGCACAACATCTCTAATCTCAGCTTCCACATTCACAAGGAAATCCTAAATTATACAAAGTGAAATACACAGCCATAAGCTAGCAAAAATAAAAACACCAGCAACAATAAAAACAACAACAACAACATTCGACACAATAACTGCAGCTACTTCCAGCACTAACAATTTCATGGCAAACTACCTCGTGTAATAGTTCATCCAATCACAAAGAGTCTTAACAATGAATATCATTCTGACCACACCTTATCCCGAGGGTAAAGGGCGTCTGCAAACATGAACTCCTGCCAGACCATGATGCCCATTTCATCGCACAAGTCATAGAACCAGTTGGGCTGGTACAGGCCTCCTCCCCTGCATACAGCAACAAAGGACAGCAACAATGGGAGAGAAGATAAGCCAACAGACCACAATGACATGTGCCCAGTGGCATTTCTTTCTCACCAGACTCTCAACATGTTCTGGTTACCATCTACAAAGGAAGTGAGGAGTGTCCTGGTGGAATCCTTGTTCGCTCTGTTCACTAATGCATCCATGGGAATAAAGTTGGAACCCTTGGCATAGAAAGGATAGTGCTGAGCTGCAGGAAGCAGAGAAAGAGAGAGGAGGAGGTTGAAGGTCTTTTTAAATATAAACTAACCTTTTCGGTTTTTGAACATCTAATGATGTGCAAGATACAGGATGGGACGCTAAACTGTACCACGTCACACTTTTAGCATGGCCATAGCCAAGTATCCAGGGATCACCACGAGGACACACACACACACACAGAGTTAAATTGTAAATGAAAAAGAGAGGAGAGAGAGACCGCCATTTCTATATTTGCATGGTTTGGTATAGTTGATGCTATTTTATAAACCAGTTCTATCAATGTGTGCACTTAATAAGTATAACTCAGCACGATATAATACTGTCAAAAGCACTCCAAATGGTCTCAGTCCTGCATGTGATGTGATTAGCGTGTGCATGCCAGCATTGTCATCTCAGTAAGTGATGCCTTATGAAATGACAGAGTTATCACTGCACCTGCTGTCATCATTTGGAAGTAGAAGGACAGTCCTTTGGTCTTGGAGGGAGCAACTTGCACTGGTTCCTGTTGACAATGGGAGCAAATGTTAAAATATCATTTATTATTTATTCTTCACTAGCTGAAGGTTCAAATGATTAAGACAGTCTCAATTTAACAACTTTCAAAGATAAGATGCGTGTACCACAATTAGTAGGACGTAGAGAGAGAGAGAAAAAAAAAAAAAAAAAAAAAAAAAAAAAAAAAAAAAAATTAATAATGCTTCTCTTCTCTCTGTGACTATTTCTCAGATATTTCCAATATTTGTCCATTTTCCAAGGAGGTAGTTGGAAATATGGACTTTCAGAAAATATTGTCTATTATATTAGTAACTCAATTTGTTTCAATTTGTTGCGATTTGTTGTTGTTGGTCGTGTGTTACACACTCACTTGTATAAGTTTGATTCTGCGAAACCCAACCTTCTTCACCGTAGTGGTCGAAGCTATGACATTTTTCTAACAAAAATTAAACTAATATGTCATAAGTATACATGTATGTATGTGTGTGTGAGTGTGATGTATGCATGTATGTATGTATGAATGCATGCACGTACGTCTGTAAATGTTACTTGCACAAACTCACTGCTCCCATAGAAACTGTCACTTTGGCTGTGACTTCAGTCATCTTTGGCACTTCTTTGGTAAGGGACCATCTCACACCCAAAGGCCACCACAAGTAGCCATCCTCAATCACTGACGAACTTAGAGGCTCTGAGAATGCAGTGCCACAAGTATCCCCTCTGCTGATGACAGGAATGGTGAAACTCTGTATTGCATGCCATACATCAATAATTATATGCAGACAAACACATGGACACAGACACATCAGGTGAGGAGAACATAAGTGAGCATGAAACACAACAGGAAGGTACTGGACAGGCAAACAAGGAGTGTACATGTTCTTGAGATGGCAGGGAAGGGGTTAAGGCATTTTGGTGGAAGCAAGGCTGAAATATGGGGGAGGAGGTGGTGACAGTGACACAAGCAGAGGAGACTGCAACCGTGCCCCTCAACAAGGTTAGAGATGGAGTAGAAATGTGACAGGTAAGGAGAGGGTTGGGGGAAAGAGGAGTGGGTGTGACCAAGGGGAGAGGAGTGGGTGTGACCAAGGGAGGAGTAAGTGTGACCATGGGGAGGAGTGGGTGTGACCAAGGGAAGAGGAGTGGGTGTGACCATGGGGAGGAGTGGGTGTGACCAAGGGAGGAGGAGTAAGTACGACCATGGGGAGGAGTGGGTGTGACCAAGGGAAGAGGAGTGGGTGTGACCATGGGGAGGAGTGGGTGTGACCAAGGGAAGAGGAGTAGGTGTGACCATGGGGAGGAGTGGGTGTGACCAAGGGAAAGGAGTAGGTGTGACCAAGAGGAAAGGAGGACCAGGGGGGAGGGGTGATGTAACTCACTCCAACTACATGTGCTGTCAATCCTGTTGGTCTGGCATCTATGTCCACTCGGAGGTCAGAGGTGGGAGCACTCAATACTTGAACACATGCAGTCACTGAGATGAAATATGCTTCTCTGTCCTCATCATAGTATGTCTTTGGGACCACGTCAGATATGTAGACAGTGTCAACAATAACCAAACTGCTCAAAACACACAACAACATGAATATTATAATGTTATGTAGGAGTTGACTTCAGCACAGCACCTGATGTTGCCCCAGATCCCACAGGGAACTAGACCTATTCCCCAGTCCCAGCCAAAGTCAGACTGAGTCTTGCGAATAAATCCTCGTTGGGAAAAGTTGAAGAACACCCCCTGGATGTCTGTGTAGAGGTCAAAGGGATAAGCAGCTGCACTTCTGTTTGAATAATTAGCTCCGGACTATAATAAGGAAGAATTCGTAATTTAAGAAGCTTTGCTAAATTAAATATAAAGATGATCAGTGCAATCTAAACAGATTTTAACAAACAACTTTTACAAAAATCCAAAATAATGCAAACATCACCATTTCCAATACCAAAACCACTTACAATATCAGTTATAACAACACTAACTAATGACACCTCTTAGAATAGCAGCTATAGCAACAATACCACATAAAATAGCTGTTATAACAACAATACCTCATAAGTAGCAGCAGTACCTCTTAAAATAGTAGTTTTAAGTACCTCTTAAAATAGTAGTTTTAAGAACCTCTTAAAATGAGCAAATTTGAATAACAAACACCTACCACAACAAACTAACTCATCCAACACTACAACTTCTCTGACCATTATCAACATTAATAATGCCTTTAAAAACTTATCAATTAAACAACCGCTAACACATTTTTACTAGAATCAAGTAACATGAACCAAAAGGAACCATCACAACACTTTGAACAAAAACTAATAGAATGCACAAGCACTTAAGCAGCTCTTCTGGACAACACCTGCAATAACATAATCTAAAAAATGTTCCTCACTTCAAAGTCAATCCTTATAGAATTCTCCTGTCCACCTTTGACCACATCCTGTACGGACAACACACAAAGATTGATAAGAATATAAACTAAGAATCACTATTAAAGTGATCATAGAAGTTTATGCACACACAATGTCATGTGACAACCATGTGATTCACTATAGATAGGACTGATTATTGTCACCCTGCCTCATTCCTGAATGTAATTTGATTCCAAGTGTATGTCCTAAACTCACAACCTTGTTATGATCAATTACTATAACAAGTGCCCAGTGTAATTCACTTGATGCAAAAGACCTTTCACAATACTCTTGCCAGGTAAGGTTCAACACAGTGATGTAAAACTAATGTGAGGCATGTGCTCAATGTCTGTATTTGTGCACACTTGTATCTATCCCTAGTGTTGTTTAAAACAGGACATGCTCATTTGGCGACATATCATGGATTAGTTAACATATGGTTCAACTGACAGTGATGTCGAACATGAAGCGTCTGTGGTAGTTATTCGCACGACCAACCAAAACGTCGTTGACACTGCAGAGATCATAAAGGGTCATCTCACTGCTGTGGTGAGCATGTTGTTACGGAGGCATGTCTGTGGAAAAGGTTGTTTCTGCTGTGTAGTTAATGTTGTTGTGTTAGTGTTTGTGTAAAAGATTCCTATGCTGTGTTAGTGTCTGTGGAAAAAATTTCTTCTGTTGTGTTAGTGATCATGGAAAAGGTTGTTGTTATTGAGGCAATGGATATTGTTGTCATGGTACCCGTGGAAATGATTGTTTCTGTTGTGTTTGTGTGTGTTGAAAAGATTGCTGTGGCTGTGGAAATGGATATTGTTGTATTACTATCCGTCGAAATCGTTGTTGCTATTATCCTTGCTCCAACCTGACAGTAGCTATGGTGTCAAGACCATCACACTTCAGCCACACAGTCTTGCCATTCCTGTTGGGATGCTCCCAGTGGAATGTGCTCAAGTAAGTCCAGTTGTTATAGCCAACCCACTGGTAGAGCCAGTCGTTCCAGTTGGCTACACACACGCACAAGACAAAAACAAAGAGTAATCTCTGATTGATGCATAAATGTTTGATTGCATAAAATATTTACATTGCAACAATAACGTTGTGTGGTCATTTATGCAAGGGGAGAAAAAAAAAAGATCTACGCAAAAAAATTAAAAACATACAAGAATTTTTAAAGAAATACAGTATTAAGTAGATGATATAACTACAAATATATTGCTAATTGTTCAATTCCCCTTCCACCCCCCCCCCCCACCCCCCCCCACCCCTTGCAATTTAGTTAGCTCTCCATTAAATATAATGAAAGGTAGAGCAAACTGGGTGGAGATGGGCATAGTGCGGAGGTGGCACATGGATTGCTACCCACCTCCCCTATGCTCCTACCCCACCCACTCATGCCCATCTTCCCCCACCCACTCATCCCCATCTTCCCCCACCCACTCATACCCACACCCCTCCCCCCCCCCCACCCCACATACACAACTTGTATGAAACAAATTTCTAGGAATACTTAAACTTACCATATGGATCATCAATAATTCCAGCCCGCCTGTGAACAACAAAACTATTATAATATGTTTGTAATTTTTTGATGTACAAAATCTAAAAAAAAAAAAAAATAATAATAATAATAATAATAAAAAAATAAATAAATAATAAATAAATAAATAAAAATAAATAAATAGATAAATAAATAATAAAAATTTTAAAAATTTAATTAAAAAAAATAATTAAATGCATGCATGTTCTCACTCACAGACAAAACCCACCCACATATGCCAAGTTAGACACCCTGGCATGCATCCACCTAAAAAAAAACAAACCCTTCATATCATAATCAATGTTCATATATACTGCATATCCATAGCAATAGTCATTACGATGTTGAATTGCTAGCGTTATACTATAATATTAACCTTGAACATTAAATATTTCCATTCCACTACACCTCTTGCACCATTGGTCCTAATTACTGATTAACTTGACATAATTCACTGGAAGGAATTGTATGGGGAGTTTTCTGAAGTTTTTCTGAAGTTTTTCTGAAGTTTTTCTGAAGTATTGGCTGATGGAGAATAACCAGTGGGTTCAAGCATTGTGAATACTACACACTACAGTTTGATTCTAACATGAACAAGTCAGGACAACTACTTTCTGTTCATCCCTAAACATAAAAAAGGCATGAGACCCTTTTTATGGAATAAAGAAAGGCAGCTAAATACTTTACATGCAATTCATACAAACACACATGTACACATAACGCTAACACAAGCTTACCATCTAATAATGAATGCAAGTCATTGTGGATAAGCTTTTCTCTATGTCAGCATTAATGGTCATTGATCACTTCTAACATGCCTGATCTTCTTAGGGTGGGAGTTAAGCCTTCTTCTCAAATTCTTCAATTAACAAATTAACTTAACAATATGGTTGTTAGTTACAAGATCTGTGTGATTTTCTGTCCAGTAAATGGAAATAGTTTTTCATATTTAATATCAAATATTTAAAAAAACAAGCAAACATAAAAACAACAAACAAACAAAAGAAAACCAACAATCAAATAAAATATGATAGTTTCAATCAAGTGCCATAGGAAAGGTAAAAAGATACTGCCACACCCCCATTTATCTTGAACATGTATAATTTACACCCTCAGTGAGGATGGCTACTACTGGACCATTCCTCTTCTAGATGGAGATGGTATGGCCACTGGCTGAGGGATATTTCACCAGTGGATGATTGTCCTAAACACCACTGTGACATAACTTGACACAATCATATCACACAAAGTGCCAATTGTGTGACATAACATGACTTTTCCACCTCTTACCACTTTACCAATGACCCAAAATTAACTAAAGAAATCTCATCATCCTATGATTGTCATTTGTTTCGATCTAAGCTCTATAATTACTTGGTGTTATTGGTAGAATCTCTCCCTAAATGCAATCAAGTGTTTGTGATGTGAGCCACTCTTGGTAAAAATGCACAGGCCCCATATAAAATAGGAAATACTTAAGTGTCTACCACATTTACTCATAGACTTGGGTGTGCTTAAATCTAATTTTAAGCCGGTCTTGCCACATTGAAAAAATATAAGTAGGTATCTTACATTTCTTTAAATATAATATACAGTATTAAACCCTCAACTTTTTCAACTCAGCTAGAAAAACTTTACACATCTCTCCAGTAGAGCACCTTCAAAATTAAGATTCTGCTTTCCAGATCTGGAGACCTTGTCTTATGAAGTTACAAAGGATATCATCTTGGTTGAAATAATTCAGCTGATAACTTCAAAATTATTTTGAATGAATTTACCTCAAACTATGAGCCAAGAATACCCACCCGGCACCTATCCCCTTAATGTACTAGTCCTAACTACAAGACATCATATTTATGGTCAGCTGCATCAAATACAGATCACCCAACTTCAGACATTTCAAACTTAGCTTCATTCTCTTCATCTTGTCCTCATTCAACAAGCTCAAATATTATTACTGTCTCTGTTTAGTTCTCACAACTTTTATTTAATTGAGTAGTTCCTTTATGGAATGAATTCCCCCCCCCCTTATTAATTTATATTAAAGCTTTTTTGGTCAATAAAACATTTTATAATTACATTTGGCATACTTCCTAGATCACTTCAACTCAAACTTACCCTGTACATTTTATCTACTATGTCCTTGCAATGTTCCACATGTTATTTTTCTAATACAAATAACCAGGTCTATTCTCTGACTCATCCATCATGCATCTCAAACCTTTAATTAATTCTAGCTACACCAGCTCTCAGTGTGTCTCTGACCACTTTCCAATCATCAATAACGTGTCAAAGGATTGTAAAGTTTATTTATATTAATAATTTCTGAGTTCTTACATCAGATCCAGATGAACCTGTCCAGGCACTCTAGCCTTCACTGAGGAGTTTAGAAGGCCAAGACTGTCTTTGATCTGCCAGTTGTCTCCATTCAACGGCATCTCACCGTTGCCAAACACAGAATGCTGCCCTAGCAAGGATATCAGCAACAGAAGTATTAAGTTAGACATGCTGCAAGCGAAATTGGAGGGATTTTTTTTTTGTTCTTGACGATCCGCATATATATACCCGCATATAATATACATATATATATATATATATTGAATACAAAAGAATTGATGAATAAAGACTGAATAAAAATTAATAAAGAACTGATACAAGACATAAAAGTATAACTTGGTATTTCTGGAACATCAAGCAGCCACCTCTTCAGCAAAAGTAAAGTTTTAGTGGGCACCATCATATAGAAATACAGTCAGTTATACAGAGATGAGAGGTGACACCATGGTGACCACCACACATTTCAAGCCAACTTCTTAGCTTATCCCACGATTCCTACACAGAAAGGAGAGAGGAAGTAGTCCATATATAGCAGATTAGTAATATACCGAAAAGAAAGAAAGAAGAAACTATAATTACCTGACACTTTCATCACCAACACTGACTTCTCTGGAGGGTACGTCATAATCCTGAAGCCGGGTAAGCTCCTCTATCTTTTCAAGTTCAGGCTCCCCACCTTCAGTCACCGCTTTTTGTTCCTCCCCGTTCCACCACGTCCAAAAGGGCTTCAGGAACTTGGCCCAAATGAACAACCCAAGAGGGATTAATATGCAGCTCACTCAGACCATTCTTAATTCTTCTCAAAACGTTTCTTAACAGCGCGTGATTGCATTGCTGTCATAGCAGCGATAGATCCGCCCCAAATAAGTAAAAGGTTATCTTATTATTGAGGTTATGGAATGTTACTACCCTACCCACCCACCCTCAAGTTTTGCAAGATGGGGACCCTTTACCTCCCAAGCTAACATCCTAGGGGAGGTGGCAAGCTAGACACGATGATGGTTCTCTGCATCCTGGGTACTACCATTATTCAGAGACAATCACTGCTGGCAGCTATAGGAGTAGGGAAGAGGAAAAAAAAACCCATTTATTTTATTCAAGTCTCTCTCGCCAAGTTCCTGAAGAATCATGTTTAAAAAATATTCCTCTGACCAAATCAAGTGATAGAAAAGTAGGACAGTTTACATAGCCAGATATTCAAAATATGCTTCTCAATATCATGGCTTTCAAAAGTTGCTGCAACAATTTATTAAAATATAAATAACTAAAAAAATTTATACATGCTACAACAGACTTACAAACACAGTGAATAATATTTTAACCTAATCTGGAGTAATTGGAATTCATAATATGGAAACAACTTCAGCTGAAAATATTACTCATTATATAGGAGAAAGGGCATAGGCTTGAATTTCATATAGGAGATAAAATACATTCTGTGCCGTAAATGCAATTCTGGGGTGAGACTACATCTAATTCTAGAGTGTTATGCTATGTTGGAAATAAGTCTGGGATATATTCAGAGTTGTATCTAGGCTCTCTGCTACAGAGTCCAGTCAGGATGCACTGAAGGGTATCAAAACCAATGGTGACACTAGCTCATGTACATATCCCCAAAGTAACAATTTTTAAATGGGTTTCCAAGAATTATTCAGCAGCATACATTTCAAAGAACTGTAAAGTTATTCAATGAGATTGGAGGGTTCTAGTATAGAGCAACAACAAAAAATATATTCATAAAATAAACGAATGTGCAAGAATAGTGTCTATTCTGCACAAATGAGATAAATTTCAGTCTTGTCTTTAAGGGTTCTATTGTATTAAGAGGTGGAAAGAAAATAACATCAGTAAAAACAAGAGCAGTCCTGCACTAAAACCTGTGGCAAAAAAATTACTATCATATTTATTAAAAAGTAAGTGTTTTAGACCAGAAAAATAATTGTTTAGAACATAAGATGAGATTAAAGTTGTGGTCAGATTTTCAACCTTCAGGTATATATACAGTAAAAGTACTTGGTTGTGACTACAGCATTTCCATACAGTAAAACTAAATAGCTGTAACAACTTTGGCGCTTGCAAGCAGTCAACAATTAGTAAATTAGACTGGAAATTTCCAGCCCAAAACCCACTCACTCCATGACCAGGTATGGGACCTTAGCAATGGTTGTCCGAGGAAGTTTCCCAAAAAGAACAAGATCCCCAACAACAGATCACATGAAATCAGGGGTAAAAATCCATTCTTGAGCAAACTTGTGGATGTATCCACCCCTCCAATTTCAAGTGTATCTAGACCTGCATGCCACAGGAAAATATAATTAGAAGGCAGCGATTTGGTTAATGATTTTCTTGTTTCATACTTAGAGTAATGCTAAACCAATCTTTCCCCCCTTCATGTTCTTTTTAAAAGTGATGTCACTTGTCTGAAACATGGCCGACAATTTTGTGAGTTCATTATGTATCTACCTACAGGCTCAGAAAAGTTTAGCTTGTGAAGGTTAACACTTTAAGTGTTAATCCAATAAATTGACCAAATTACCAAGGAATTTACAAGTATATTACTCTTCACTGCTTCTTATTAGATGTTTCTCCTTCACACTACCATGTAAATAGGAATTATCATGTGTGCATATATATATATGTATATATATATATATATATATATATATACTGATTGGAAACACAACAAAAAAAATAAATAAATATTGTATACACCTGAATATTCTCTTACAACTCAAGACTATAGACCCATTTGTATGCACAATTATATTAAATAGTTCATGCACTTCAACATTTCAATAGTGAGATAACTAGGAAATTTAACATTTTGTAACAAATTATATTTCATTAAAAAAAAAAAAACAACCAAAAAACGTTTCTTTTGTAAAAGTTCATTCACTTAGAAAGTGATTATCTTGGGGAGGGAGGGAAGAAAATACTCTATCTTGATCTTGGGGGAGGAGGGAGGGAAAGGCAGGACCTCTTTTTTTCTCCACTTTTTTTTTGTGTGTATTGCTATGCTTTACTTTTTGCTTCTTGTGTCCCCCCCCCCCCCCCCCCTACACACACACACACACACACAAAGTCCTGAAATGAAATCCTGGAAGTTTTGTATTATTTATATTATAATGGATATGTGGGACATGCATGCGTGTTCTCTAAATGCTTATACTTGCTCAGGTCCATCAAGGACACATATACTAACAAAGCATATGGCAAATGCTGAAGACAGTATCCAACAACTGTACCATTTTTACAGTATTACTGTTCCCTTGTAATCTATGGTCTGCATAGCTGTTGTAAATTGTAATGTGCAATTTGATCTTTGAACATAAATGTTCATATGCATAATAATAATAATTATTATTATGTTCTATATACTGTGTAGCAATTAACTTTTAGTATAACTGGCCACAGTCATTTCTCCTAGTTTGTTGCCAATGGCAACCATAAAATCACACCCAGACATCAAAGGGCTGATAGAAAAAGGGAGAAATTCCATTGCCATTGAGGAACCAAGTCTATAGCCTCCCACTGGTTCCATCAGCTCCACTGCAGATCTGTCACCTCTGTAATTAGTCACATGATGGTCTTGTGACCTTCTCTGGTAAGTTAGGTGTCTCCAGAATAGCAGCTGGCCGTCCCAGCCAAGGGATGCCAGGAAACACCCACGAGCAAACGTCAGACCAGCAATGAAGGAACTGTGACCTGAAAAAGCATTTTTACATAGTGTTTGAATGAAAAATTGAAAATATTGTATTGAAGTACCTTTCAGGGAATGAGTATGAATGAACTTGGGCCACCTGTGGCTCTCTGTTTTCTTGACTGCCAGGAAGTGAATGAATACAAATAAACACAGGCACAAAGAGAGAGAGACCCGAGATTTATGCAGGTCAGGTGTGACATACAGTAATTCAGAAGGGAGGCGGAGTTTGAAGTCCTTTTTTGTGCCTTTGGTTGACTGATGACAGACTGCAAAACCTGAATAGAGTCATCACAACCACCAACTGCTACCAGACTGCACATCATCATCAATAACAACAAAACAAACAAGAATAAGAAAAATTATTACTAGCAACAATAGAAAAGCTATAAAAACAACAACATGGTAGTAGTGTGCACACACACACACACACACATGCACACACACACACCCGTATGCACACATAATGATTTCTTCTGCTGGAATGTCTAAAAAAAAACAAAAGAATGGAAGTAGACAAGTAGTTTCATCCACTAAAGCCCTGTCTACACTGCACACTAAAACCGATTTCACCCGTGTCTGGAATGGATTCCACACGTCCACACTACACCCGGTTTCACCTGAAACCTTCAGAAGGGTAGGCTTCAAGTGGCTCAGATTTATTTAACATTCCTGTGGCTTTATTGTTGAGGAGCAATATTATGAGCTTAGCTACTAACAGCTCTCTCCCTCCTCTCTATCCTCTATTTGTGCAATGACATTGTGGAGAGAAAGACAAAACAAATTAGCACACAAGAAAATAAAATACCCCATTTTTATACGAGGTAGAGGAAAACCAATCAATCAGCCCAGCCAATTATTCAGCACACGCAGGTGATGTTGATGTGGAGCGGGTTCAGCACTATGCTAGTGTGGACGCAAGAAAATGTTTAGAACCGAGTGTTGCTGGAGAGAGGTACAAACCCATTTGTAGTGTGGACAGATCTTTAATCTTCCATCTAACTTGAATAGATGTCATGATCTAACTTGAATAGATGTCATGACCTAGATAGCAGCGTATGCTAGTGTGAGGGGAAACATTGTTAATGGGCAACACATCGCCAAGTTATGGTTAATAAGTGACATCTAAGCTAATAGATATTTGATGTATCACATGAAAATGCAAGGAATGCAGCAACAGGAATAGCATAATGCTCACACACAAACAAACTGTCCTTGACTGTCTGTAAACTAAAAACCCTTAATGAAGTCACCAACCAGTAAACAAGCTATATACTAGACATCAAACAATGCATATCTCGGTTGTAGAAGCTACCCCAGATTCTCCCAGCAGTGGCTAATAGTGTGATTATGCTAGCCCTAGCCCTAGATAATTACAGTGTTCATGACTTACACTATGTGAAATGAATTTCAAACCTTTTCTTCTTCTCATTCTAACCTTTTATTCATTATACACAAAATGATTTAAATTGTATATTATCCCTCACCCCATACTTAGCTTTCCAGTTTAGGGTTTGGGCAATGAATGACATTGAAACAACAAATAAATTATATTATATAAAATAATTTGGGCTTGAGGCCAACTCAATGTTTCCTACTTTACCTTCCGTCGCCAGACCATGTGATGCAGCTGATGGGTGCGCATGAACAGTGCACGGTTTGAACCCTAGGATAAGAAGGGGTTGTAGCCACACCCTCTCCAACCACATCAGCACTGCATGTGCTGAGGAAAGAGAGCTTGACTTCCCCGAGCACAGTGCCTGCAGCCAGGAGTCGATCAGAACTACTGCAGTGCACAGAGGCAAAGGGGGGGGGGGGGGGGGGGGGGGAGGAAAGAGGGGAATAAGGGGAGGGGAAGGAAAAGGAGATTACTATACAAGGGAAAGGAAAGGAGGAAGGAGGGAGAAGAAAAGGAGGAAGGAGGGAGAGGTGGCAAGAAGGGAGAAGAAGATTGGCAGGAAGAAGAGGGAAAGGGAATGGGGAAGTAAATCAAGAAAAAAAGAAAATGGATTATTTTTTAAGAAAGGGAAGAAAAGAGTGGAGTGAGAAAGTAAAGTGTTAAAGGAGTCAAAGCTGAAATGTCAACATGTAGAGTTAACTTGTTATTGAGTGACATAATTCTCACCTTAGAACAGGTGAGCAGCGAATGGCAAGCACCTGAGAACAACAGTCTATTTCAGCCTCCAAGACAGGACTGCCTCCAACACTGCAACTAATCCAGTACAGCCATATCAAACTAATCACACAGTTGGAAAGGTTGTGCACACACACCCACCTTCCTCTCTCTGGGAAGACTGCCCACACATGCACGACGCCACAACTCATGCCAGTGACCAATGAGATCGCATTGTCCTTTGAGCTTATCCTGCCATTGCTCAGAGACAAACTAAAGAGATAGTTTCACCAACAAAAAAGACATCCATCACATGATTACATCGAAAAAAGGGTTAAGAATCAATGAGTATAAGATTGACTAACACATTGCATCTTTGCTGTGAACTCACCATTCCAACCTTCCCTGCTCTGCACACTCCATTTTATGCCACTGTAGGCAAGAATCTTCCCGTTTCTGACAAGGAAATAACACCGCCAGGAATACATCAGACTTCTGCTTTGATCCAACAGCCACCAGCACAGGTGACGGAGCGGACTCCTCCCCTGTAGATGTACACTGAGAACTTGCTGAAGTATTCCGATTTGGCGTGCATCCTAAAGTATTTAGATTTGGTGTGCATGTCTTAATCATTATTGATGTTATCATAAGTGAGGATGTTCTTTCCTCCAGAATCTCCTGCAATAGATTACAGAGGAGAATAAAATAGTGTCCCTGTCTTGTAAACAGACATACGCAACATGCACACACACCTGGGGTAGTGGGTAGCTACTATAGAGCTCCTTCTTTCCAAGACTAGTCACGAAACTGGCTGATCTCTCACCAATCAGTTCTCTCTCTCCTGAGAAATTCTCATCATCATCTATCCCATCATCATCTTCTTCATGCAGTCTCTTAAAACCTTTCAGTCCTTTCAATGTCTTCTTCGTATCCTCTTCCTCCAATCGAGCTCTTTTGGTGGCAAGTCGAGTACTTCTCCTTGATCTCCAGTGACCAGCATCTTCCGAAGCTCTCTGGGTTTTCCCCTTTTTCACTCCCCTGAAATTTGGACTGGAGCCATGCCCACAGGCAAGAGAAGTGTTTGTAGGACCAACCATGCTAACAGCTGGTGTCTCCACCTCTGAACCGTTCAAATGAGACAGTCCAATCTCCTCCATGACCGAAGTTGAGTCTGTACTTTCGGTGGCACTACCACTCAGTACAGCCAATTGAAGATTCTCCGAGCTCCGAAATTTTCCCACGGCCACCATGAAGAACTCACTTGCCACATCTGCAGGCATGAGCAGCTCTAAGCAGCTGGAGTTAGCCGGGGAGAAAGCCAGCAACGAACTGGCCTTTAGAGACAACCCATGGTGCGGGCCCAGAAGGGGTTTCTTGCGAAGGAGAGAAGCAAGGTTAGAGTCCCCGGCAATGTCCCGGGTGGAGTGGAAGTGAAGAGGATGGTCACAGAAGGAGCAGAGTGAGTCCTTCAGCTTAGAGGTGACCTCCTCCATGGAGTGGGTACGATGAGCCTGGCAGAGCTTGATCAAGTCATGAACCTTGAACCCTCTGCACGTGCACAGCATACTGTTTTCCTGAAAAAACAACAAATAACATCTTCGTTAAACATATACTACATTGATTCAACCAAATACAATTAAAACATCTAAAAGCATCTGTACATTTTCATAACTGAGTAAAAAAAAATTGTACAAAGCGAAATGACATCTTTCACCATGGCAATGGCACCCTGCCAACCCAGGGAAGGGAGTTTTCCTCCAGTCGTTGACACAATATTTTTTAAAAATTACACTTTAGTATTTTTCGTAAAGATAACACACACACACACAATGTAAATAGATGTATTGAATGTTTATAACTCATGCTCTTCTATCTAGTACACAGGTTCTTATCAATAAGAGATGTCTCAGTGAGAGTAAACATTGCATCAGGCTGGAGACCTGACCTAAGGTCAGTTCTGACATGCCACAACAAGCTAAATACTCTTTCACAGTCAGCATTACTGGATGAGGTGGGTAGCAGATGAAGAGCTATTTTTGAAAGATTCAAGTACTTATATTCACCCAATGAAGACCTCATGAAATGAACTAAGAGTCTAAATTTCACAGTATCATCACAATCCATGTTGTCAACATCAGAATGAATAGCAAATAAACTCTCTGAATTTCAATCTTGTTGTTGCTATTGTCAAACATTATGGGAATATTTGCATGAATCTCATATAATGTAATCAAATTGATACCGTTGTTGATATTTACCTGATTCAGCTTCCTAACTAAAGCAGTATAAAAGTTTACACACCATCATAGAATAGGAATTTGTGCATTTTTAGAGAGTTGAAGTAAAAGAGCAGCAGGATTATCATTAATACAGACAAAGTTCATCATATTTAATTTGATCACTTAGCAAAATAAATTGATTATTGGTCAAGCTAGCTGCATTAGCTAAAATTATGGATGATGAGCATGATAAAAAAATTTTTTTTACCAAACACTGTCTCAAAATGAAGCAAATGAATCATTGAAGTTTTAGTTGTCTGAAAAATGTTCCATTTATCAAGAATAAATTAAATATTTGACCACAAAAAAAAAAAACGACATACAAAACATCCATGACCAAGTTATTAGTTTTTATTAGTATTGTATGAATATATCAACTTTACCAGTCTTTTCCACACCAATATCTAACAAGGTAGGAGATAGAAAGTTCCCACATATACAACACACACTTGGTACCAGGGAGTCAAAGAGAGCCATATAGTGTGACACTGCTTCAGAATAAATTTTAGTGGGGCATTGATCTACAACATGAATTATTCATGAGATGATAGAAGCCATTATAACTCCCTCATACTTGATCACTTAGACTGGACCACATTCCACCATGAAGTGCCTGGCCAGAAGTCATGTCACAGCACAATATCAACTTCTCCACAAACCACAAAATTGATAAGCAATCAGCACTTCTATTCATGCTTGAGGCTAGAGTAACCACTACAGTGTTTGGAGTGGTTCAAATTCCACTAAAAACCACACTATGTAATCTCACTGGATCACTCAAAAAAAAAAAAAAAAAAAAAAAAAAAAAAAAAAAAAAAAAAAAAAAAAAAAAAAAAAAAAAAAAAACCTAGATGGGGTCAGAAAAATAGTTAAGTACATACCCCCATAACCACCCCAAAGGTAAAATTATTATTCCAACACGACAGAGCATAGGCTCCAGAATGATTAACTAACCATGTGCACATTATAACTTTGGGATCAACCCACTGGATCCCACCTGGTCACACCTCTTTCTCTGGGCATATCAGGAGGTTAAAGTAGTTAGTACATGGGAGTATATGTTACGTGTACATCCACTTTACTGCCAAACCACCAGACCAAATGACACTCACTATTGCACTGAAGATGATGGATGTTATGTAACCCCAAAAATCTTTGAGTCATTGTATCCAAGGCAACTTGATAGCCAATAAGTACCTTTTAAATGAGAAATCTTTTTTTTTCGAAAAAGATACATTTAAAGAAAAATATATATATTTGGGGGAAATCTTCCAATATGGTCAGTACATATCATTGGAATATCTCGCAATTAAGAAACAACCCTAACCATCCTTGAAGCTGCTCAGCAGCAGATAAAGTAGAGCTGTGCATACCCAAAATTTGAGGCTCAACAAAACAGAATATCTTTATCACATTTTTGACATGGCACACAGGTCTAGCAACACTTGAAATGGTGGGGGAGGGGGGGGGGGGGAAGGGGACATCCACAAGTTTTTAGTGGACAGCTCGTTTTTACTGCCCCTTAAAATCCAAACATAGTAATCGTTTTCCTCAAGTGAAGTTATGTGGTTACCACAGTTATGACAGTGACAATACACATCGATAAGTTTATCAACTTTGAAAGGAAGGGAATTAACAACAGTGTTGATCACAAGTACATCAAATGACAAATGCAATGGATATCAATTACATTGGGTTGTAACTACATGAGTCTTAGCAATTACACCATTTATAGTGCTCTTCAAATTATTACCTATATCAGAGACAAAATTATGGATACAACACTGATCAAGACAGTCCTTGATGGAAGTAAAAATACCAGATGCTGTCATAGCTGTACTTCCCACTGTAGGAAGTAGGTTTGGTACAGTTATCCCATGACTATTTTAATATACATCAATTGTTTCAAACCAACCAGGTCCTCATCTCATGTGTAACACTGTTGAGCATGAAGTCAACACTGTTGAGCACTCGATGGAGTCATGCAAGAGAATTATGATATCAAAAATATGGGAGAGAGTACATCACTGTCCAACCGCATTGTATGACTAAGTATGTAATACTTAATTTAACCCACAACTTTGGCAGCAGCTGAGTATGACTAAGTATGTAATACTTAATTTAACCCACAACTTTGGCAGCAGCTGAGCATAAATCCTCGTCAGTTGGAATCAGAATGAGATCATAGTTAGTGAAGACAGGACTGAGAGGTATGTCACTAAAAGAGATAGGACACATGCATCTAGCTCGCTTTCCAACTGCAACTTCTGATTTGATGTAGTGATCAACAGGAGTCAACTTCCTATGCTCGGAAGCCTGGTGTCCACACTCCCTGCAACTCAGCTTGAAGTGCAAAAGAGTGCTGTGTGTGTCATGTATAAGGAATACAAGCAAAAAAATATGGTGTATTGGTCAGCTGGTTGGCATTAATTGGAGTAAATTCACTAACTTCTTATCTTTGTGAGATTCCTTGTATCCAGTACACTTACACTGGAGCTGAATGCATTTTCCCATTACCAAGGGCGCTACTATAAGGTCAAAAGTTAATTGTATAACCTGCACAGACCAACCCAATGAATTATCAGGCAATGAGCCTCACACCAGTGCCAGCCGAATTGGCCGGCTAAGTTTAGGGCCTCACGTGAGCGCACTTGAAGGTTCGCTGGCTGTGAGCTATTCGGAGTTAGACAGTTCTAAATCTCAGCTAGGTGTGAGTTTTATCTACCTTGGAGCATATGAGAAAATTGATGCTTTGAAAAGCAGGTTCGGCAAGAAACATTTCAAAGTTGGGCTATTTATAGCCTACGCTGTAAAAAGGTAGGTTTGTAAAAATAGACTAATTATTGTTCTAGCAGAAGACAAAAATAGGTGACCGCTGAATAATTGGAATGTCATTCCGAATGCCGAGTGTGGATACTCTAAAAATAGCTCCGTAAAGACTCCAGGATACAACCTTCGTCTTTTCATACTACAATGAAATCCCTGATGTATACAAAAAGAATTTGCCACTTGCAAAATAGTTGACATCTTTGTTTAATACCAAACCTTAGATTCTCGAGTTGTACTACAAATTTTCCTGGTTTTTGTGTATATGCAGAAAAATGGGTGATATCAATTTTATTTTTCTTCCAGATGGGCAGGAAAAAGATATCAATTGCACGACTAACTGATGAGAGAAACAGACAGGTTGTTACTTGTGCCATAGTTACTTCGGCACTATTAACAGATGGTTTCAGTTTCTATGTAATCACTCAGTTTCTATGTAATCACATCCCAGATTACATTCAGTAAGCGGAAAGCTGGTCTCCTGAAGAAAGCTTATGAGCTGAGTATTCTGTGTGATGTTGAAATTGCTGTGATTATGATCACTGGGAACAGTAAGCTCTACCAGTACGCCAGTTCCAACATGAACTCGATCCTGATTCGTTACACTGACTTCAAGGACCCTGACGAAAGCAAGACCAATGCAGATATTCTTGACGTAAGTTGATGAAGTACGAGTGTGTTGGTGAAGTCTTGGATCATTTTGAAATACTTATTATTAGCTGTTTCGTCCTTTCCAATTTCACACCTTAGATTTTGTCTGTCACAAAAAAAAATCATAATTTTGATACATGAATTCCTGGTTATTCTTACCTAAGAGGGGGGGGGGGAGAGAGGGAAGGAGGGGGTGAGCATATGCGTATATATATATATATACGACATTTTTAAATTTTCATTTAATAAAATGTTTGCTGTCAACATGTGTAACGAGTCCAACACTATACAATTGTTGGGGTAGTAACAAGATGTGATTGTGTTTGAGGTTTGGGTTGTAATCTCACTGTGTTTCATTGTGCACTAGTTGAAGTATTTGTCATGTGATCTGCAGGATATTACAAAGAAGGAAAAGGGAGCAACAGGCCAGGATGATTCTGCAGATGAAGATTCTGTTCCCCCAACAGTGAGTGAAATATAGTAGGATGGGTTATGGATACGTATGCACATACATATGCAAACATGCATACATTGAAGCATAAAAGAAAATGAACTGAACTGAAACCAGTGCTCAAATAATGACTGTGGGTTTGTGTTTTAAAATTCCTCTCATGATTGGTATAAGTTATGTGTGCATGTGATTTCCCCTTTCTTTTATTTTAAATGCTCAGAAAGATGGTGATTACTATTAGGGGAGGATTCAAGCTATTATTAGAGCATTTTATCAACTGGATGTTTTGTGGGGATTTGTTTTTGGTTGTTTTTTTTTTTTTTTTTTTTTTTTTTTTTTTTTTTTTTTTTTTGGTTTTTTTTTTTGTTTAATCAATTGCATGATTTCTTTTGCTACCAGGTTGAAGTTAATTGTACAATATGAACAGGACAATGTGCTAATGTTATGCAATAATTACCCTAGTCATGCACTTGCAAATACTACGCATGCACACACACACACACACACACACACACACACACACACACACACACACACACACACACACACACACACACGATGGTGAATGTCAATTTCCTTTCAGCTGCTACGCATCCCCACATCTCCCCCCCCCCCTCCATGCTGTTTTCCCTTGTAGGGCTTTATGCTCACCCCAAAGACACAGGATAACTTCAGGAGAATGGACAAGGAGTTTGACCATCTTCTCCGCAACAGCCAAGTCTCAATATCCAACAACCCACCGGCCATTGTGAGTTTGTAATCTGCTTCAATCAATCCTGTGTGGGTGTATGTGAGGTGTATGTGAGGTGTCGATGGCCCGGTGGGTGATGTGATGACCTTCCAGTATATTGATTTTAATAATAGCTGCATGTACTGCCCTGCCTCTAAGCCAAGTACATGTACATTTTGATGCACTAAAGCTGGTGGCAGGATTACAATCTCTGATGAAGTTCAAATTGTACAATAAATAATCTACCAAATTAATTAGGCAAGTTATCATGGACTGTGTTTTGTAATCATGGGAATAGTCTGAATAGCACTTGACAAACCAATAAAATTAACAAAACATGAAATTTAAACAGGCTTGCAGGCCCAACCCTTCAGATTATCCAACTCCAGAGGTCACAAATTATTTGAACTAATTAATCTTTTTTGCTATAACTAGTTGTGGGCAGGCCACCATTTTGGCTAATAACTTTTTTTTTCCCCACCAGTTCTCCACTTATAGATTGGACTGTCTTAATTTCTCATTTCTGGTTATTGCCCACAGAACGTACTTGGCAGTGCACCCCCCAATATCCCCAGCGTGATGCCGGTCACCATCCCAGTGGGTGTGTCTGCAGGCTCCGTGCAGCAGCAGATTCAGCAGCACCTACAAAGCCAGATGGAAGGTCAGCGGTTGATTGGCTCTGCTGGTCTTTCCTCCTCCTCCATTCCCTCTGTCTCCTCCAGTAATTTGCTGTCGTCATCTTCTATAAGGTAAATTGAGCAAGTGGGTGGGGAGGGGGGGGGGGGTTGAGCTAAGGCAACTCCATCTCTCTCACGCCCTCCTGATCATTTCTTCCAGAGCAGTTCAGCTTCTTTCTCCCCCCCCCCCCCCCCCCCCCCCCCCCATTTTGGCAGTTATTTAGAAAAAATCGTAGTCATGGCTTTTTTGGAAGACCTTTTCCATGCCACGTGTCCCAACTGTGCCCCTTATTCCTGTGATTCAACTTCCATGTATATCCCACTGGTCCACAGTATACTCCAATTCCCATCGACATGTTTCCTTTTAATAATTTTTCCTTTATGGCAGTGAATTATCCAGTGCCAGTCCGACGATGGAAGTGCGAGGTTCACGACCCCCCACCAACATACCCACACCTACTCGCCTGCAGACATTGCGTAACCAGACTCTGAAACTCCACCTCCCAGGAAGTGGGCGCAACTATATATCACTATCAACAGGTGAGGGTGTGGTCAACATTATGTTGCTGTCGGTTGTTTCTGAGATGTTGGGGTGTATTTGATCACTGCATTTCTCCTTGTTGATGTGTGTCACACTGGTTCAACATCATACTGGGTCAGCATCACACTGGGTTAAAGAGGTAGGCAAGAGCTCTACAGGAACGCAAGATATTGTCAACCTGCTTCAACCCATTGTGATGTTGACCCAGTGTGATGCTGACCCAGGTGTTGATCCAATTTGTGAGTCCCCATAGAGCCATAGTCAACCTACGTCAACTTTCCTGAATCCAGTGTGCTGTTGATCCAGTGTGCTGTTGATCCAGTGTGTTTCCTTATATAGTTATAATCAACCCTCCTAAATCTAGTGTGACACGGAGTCAACCTAGTGTGGGGTTGATCCAGTGTGTCTCCATGGAGCTGCTTCAACCTGCCTCACCTAGTGTAACATTGACCCATAGAGTTTGGAAAACAACTAGTGGATACATATTCCACAGACATATTGGAATGAGGAATGGACTGCATGATTACTGCCACAACATGCACAAAACTGTGTGATTCAAAGTGAATGTGTACTGTGCAGGAAGCTCGGGTGGTCATACCAGTGGGGATGGCCCTCTGGGCAAGAAGAATGGGAACCTGGACAGGGAGGACTCAGAAGAGGGGCGTGGCAGTGATGAGGTGGAGGAGGAGGTTAGACCTGGAACCAAACCACACCTGCATGTTTACATTCCAGGACAGAAGGAATTTGTACCTACAACAGTAAGTTTACCAAATATTGGATCCTTGCTGTATTTCTTGTAGTGTTTGTATTCAAGCTACAGCACTTTATGGCATCTCTTTCTTGTTTTCTCTCTTGTTATTGAGCAGGCAACATCTCCTATACCTGTACCTCAAGTTGCTGTCAGCTCACATCCATCAACAACTGATAATGCGGATGTTGAAGAGGAAGAGGAGGAGAGTGATCGAGTGATGCCAGAGGGAGTGGGAGGAGGAGGAAGAATGGCAGCAGCAAGGAAGGGTCATGGCATCTCTGTATGCACGTCTGTCTCTATCACCACCAACACTGAGTCCCTCACGACTCCCGTCCTCTCTCTCACAACACCCAACGTGTTCTCAAGCTTGCCGCCGATATTCTCCGGTCTTCTCGGAGACTTTCCTTTCAACAAGACGCCCATCAGCAGCGCTGGAAGTGGATCAGCAAGTGGAGATGCATCATCAACGGCTCTGGTTGCGTTCCCCGTTAGCATCCAACCCTCCGCCACAAGTGGAAGCAACACTGGCAACATGATCCTACAGGCACAGAAGATGGGCCAGCCGTTTCTGCTGGCCCCCACTTACAGTGATTCCCGGCAAAATCAACTGTTCAACTCCCAGAGTTACCCAACACCAACGCCCAGCAGCTTGGCCACCTCCTCTGTACTCAGTCCTGGCATGAGCACCAACTTACCCGGGAATCTGGAGCAGCTGAAACAACAGTACGAGCGGCGGCAGAAGCTAATTCAGCAGCAGTTGTTCTACACACAGATGCAGATGCTGCAGCACCAGCAGAGTAAGGAGGGAGGGATGGCAGGTGGTGGGAGTGGTGAGGGTATGGCAACCACAGGCGAAGGAGGAGGAGGAGCAAGGAGTTCATTGTTGACCTCAATGCCACCTCCCAGCATTAGAGGCAGTTTGGATCCGGTGCTGCCAGATCATCAGGATAGCCGACTTGGGTTGTCTCCGCAAGTGCCATCGGCAACGTCTCATTCACATCAAGTGTTGCTCCACACAGAAGGAAGGGGCGTGGTGCGGTCCATGCCCCAGTTCATCAACGGCACGGATGTGATGATGAGCAGCTCACATTCAATGAGAACGCCAGGACTGGCAGCAGCAGTTGTGGACGATGACGATAGAGTTGAGCAGGCATGTCCGTCAGGACCAGATGTCAAAAAGGCAAGACTAGACTCCTCCCCTGGCAACTCCTCACAATAACTGACAATTTTTTTTTTCTTTTTTGTTTTGGTTAATTTTTTGTCAAATTTCTATTGTCTTTTGGAAAGTTTATAATTCAATTTCAAATAATATCATCAAAGAAATTGTACTTATGGAGAAAATAAAACTACTACAATTGAGGAAAGTGACTTGGTATAATCTAGTTTAAAATATTCCATCCAATCATAAAATCTTACAAAAATGAACAACTCTTTACTAAAATTGATTGGGCATTTTGTACGTGTGAGAATTAGTCTGCTTGTTTCTTCAGTCTCCTTCGGAGCTCAACAGGGACCTTCTCAAAGCACCTCTTGCAGAAAGGCCTCTCGTCCATGTCAGTATAGCGTGCCGCACCCCTATAGAGGCACAGAACATTGAACCATAAACTCCATACTAATTTCACATGGAGGGGAAGGGGATTGGGTGCAAGGAAGGCAGGCAGCACTGGAACCATTTAGCTTCTGGTGACTGCTGCAGGTACAGCCTACAAGGGCAACTACTACTGAAATGTGTAACAGCTCCAATAGGTAATTATACAAATTCCAAATAACAGGAACTCTGTGTTTGATTAAGCAATTCAATCATATTTATGAGAAATATTGGCTGAATATGAATGCTTGATTATAGCATGTTCAAAATTTTTTTCAATAACATTACTATTAGGAATCAAATATGACAAAGGTTTAGTCATTTTCTAGAAGAAGCCCACTGACCACATTGAGTTGTGTACCTGGAGGTGGCAAGCAGTGAGTCGCAGCCAGTGCAGCGGAAGTGCTGCAGGCACCACGTCTTGTTCAACACATTCACAACTAAACAACAAAATACAACATGAACAAATGAACATGAAAAGTAATTAGCTTTAAATATTATTCACATATAACCACAAATAGTGTTTTCTCTAATTTGACAATAAAATCCCATGTTCATTATGTACATTTACAGTTAGATGGGAAAAAGTACATAACATGAAGTATTGTAATTGAACAATGGTCAAGATTTTTTAAAAATAGGATCATGCAGTTTCTATCAAAGTGTGAATTCTAACATGTTCTTCAGCCATTCATTCCAGCACAGTTTGGCTCCCATGAATCTGACTAGTGTCGAACAGACCGTAAGTATATATGGTACTACTTTAAAAATAGGAACACCGCTTAGAGATTGTTTTGTGGTACCATTAAAATTGAATGTTTGTCACAATGTTGACCGAATTTCATTACTGTTTTTGGAGATCGAAGGTATGTGATCATCTATTAAAAGTGGACGTAAACATTTAGTTGGTTTCTGAGGAGAAAGAACATTGGTGGAAAGATAAACACCGACACTGGGGCACTGTATCTGTGAGTGTTGACGAGGAAGAAATCCAAAGATGGCTACTTACAGGAAAGGAAATGATTATCTCAACAATTGGGATGTATTTTTTTCCTCCCCCCTCTTATTGGTGCTATGAATAATTAGTGGAACTGGAGGAAACAGAACAGCCATTGGAGAAGAATACTCCATGCTGGAATACTGAACAGAGAAATTGAGGAGAAGGAGAGGAGGGCACTTGCAAACTGACATGGTGATATGGAATGCAGACCAGTAGCAAGCCAAATGAGGGCATGCATGCCTCTAGGCCAGCTTGGACCCTTCCTTACATGGCTGAGGTCTGCATAATTCAACTACTTCAAAAAATTCAAATCAATTTTAATTAAAAGTAGAACTGATGAGGGTTTTTTAAGTTGTTCTTTTTTCATCCTTAACATTTATATTATCCCTTAATCATATTTAATTTAGGGGAGGGAACTTTATCTTTCAACCACAATTCCCCCCCCCCCCCCCCCCATCAATTTTAACTTAGGGGATAAATTTTCATCCTTAGTTTTCCCTTATTTAGAAATTGAAACTTAATCCCACTCAATATTTGAGGTTCTCATCTTCAAACCACAATAATTTAGGGAGGGGAGGGAGAGAAGATTCTCACTCTTCAATTTCCCTAAATTTTGGGTTAAGATTCATCCTCCAAATCCTTTTAATTTAGGGAAAGATAATTCCAAACCTCATTTTCCTCCCCACCCCCCCCCCCCCCCCCCTCAGTATGAGGGACAAAGTTAGTTTAAAAGCACTCAGAACAGTGTGACTTTCCATCATCTCACACTCACCATCTCCACGACAAGGCTTGCTGCAGCTGAAGCACAAGTCCCCAAAGAGCTGTTAGCATTGCACAAGAAATCATAATCCACAAGAAGAATTAAAAGCATAAATTTGCTTACAGTTTTGTAATCCCTTTCACAATAAGCTTGGCCCTTCTTCTCAAAGTGTCTGCGTCCCTCAAAAGGTTTCTCGCAGTGGGCACAAACAAAATGCTAGAGAATGCAATTAAAAACTCATGTAATGACAAGGGGGAACAGTAAACACAACCGAACATGATTAAGATACCTCAGGATGCCATGTTTTTCCTAAGGCATGGATGATTCTACCTTCAATGGCACGCCTGTAAGACAACACACCAAAGGCAAGCTCAAGGAACAGTGGGGATAGTCAGTCCCACATAAATATTTCTAACACATATGCAATTACAGCATAGAGAACCAATGACAAACATGTACTTGGGACTTACCGGCATGCACCACAAATGGCAGATTGCATATCATCATAACAACGCAAGCAGTACAGCTCTCCATCGTTTTCACGGCACTTGGAGCTCAGCACCTTGCTACGGGTGAAACATCGCACACAACATGGACAGGACAAGCAAGCAAAGTCATCTCACGCACATTGAATAATCACACACACTAGACAAGGAAATTCATTTATTTACACGGCTACAATGTATCAAGAAAATAGCTTTAAAAATCGGTGTACATTACTAAGTCCCTCATGCTGATAGCGTAGGTGTATCCACGAGTACTTAATTAAGATTAGCCTTGTAGGAAATCTGGGAATTTTCTATTTTATCCAAAAATGTCCCATTCCCTCAATGGTCCTCAACATGACATCAACATGAGCAAGTACATGCAACAGCTGCATTACTTGCACTTGTGACAGCTGAAGTGTTCAGGATGGACCACTTGGAACTTGTAGACGATGTGCTCCCCATGGATGGGCAGACTGAAGCAACACAGCAATCATATGAATATGTTAAAAACATTATGGGATAGCCAAATTGTGTTAATTAAAAGAATGACTAGAAAAATAGTAGAGCTCACCTACACTTCTTACAGAATTTCTTTGAGCCACCTTTGACTTCATTGTTGCATTTCTTGCAAAGAGGCCTGCAATGATAAAGTGAGTGATTGGTGAAGATAATGTCTTGTTGGCATGCAAGACACGTCCAAACAATTCCAAGTAAGGAAGAGTTATTTATTGGCATGGCATATGTCCAGACAGAGAGGAGTATGTTGCTCTGGAATTGATAGACTTTTTAGTGGTTTGTATATTTAATCAACAGCTGGTAAGCTAATAGGCGTGTGTGTGTGTGTGTGTGTGTGTGTGTGTGTGTGTGTGTGTGTGTGTGTGTGTGTGTGTGTGTGTGTGTGTGTGCGTGCGTCTGCATGAGTGTGTGTGAGTGCGTCTGCGTGAGTGTGTGTGTGTGTGGACAAGAGGAAATCAAGCATGATTCACCAACAGGTCAGCATCTTCATGCATGTCTGTTACATGTGTCACAAATATTCAGCCCATAACAATGGCTGCCAAGTTGTGAGGGCCAATAGACTAACAAAAACATAATAACATAAAAAGTGCATTTTAGCATCTCACTTATGAAAAGCAACTGCATAATAGTGTATACCAGACACCAATGGCTACCTTACCTTCCCTGGTTCTTCACAAACCCCACATCTGCCAGGTGGGTGTGGCAGATGACGCACTTGAAGCACTGTGGGTGCCATGACTGACTCATGGCTCGGATTACACGCCCAATGATGAACTCTCCTGCGGCAGTAGAGGTGTGTGCACATCACATGCATAGTGTGTGTTGTGTGTGTGCGCGCATACGTAGTGTGTGTGACAGTGTGTGTGTGCGTGTGTGCATGGAAAATGGTAATCAAATTACATGAACACAGGAAATGGGACTTCCACACTATCAGAACCGAAATAAAACATCAGTTTCGAGAGACTATTGTGTGCAACTGCAGTAGGTGAATGGTATGGGAGATCAGGAAAGTTTTGAGAAAAATTTTTCACAAATATTTAGCTATCCACACTATCAGAAACGAAAATAAAACATCAGTTTCGAGAGACTATTGTGTGCAACTGCAGTAGGTGAATGGTATGGGAGATCAGGAAAGTTTCGAGAAAAATTTTTCACAACTATTTAGCTAACGTAATAGTGGGTGTGATTCTTGCAATCATCATATTTAACTTACCACATCCACTGCAGCAAGGGGCAAAGAGAGAGTGGAAGTCATGCTCACAATACTTCCTTCCCTCATGCTACAAACATGCATAGTCATTGGTATGGGCCAGCTGCACATGACTAAAACATACACTAGCTAATACACATGTAGTACCTCAAAGAACACACCCTCAGGAAATGGTTGGAAGCACTGCACGCAACTACAACATTAACAGAATATGTTGAACATCAAGCTACACAAACTTGCTTCACTCAACAGATGGAAACACTGCCAGGAACTCACACAAAGCAGTTCTTGTGCCAGACCTGCCCTCCCGAGTTGATGATGTCTTCATCCGGCCCAAAAGGATCCTGGCAAAGGGTACAAACCATTCCAGTGGGATCCATCTTCCTCTTTGTTATTGTGATTCAGTCAATTAACTTGGACCGCAAGTAATACTCAAAAGCCACACCTCTATAACTTTCCGCACAAGTGCCGTATACATTTTTGTCCGAACATTGCACAAAAATAAAATGGCACCACTTTGTGGCATTTCCGACCCTTCCAGAAAAAAAAACTACCTAACAACTAGATGAGTGGTAAAGGGTCGCTAAAGTTACACCATCTTACTCTGATAACTAATAGAAGCGTGATGATGTGACTGAATTTCTGTATAAATGACAACTGACTATCTGTGACTGAGATCTATTCTTTGCTTGAACTAAAAAGGTAATAAACATTATATACATGAAAACTGTTCTAGTTATAATTGAGACACTCAAAATTTATCTTATTCCCTGTTTCAAGTGGGAAAATGCAGAAAGTTGACAGACAGACATGTGCACACACATAAAGGGTGAATACAAAATAAGCTTTGTTACATGGCTTGTAAAGGGGGGGGAAAAGATAAGAACAGGGGGAAAGGAAAGGAAAAGATACATATTTATACAGTACTGTAGGAATCAGTTATCCTGAACTTCAGTTATCTGAACATATCAGTTAACCAACACCACTTGAAACCACACACACAACAACAACAAAAAAACATTTAAAAAAGTGCAGCAATTATTAAATTGGAGCAAACATATCAATTAATCACCATAGGAACATTGCAGCTGTTTCTCTCCAAGGAGTTCAAGATAATAATTTGGTGAATAATGGAAGAACTTTAGCTACCACCAGAAAAATCAAGTCTACTATAGTATTATATCTCCTTATATATATATATATATATAAAAGGAAAATTCTGTCTGTCTGTATGTCTGTCTGTACCATCAATCGGTGGATTTCTCTGAAACTTGGCATGGTGATAAGTTTTGACCCAACTTAAAACATGGGCAAAAAATTTAGGAAAATGGTTGCCATGGTAACAAGAAATAGCCAAATATGGTATTTGGCCAGAAAAATCCTTGGAGCTACAGATCTAAAACTTGATATGCATATTCAGTTTCACTCTGGAAGTAACATGGGCTTGGTTCCACCTGGCCATACCTCTTCCTTTCCCTATGTAAGTCTAAAAATGCCAAAAATGGCATTTCAGCAGAAACACTTGAACCTAGGGAGTTAGACTCATGAACATATATATATTTAGAATCAATGTAATCTGGAGAATGTTTTAAATACATATATATCATTATGTCACACTCATCTCTGGTTTCATATCAGGCCCAAAAATGGTATTTTGGCCAGACAAACGCTTGGAGCAACAGACTTGTACATGGAATGCATACACAACTTCACTTTGGGAATAACATGGGCGGGACCCTCCGGGCTACACCTCTTCCCATTGGTATGTAAAATAAAAAAGAATGCATAAAAAAGGACTTCTGAATAACACTTGGACCCAAAAAGTTAGATCTACAAATAGACTTTAATATATATTTTGGTTCGTAAGTATGTGTGTCTAGGCATCACGGCTAAATGCTTGGACTAAAAAGACTGAAATTCGGCATGTACTCTCCAAGGACCCAGGTGAGCATTATTGAACAATGTGGGCATGGTAATGGGTGTGTTTTTGTCATAGTCACACCCACAGGAAGTTATTTTGGATTAAAAAAGTTAATTAGAGACCAATCAGGCTAAAATTAGGCGTGTGGTCTCCGTGTACAAGGGAAAGCTTATTAACCAAATGTGGGTGTGGCCTGGCCTTAGCTGCAACCACTGGATTTTTTTTTTTTTTTTTTTTTTTTGGCTATTAAAAGCTAATCAAATGACCAACCAGATTGAAATTTGTATCAGAATTCCAAGCAACTAATCACATGTACATGTGTCAATAGATGTGGTCTGGTCATTGCCACCATAGGACATCATTATGCCTGCCAAACACTCATTTATAAGACTAGTCAAGCTGAAATTGGACATATGGAGTCCAAGTAACAGAGTGAGCATTATAAACTACACGTGGGTGTGGCAATGTGTGTGGTTTGGTATTAACCACACCCACAGGAAATTGTTTTGGCTGCCATAAGCTAATTAAAGGGCCAATGCAGCCGAAATTTGAGTGGCTTCTATAATGTTTCTTGTTGACATTGGCCAGGCAACACCGGGTATATGCTGCTAGTATATATATATGTATATAGCCCTAGAGAGTGGACTGCTGGTGTTGTCTGGGTCTCCTCCACCAAAATCTCTTTCACTATCTTGCCCGTGTCCATTTTGCTGGGAGCCAGTACATCTCCAGCTACTTTTGACTCCTGTGGTGATGGTTTTCTCCTGAACATCATGAACCTACTTTAACAATTTCAAGCTTATACGGTTTACTTCTCTACCAACTTCAATAGTTCCAGAGGAGTAATTTCCAGAGTGTCACACCAATATATACCCCCACACCAAAATATACTACCCTCACCAATATGTATTCCCCACGTTGCAATCTTTGGGTAGTATTTTTTAATATTAAAAAAAAACAAAAAAAAACAAAACGTATATATATATATATATATATATATATATATACATTTTTTTTTTTTATTTATTTTTTTAATTTATTTATTTTTTTTTATGAAATAAATGACATTTTACCACATAAGAGCAACAACAATCATATACTAATGGAAAGTCACTGATGCAGCATATGCACAAACTAATGAAAGGAAATGTTACACTCAAGTCTGGAATGGTTTATTAAATCATATTACATTAAAATGTTTTCCACTTCTTGAGAATATCAAAGCCCTCAGCATTGAACTCCTCCCTGGTGATAAGATAGTTTTGGAATGAACCAAGTGAGGCCAAAACAGATGCTCCAAGAAATGCTGCATGTTGACGAGAAGGACCAGCATGCACTTCAACAGTCAATCCACTAGTTGCAAGAGCAGACACTTCCTTTTGCAACCGTTCTTGGATGTGAGGCAAAAGGGTGGTTGACCCGCTCAGATAGATCTTCCTCGCCATTTCCTTCCTGTTGTCAACTGGACAAGCCTGAATGGCATTCCAAACCAGATCATGCAGCCCAGGCACATCTTTCCCCCATATCCCAGGTTGGAAGAGCCCCTCTGGAGCCTTGAAACATTCCACATCCAAAGCCACTATTTTGCAATGGTCGGGCAACTGGAAGTGATCCACGTCGGTCACACTAGTGAAGGTGGCAGGCTTGGATTCACATCTCTCTAAATCTTCATCGTAATTCTGAGAAATATAACAGAGTTCTTCTTTGATCAACCTCACAATGTACATTTCCGTTTCAGAGAAGTAACGTATCCCTTTCATGGTGATGAGCTTGGACAAGTTTTCAGTAATGGTGTTTCCACCATGCGGGAGAGAGGATCTTCCTGCACTGAGAGTGTACCCATCAATGATAGGCACCACGTCAATGTGGTCTCCAATGTTGACTACAATTCCAGATGTGGTATTGTAGGAGTAGAGAGAAAGGAGTGTTTGATCCTGGAAGCAAATGGCGGAGAAGTTAAAACCCTCAAACAAGAGCTGCACAAGGTCTTTCTGCTGCTGCTCAGGGATGGTCGGTGGAGCAGTGAGGATAAGTTGGGTAGTTTCAGGCTTAACGTTCAGGTTGGAGACAACATAATCAATGATGCAGCTAACAGCTTGAAAAACAAGATGCAAAGTTTGTTTGTCTACCCGATCCATCCTGAGCTGTTCCCTCCTCGGGTAGACTTGGTGTGATTCCAAGCGGTTGTCGGGGAGGAGAGCAATGGTTCCACAGCTGATTGCCTCATAATTTGTGGAGTCAAAGCTGGTCACAGCAGGAAAAAACATCTCAGGATACGCATCACTACCAGAGAATCCAGCACGCACTGATGCAGCACCAATATCGATGATGAGAACAGGAACCTCCTGCTGGTCAGGCAAAGGAGACACTCGATCAGGAACGAAAACTGTTGGATGTGCAACCTCCAGCAGAAGAGCTCTATGCCAAGCAGACATGTCCTCCTTATCAAGTGCCCTCATCATGATGGACTGTCCCTTCCTCTCTTGTATCTGGATTTGATTTTTCTCAGGAAATAGGACGATTCCCGAAGTTGAGAGTCGTACAAAGCCCAAGGCCTTGGTGGAGTTCCTGTCTTCGTAGTAGTACACCTTGCTGTCCATCAATCTGAAGTACCTCCTCTTCCACCCCTTCATCACAGAGGCTTTGGTAGCTTTCTTGGGAAGCTTCTCCAAGTAACCGCTGTACCGAGCCATCTCTCCAGCCCCTTGGGTGCTGGGACGGACATCCATGTAGAGCTCTTCAAGCAGACAGGTGGGGTCCCAGTTCTGAGTCATCACAGGACTCATCAAACATGAGGGAAGAGTAGCTTCTTCCTCCTGCTTGGCTTTAGGCTTTCCCAACCTGGAAGCTGAATGTATTACTCCTCTTTTGATTGACTTAGTGCTTTGCAATAGAAATTTTTTCATGTTTTTAGACTTCTTCCCACCACTGGTTAGAGACTCACTCAGGCTAAAGTCTACCTCCTTAGTACTATTCAGGCTGCTGTTCAAGCTTTCAGTCTCATCCAAAGATTCCACTTTCACCAGCCCAGAAGTAGAATCGGGAGTGACAACTTCCCTGGTGGTTGAGCTGTTTTCGTCAGCAGCTGTTGATCTGAAGCTGGAGTCCAAGAGGCTGCTGTGGGAAGGAGACTTATCACTTACACCACCATCATCTACAAACCCGAACAAGGTCTCTCCACTTACACAACCCGCAAGAGAAGAGCACTCATTTTCGGCACCTATACCACCACAAGAGAGAAAGTGGGGTGTGGTTTCATCATAAACACCACTAGAGAGAGAAGTGGGCGTGGCTTCACCATTACCACCTTCTGGAAGAGAATGGCATGTAGTTTCCTGATCACAACTATGACTTGGAGAAGCTTCTAATAAACTGTTATCACCACCACAACTTTCCACTGGAGATGTTTTCTCGGCAACCATGACACCCAAACAACCAACCAAGACATCAGCACTCTTAATAACTTGTTTTTCTGAACCCAGTTCAACTTCCTGTTGGGAAACCTTTCCCCCTACAATCTCGTACAACTTTGAACCGTCAGGGGTACTCCCTAAACTCTCATCTTTGATGACTTCTTCATAAGAATTGAATGAAATTGAATTTTCTTTGATGATCAAAAGTGCTGAGTCACTACTCATTGGTGATACTGAGTTGGGATGTTCTTGGGCAGAATCAGCCACTGAAAAAGTCTTCAATGGCAATGGGAGCTCCTTCTCTAGCTCTGGTGTTGAGGAACGCTCTTTCCCCACTGTCTCAGTCACTGGTAATGTCTCTTTCAAAGCTGGTTCATGTTCCTCCTCAGTAAATATTGGTTTCAGTAACTTTTCCTCTTCAGAAGATTCTTCAGAGATGATATCCACTGAAGGAGATTCAGAAGATAATTTCTTCTAGGTTGAAGATTGCTCTGGTGTCACCTCTTCACACAGCGCAACTTCTGGAGCCGTTTCGTTCACACTTGGCACACCATCTACCTCTGGCTCATCCTTTGAGGCAGGCTCTAGACAAGGTTGCTCTATCACAAGTTCAGAGTCCAACATGTCTGGTTGACCAGTTGCTTTCTTCACTGGAGAGGACTGCATATAACTGGACACAGTCAAGGTAGATTGACATTGCTCTTCTCCCTCAGTTCTTTCAAATGCAAACTCAGGTTCTGTCAACTTCTCTTCAGCTGAAGGTTGTTCACCTTTACAACCATCAGAAACCTCAACAGTGTCAACTTTGTTACAACCAATCGATTGATCTGTGTACATCAACAGAGCAAAACATAATATCACAAATGACATCAATATTATGATCATTTCTTTTCATAACATGGTATGGTTAGTAATACATGATAGTAATCTACTTTCAAAATACTATATTTCCTTGCTTGCAATATACCAATATTTTAACAAATATCTGTTACAGTTACATGTTGCACTACATTAAGTCATGTGATGTTAACAAAGGTACAAGATTTATATTTTTAACGTGGTCAAAATATGGTCAATAATAAAAAGTCATCCAATGAGGGGAGAGGAGATAAAAACACTATAATACAATGCTTGCTCCTAGAAAGGTGTACATAGGATTGGAGCAGGATTGCAGTGTGACTGTCATACATACATACACATGCAGGTCATTGCAAGCTCTACTAGTGAAAATTCTTTAGACTCAATATGAGAGCACCAATAACTACTGCCAGCACCATTAATTAAGCTTTATGTTATCTGATAGAATTCTAAAGGTTGCTTATGCTCTATATAAACAAATTTGATTGTTAATAGTGCTCCAGGTTTGTTGATGTTTCCATGCACTATATATTTGTAATGAATTTCTTATATCAAGATACAGGATACAGGAGGGACAAATGGTACAAAAGGATGTGTGTAGAAGAAGGAAGTTGAAACATTCTGCTACTCAAACTCTGCTGTTGATCTGTGTAGCACTTATGTAGCGGACATGCAGATGTGGTTATTCCACAGAAGTCAGCACTCACACACTAACCCCCCCCCCCCCCCCCCCCCCCACCCAGCCAGGTGTTTGTTTGACTGCCCTTCTTATCTCTAGTGACAACAACTGGTTGCTACAATTTTTCATCTTTCTTCTTTTTTGTTTTTGTTGATTGATCTTGGCCTTACCTATTAAATTTCAAAATTTCACCATAAATGATTAAGCCTACAGAGATCAGAGATCAGAAGTAACAAGAAACTAAAACATGAATATCCTGTCCCTAACACAAGTGCTATCTGCTATTAAACAGGTCTATAAGAGGCCTACACTGCACTGTGTGAATATATCAACACTTCAATGTGCTATGAGGCAGCGCATCTAGAAGGAATTTTTGAGTTTTAAGACTTCTACGTCTACTCTTTAAGTTCATTGCAAATATGTATCTGTCTTCTGGACGCTAGGAGAGAGGTAGGCAGCGCCTGCTCTCCAATTGCTCAATAAAACTGTGCACATATTCCGTCTGCACAAGATTTGTCTATACTCTTGCATCACACATGCACACACTCGCACGCACGCATGCGCACACACAAACACAGTACACCCATTCAGGCCCAATAAAGCGAGCCTATCACCCACAGATGCAACAAAAATATTTTGAGAGTGTTTGTTGTAACACATTAGTTTGATTCTAGTTGCAGTCTTCATTTCAAGCATTCCATAGTTGAGTGGTGTGCCTAGTGAATC